>LT934114.1:68460252-68526783 GCA_900231445.1 Triticum turgidum subsp. durum | reverse complement strand
GGTCCACCTGGGCTCGCCGGTCCTATGTGGGGGTCACAAATAGGAGGTGTGTGGCCGAGAATCACGTACGGGACCCAAAAATAGGCCGAGAGCCACGTGCAGGACCAAAAAAAGGGAGATTGCGGCGGGGGCGGCAGCGTGCAGTGCAGATCGGAGGGTTGCCAAGTTGTTCGGATCTATAGCAAAAATTAGGGCATTCAGAATTTAGCTTTTCCCTATTTAGAGCATCTATAGCCGAGTGCCTCAAACCCGCCTCATACGCCCGGGCAGACCGCCCGGTCACGATTTTTCGAACCAGACGGGCTCCTTAAACAGGCCTCAAACACCCGGGCTAACCGGTACCCCTCCTATCTAGCCCAAATATGGGGCAGATATGGGTACGCCCGCCATGTCAGACCCGACAGCCTGACCCCACTGGAAATCGCACCAAATCCATCCCCAAGACCTGCCGGATCCATTTGCTATGTCCTCTCTTCTTCCTCCTCTGCGTCATCCGTCTCGCAGCTCCGCTACCACGAGCACTCCGCAGCCGTTCGTAGCCTCTGCGCCCCTAGATCCGGCAGAGCAGTCCTCTCTCCCATCCTTGCTGCAGGGGACGTCGTCGCCGGCCCAGACGCCACCGCGGTACATCTGGCAACTCTCTGGCTCCGCCTTGCACTTGATGTGTTCAACACATTGTCCGACTGCATTTTTTGTGATATCATTAGGGAAAACAATGGATTCCGATGCTTTGTCGGATGGGGAGTATGGACCGGCGGAGCTTGATTAAATGATTCAAGATGAGTTCTTCGATTCCACGGATTCGGACGAAGAAGTGGACATCATCATGCTCATGAGCATGCAAGAGGAAATGGACCGGCAAGTGGGGCATATTCTCAACTTCAAGGGCTCTATCAAAGGGAGAAGAGTGATCAACCAGGATAGGGTGTCCGGAGCAAAGCTACTGCAGGGGGACTATTTTGCTCCCAATCCTACTTTCCCGAATGATCCGTGGTTCTGTCACCATTTTCGCATGCGGAAACCATTGTTTTTGCGCATTGTGGAGGGAGTGGAGGCACACGACGGCTACATCAAGCTCACAAGGGATTGTTGCGGACAACTCTCTTTCTCTCCCAAGCAGAAGTGCATGGCTGCTCTGAGGATGCTTGCACTTGGTATTGTTGCAAATGCCGTTGGTGAGATGGTCAGGATGGTGGAGAGGATGTGCTTGAAGACTACTGTCAAGTTTGCCTGCGCCGTGGTGGAGGTGTTTGGACCTGAGTATCTCAGAGAACCAAATGCTCAGGACACAGTGAAGCTGTTGGCTATTGGAGAGGCAAGTGGGTTTCCAGGAATGCTCGGATCAATTGATTGCACGCATTGGCAATGGAAGAACTGCCCCAAAGGTTTGCAAGGAATATATCAAGGTCATACCAAAGATGCCACCATCATACTAGAAGTGGTGGCATCACATGACTTATGGATTTGGCATGCTTTCTTTGAAATGTCGAGTTCTAACAACAACATCAACGTGCTTCAATGATCTCTGGTGTTCAGGAGGCTTTGCAATGGGGAATCACCTCCGTGCAACTAAACTGTCAATGGCCGAGACTACAACATGTGATACTATCTTGCCGATGGTATCTATCCTCAGTGGGCGGCCTTTGTGAAGACCATATCTGAACCACATGACAATAGACAGAGCCACTTTGCAACAATGCAGGAAGTGGCTAGGAAGGATGTGGAGAGGACATTTGGTGTACTTCAAGCTCGTTGGGGGATTATGCGGAGTGCTACAATGATGTGAGAATCAGAAACCTTGTGGCAGCTGATGACATGTTGTGTGATTCTGCACACTATGACATGTCAAGGATGAGGGTGATGGTGTAGCTCAAACCAATGATTTTGAAGCACCTGGAAAGCAAGTTGAAACCCCGGAAGATCAAGATGTAGTTCAGCTCATGAACTTTCTGCAAATGGATCGGAATCTTGAGACCATCAAGTGCACACGCAGCTACTCAATGATCTTGTGGAGCACATATGGACCCACAATGAAAACCAAGGAGCTAATGCTTGAGTTGTGCACTTACAATAAATTTTATGTAAACACTATCTATGTTCCGTACCAACATTTGTTATTTATGTGCGACATTGTGTTTTATAATCGACATGCGTGGATTTGCAAGGACTTGGGAGTACGGATTTGAGATATGTGGATGTCGGGAGGGAAATATGAGGGCCCGGACGCATCCGCGGACGTATAGGGGGTCGAATTTGCTAAGTCCGACTGTAGATACTCTTACAAACACAACACACAACACATCCCACTAAGCACTAGTTAGGGCATGTACAATGGTGCTATCTTAGGAGTGCCACGTAGGATAAATGATGAGGTGGAGAAGAGAGAACTCAAAAAAAAAGCCTGCCTTCTCTTATTTAAGAGAAGACAAGAGATGATCTCTTAGCACAATATGTCTCAGCGCGTTTTTAGAATAACTAGTTATTTAAGATAAGACTAAGAGATGACTCATTATAGACGTTTTTCTTTGTCATCTCTAAATTACATGCAAGTCTTAAGATAAGACTATCTTATCAACCATTGTACATGCCCTTATGCACCAAAGCCCCCCTCCAGCATCCTGAGGTCTTCAGACGGCATTCCTGAAACTCTGGCCAGAAGTTTTTTTTTTTTTTTGAGGGGCTCTGGCCGGTAGGTAAGCTGTCTCACATGTCATTTGCTCAGTCAACACCAAGAACGACGACTTAAGACTTGTGGTTGCTCGGTCCGCTCACGTCTCAACTAAAAAAAAGATTGTGTCACTTTTAGACAGCAGAGCAGACAGCGCAGTTCGTCTACCCAACCATGCATACAAATGCATTTCAATTTCAGTTGGTAGAGACATCCAACTCGCCACCAGAACGACCACAAGGCTCCCAGAATTTCTCTCATCACCACACCTCGGAAGCACTGGCAAGGAAAAGAGAAGCTCTCTTGACTCCATAGCCAAGGACAAAGAGACGCTGAGAGCCATGCTTATTGAGCCTTGCCACTTGCTCGCTCTGCTCCTCGTCGCTGCCGGTCACTGCCTTGCGGCCACCAGCGGTGGCAGCGATGACGGTCAGCGCTTCACCCACCACGGCTTCTTGGGTGCGAACCTGACGCTCAACGGCGCGGTCGAGATCATGCCGAACGGCCTCCTCATGCTGACCAATGGTGTCACCAGAAATATGAAAGGCCAGGCCTTCCACCCGTTCCCGCTGCCGCTCCGCGCCACGTCGAACGCCACGGTGCGGTCCTTCTCGACCACCTTCGTCTTCGCCATCTTCGGTCAGTACGAGGACCTGAGCAGCGACGGCATGGCCTTCTTCGTCTCCGCATCCGAGGAGGTGCTCTCCAAGGCGTTGTCAGGTCAGTTTTTGGGTCTCCTCAACGACACCATTAACCAGAGCGCCCGCATCGTCGCCGTGGAGCTAGACACGTTCCAAGATGCCAAGTTGCAAGACATCGACAACAACCACGTTGATGTCGACGTCGATAGCCTGGTGTCGCGCAATTCCTTCTCCTCCGGGTACTACGATGATGACACCGGTATGTTTCAGAACCTAAGCCTGATAAACCGGAAGGCCATGCAAGTGTGGGTTGACTACAACGGCGTGGCCACAGAGATCGCAGTGACCATAGCTCCACTAGGGGTGGACAGGCCCAAGAAGCCCCTGGTGCAGACCATCATCGACCTCTCTGATGTGGTGCAGAGCACGGCGTACATTGGGTTCTCGTCGGCAAGTGGCGGTCTCATCACCGCACGACACTTCCTCCTTGGTTGGAGCTTCGCGCTAGATGGGCCAGCTCCTCCACTGAACATCTTGGTGCTGCCGGGCCTTCCATCAACCCTGACCAACGCACGGTCCATGTCCATCTCAACGAAGATCGTGATGGCCTTAGCATCGGTGGCGCTGGTTTTGGTGGGCATCGGAATCTACATCTTTATAAGACGACGTCTAAAGTACTCAGAAGTGCATGAGGACTGGGAGATTACATCCAGTCCAAACCGATTCTCTTACAAAGACTTGTTTCATGCGACCGAGGGGTTCAGTGACAAGAACCTTCTTGGGAGGGGAGGTTTTGAAAGTGTCTATAAGGGTGTGCTTCGCAAGACGAACATGGAGGTCGCCGTGAAGAGGATGTCACACAATTCAAGGCAAGGAGTAAGAGAGTTCATTGCTGAGGTGGTGAGTATTGGTCGTCTTCGACATTGAAATATCACACAATTGTTAGGCTACTGCAGGCGGAAGGGTGAGCTTCTCCTGGTTTATGACTACATGAAAAATGGTAGTCTTGACAAGTACCTACACACAAAAAATGGCCCAACTCTATGTTGGTCCCAAAGGTATTCAATCATCAAAGGTGTGGCATCAAGCTTATTGTATCTACATGAGGAATGGGAGCAGGTCATCATCCACCGAGATATAAAGGCAAGCAATGTGCTCTTGGACAGCAAGATGAATGGACGGTTGGGTGATTCGGTCTTGCAAGGATATATGACCATGAAAGTGCCGCTGAAACCACCCATGTGGCTGGCACCATGGGATATCTTGCACCAGAACTCTCGCGGACAGGTAAACCAACACCCTTCTCTGATGTATACGCATTTGGCGTCTTTCTCCTAGAGGTCACATGTGGACGTAGGCCAATGTTCACCGACAAGCAAAACAATCGGTTATTGTTGGTCGAGTGGGTGCTTGAGCACCACCACAATGACTTAATGCTCGACACGGTGGATCCACGACTTGGAGGGGAATTCAACACGGAGGAGGTAACCATCGTGTTCAAATTGGGTTTGCTATGCACGTACCCATTGCCCAACGCGTGGCCTATCATGCGAAAGGTCATGCAGTACCTTGACCATGATCAATCGCCTCCTGATTTATCACCGGCCTACATAAGCTACATCATGATGGCCCAACTACAAAATGAAGGGTTTGATTCACACAACATGTCATGTTCTCATGCACCAATGAGTGTTGCCACCGTTTCGGGTGAGTCTTCAGTAACAATTTTGCGAGAGGGAAGATGAAGCATGTATGCAATTGACATCCCCCCACCCCCTCTCACTCTTGCTTTTGCTAATTTGATAAATGAAGCAAGGACTTGTATTAAGAAGTTTTGCTATGTTGTCTGGCACTGCTTCGTGCTGCATATCAGAACTATCCGTTTTCCATGGATGTTTTTTTTTTGTGGGGGGGTCATAGCTTTGAACGTTGGAGTGTACAGGTACTCTGACGAATCCTTGATCAGCCTGGTAACCTGATATTTTGTGCACGTAATGAATCAGCTAGTAACAACATATCGTGTGTTCATGAACGGCTTAATTGAAGGTCAAGAGCGTACATGCACATGATTCGATTGGGTTTGCGGCGTGAACTAACCCTTGGAGGATAACTTGGTTGTGCCCGTGATCATGAGTTTGTGACTGAGTAGTCAGGTTGGGGCCTACCTAATCTTCCGGTGGCATGTTACAAAAACAGATAGCTAGCGTTTGGTGTGTTGTTGCCTAGGAATTCGACCGTTAGGCTACTCCAACTTTTCATCAGAAGAATTTATATGGCTGTTCTTAGCTGGCTTGTAAATTGAGAGCCTTTTAAACGGTAACAATGAATTGTTTTAGAGGGTAGGAGGAGATACTACCTAACAATTTTGAGTATATGGTGGCTACCAATCCGGTATAAGCTGTGATGCTTATGTGCCGGACAGTGAATAGTGCATTTACATGGACTGGAAACCGCATATACCTTCAGGCCCTACTTCATATAGAAAGCCCAACTGTCGACAATATCCTACTGGGTATGGAGGAGGAGAGAAGTAAGTTGGAGAAATTCACAAATGTGCATGCCATGCTGGACTCCCTGTGGGGCTTCTCCGAAAAGAAACGAGTACTGGTTATCACATTGTGGTGGCATTGGTGGAACATTAGGAACAAAATCAGAGAGGGGGAGCTGGCGCCGGGGGTCTTTGAAACTATAAGAAGAGTGAGATGTAGCACCTTGGAGTATGAGGACAGATTTGTGACCAAGAAGTCAGGGTTGACACGGTCCGGGCCGGTCCGAGCCGTCCTTTGGACCGGCCGCCAGCGGTCCGGTCCGGACCGGACCGAGCTGTCCAACGAGCTGCTTTTCTGGGACCGGACCATTTGGGGGTCAGCTCGGTCAAGCCCGAGAGGACCGAATGGACCGACTAGTGATGTTGCCTAGCAGGCTGTTTTTTGCTGCGTTAGGTCCAATTTAGCTGTTGTTTATGTAGTTGCAGATAGCTGCCGATCACACAAGAGAGAGAGAGGGAGAGGATTTACTGAATCTAGATAACCATCTAACTGAATCTAGCTAACCATCTAGCTGCTGTTTAGGTCCTGCGAGCGAAACTAGCTAACCATCTAACTGAATCTACTGACAGACTAGCTAAAACTACTGACCGTACTGACGAAACTGAATTTTGACGAAACTGACGAAACTGACAGCGAGCCACCGGCGTATGTGGACACGCTCATTGCTCTCTGGGTCCTGGAAGACCACAACGATAGCAATTGAAGGCGGCAGCGTTGGCTCGCGGATGGAGAAATCGTGGGCTTGTGCGCCGAGTTCGTCGGTGCACGAACTGAAACAGTGGCCTCGGAGCTGCAGTACATCATGGCGAACCTGGTGAAGCGCCCACACATGCAAGAGGCCGTCCAGTTCATCCTGGTGGCGCTGGCGAGGCGTTCGCCTACCTGGGCTAGCTGGTGGCCAGTGTGCGAGCTGCGCTCAAACGACAGCAATGGCCATGGTCGAGAACTCCAGATTGGCGGCGGTGCAAGCACGACAGTGATGGCGAGTGGCAGCAAGAGGCTAAGGCGCATGGGAAGGAGAGGAAGGAAGAATAGGGGAAGCTCGGGGACACGATGGTTCACCCGGGGGCTGCCGGTGGCCGCGACGACGAGGAACTGCGGCGGCGGTGACTATGTTTTCTCGGTCCGCTCGGTCGGCTCGGTTAAAGCCCGGACCGGACCAAAGCTTTGTCGGGCCTGATTCTTGAGCTCGGACCGACTGATTTTTTGAGCGGGCTAGGCCCGAGCTGGCCAGGACCGAGCGGGCCACGAGCCAGTCTGAAAGACCGCTCGTGTCGTCCACCCTGACCAAGAAGGATAGACAGGAAGGGAAGTGGCAGCCACCCAATGCAGGTGAGCTCAAAGTTAACCTCGATGGAGCTTTCACACAAGGCAGTAACTTCGTGGGTGAGGCGCTGTGATTCGGGACTCTACAGGGCAAATCATCGCTGCCAGAGCAGGTCGGCAAGAGCAAACCGAGGACGCCTTTGGAGAGGAAGTTCAGGCAATGGCAGGAGCCGTCGGTCTTGCAACTGAGATTGGCGATGTCCGGGTCGTCTTCGAGACCGACTCCCAGCTGCTGGCTGAGGCGCTAGACACTCCTCGCCATATATTGTCATCCTTGAAGATATTAAGCTCCAGCTAAAGCTTTGGTTTGCAAGGCATAGGATACGCGCATGTAGACGGAATGAAAATAAGGTAGAGCATGAGCTAGGCCAGATTGGTTGTATGTGTCTGCCTGGTATATGTATGGAGTGGGAAAACAATGTACCGCCCTCAATGGCTGCATGTGCGCTGGGTGACTTACCCACGCACCATTAATCTATAATGCTTTGCTTTGCCTTAAGAAAAACCTCCAGCCTGAACTTCATGGTGTTATCACATCTGATAGCAATGGCTATCGGTCAAGGTATAATCTGTGCTTGCATTACCTGAACTTATAATACTTCACCAAAATTACCATCATAAACCGTGCAACTAATAAGTAGGTCGTGCGACCTTTGCGACTCGTGACACTGGGTTGGCCTACCTGATATTTGTCCGGTCGCATGGTACAAAAACAGCTAGCTAGCTTTTGTTCTGTTGTTGCATGGAGGAATTGGACCCTTTTAATGCCCGTAGATCGCGAGGCATGTGATCTACTGCTAAAGGGGTTAAGCTTATTTTCATCACGAAGCATTACCATGGCAAGTACACAATATTCGTTGTCTATTAACAGCTGGTTGGCTTATCATAAACTGAGAACCTTTTATTCAATAAGGTAAGAACCTAACGATTTTCCGTAGCTTGTAAAAGCATAGTGCGCAGTCGTTGTAGCGCCAAAGAAAGTAGTACGATGCGTGTACGTACGGTTCCATCGGCAGCGTTGAGTAGCCGCAACGCGACGTGCGTACAAACGGTAGCAACCGTATTCCGTAGGTATTAACATGGCGCGGTGCACAAGCATGCGCAGTACATAGGGTACGGTACGTGGTACCTCCTCCTACTCTTGGGGACCGCCCGTGCCGTGCTCCGTCACCTCGCCGGCCGCTCGTGGCTGCGGGGTTAATATCTGTCAGTCAGGGCGCGTCAATGGCTACATGTCAGTCTTTTGTCACGAGCCAGCCATTTAGATCGAGCAGCACCTGCATGCGCGCATGGAGCAGAGTGCTCAACTTCTGACGCCAACACTGTCAAGGCCCAAGCTCACCACCAACGCCGACGAGCTCCCTGAAACTGTCGTCCTCGAGGATGCGGCTGCCGCCATGGCCGGCTTCGTGGGCCTCCTCCGCCAGCTCGGGGACCTCGCACAGTACGTTGCTCCTGTCTCTCCATGACTCCATCCCTCCATCCGACCGCATACTGCAACTGCACGAGTTCAGCTTCCCATGGCTTTCTAACGTGCGTGCGGCTCTGAACCTGATCTTCTTCAAGCTTGCCATGGAAGTTTTCCACGGCCTGCACGACCAGGCCACGGCGGTGTCCGCTCGGGCGCGCAGCCTCACGCTAGGGGCGCGGCGGCTCGAGGAGGCGCTGCCGCTCGTCGAGGAGCGGCTCCGCCGTCATCGGAGTGGACGGCCCTGCTTCCTGCAGACACACGCTTGTGTACTTCATCGGCCAGAAGCTCTGTGTCCCGTCGCAGGCCACGGTGTGGATCGGCCGGTGACTCTGGTGGGAGGAACGAGGCCGTGCTCCATCGCAAAGCTCATCCAGCGCTGCCGCGGGCCTCCGCAGCTGTCCAAGCTGGATAAGTAACACTTCTTTACCGAAAATAAAACAGCTCAAAGATGATCTTTTCCCTGGTTAATTTTGGCTTGTTTTGGTTGTAGGTATGATGCTGGTGGCGAGGGAGCGTGCTTGAAGAGATACACCGACCCCTCTTTCTTCAGAGTCCACTCTGCAGAGCATTCCAAACCAGACCTTCAGAGTTCAGATAGCCATTCCAAACCTCCTGCCGAGGAAACCCACCATAAAAAGTACTCCAAGTATCACTTCTTAAAGTTCTCCCTTTTTCAGCTTTCCTTCTCCGTGTTCATTCTTTAGCATCCAAATTAACCTGACATTTGAACCTCCTGCAGATTTAAAATAGGTACCTTGTCCGATACGCTCCGACAACTTAAATATCGATGCATCATTGGAAGAATCAGGCGTCAAATGCAAAACTTTCAGAATCAAGATTCGTCAGAAGATGAAGCATCTGAAGCACACGTTTTGTCTTCATCGGATTCGCCTGAAATGTCAAACACCCAAGCGCCATGCCCTGCAGTACCAGCGAACAAGGAGAGGAGCAGTGACCTCGTTGAGAGGACCAGTTCGTTTGGGGCATGGCTCTCTCCAGGTGCAGCCTGTACTTATGTGAGTGACATCACAGAAGGCAACGCTGATGGATCTGCCAGCAACGGTGCCAACAAGGCCAACGAGAATGCGAACATTGCAACAAATTCTCGTAGTGCGCTTGTTGACTTCATCGCCGCGAGGGCCGAAAGCTCACCGAGGAAGCTCTCTGTCAAGAAGCACCATGACCCGTTGACCGAATCCTTCCGGAACATGGCTAAGAAGCTGCTGCTCGAGAATGAATCGACAGAGAATTTTTGTAACAACAAACTCGTGCATTCTGAAGATGCACGTGATCCAGATGAAGTTGCATTTTACAGCAAAAGCGCCGAGGAGACTTAACAAGAGGCGATCTCGGAGCAATGTGACGATCCTAGCATAGATGAAGAAGCAAGTGGCTGTAGCACCGACCGCAACCCGAAAGGGACTAATATGCATATGTTCATATGTTGCCTAGCAATCCGGTATTGAGTTGTGATGCTTCTGTGCCGGACAGTGAACAGTGCCATTTATATAGAAAGCCCACTGTCAACAACATCCTGCTGGGATTATCAGCTACATAGTGCAAGCAAAAAAAACAGAACCTCTAGCCTGAACTTCATGCTGATATGACCTGTGATTGCAATGGCTATCAGTCAATGTACATAAGGGGTCTGTGATAGCATTACCTGAACTTAGAATACTTGAACCAAAATTACCACAATAAACCGTGCAGCTAATAACAAACTCATTTCAAGTTATCCAAAAACATAAGACTAGAAATATTCAGGCAAGGATGTTCATGCTGATATCACCTGCCGAGCAGATATATATCTTTCCATAGGGAGCCTGAAGAAACTAGTCATTAAGAAACATTCAGAAAAGCTCGCAGACCTCGTGTACCACGTTGCTCCTGTCCCTCCCTTCCTCCAGCTGCATACACTATAATTTCACATTGGATTTCTATTCGTTTGTGCTCTTCAGGCTTGCCGCGGAGGTGTTCAGTTCCACAGCTTGCACGACCAGTCTATGGACGCGGCCACAACACGCACTGCGTCATTTCGCACTGCATGAACTCGCGCAACTGCAAGAGCACAAGGCACGCTGCATCATATTGTACTGGGCGATCAACCATCTGCTCAAGCTCTTTTTCTTGCTGATCGTTGTCACCGTCTCTGTAAGGGGACTTACACTTCTTTTCCCCCTCAAACATCCCGGTCGTCTCTCTGCTGAACTCTATTGTGGGTGTGTTGGCGGAGGAGATCCGATAGACTTGCTTAGTGATGGCAGTCTCTGCAAGCTCCACCCCCGGAGCCGTAGCATCTTCACATCCAATGGAGGCATGGATTCTGGTGAGGCTAGAGAGACGCTCAATGCCAAATTCAACCATAAAGAGACAGCATCTCTAGAGCGTTGAAGTGGAGCCGAAGCCCCCGCAGCCGTGGCATGGCTCCTCGATCAAACTGCAGCTCATTCCCACCAGCCTTGCATGTGAACCAGAACACCTTAAGACACGGAAAGGCACCACTGCAAATTATAACCCTTCTTCTTTGTCTTATGGAAGATGAGTGCGTGTCCATCATGGCAGCAGCAGGTCCTGTAGATACTAACTTGAGAAGGACAAGATGGGGCACGGACGCGATGATACTCAGACCTTGCTCTCCCAATTGAGTCATTTCAATATTCAAGTGGGTGACACAGGAGGTCATACAAAATGCAGTACTTCCCAAGATTGCACCAGATATGGTCAGCTCAAATCTTCGCAACTAGTACGGACACAAGTCCAGTTGGCCAACCAAGTCACCATCACGACAATGCAGAGATAGGGACTGGAGGTTAGAGTGTCCAACCGCCTTGAGGAAATCGACGATGGCACGTGCACTGTCCACAGATGGATCTAATCCGTCAAAGCTCAAGCCGAGGACGCTCAGCCTCTCCGACCGAACCAGCAGCTCTACGACCTTATGGAGTGACTTGATGTTGTCGACACGGATCGTTGATACTTCTTGTAGTCCCAGCATTAAAGGGATATCGCTCAGCATCTCCACGACATCTTCAATCAATAGACATACCAACCTTTCCAATGCAACTATAGATGCAGGCAGATTTCTCAGGTTAGTGTGCCTGACATCCAGCGTCTCCAAGTGCTCCAGCTTTCCAATTTCGCCTGGTAATTCATGGATAGCAGCCCCTCTAAGTCCCAAGTACCTTAGCAGAGTCAACCCTCCAATGCCTGGCTTCGCAAAGTACCATTATCTTCCACATCGAGTACTCGTAGAAATTTGAAGGTTCGAAGAGCAGGCTTCCCTTTTCTAACCTTAGGATATGTGAGGAGGGTTGTCCATCCAGCACGCCCGCAAACTTGGAGGGTTCGCATGCTAGATAGGTGCAGGGTTCCTGAGAGCAGCGTGCCGGCTTCATCTTCCTTGCTGCAGCAATCGAATGAGAACCGTCGAATCGGGTAAAATGGAGTTAGTCCAGACCTCATATCTGCAGCCGTCATCGCAAAGTTATCTTTTCTAGACAAAGTTTTGATGAAGTCAAGGATCACACCATGCACCACACATCCTACAGCCTGGCCATCTTCGTAGCCAAACACTGGCTGAATCAGCCGCCTACAGATGAGCTCCTTGAAATAGCTTTCTCCTGTTCTCCACAAGTTTTCTTCACGTCTTCCTAAGAAAAATCCCTCAGCAATCCATAGCCGTATCAAACGGTCTTTCTTGATGGTATAATATTCTGGAAAAGCACTGAGGTATACAAGACAAGTCTTCAAAGGGGCAGGTAGCTCATCATAACTCATGCGCAATAACATTCTCATCCCATCCGATGTGGAACATTGGTCTGATGTTGAAAGGATACGTCTCTCACGAATCTCTGGCTCAGCTAGTCCTGCAGATTTCCTGCCGGCTGCAATAAGTATTGCCAATGGCATGCCGCCACACATTTTCAACAACTCATTTTCAGCGGGCCTTTTTGCCTCCTCGTGAAATAAAGTCTTGGATTCTTCCTTGCTAAGAGGCTCCATCTGGTGGATGAAATCAATTCGGCGCGTAGAACAACATTTGGTTACGTCGCTGATGCAAGTTGTGATCAATACTCTACTTCCAAGACCATTCTCAGGCAAAACAGAATTAAGAACATCCCATGCCGAGATGCTCCAAATGTCATCAATTAAGATGAAATACCTGGTATATAGAGGAACACGGTAAAAATTATCGGCTAATATATGATCAATTTTTACAGATGACTTATAGCAAGCTGGTTCTGTTTTGTTACTTATCTACTCAATAATTCCGAGAGTCAGTTAGATCCAACTGAATGCCTCTATTGGTTGCCAATACATCACATATGCATTTGTTATGCTGACACTTTTAAGCAGGAAAAGTGCTAAATTTTTATATATATTTTTCCTGTTGATTACTTGTTTGGTCTGCATTGATAAAAAGATTGACAAAACACAACAAATACAGGGGATAAAAAATGCTGAAAATTTGATCTTTTTATCATGGTTATCTTGTGATGCATCAAATAACATTACCCGTTACTAATTTGATGTGGTCTCAGATAAATAGAATGGGAAAAGCACAATGAATACACCTATGAATAGCCTCAGTCTGCATTCGCTGATGCTCTTGTGCATTTTATTGCTACATGAAAGTACAGTAAATATGTCTATCTGCATTAAAACAATATAAACGAGAAATACCTCTTCGTGACGAGGTATTCCCTGAGCTCAGTTACGACTTGATTCATTTCAGGAGCTTCTGTACCATTCATAGGAATAGTGCCCTGGGGCTTTACTTGGTGAAGTATATCCAGCCGAGTGGCCACTAAAGACGGTTTTCGGCCAAGAGTGACGAAAGCTCGGCACTCGAACTTGCATTGAAGCTTTGCATATACCTCCTTGGCAAGAGTAGTCTTGCCAATGCCTTCCATTCCGACGATAGATACCATCTTTAGCCTCGCCTGTGTGGCGGCCAGATGCATGAGAAGCTTACTACTTGGTTCTTTCCGAGCAATGAGGTCACGGGTCTTCTCCTCATAAAGCAGTGGACAATCAACGGGGGCTGTACTGAGCTTATCACCACAATGCTTCAAGACCTCACGCGTTTCCTGTATCTTGGCCTTGTAGTCCTGGATTAGTTTTTCCTGCAATTCATCCATGTACTTTCCGGGCTTCTGAGGGACCAACGTTTCCACCTCGCTGACCAGCTCACATGTTCGATCCATCCACACCGACTGCTCAAGACTCACCGGTGGCCCAAACTTATAGGGGAGTTCCTTTTTTAGGCTCTCCAGATCTTTACGCAATTCATCGATGGTCTTGAACTCATCATCAGTTGGACTGAGAAGGTCGCACCATGTGAAGTGCTCAAGCACATTGTGGATCCGGGACCTGAACAAACTAGTCAACTCTCTCTCCGATAAATACGCGGCCTTTGGCTCGTCGATCCACTCCTCAATATCAAAGACCAGGTCCCTCGCAAACTCCGTCCACAACAGGGCACCTCGATCCATCACCCGCCCCCGGCCGAGCTCGTCGAAACCATTCTTTAGGTTTACCACGCCTGGATATAACATTTCCATCATCTTGGGATGATTCTTCTTCAGTCTGGTGGAGTTGAGCTTGGCGAGCACGGAGTCGATTGATCCTGTCACCATAGGCTCGTCCACCAAACTGAAAAATCCTCTCTCTCTCGCCGAATTCATCTTGTGCGTTTCAATCTCTCGATCTACCATTAGGAAAGTAGTGTGGTCGCCGTACGCCACAAATTGACCTCGCGCTGTCAAGATGTGGCCGCCGCCCGCTGCCTATGTGAGGTCGCCGGCCAAGACCAGCCTCGTACAGATGCTGCTTGCCTTCCCTTGCTTGATGATTAGGGGAGAGGAAAGAAAGGAGCCCTCGCTGCTTGCCGTGACATGGAAAAGAACCAAGCAAACTAGACCAATAGGGGGAGAAGCCCCGAAAAGAACCAAGAACAATGAACCCGTCGCTGCTTGCCACTGCTGGCCGCCGTTGCTGCCGCTACTCGATCGCCGCTGATTTCGCAAGCCGCTGCCGGCGAGGAGCGCCCACAGGATTCGATCCGCCGACGATACCGGCGAGGAGCACCGCCCAGGATTCGATACGCTTCCGCTGCCGGCGAAGAGCGGCCCCCAGATTCGAGCCGCCGCCGCCGCGGCGCCGCCAAAGAAACGGGAGAGACGGGGAGAAAGGATGGGGTAGGATTTTTTTGGGGTGAGTCGTTGAGGTTCCATGAGAATCGACTCACGCACGGTCACGTGAGGGAGTGTCTTTGGTCTGTGCCCCAGCTAAATCATCAAAATTTTGATATGAACCTTCCTCCGATATAAAATAAGTGTCGTCACTTTAAACTTTAGTTGTATATGATGGTCACACACTTTTATGGTATTCATTTTCATCAAATGTGTAGAAAAACTATGATAAAAATAAATCTATGATGAAAAAGGTTGAGAAATAACAAATAAATTCTACTGAAGTCGATGACTCCATTGTCCCTCTTGTAATGCATTTTTCATGACTGATGCTATCTTCAGTTTTGTATGCAAAGCAATTATCAAAATTATAATTTGCAGCTATACTCGGCCATCAATATTAATCGAGGCTACACTCTCCATTATATACTCCTAATCCTAGACAGCAGTGGCGGAGCTTCATGAAAATACATGAGCGGGCCGACGGGTCCTAGCTGAAGGAAATTACTGCTAGGTTGTTATTCCATGGCTGAATAGTAGGCGTAGATTTGCATAACTGGGCGGGCCAGGGCACGGGTTGGCCGAGACGTAGCTCCACCACTGCTATACAGGTCAGATCTTCAGGAGATGGAATAAACATAGGTTTTCAAAGGATCACAAGTTTATCATATAAACTATAGGTTAGACCTAAAAAAAATAACTGCAAATGTAATCTTCAACAGCAGCCTGGAACAGGAGTAAAGGACTTTTTTCTTTGCAAATCATCCAGCCATGATTATGTTAGTCTCAAATCTTCACTAATGTGTTTCCCTCGCACTAGCACCCACAGACATTAACTACCCCTTTGCATGCATGGTCGTGTGATTAATAATCACATCCACGTGCGCCATATTAATTAATGCAGCATACGAGAAGACAAGTTGGATCACAACATTGGCTTAAGCAGTATTAATTTTTTACCTTGCCACCTGTAATATGGGTGTATGGCCTTGGATGCAAAACTAGAGGGAGTACAAAAACCTTTTAGGGTGCACATTTAGTATCTGGTTCTCTTTTTGACATGGGTTCTCTTATGTTGGAGAACATGCTTTCCTCGGCTCGAGCCAGCTTCCTCACCACTCGTTTCAGCTTTGAGAAAGTTAGGACCGCCCTCCTCACCATGACCGAATATTGAATCCCGTGTCATATGGGTTCGGCCTTGCGTTCTTCAAGAAGAATAGGGATCTTGTTAAATATGACCAACTCTTACTTGTTAACCAATCCTTTGATTCAACCATCGACGTTTGAATAGGGTTTTTATCGTTCTCTTGCCTTAAGAAGGTAAGTGCTACTAACCCAGATAATTTTAGATTGATTTCTCTACGAATTGCGACATCAAAATCAGTTCCGGTTGCCTCTCTTCTCGGCTCAAACCATGCAAACATGCACACACTGGAGCTCCCTTGTATGATGTCTTGACTAGTATTGGTTTCCTGCACGCACGGGCTGGCCCATAAGCATCAACATCCAATGCACAAAGGCCGAGGCCTATCAACCTTTTGTCAGCGCCAAGGATGTTGAGGAACGTAGTAATTTCAAAAAAATTCCTACGCACACGCAAGATCATGGTGACGCATAGCAACGAAAGGGGAGAGTGTTGTCCACGTACCCTCGTAGACCGAAAGCGGAAGCGTTATGACAACGCGGTTGATGTAGTCGTACGTCTTCACGGCTCGACCGATCAAGCACCGAAACTACGGCACCTTCGAGTTCTAGCACACGTTCAGCTCGATGACGTCCCTCGAACTCCGATCCAGTCGAGTGTCGAGGGAGAGTTCCGTCAGCACGACGGCGTGGTGACGATCTTGATGTTCTACCGACGCAGGGCTTCGCCTAAGCACCGCTACAATATTATCGAGGTGGACTATTGTGGAGGGGGGCACCGCACACGGCTAAGAGATCAAGGGATCAATTGTTGTTGTGCCTAGAGATGCCCCCTGCCCCCGTATATAAAGGAGCAAGGGGGAGGGGGCGGCCGGCCTAGGAGGGGGCGCGCCAAGGGGAGTCCTACTCCCACCGGGAGTAGGACTCCCTCCTTCCTTGTTGGAGTAGGAGAAGGGGAAAGAGGGGGAGATGAAGAAGGAAAAGGGGGCTGCGCCCCTTGTCCAATTCGGACCAGAGGGGGGGGGCGCAGGCCTCCTTCCTTTTGGCCTCTCTCCTCTATTCCCGTATGGCCCAATAAGGCCCATATACTCCCCGGCGAATTCTCGTAACTCTCCGGTACTCCGAAAAATACCCGAATCACTCGGAACCTTTCCGAAGTTCGAATATAGTCATCCAATATATCGATCTTTACGTCTCGACCATTTTGAGACTCCTTGTCATTTCCCCGATCTCATCCGGGACTCCGAACTCCTTCGATACATCAAGACTCATAAACTCATAATATAACTGTCATCGAAACCTTAAGTGTGCGGACCCTACGGGTTCGAGAACAATGTAGACATGACCGAGACATGTCTCCGGTCAATAACCAATAGCGGAACCTGGATGCTCATATTGGCTCCCACATATTCTACGAAGATCTTTATTGGTCAAATCGCATAACAACATGTGTTGTTCCCTTTGTCATCGGTATGTTACTTGCCCGAGATTTGATCGTCAGTATCCAATACCTAGTTCAATCTCGTTACTGGTAAGTCTCTTTACTCGTTACGTAATGCATCATTCCGTAACTAACTCATTAGCTACATTGCTTGCAAGGCTTTATAGTGATGTGCATTACCGAGAGGGCCCAGAGATACCTCTCCGACAATCGGAGTGATAAATCCTAATCTCGAAATACGCCAACCCAACATGTACCTTCGGAGACACCTTTAGAGCTCCTTTATAATCACCCAGTTACGTTGTGACGTTTGGTAGAACACAAAGTGTTCCTCCGGTAAACGGCAGTTGCATAATCTCATAGTTGTAGTAACATGTATAAGTCATGAAGAAAGCAATAGCAACATACTAAACGATCAAGTGCTAAGCTAACGAAATGGGTCAAGTCAATCACATCATTCTCCTAATGATGTGATCCCGTTAATCAAATGACAACTCTTTGTCCATGGCTAGGAAACATAACCATCTTTGATTAATGAGCTAGTCAAGTAGAGGCATACTAGTGACACTCAGTTTGTCTATGTATTCACACATGTATCATGTTTCCGGTTAATACAATTCTAGCATGAATAATAAACATTTATCATAAAATAAGGAAATAAATAATAATTTATTATTGCCTCTAGGGCATATTTCCTTCAGTCTCCCACTTGCACTAGAGTCAATAATCTAGTTCACATCATCATGTGATTTAACACCAATATTTATATTTGTACATGATTAACACCCATAGTTCACATCGTCATGTGACCAACACCCAAAGGGTTACTAGAGTCAATAATCTAGTTCACATTGCTATGTGATTAACACCCAAAGAGTACTAAGGTGTGATCATGTTTTGCTCGTGAGAGAAGTTTAGTCAACGGGTCTGTCACATTCAGAGCCGTATGTATTTTGCAAATATTCTATGTCTACAATGCTCTATACGGAGCTACTCTAGCTAATTGCTCCCACTTTCAATATGTATCCAGATTGAGACTTAGAGTCATCTGGATCAGTGTAAAAGCTTGCATCGATGTAACTCTTTACGACGGGCTCTTTTATCATCTCCATAATCGAAAAATATTTCCTTAGTCCTCACTAAGGATAGTCTTGACCGCTGTCCAGTGATCTACTCTTAGATCACTATTGTACTCCCTTGCCAAAACAGGGCAGTGTATACAATAGATCCGGTCCATAGCATGGCATACTTTTATATAACCTATGACTGGTGCATAGGGAATGACTTTCATTCTCTTTATATTTTCTGCCGTGGTCGGGATTTGAGTCTTACTCAATTTTATACCTTTGCAACACAGGCAAGAACTCTTTCTTTAACTGTTCCATAGAACTGCTTCAAAATCTTGTCAAGGTATGTTCTCATTGAAAATATTATCAAGCGTCTTGATCTATCTCATTAGATCTTGATGCTCAATATGTAAGTAGCTTTACTGAGGTCTTTCTTTGAAAAACTCCTTTCAAACACTCCTTTATGCTTTCCAGAAAATTCTACATTATTTCCGATCAAAAATATGTCATTCACATATACTTATCAGAAAGGCTGTAGTGCTCACACTCACTTTCTTGTAAATACATGCCTTTCCAAAGGTCTGCATAAAACCATATGCTTTGATCAACTCATCAAAGCGTATATTCCAACTCCGAGATGCTTGCACCAGTCCATTGATGGATTGCTGGAGCTTGCACACTTTGTTAGCACCTTTAGGATTGACAAAACCTTCTGGTTGCATCATATATAACTCTTCTTTAATAAATCCATAAAGAAATGTAGTTTTGACATCCATTTGCCAGATTTCATAAAATGTGGCAATTGCTAACATGATTCAGACAGATTTAAGCATCGATACGAGTGAGAAAATCTCATCGTATTCAACACCTTGAACTTGTCGAAAACCTTTTTGCGATAAGTCTGAGCTTTATAGATAGTAACACTACTATCAGCGTCTGTCTTCCTCTTAAAGATCCATTTATTTTCTATGGCTTGCCGATCATCGGGCAAGACAACCAAAGTCCATACTTTGTTCTCATACATGGATCATATCTCAGATTTTATGGCCTCAAGACATTTCACGGAATCTGGGCTCATCATCGCTTCCTCATAGTTCGTAGGTTCATCATGGTCTAGTAACATGACTTCTAGAACATGATTACCGTACCACTCTGGTGCGGATCTTACTCTGGAAGACCTACGAGGTTCTGTAGTAACTTGTTCTGAAGTTTCATGATCATCATCATTAGCTTCCTCACTAATTGGTGTAGGAATCACTGGAACTGATTTCAGTGATGAACTATTTTCCAATTCAGGAGAAGGTACTATTACCTTATCAAGTTCTACTTTCTCCCACTCACTTCTTTCGACAGAAACTCCTTCTCTAGAAAGGATCCATCTTAGCAACAAATATCTTGCTTTTGGATCTGTGATAGAAGGTGTACCCAATAGTTTCCTTTGGGTATTCTATGAAGACACACTTCTCCGATTTGGGTTCGAGCTTATCAGGTTGAAACTTTTCCACATGAGCATCGTAGTCCCAAACTTTAAGAAACGACAACTTTGGTTTCTTGCCAAACCACAGTTCATAAGGTGTCGTCTCAATGGATTTTGATGTTGCCCTATTTAACGTGAATGCAGTTGTCTCTAATGCATAACCCCAAAAAGATAGTGGTAAATTGATAAGAGACATCATAGATCGCACAATATCCAATAAAGCACGATTACGACGTTCGGACAAACCATAATGCTATAGTGTTCCAGGTGGTGTGAACTGTGAAACTATTCCACATTGTTTTATATGAAGGCCAAACTCGTAACTCAAATATTCTACTCCACGATCAGATCGTAGAAACTTTATTTTCTTGTTACGATGATTCTCCACTTCACTCTGAAATCCTTTGAACTTTTCAAATGTTTCAGACTTGTGTTTCATTAAGTAGATATACTCATATCTGCTCAAATCATCTTGTGAAGGTCAGAAAATAACGATACTCGCCACGAGCATCAATACTCATTGGACCGCATACATCAGTATGTATTATTTACAATAAGTCAGTAGCTCGTTCCATTGTTCCGGAGAATGGAGTTTTAGTCATCTTGCCCAAAAGGCACGGTTCACAAGCATCAAATGATTCATAACCAAGTGATTCCAAAATTCCATCTTAATGGAGTTTCTTCATGCGCTTTACATCGATATGACCCAAACGGCAGTGCCACAAATGAGTTGCACTATCATTATTAACTTTTCATCTTTTGGCATCAATATTATGAATATGTGTATCACTACGATCGAGATCCAACAAACTATTTTCATTGGGTGTATGACCATTGAAGGTTTTATTCATGTAAACAGAACAACAATTATTCTCTGACTTTAAATGAATAACCGTATTGCAATAAACATGATCAAATCATATTCATGCTCAACGCAAACGCTAAATAACATTTATTTAGGTTTAACACTAATCCCGAAAGTATAGGGAGTGTGCGATGATGATCATATCAACCTTGGAACTACTTCCAACACTCATCGTCACTTCCCCTTCAACTAGTCTTTGTTTATTCTGTAACTCCTGTTTCGAGTCACTAATCTTAGCAACCGAACAAGTATCAAATACTCAGGGGCTACTATAAACACTAGTAAGGCACACATCAATAACCTGTATATCAAATATACCCTTGTTCACTTTGCCATCCTTCTTATCCACCAAATATTCGGGGCATTTCCGCTTCCAGTGACCATTTCCTTTACAGTGTAAGCACTCAGTTTCAGGCTTTGGTCCAGCTTTGGGCTTCTTCGCGGGAGTGACAACTTGCTTGTGATTCTACTTGAAGTTCCCTTTCTTTCCCTTTGCCCTTTTCTTGAAACTAGTGATCTTGTCAATCATCAACACTTGATGCTCTTTCTTGATTTCTACCTTCGTCATTTTCAGCATCACAAAGAGCTCGGGAATCGTTTTCGTCATCCCTTGCATTATAGTTCATCACGAAGTTTCAGTAACTTGGTGATGATGACTAGAGAACTCTGCCAATTACTATCTTATCTGGAAGATTAACTCCCACTTGATTCAAGCGATTGTAGTACTCAGACAATCTAAGCACTTGCTCATTAGTTGAGCAATTCTCCTCCATCTTTTAGGCAAAGTATTTGTCAAAGGTCTCATACCTCTTGACACGGGCATGAGTCTGAAATACCAATTTCATCTCTTGAAACATCTTATATGTTCCATGATCTTTCAAAAACGTTTTTGTAGTCCCGGTTATAAGCCATAAAGCATGGTGCACAAAACTATCAAGTAGTCATCATATTGAGCTAACCAAACGTTCACAACGTCTGCATCTGCTCCTGCAATAGGTCTGTCACCTAGCGGTGCATCAAGGACATAATTCTTCTGTGCAGCAATGAGGATAAACCTCAGATCATGGACCAAGTCCGCATCATTGGTACTAACATTTTTCAACTTAGTTTTCTCTAGGAACACATATAAAATCATAGGGAAGCAAAAACATAGGGAAGCAATAACGCGAGCTATTGATCTACAACATAATTTGCATAACACTACCAGGACTAAGTACATGATAAATTAAAGTTCAATTAATCATATTACTTAAGAACTCCCACTTAGATAGACATCCCTCTAATCATCTAAGTGATCACGTGATCCAAATCAACTAAACCATAACCGATCATCACGTGAGATGGAGTAGTTTTCAATGGTGAACATCACTATGTTGATCATATCTACTATATGATTCACGTTCGACCTTTCGGTCTCCGTGTTCCAAGGCCATATATGTATATGCTAGGCTCGTCAAGTTTAACCTGAGTATTCCGCGTGTGCAACTGTTTTGCACCCGTTGTATTTGAACGTAGAGCCTATCACACCCGATCATCACGTGGTGTCTCAGCACAAAGAACTTTCGCAACGGTGCATACTCAGGGAGAACACTTCTTGATAATTAGTGAGAGATCATCTTAAAATGCTACCGTCAAACAAAAACAGAATAAGATATATAACAGATAAACATCATATGCAATCAAAATATGTGACATGATATGGCCATGATCATCTTGTGCCTTTGATCTCCATCTCCAAAGTACTGTCATGATCTCTATTGTCACTGGCACGACACCATGATCTTCATCATCTTGATCTATATCAATGCGTCGTCACATGGTCGTTTCGCCAACTATTGCTCTTGCACCTATTGCTATCGCATAGCGATAAAGTAAAGCAATTATTTGGCACTTATATCTTATGCAACAAAGAGACAATCATAGGGCTTCTGCCAGTTGCCGATAACTTCAACAAAACATGATCATCTCATACAACAACTTATATCTCATCACGTCTTGACCATATCACATCACAACATGCCCTGCAAAAACAAGTTAGACGTCCTCTACTTTGTTGTTGCAAATTTTACGTGACTGCTACGGGCTGAGCAAGAACCGTTCTTACCTACGCATCAAAACCACAACGATAGTTCGTCAAGTTAGTGTTGTTTTAACCTTCGCAAGGACCGGGCGTAGCCACACTCGGTTCAACTAAAGTTGGAGAAACAGACACCCACCAGCCACCTGTGTGCAAAGCACGTCGGTAGAACCAGTCTCGCGTAAGCGTACGCGTAATGTCGGTCCATGCCGCTTCATCCAACAATATCACCGAACCAAAGTATGACATGCTGGTAAGCAGTATGACTTGTATCGCCCACAACTCACTTGTGTTCTACTCGTGCATATAACATCTATGCATAATACCTAGGATCGGATGCCACTGTTGGGGAACGTAGTAATTTCAAAAAAATTCCTACGCACACGCAGGATCATGGTGATGCATAGCAACGAGAGGGGAGAGTGTTGTCCATGTACCCTCGTAGACCGAAAGCGTAAGCGTTATGACAATGCGGTTGATGTAGTCGTACATCTTCACGGCCCGACCGATCAAGCACCGAAACTACAGCACCTCCGAGTTCTAGCACACGTTCAGCTCGATGACGTCCCTCGAACTCCGATCCAGCCGAGTGTCGAGGGAGAGTTCCATCAGCACGACGGCATGGTGACGATCTTGAGGTTCTACCATCGCAGGGCTTCGCCTAACCACCGCTACAATATTATCGAGGTGGACTATTATGGAGGGGGGCACCGCACACGGCTAAGAGATCAAGGGATCAATTGTTGTTGTGCCTAGAGGTGCCCCCCTACCCCCGTATATAAAGGAGCAAGGGGGGAGGGGGCGACCACCCTAGGAGGAGGCGCCCCAAGGGGAGTCCTACTCCCACCGGGAGTAGGACTCCCTCCTTCCTTGTTGGAGTAGGGGAAGGGGAAAGAGGGGGAGAGGAAGAAGGAAAAGGGGGCGAATCCTATTGGATGCCCGTGTGCGGCAAGCTGTCGAGCAAACGCTCACACCTATTTCCGTTCGCGTGCATGTTGGGCCGGCCCACTACGGGTTCGCGTGCTTCTTTTTCGTTCCCTGCTGTTTCTTTCGTTAGTTTTGTTTCTTCCACGTTTTGATTTTCTTTGTTGTTTTTTTCTTCTGGTTTTGTTCCGATTTTCTTCTTCTAGTTTTGTTTTTGTTTCTTCTGGTTTGGTTTTCTCTTGTTTCTCTTCTGGTTTTTGGTTTTTGTCCTGTTTTCCTCTTTTGGTTTTGGTTTTTTTTCTTTCGGTTTTGTTTTTTCAACGAATATACAAATGCTCAATATGTTTCTTAATTTTGTTCACTGTGTATATTACATAATGTTCAGTGTGTATTCGTAAATTGTTCAATGTTCTTTTACAAATGTTCAGTGCGTATCCGAAAATTGTTCAGCGTGTATATTCATATTTTCAAAAAGGTTCATCGTGTATTTTTTAAAATGTTCAACTTATTTTAATAAAATGTTCAATGGATATTGCAAAATGTTCAACGGATATACAAAATAATTTATCCGTGCTTTAAAAAAAGAATTCAACAGAGTACGTACTTAAACGTTCGAGCCTTGAATTGTCGCAATGTAGCTTCTGTTGGTTAGCAACGCTAGCTGAATGAATGGAGGTCGCGGGTTCGAGCTTCGGTTCACGCTTGAATTATTTTTTATTCGTCTGGAGCTTCGTTTCCTCCTCATGGGCTGTCCATGCGCTCTTCCTTTCTACGCGAAAGCTCGACCATTGGATGCACGCGCGCGTCCAATAGGAGCTCTCGGAAAAGGGGGCTGTGCCCCTTGTCCAATTCGGACCAGAGGGGGGGCGCAGGCCTCCTCCCTTTTGGCCTCTCTCCTCTATTCCCGTATGGCCCAATAAGGCCCATATACTCCCCGGCAAATTCCCGTAACTCTCCGGTACTCCGAAAAATACCCGAATCACTCGGAACCTTTTCGAAGTCCGAATATAGTCGTCCAATATATCGATCTTTACGTATCGACCATTTTGAGACTCCTCGCCATGTCCCCAATCTCATCCGGTACTCCGAACTCCTTCGGTACATCAAAACTCAGAAACTCATAATATAACTGTCATTGAAACCTTAAGCGTGCGGACCCTACGGGTTCGAGAACAATGTAGACATGACCAAGACATGTCTCCGGTCAATAACCAATAGCGGAACCTGGATGCTCATATTGGCTCCCACATATTCTACGAAGATCTTTATCGGTCAAACCGCATAACAACATATGTTGTTCCCTTTGTCATCGGTATGTTACTTGCCCGAGATTTGATCGTCAGTATCCAATACCTAGTTCAATCTCGTTACCGGTAAGTCTCTTTACTCGTTACGTAATGCATCATTCCGTAACTAACTCATTAGCTACATTGCTTGCAAGGCTTTATAGTGATGTGCATTACCGAGAGGGCCCAGAGATACCTCTCCGACAATCGGAGTGACAAATCCTAATCTCGAAATACGCCAACCCAACATGTACCTTTGAAGACACCTTTAGAGCTCCTTTATAATCACCCAGTTACGTTGTGACGTTTGGTAGCACACAAAGTGTTCCTGCGGTAAACGGGAGTTGCATAATCTCATAGTTGTAGTAACATGTATAAGTCATGAAGAAAGCAATAGCAACATACTAAACGATCAAGTGCTAAGCTAACGGAATGGGTCAAGTCAATCACATCATTCTCCTAATGATGTAATCCCATTAATCAAATGACAACTCTTTGTCCATGGCTAGGAAACATAACCATATTTGATTAATGAGCTAGTCAAGTAGAGGCATACTAGTGACACTCAGTTTGTCTATGTATTCAGACATGTATCATGTTCCCGGTTAATACAATTCTAGCATGAATAATAAACATTTATCATGAAATAAGGAAATAAATAATAACTTTATTATTTTCTCTAGGGCATATTTCCTTCAGAGGAAACCCAGGATAACATGAGACAGCGGCCGGCCGAGGGTCCTCTAATAAATAGCTAGTCGTGTTTAGGGTTTACGTCCGGGCTTTGTTTAGAGAAGTTTAGCTATATTGCTACTTTTATTTGTTTTCGCTCGTAATGGCTAGTGCGACCGTCAAGACATCCTATCGGAACCACATCTTGTGAGATTAATCCCATCTAGCATATTCGTAATTTTGAGATTGCTTGGCTATTTTTTTCTTGCATGTTCTTCGATTTGCTTGCAGGAAAAATCCTTCGTGGATAGGTCAATCGCGCCATTGGCTCGGTCGATAACGCCGTGGAGTTGGTTCAGCGATTGCCGTGGATATCAGTCGTGTACGGTCCTCCCTGTACGGTTCGTAGCCGGATCGCGAGGGTCAAGTTCCACCTGAAATCGTAGTTATCTCCCTCTCATTGAAAGATCGGGCCCCAATTCACACCAAGTGGTATCAGTTTTCAGGTTCATCGGTGACAGATTTATAGTTTTGTTAGATTAGTTTATTTTTCAGTCCTACAAACCAAAGAAAAGCCAAAAAAAATTAGATTAGTTCATCCGCTGCACCTATCTTTTTAGCCTTTAGCAATTTTTGCATCTATTATTTGTGTAGTTGAATTTTTGGTTGCATTCATCTAATACTAGTGCTGGTCTAGTTAGTTTTAGAGTAAATTATCTACTAGATCGAACTTTGTTTTTGTCCATCATATTTTCTGCCACACGAGTCCATCAGCCGCGCACCGCATACCTCATCTGCCAAGTTTACGTGTTTGCCGCACACGCGCCTGAGTCGCTGCATCTGTACCCACGTCCCATCCACCTTAAAAATTGTTCATGTGCTGCCGTGCGCACGCCCCATACTCCTGTCGCTAGCGACCAAGCATCTTGATTCCATCTGAGTAACCATCCATCATTACTTTTACTGCCACCGCTAGTTGTGTTTTGCTTTTCCTCTGACTAGTTTGCTTTTCTATCTCTTCTCCGGTACTAGTAGCACACAGCCTGTTTTGAAGCATTTTTTTTATTTCATTTGATAGTAACCGGCTTGTAAGAAAAAAGAGACAATTACATTTGAGCCCCTAGTTGTGTCATACCCGTGTGTTTTGCCCCTAAATTCAAAAAACCCTCGTATCTGTCCAAGCTCGTTTACTCCTCTTATGCTTTTGCCGTTTGACCGTTTGACCGCAACTTTGAAAACTTCATAACGAATTCATACTAACTCAAAAAAATGCAAATAAGATATCAAAATGATCGGAAAAACATCACTATATGTGCATGTCATTTGTATTCATGACAAAAGTGCTAAAAAGTCCCTATCTCAGTTTGAGCTCATATGATGCCTTTTGTCATGAATGCAAATGACCTGCACATACAGGTGATGTTTTTCCGAACATTTAATCAGAGAAACACGAAAAGTTTTCCAAGATTCAACCACTAGCTAGGAAGGGCCATGCCCGCCGTTTTGACCATATTTTGAAACTGGCATAAAAAATAAAAAAAATAAAAAATTGGAAAATCTTCGCATTGTGTCATTATATGTGACCAAGTACTAGGAAAAATAATAAACTTGTAATACGACAATTTTTTTAAAAAGTGTTCTCGGAAATGAGCTATCATGTGTGAAGATTCATGACTTTCAAGTCAAATGATCAATCTTATGGCCACATTCATGGCATAGTTTGTTCAAATGATCTCATATTATGAACAAGGGTGCATATTGGAATGGCAAACAATTTTGCCTAAGGAAAATTTTGTTTTCTTTGGACGAAAAAATCATTTTCCATTTTTCGAGTGCCACAAATGAGGTTTTTTTGTGAAGGACCTACCAAATATTTGTTGAAAAACTGTACCAAATCAATTTTCTAAAATGCTAGGCCGTATTTAATGCACAATTGATCAAAATGGTTGGGTGTAAAAAGTTTTGATCCACCTCTAGTGAGAAAGACAAATTTCTGTCGTTTCACCTTGAAGCGGGTGGGTCAAATTCGAATTGCGGCTGCCTCATAGTTTGCTATTTATTTTTTCCAAAAATTATTTCTAGGTACAAAAGTATCTATTTAATCAGAGAAATCCCAAAAAATCAGGATTCAACCACTAGCTAGGAACGGTCATTCCCGCCGTTTTGACCGCATTTTAAAACGGGTATAAAAAATTCAACAAAAATCAAAAAATTGGAAAACCTTCACATTGTGTCATTATATGTGACCAAGTTACCAAGAAAAATAATAGACTTGTAATACAGCAATTCTTTTAAAAAAGTGTTCTCAGAAATGAGCTATCATGTGTGAAGATTCATGACTTTCAAGTCAAATGATCAATCTTATGGCCACATTCATGACATAGTTTGTTTAAACGATCTCATATTATGCACAAAGGTGCATATTGGAATGGCAAACAATGTTGCCTAAGGGAGTTTTCATTTCTTTGGACGAAAAATCAATTTTCTTTTTACACTTTGGGTGTAAAAAGTTTTGATCCACCTCTAGTGAAAAAGACAAATTTCCGACATTTCAGCTGGAAGCGGGTCAAATTTGAACGGCAGCTGCCTCATAGTTTGCTCTTTATTTTTTCCAAAAATCATTTCTAGGTACATAAGTATCTATTTAATCAGAAATACATGGTTTGGTGGCGATACATCGAGGTTTGCACAGTGGCTGAGGGCCCCAACTCTAGAACGCGTAAACTCGCATGCCTGCCGCGTGGTCACCGCGTGAACATGGCGTTGCCATGCATTCTCGGCGGCATAGGCATGTCTAGTGGGTTGGGCACTCCCCAGGTAGGTTCTAGGAAGAAAATTACAACATAAACTTCTCACGAGGAGACCGATCTATGCTCAAACATGAATTAGCAGCCAAGTGTTTGATTAGCGGTACGGGAAATGCACATGGCTAATGGGCGTGAGTTTTGGCTGAGGATGATCAATTACTAAGAAGACTGTCTTCACAAATTTTTTCAGCTCAAAAGGAGGATCCTAGGTGGTACTTGCTTTGCAAAGTACCACATTGGACATAAATATGAATGTTGAAGCTGGGCTCAAAATAATGAATGGATTGAGCTGAAATTTGGTGGAGGATGATTATTGGGGCATAGGAAAGCACTGTAGGAAATGGATACCATTTGGACATGCCAAAGTGGTACTTCCTTCAGAATGCTCTTCCCTAGACAGAAACTTCAGAAAATTAGTGAGAGAAATTGGCTAAATGAAATGAGCTCAAATTTGGTGTAGGTAAGTTACATAGGCATATAGGATATGTGGAAAAAATTCAACTCATTAGGATATGCATAGCTAGTACTTCTTTCACAAAGGTTCTAGGTGGACAAAAACTTTGGAAATTTGCGGAGGAAGATTTACTAGGCAAATGGAGCTAAATTTTGTCATGAGGCAATTATTTGGATAGGAAAGAGCGCCAAAATTTTTGAGGGCAACCAAGAATATATAAATAGCACTTCCTTCACAATGTTCTTCTCTGGACAGAAATTTCAGAAAATTAGTGAGAGAAATTGGCTAAATGAACTGAGCTCAAATTTGGTGTAGGTAAGTTACATAGGCATATAAAATATGTGGCAAAAATTCAACTCATTAGGATATGCATAGCTAGTACTTCTTTCACAAAGGTTCTAGGTGGACAAAAACTTTGGAAATTTGCTGAGGAATATTTACTAGGAAAATGGAGCTGAATTTTGTCATGATGCAATGATTTGGACAGGAAAGAGTGCCCAAAAATTTTGAGGGCAATCAAGAATATATAAATAGCACTTCCTTCACAAAGTGTTGTTCTGAACATAATAGGAAAATGAATATTGTTGAATTATTTTTGAACTAGGCAAGGAAGGGTTTTTTACATATTTGATGAAGATATGACCCAAAGAATTTATGAGATTTTTTTGGGAATTTTGGGAATGGCAGAAATATAGGTTGCTTCACAACCTAGGGCAAAAATTGACACATGGACATGACACATAGGCAAAACTGATGATGTGGCGCCTAGTCATAGCAACCCACCACAACTTACAAGGTTATGACCATCTATATTGGTCGTGATCAGCTAGAAATAAGGCAGCGGACCACTGTTGTCTGCTTTATGACCATTTCATGTAAGGAAATTACGACCTTTCTGAGCAAAATGGTCGTTATAGTTTAGGGTTTGGAGCCCCCCTACAGCTTTTGACCAATTGGTCTCAAATGGTCATAGATCTATGACCAATTCTTCTAGGGTCACTAACAGAAGGTCACTAGTTGACATATTTCTTGTAGTGGATAATCATGCTAAATATTAATAACGGTCTTGTTTAACAAAGATGTTGTGTGCTAAATTTGAAATGTGTTTGTAATGGAAGTTACATCATTTTTGTTTTCTTTCTCTACATTAAGCCCTAAAAGATATTTAAAATTAATCTCCATAAATATGAGAAAAATAATAAACACACAATTATATTCTTTTGCAAATTTATTTCTTATACTTACATGGACATAGTGTATATATCTATTTATGTAATATCTTGATATCGATTTATAGTTTATATAAATAAGAAAATTCTAAAGCATATAATAATTTACAAGAAGGTTGCCACCAAATCATTAGCATGTTGAGTTATCCTTTCTAGATGGAATGTGTCTCACATGTACATCCTGTTCAAGAATCCAATGATACGTGCATATGCTTTATTTTGTAACAAAGATGGCCTTCATATATAATATAACATGTAGGGAATTCATTGGAGAGGCACTAGCAACCTAATTAAACTAGCCACACGCATACCAAAATGATTAATTTGCACACTATCGGTATGTGGCATGGACGAGCAACTCCAACCTATTAATTAACTCACTGCCTAGTGCCAGTTCCTATTTTTTGCATGTTTTTGGTTTTACAGAAAATTTATACCAAACGAAGTCCAAACACGACGAAACTTTACGGTGATTTTTTTGGACCAGAAGGGACCATAAAAGCTTCGGAAGAAGGCAAGTAGATGTACGAGAGAGCCACAAGCTTAAAAAAATATTTCATCCTTATTGAAAATATGTGCTAGATTAACCTAACGTACGATTTATGCTTGTTGCGTTCCAATTATGTTGGACGTCTTTTTGGGCGGTTTGACACGTATGTACGTCTCAGGTGCACACAAACTAGCACGCACTTGCTAGCTACCTGCAAGTAGTGCACATCCACGACAACTTACTACTCCCTCCATTTCTAAATATTTTTTTTTGAGATGTCACTATGGACTACATACAGATATATATAGATGTAGTTTAGAGTGTAGATTCACTTATTTTGCTCCGTATGTAGTCTTTTATTGAAGTCTCTAAAAAGACTTATATTTAGGAATGAAGGGAGTACACTGCATATGCATGCATGGCGAGGAGCCTGAGCACAAGAAGGTGGAGAGCGATCCCAGAAACAGCCAGATAGTCGCCTCAAACCTTGCCTCAAACGAGAGAAACCGCCTAAATCCCACTCCATGCAAGGCAGATTGAAGATTTTTGAGAAAATGATAAATCAATCCATTTTTACCTTAATATGGGCAGATTTTCAGGCAACATGCCTAAATTCGGGAGGGTCCTGGTCATGCCTGGCTGGATGGCCCAAGTTTGGGCAGATCTCCTATGCACACAGCAGCATGCCTGGCCAGGCCGCTTGCACACAGTCGGCCCATCTTTCTCATTTAAGCAGAACCTACCCATATTGTCACGCCCAATATGCGATTCTATCCGAGAGGAACTCGAAGGTCCCACAAAGGATAGAGCCGCATATTGAAGACGTTTTTGCAAGGTGGATATCATTATATCGTACCATTACATAATAACTAGGGATACATACAAAGGCATAAAAATGCCACATGAATACATCAAACATCATACAAAAGATAGGCATCCGACTACGGGTGAAATCAAATTGAAAATAAGAACGACATCCACCCTGCTAGCCCAGGCTGCCGACCAGGAACCTATCCCCTGAACGAAGACGAAGCAGAGGAACTCGCAGACAAGCAAGCATCGCTCTCGCGTCGGATCATCGCATTACCTGTACCTGCAACTGTTGTTGTAGTAATCTGTGAGCCACGAGGACTCAGCAATCCCATTACCATGGGTATCAGGACTAGCAAAGCTTAATGGGAATGAAAAGGATGAGTGGTGAGGTTGCAGCAGCACTAAGCATTGTATGGCGGCTAACTTACGAGTAGAAGAGTAAGATGATAAACTACACAAACGATCACAAACTATTAATGATCAATAAGTGATCCTGAACTACTTACGTTCAAACATAACCCCACCATGTTCTCTTCTTGACCTTACTCGAAAAGAGACCGTCACGGTTATGTTGGAGAACGTTGCAGAAAATTAAAATTTTTCCTACGGTTTCACCAAGATCCATCTATGAGTTCATCTAAGCAACGAGTGATAGGAGAGATACTGCATCTACATACCACTTGTAGATCGCGTGCGGAAGCGTTCAAGAGAACGGTGATGATGGAGTCGTACTCGCCGTGATCCAAATCACCGATGACCAAGTGTCGAACGGACAACACCTCCACGTTCAACACACGTACGGAGCGGATGACGTCTCCTCCTTCTTGATCCAGCAAGGGGGAAGGAGAGGTTGATGAAGATCCAGCAGCACAATGCCGTGGTGATGGATGCAGCAGGACTCCGGCAGGGCTTCGCCAAGCTGCTGCGGGAGGAGGACGAGGTGTAGCAGGGGGGGAGGCGCCAAGACACAGGGTTCGGCTGCCCTCCCCCTTGCCCTCCTTTATATAGGCCCCAGGGGGGCGCCGGCCCTGGGAGATCCCATCTCCCAAGGGGGGCGGCGGCCAGGGGGTGGAGTGCCCCCCAAGGCAAGTGGGGTGCACCCCCTACCCTAGGGTTTTCAACCCTAGGCGCAGGGGGGCCTAAGGGGGGGGCGCACCAGACCACTAGGGGCTGGTTCCCCTCCCACTTCAGCCCACGGGGCCCTCCGGGATAGGTGGCCCCACCCAGTGGACCCCCGGGACCCTTCCGGTGGTCCCGGTACAATACCGGGTGACCCCGAAACTTTCCCGATGGCCGAAACAGCACTTCCTATATATAATTTTTACCTCCGGACCATTCCCGAACTCCTCGTGACGTCCGGGATCTCATCCGGGACTCCGAACAACATTCGGTTTGCTGCATACTCATATTCATACAACCCTAGCATCATCGAACCTTAAGTGTGTAGACCCTACGGGTTCGGGAGACATGCAGACATGACCGAGACGGCTCTCCGGTCAATAATCAACAGCGGGATCTGGATACCCATGTTGGCTCCCACATACTCCTCGATGATCTCATCGGATGAACCACGATGTCGAGGATTCAAGCAACCCCGTATACAATTCCCTTTGTCAGACGGTATGTTACTTGCCCGAGATTTGATTGTCGGTATCCCAATACCTCGTTCAATCTCGTTACCGGCAAGTCACTTTACTCGTACCGTAATGCATGATCCCGTGACCAGACACTTGGTCACTTTGAGCTCATTATGATGATGCACTACCGAGTGGGCCCAGTGATACCTCTCCGTAATACGGAGTGACAAATCCCAGTCTCGATCCGTGTCAACCCAATAGACACTTTCGGAGATACCTGTAGTGCACCTTTATAGTCACCCAGTTACGTTGTGACGTTTGGTACACCCAAGGCACTCCTACGGCATCCGGGAGTTACACGATCTCATGGTCTAAGGAAAAGATACTTGACATTGTAAAAGCTCTAGCAAAACGAACTACACGATCTTATGCTATGCTTAGGATTGGGTCTTGTCCATCACATCATTCTCCCAATGATGTGATCCCGTTATCAACGACATCCAATGTCCATAGTCAGGAAACCATGACTATCTGTTGATCAACGAGCTAGTCAACTAGAGGCCCACTAGGGACATGTTGTGGTCTAAGTATTCACACGTGTATTACGATTTCCGGATAATACAATTATAGCATGAATAAAAGACAATTATCATGAACAAGGAAATATAATAATAATCCTTTTATTATTGCCTCTAGGGCATATTTCCAACAGTCTCCCACTTGCACTAGAGTCAATAATCTAGTTACATTGTGATGAATCGAACACCCATAGAGTTCTGGTGTTGATCATGTTTTGCTCGTGAAAGAGGTTTAGTCAACGTATCTGCGACATTCAGATCCGTATGCACTTTGCAAATATCTATGTCTCCATCTTGAACATTTTCACGGATGGAGTTGAAACGACGCTTGATGTGCCTGGTCTTCTTGTGAAACCTGGGCTCCTTGGCAAGGGCAATAGCTCCAGTGTTGTCACAGAAGAGTTTGATCGACCCCGACTCATTGGGTATGACTCCTAGGTCAGTGATGAACTCCCTCACCCAAATTGCTTCATGCGCTGCCTCCGAGGCTGCCATGTACTCCGCTTCACATGTAGATCCCGCCACGACGCTCTACTTGTAGCTGCATCAGCTTACTGCCCCACCATTCAACATATACACGTATCCCGTTTGTGACTTAGAGTCATCCAGATCTGTGTCGAAGCTAGCGTCGACGTAACCCTTTACGACGAGCTCTTCGTCACCTCCATAAACGAGAAACATGTCCTTTGTCCTTTTCAGGTACTTTAGGATATTCTTGACCGCTGTCCAGTGTTCCTTGCCGGGATTACTTTGGTACCTTCCTACCAAACTCACGGCAAGGTTTACATCTGGTCTGGTACACAACATGGCATACATAATAGATCCTACGGCTGAGGCATAGGGGATGACACTCATCTCTTCTTTATCTTCTGCCGTGGTCGGGCATTGAGCCGAGCTCAATCTCACACCTTGCAGTACAGGCAAGAACCCTTTCTTGGACTGATCCATTTTGAACTTCTTCAAAATCTTATCAAGGTATGTGCTTTGTGAAAGACCTATGAGGCGTCTCGATCTATCCCTATAGATCTTGATGCCTAATATGTAAGCAGCTTCTCCAAGGTCCTTCATTAAAAAACACTTATTCAAGTAGGCCTTAATGCTGTCCAAGAATTCTATATCATTTCCCATCAAAAGTATGTCATCTACATATAATATGAGAAATGCTACAGAGCTCCCACTCACTTTATTGTAAACGCAGGCTTCTCCATAAGTCTGCATAAACCCAAACGCTTTGATCATCTCATCAAAGCGAATGTTCCAACTCCGAGATGCTTGCACCAGCCCATAAATGGATTGCTGGAGCTTGCATACTTTGTTAGCATTCTTAGGATCGACAAAACCTTCCGGCTGCATCATATACAGCTCTTCCTTAAGATAACCGTTAAGGAATGCCATTTTGACGTCCATCTGCCATATCTCATAATCATAGAATGCGGCAATTGCTAACATGATTCGGACGGACTTAAGCTTCACTATGGGAGAGAAAGTCTCATCGTAGTCAATCCCTTGAACTTGTCGATAACCCTTAGCAACAAGTCGAGCTTTATAGATGGTGATATTACCATCCGCGTCTGTCTTCGTCTTAAAGATCCATTTGTTTTCTATCGCTCGCCGATCATCGGGCAAGTCAGTCAAAGTCCATACTTTGTTTTCATACATGGATTCTATCTCGAATTGCATGGCTTCTAGCCATTTGTTGGAATCTGGGCCCGCCATCGCTTCTTCATAGTTCGAAGGTTCACCGTTATCTAACAACATGATTTCCAGGATAGGGTTGCCATACCACTCTGGTGTGGAACCTGTCCTTGTGGACCTACGAAGTTCAGTAGCAACTTGATCCGAAGTACCTTGATCATCATCATTAATTTCCTCTCCAGTTGGTGTAGGCACCACAGGAACATTTTCCTGAGCTGCACTACTTTTCGGTTCAAGAGGTAGTACTTCATCGAGATCTACTTTCCTCCCACTTACTCCTTTCGAGAGAAACTCTTTTGCCAGAAAGGATCCGTTCTTGGCAACAAAGATCTTGCCCTCGGATCTTAAGTAGAAGGTATACCCAATGGTTTACTTAGGGTATCCTATAAAGACGCATTTTTCTGACTTGGGTTCGAGCTTTTCAGGTTGAAGTTTCTTGACATAAGCATCGCATCCCCAAACTTTTAGAAACGACAGCTTAGGTTTCTTCCCAAACCATAATTCATATGGTGTCGTCTCAACGGATTTAGACGGTGCCCTATTTAATGTGAATGTAGCTGTCTCTAGAGCGTATCCCCAAAATGATAGCGGTAAATCAGTAAGAGACATCATAGATCGCACCATATCCAATAGAGTGCGATTACGATGTTCAGACACACCGTTACGCTGAGGTGTTCCAGGCGGCGTGAGTTGTGAAACGATTCCACATTTTCTTAAGTGTGTACCAAATTCGTGACTTAAATATTCTTCTCCACGATCTGATCGTAGGAACTTTATCTTTCGGCCACGTTGATTCTCTACCTCATTCTGAAATTCCTTGAACTTTTCAAAGGTCTCAGACTTGTGTTTCATCAAGTAGACATACCCATATCTACTCAAGTCATCAGTGAGAGTGAGAACATAACGATATCCTCCGCGAGCCTCAACGCTCATTGGACCGCACACATCGGTATGTATGATTTCCAATAAGTTGGTTGCTCGCTCCATTGTTCCGGAGAATGGAGTCTTGGTCATTTTGCCCATGAGGCATGGTTCGCATGTGTCAAATGATTCATAATCGAGAGACTCTAAAAGTCCATCAGCATGGAGCTTCTTCATGCGCTTGACACCAATGTGACCAAGGCGGCAGTGCCACAAGTATGTGGGACTATCGTTATCAACTTTACATCTTTTGGTATTCACACTATGAATATGTGTAACATTACGTTCGAGATTCATTAAGAATAAACCATTGACCATCGGGGCATGACCATAAAACATATCTCTCATATAAATAGAACAACCATTATTCTCGAATTTAAATGAGTAGCCATCTTGCATCAAACGAGATCCAGATACAATGTTCATGCTCAAACTTGGCACTAAATAACAATTATTGAGGTTTAAAACTATTCCCGTAGGTAAATGTAGAGGTAGCGTGCCGACGGCGATCACATCAACCTTGGAACCATTCCCGACGCGCATCGTCACCTCGTCCTTTGCCAGTCTCCGCTTATTCCGCAGCTCCTGCTGTGAGTTACAAATATGAGCAACGGCACCGGTATCAAACACCCAGGAGTTACTACGAGTACTGGTAAGGTACACATCAATTACATGTATATCAAATATACCTTTAGTGTTGCCGGCCTTCTTGTCCTCTAAGTATTTGGGGCAGTTCCGCTTCCAGTGACCCTTCCCTTTGCAATAAAAGCACTCAGTCTCAGGCTTGGGTCCATTCTTTGACTTCTTCCCGGCAACTGGCTTACCGGGTGTGGCAACATCTTTGCCGTCCTTCTTGAAGTTCTTCTTACCCTTGCCCTTCTTGAACTTAGTGGTCTTATTGACCATCAACACTTGATGTTCTTTCTTGATTTTAACCTCTGCTGACTTCAGCATTGAAAATACTTCAGGAATGGTCTTCACCATCCCCTGCATATTGTAGTTCAACACAAAGCTCTTGTAGCTCGGTGGGAGCGAGTGAAGGATTCTGTCAATGACCGCCTCGTCCAGGAGGTTGATCTCCAGCTAGGACAGGCGGTTGTGCAACCCAGACATTTTGAGTATGTGCTCACTGACAGAACTGTTTTCCTCCATCTTACAACTATAGAACTTGTCGGAGACTTCATATCTCTCGACCTGGGCATGAGCTTGAAAAATCATTTTCAGCTCCTCGAACATCTCATATGCTCCGTGTCGCTCAAAACGCTTTTGGAGCCTCGGTTCTAAGCTGTAAAGCATGCCGCACTGAACGAGGGAGTAATCATCAGCACATGATTGCCAAGTGTTAATAATGTCTTGGTTCTCTGGGATGGGTGCTTCACCTAGCGGTGCATCTAGGACATAATCTTTCTTGGCTGCTATGAGGATGATCCTCAGGTTCCGGACCCAGTCCGAATAGTTGCTGCCATCATCTTTCAGCTTGGTTTTCTCTAGGAACGCGTTGAAGTTCATGTTGACATGAGCGTTGGCCATTTGATCTACAAGACATATTTTGCAAAGACTTTAGACTAAGTTCATGATAATTAAGTTCATCTAATCAAATTATTTAATGAACTCCCACTCAGATTGGCATCCCTCTAGTCATCTAAGCGTTACACGATCCGAGTTGACTAGGCCGTGTCCGATCATCACGTGAGATGGACTAGTCATCATCGGTGAACATCTCCATGTTGATCGTATCTTCCATACGACTCATGTTCGACCTTTCGGTCTCTTGTGTTCCGAGGCCATGTCTGTACATGCTAGGCTCGTCAAGTTAACCCTAAGTGTTTCTGCATGTGTAAAACTGTCTTACACCCGTTGTATGTGAACGTAAGGATCTATCACACCCGATCATCACGTGGTGCTTCGAAACGACGAACTTTAGCAACGGCGCACAGTTTGGGGGAACACTTTCTTGAAATTATTATAAGGGATCATCTTATTTACTACCGTCGTTCTAAGTAAACAAGATGCATAAACATAATAAACATCACATGCAATTATATAAAGTAGTGAGATGATATGGCCAATAACATATACCTCCTTCGATCTCCATCTTCGGGGCTCCATGATCATCTTCGTCACCGGCATGACACCATGATCTCCATCATCATGATCTCCATCATCGTGTCTTCATGAAGTTGTCACGCCAACGACTACATCTACTTCTATGGCTAACGCGTTTAGCAATAAAGTAAAGTAATTTACATGGCGTTCTTCAATGACACGTAGGTCAGACAAAAATAAAGACAACTCCTATGGCTCCTGCCGGTTGTCATACTCATCGACATGCAAGTCATGATTCCTATTGCAAGAACATGATCTCATACATCACAATATATCATTCATCATTCATCACAACTTCTGGGCATATCACATCACATGACAATTGCTACAAAAACAAGTTAGACGTCCCCTAATTGTTGTTGCATCTTTTACGTGGCTGCAATTGGGTTCTAGCAAGAACGTTTTCTTACCTACGAATAACCACAACGTGATTTTGTCAACTTATATTTACCCTTCATAAGGACCCTTTTCGTCGAATCCGCTCCAACTAAAGTAGGAGAGAGAGACACCCGCTAGCCACCTTATGCAACTAGTGCATGTCAGTTGGTGGAACCTGTCTCACGTAAGCGTACGTGTAAGGTCGGTCTGGGCCGCTTCATCCCACAATACCGCTGAAGCAAGAAAATACTATTAGCGGCAAGCAAGTTGACAAGATCTACGCCCACAACAAAATTGTGTTCTACTCGAGCAATAGAGAACTATGCATAGACCTAGCTCATGATGCCACTGTTGGGGAACGTTGTAGAAAATTAAAAATTTTCCTACGGTTTCACCAAGATCCATCTATGAGTTCATCTAAGCAACGAGTGATAGGAGAGAGATTTCATCTACATACCACTTGTAGATCGCGTGCGGAAGCGTTCAAGAGAACGGTGATGATGGAGTCGTACTCGTCGTGATCCAAATCACCGATGACCAAGTGCCGAACGGACAGCACCTCCGCGTTCAACACATGTACGGAGCGGATGACGTCTCCTCCTTCTTGATCCAGCAAGGGGGAAGGAGAGGTTGATGAAGATCCAGCAGCACAACGGCGTGGTGATGGATGCAGCAAGACTTCGGCAGGGCTTCGCCAAGCTGTTGCGGGAGGAGGACGAGGTGTAGCAGGGGGAGGGAGGCGCCAAGACACAGGGTTCGGCTGCCCTCCCCCTTGCCCTCCTTTATATAGGCCCCCAGGGGGGGCACCGGCCCTGGGAGATCCCATCTCCCAAGGGGGGCGGCGGCCAGGGGGGTGGAGTGCCCCCCAAGGCAAGTAGGGTGCGCCCCCCACCCTAGGATTTTCAACCCTGGGCGCAGGGGGGCCAAGGGGGGGCGCACCATCCCACTAGGGGCTGGTTCCCCTCCCACTTTAGCCCACGGGGCCCTCCGGGATAGGTGGCCCCACCCGGTGGACCCTCGGGACCCTTCCGGTGGTCCCGGTACAATACCGGGTGACCCCGAAACTTTCCCGATGGCTGAAACAGCACTTCCTATATATAATTCTTTACCTCCGGACCATTCCGGAACTCCTCGTGACGTCCGGGATCTCATTCGGGACTCCGAACAACATTCGGTTTGCTGCATACTCATATTCATACAACCCTAGCGTCATCGAACCTTAAGTGTGTAGACCCTATGGGTTCGGGAGACATGCAGACATGACCGAGACGGCTCTCCGGTCAATAACCAACAGCGGGATCTGGATACCCATGTTGGCTCCCACATACTCCTCGATGATCTCATCGGCTGAACCACGATGTCGAGGATTCAAGCAACCCCGTATACAATTCCCTTTGTCAAACGGTATGTTACTTGCCCGAGATTCGATCGTCGGTATTGTTGGAAATATGCCCTAGAGGCAATAATAATTAGTTATTATTATATTTCCTTGTTCATGATAATAGTTTATTATCCATGCTATAATTGTATTGAAAGGAAACTCAGATACATGTGTGGGTACATAGACAACACCATGTCCCTAGTAAGCCTCTAGTTGACTAGCTCGTTGATCAATAGATGGTTACGGTTTCCTAACCATGGACATTGGATGTCATTGATAACGGGATCACATCATTAGGAGAATGATGTGATGGACAAGACCCAATCCTAAGCCTAGCACAAAGATCGTAGTTCGTATGCTAAAGCTTTTCTAATGTCAAGTATCTTTTCCTTAGACCATGAGATTGTGCAACTCCCGGATACCGTAGGAATGCTTTGGGTGTACCAAACGTCACAACGTAACTAGGTGGCTATAAAGGTACACTACAGGTATCTCCGAAAGTGTCTGTTGGGTTGGCACGAATCGAGACTGGGATTTGTCACTCCATGTAAACGGAGAGGTATCTCTGGGCCCACTCGGTAGGACATCATCATAATGTGCACAATGTGACCAAGGGGTTGATCACGGGATGATGTGTTACGGAACGAGTAAAGAGACTTGCCGGTAACGATATTGAATAAGGTACCGGTATACCGACGATCGAATCTCGGGCAAGTACAATACCATTAGACAAAGGGAATTGTATACGGGATTGATTGAGTCCTTGACATCGTGGTTCATCCGATGAGATCATCGTGGAACATGTGGGAGCCAACATGGGTATCCAGATCCCGCTGTTGGTTATTGGCTGGAGAGTTGTCTCGGTCATGTCTGCATGGTTCCCGAACCCGTAGGGTCTACACACTTAAGGTTCGATGACGCTAGGGTTATAAAGGAAGTTTGTATGTGGTTACCGAATGTTGTTCGGAGTCCTGGATGAGATCCCGGACGTCACGAGGAGTTCTGGAATGGTCCGAAGGTAAAGATTTATATATGGGAAGTCTTATTTTGGTCGCCGGAAAAGTTTCGCACTTTATCGGTATTGTACCGGGAGTGCCGAAAGGGGTCCGGGGGTCCACCGGGGGGTCCACCTGCCCCGGGGGGGCACATGGGCTGTAGGGGGTGCGCCTTGGCCTATATGGGCCAAGGGCACCAGCCCCAAGAGGCCCATGCGCCAAGATATAAGAAAAAGGGGAGAGTCCTCAAGGGGGAAGGCACCTCCGAGGTGCCTTGGGGAGGATGGACTCCTCCCCCCCTTTGGCCGCACCCCTTCCTTGGAGGAAGGGGCAAGGCTGCGCCTCCCCCCTCTCCCTTGCTCCTATATATAGTGGAGGGGAGGGAGGGCAGCTGCACCTGAAGCCCTGGCGCCTCCCTCCCTCCCGTGACACCTCCTCCTCTCCCGCAGGTGCTTGGCGAAGCCCTGCAGGATTGCCACACTCCTCCACCACCACCACGCCGTTGTGCTGCTGCTGGATGGAGTCTTCCTCAACTTCTCCCTCTCTCCTTGCTAGATCAAGGCATGGGAGACGTCACCGGGTTGTACGTGTGTTGAACGCGGAGGTGCCGTCCGTTCGGCACTAGGATCTCCGGTGATTTGGATCACGACGAGTACGACTCCTTCAACCCCGTTCTCTTGAACGCTTCCGCTTAGCGATCTACAAGGGTATGTAGATGCACTCTCCTTCCCCTCATTGCTGGTTTCTCCATAGATAGATCTTGGTGACACGTAGGAAAATTTTGAATTTCTGCTACGTTCCCCAACAGTGGCATCATGAGCTAGGTCTATTGCGTAGATTCTTTGCACGAGTAGAACACAAAGTAGTTGTGGGTGTTGATTTTGTTCAATATGCTTACCGTTACTAGTCCAATCTTGTTTCGACGGCATTGTGGGATGAAGCGGCCCGGACCGACCTTACACGTACTCTTACGTGAGACAGGTTCCACCGACTGACATGCACTTGGTGCATAAGGTGGCTAGCGGGTGCCAGTCTCTCCCACTTTAGTCGGAATGGATTCGATGAAAAGGGTCCTTATGAAGGGTAAATAGCAATTGACATATCACGTTGTGGTTTTTGCGTAGGTAAGAAACGTTCTTGCTAGAAACCCATAGCAGCCACGTAAAACATGGAAACAACAATTAGAGGACGTCTAACTTGTTTTTGCAGGGTATGCTATGTGATGTGATATGGCCAAGAAGAATGTGATGAATGATATGTGATGTATGAGGTTGATCATGTTCTTGTAATAGGAATCACGACTTGCATGTCGATGAGTATGACAACCGGCAGGAGCCATAGGAGTTGTCTTAATTTATTGTATGACCTGCGTGTCATTAAACAACGCCATGTAATTACTTTACTTTATTGCTAACCGGTAGCCATAGTAGTAGAAGTAATAGTTGGCGAGACAACTTCATGGAGACACGATGATGGAGATCATGATGATGGAGATCATGGTGTCATGCCGGTGACGATGATGATCATGGAGCCCCGATGATGGAGATCAAAAGGAGCAAAATGACATTGGCCATATCATGTCACTTTTTGATTGCATGTGATGTTTATCATGTTTATACATCTTATTTTCTTAGAACGACGGTAGTAAATAAGATGATCCCTCATTAAAATTTCAAGAAAGTGTTCCCCCTAACTGTGCACCGTTGCGAAAGTTCGTCGTTTCTAAGCACCACATGATGATCGGGTGTGATGGATTCTTACGTTCACATACAACGGATGTAAGACAGATTTACACACGCGAAACACTTAGGTTGACTTGACGAGCCTAGCATGTACAGACATGGCCTCGGAACACAAGAGACTGAAAGGTCGAGCATGAGTCGTATAGTAGATACGATCAACATGAAGATGTTCACCGATGATGACTAGTCCGTCTCACGTGATGATCGGACACGGCCTAGTTGACTTGGATCATGTAATCACTTAGATGACTAGAGGGATGTCTATCTGAGTGGGAGTTCATAAGATGAACTTAATTATCCTGAACATAGTCAAAAGATCTTTGCAAATTATGTCGTAAGCTCGCGCTTTAGTTCCACTGTTTAGATATGTTCCTAGAGAAAATATAGTTGAAAGTTGAAAGTAGCGATTATGCGGACAGTAGAAAGCTTATGTCCTTAATGCACCGCTCAGTGTGCTGAACCCCAAACGTCGTTTGTGGATGTTGCGAACATCGGACATACACGTTTTGATAACCACGTGATAGTTCAGTTAAACGGTTTAGAGTTGAGGGACTAAAGACGTTTTCGAAACGTCGCGGAACATATGAGATGTTTCAAGGGCTGAATTTGGGATTTCAGGCTCGTGCCCACGTCAAGAGGTATGAGACCTCCGACAATTTTCTTAGCCTGCAAACTAAGGGAGAAAACCTCAATCATTGAGCTTGTGCTCAAATTATCCGAGTGCAACAATCACTTAAATCAAGTGGGATTTGATCTTCCAGATGAGATAGTGATGTTTCTCCAAAGTCATTTCCACCAAGCTGCTAGAGCTTCGTGATGAACTATAACATATCAGGGATAGAGATGATGATCCTTGAGGTATTCGCGATGTTTGACACCGCGAAAGTAGAAATCAAGAAGGAGCATCAATTGTTGATGGTTGGTGAAACCACTAGTTTCAAGAAGGGCAAGGGCAAGAAGGGATACTTCATGAAACGGCAAATCAGCTGCTGCTCTAGTGAAGAAACCCAAGGTTGAACCCAAACCCGAGACTAAGTGCTTCTGTAATAAGGGGAACAACCACTGGAGCAGAATTACCCTAGATACTTGGTAGATGATAAGGCTGGCAAGGTCGATAGAAGTATATTGGATACACATTATGTTAATGTGTATTTTACTAGTACTCCTAGTAGCACCAGGGTATTAAGATACCGGTTCGGTTGCTAAGTGTTAGTAACTCAAAATAAAAGAGCTACGGAATAAACGGAGACTAGCTAAAGGTGAGCTGACGATATGTGTTGGAAGTGTTTCCAAGTTTGATGTGATCAAACATCGCACGCTCCCTCTACCATCAAGATTAGTATTAAACCTGAATAATTGTCATTTGGTGTTTGCGTTGAGCATAGACATGATTGGATTATGTCTATCGCAATACGGTTATTCATTTAAGGAGAATAATGGTTACTTTATTTATTTGAATAACACCTTCAATGGTCTTGCACCTAAAGGCATGGTTTATTGAATCTCGATCGTAGTGATACACATTTTCATGCCAAAAGATATAAGATAGTAATGGTAGTACCACTTACTTGTGGCACTGCCATGTAAGTCATATTGGTATAAAACGCATGAAGAAGCTCCATGTTGATGGATCTTTGGACTCACTCATTTTTGAAAAGTTTGAGACATGCGAACCATGTCTATTGGTGTATACGCATGAAGAAACTCCATGCAGATGAACCGTTTGGACTCACTTGATTTTGAATCACTTGAGATATGAAAATCATACCACATGGGCAAGATGACTGAAAAGCCTCTTTTTCAGTAAGATGGAACAAGATAGCAACTTGTTGGAAGTAACACATTTTGATGTGTGTAGTCCAATGAGTGCTGAGGCATGCAGTGAATATCGTTATATTCTTACTTCACAGATGATTCGAGTAGATGTTGAGTATATTTACTTTGAAACACAAGTCTGAATTATTGAATGGTTCAAGTAATTTCAGAGTGAAGTTGAAGATCATCGTGACAAGAGGATAAAATGTCTATGATATGATCATAAAGATGAGTATCTGAGTTACGAGCTTTGGCACGCAACAAAGACATTGTGGAAATTGTTTCACAATTAATACCGCCTGGAACACCATAGTGTGATGGTGTGTCCGAACATCATAGTTGCACCCTATTGGATATGGTGCGTACCATGATATCTCTTATCGAATTACCACTATCGTTCATGGGTTAGGCATTAGAGACAACCGCACTCATTTTAATAGGGTACCACATAATTCCGTTGAGACGACACCGTTTGGAGAAACCTAAGTTGTCATTTCTTAAAGGTTTGGGGCTGCAACGCTTATGTGAAAGAGTTTCAGGTTGATAAGCTCGAACCCAAAGCGGATAAAATGCATCTTCATAGGACACCCAAAAACAGTTGGGTATACCTCCTAATTCAGATCCGAAAGCAATAGGGATTGTTTCTTGAATCGGGTCCTTTCTCGAGGAAAAGTTCGTCTCGAAAAGTTGAGTGGGAGGATGGTGGAGACTTGATGAGGTTATTGAACCATCACTTCAACCAGTGTGTATCAGGGCACAGGAAGTTGTTCATGTGACGCCTACACCAATTGAAGTGGAAGCTTATGATAGTGATCATGAAGTTTCGGATCAAGTCACTACCGTACCTCGTAGGACGACAAGGATGCGTACTGCTTCGGAGTGGTACGGTGATCCTGTCTTGAAGGTCATGTTGCTAGACAACAATGAACCTACGAGCTATGGAGAAGCGATGGTGGGCCCAAATTCCGACAAATGGTTAGAAGCCATGAAATCCAAGATAGGATCCATGTATCAGAACAAAGCATGGACTTTGGTGGACTTGCCCAATGATCGGCAAGCCATTGAGATAAATGGATCTTTAAGAAGAAGACGGACGTGGACGGTAATGTCACCGTCTATGAAGCTCGACTTGTGGCGAAGAGTTTTTCACAAGTTCAAGGAGTTGACTACGATGAGATTTTCTCATCCGTAGCGATGCTTAAGTCCGTCAGAATCATGTTAGCATTAGCTGCATTTATGAAATCTGGCAGATGGATGTCAAAACGAGTTTCCTTACCACTTTTCGTAAGGAAAGGTTGTATGTGATACAATCAGAAAAGTTTTGTCGATCCTAAGGATGCTAAAAGGTATGCTGGCTCCAGCGATCCTTCTAAGGACTGGAGTAAGCATCTCGGAGTTGGAATGTGCGCTTTGATGAGATGATCAAAGATTTTGGGTTTATACAAAGTTCATGAGAAACTTGTATTTCCAAAGAAGTGAGTGGGAGCACTATGGAATTTCTGATGAGTATATGTTGTTGACATATTGATGATCGGAAATGATGTAGAATTTCTGAAAAGCATACAAGGTTATTTGAAAAGTGTTTTTCAATAGAAAACCTGAATTAAGCTGTTTGAACATTGAGCATCAAGATCTATGAGGATAGATCAAAACGCTAAATGGTACTTTCAAATGAGCACATACCTTGACATGATCTTGAAGGTGTTCAAGATGGATCATTCAAAGAAGGAGTTCTTGCCTCAGTTGTAAGGTATGAAGTTAAGAGTTAAAGCTCGACCACGGCAGAAGAGAGAGGAAGGACGAAGGTTGTCCCCTATGCTTCAGACATAGGCTCTGTAGTATGCTATGCTGTGTACCGCACCGTAAGTGTGCCTTGCCATGAGTCAGTCAAGGGGTACAAGAATGATCCAGGAATGGATCATTGGACAGCGGTCAAAATTGTACTTGGAGTAAATAAGGACATGTTTCTCGATTATGGAGGTGATAAAGAGTTCGGCGTAAAGGGTTACGTCGATGCAAGCTTTAACACCTATCCGAATGACTCTGAGTAGCAAACCGGATACGTATAGTGGAGCAACCATTTGGAATAGCTTCAAGTGGAACTTGGAAGCAGCATTTACAATATGACATAGAGAATTGCGAAGTACATACGGATCTGAATACTGCAGACCCGTTGACTAAAACTTCTCTCACAAGGAAAACATGATGAAACCCCAGAACTCATTGAGTCTTAATCACATGATGATGTGAACTAGTTTAGTGACACTAGTAAACTCTTTGGATGTTGGTCACATGGCGATGTGACCTGTGAGTGTTAATCACATGGCGATGTGAACTAGATTATTGACTCTAGTGCAAGTGGGAGACTGTTGGAAATATGCCCTAGAGGCAATAATAATTAGTTATTATTATATTTCCTTGTTCATGATAATAGTTTATTATCCATGCTATAATTGTATTGAAAGGAAACTCAGATACATGAGTGGGTACATAGACAACACCATGTCCCTAGTAAGCCTCTAGTTGACTAGCTCGTTGATCAATAGATGGTTACGGTTTCCTAACCATGGACATTGGATGTCATTGATAACGGGATCACATCATTAGGAGAATGATGTGATGGACAAGACCCAATCCTAAGCCTAGCACAAAGATCGTAGTTCGTATGCTAAAGCTTTTCTAATGTCAAGTATCTTTTCCTTAGACCATGAGATTGTGCAACTCCCGGATACCGTAGGAATTCTTTGGGTGTACCAAACGTCACAACATAACTGGGTGGCTATAAAGGTACACTACAGGTATCTCCGAAAGTGTCTGTTGGGTTGGCACGAATCGAGACTGGGATTTGTCACTCCGTGTAAACGGAGAGGTATCTCTGGGCCCACTCGGTAGGACATCATCATAATGTGCACAATGTGACCAAGGGGTTGATCACGGGATGATGTGTTACGGAACGAGTAAAGAGACTTGCCTGTAACGAGATTGAACAAGGTATCGGTATACCGACGATCGAATCTCGGGCAAGTACAATACCGTTAGACAAAGGGAATTGTATACGGGATTGATTGAGTCCTTGACATCGTGGTTCATCCGATGAGATCATCGTGGAACATGTGGGAGCCAACATGGGTATCCAGATCCTGCTGTTGGTTATTGGCCGGAGAGTTGTCTCGGTCATGTCTGCATGGTTCCCGAACCCGTAGGGTCTACACACTTAAGGTTCAATGACGCTAGGGTTATAAAGGAAGTTTGTTTGTGGTTACCGAATGTTGTTCGGAGTCCCGGATGAGATCCTGGACGTCACGAGGAGTTCCGGAATGGTCCAGAGGTAAAGATTTATATATGGGAAGTCTTATTTTGGTCGCCGGAAAAGTTTCGCACTTTATCGGTATTGTACCGGGAGTGCCGAAAGGGGTCCGGGGGTCCACCGGGGGGTCCACCTTCCCCGGGGGGCCACATGGGCTGTAGGGGGTGCGCCTTGGCCTATATGGGCCAAGGGCACCAGCCCCAAGAGGCCCATGCGCCAAGATATAAGAAAAAGGGGAGAGTCCTCAAGGGGGAAGGCACCTCCGAGGTGCCTTGGGGAGGATGGACTCCTCCCCCCCTTTGGCCGCACCCCTTCCTTGGAGGAAGGGGCAAGGCTGCGCCTCCCCCCCTCTCCCTTGCCCCTATATATATTGGAGGGGAGGGAGGGCAGCCGCACCTGAAGCCCTGGCGCCTCCCTCCCTCCCGTGACACCTCCTCCTCTCCCGCAGGTGCTTGGCGAAGCCCTGCAGGATTGCCACGCTCCTCCACCACCACCACGCCGTTATGCTGCTGCTGGATGGAGTCTTCCTCAACCTCTCCCTCTCTCATTGCTGGATCAAGGCATGGGAGACGTCACCGGGTTGTACGTGTGTTGAACGCGGAGGTGTCGTCCGTTCGGCACTAGGATCTCCGGTGATTTGGATCACGACGAGTATGACTCCTTCAACCCCGTTCTCTTGAACGCTTCCGCTTAGCGATCTACAAGGGTATGTAGATGCACTCTCCTTCCCCTCGTTGCTGGATTCTCCATAGATAGATCTTGGTGACACGTAGGAAAATTTTGAATTTCTGCTACGTTCCCCAACAGGTATCCCAATACCTCATTCAATCTCGTTACCGGCAAGTCACTTTACTTGTACCGTAATGCATGATCCCGTGACCAGACACTTGGTCACTTTGAGCTCATTATGATGATGCACTACCGAGTGGGCCCAGTGATACCTCTCCGTAATACGGAGTGACAAATCCCAGTCTCGATCCGTGCCAACCCAACAGACACTTTCGGAGATACATATAGTGCACCTTTATAGTCACCCAGTTACGTTGTGACGTTTGGTACACCCCAAGGCACTCCTACGGCATCCGGGAGTTACACGATCTCATGGTCTAAGGAAAAGATACTTGACATTGTAAAAGCTCTAGCAAAACGAACAACACGATCTTATGCTATGCTTAGGATTGGGTCTTGTCCATCACATCATTCTCCCAATGATGTGATCCCATTATCAACGACATCCAATGTCCATAGTCAGGAAACCATGACTATCTGTTGATCAACGAGCTAGTCAACTAGAGGCTCACTAGGGACATGTTGTGGTCTAAGTATTCACATGTGTATTACGATTTCCGGATAATACAATTATAGCATGAATAAAAGACAATTATCATGAACAAGGAAATATAATAATAATCCTTTTATTATTGCCTCTAGGGCATATTTCCAACAGGTTATGCACGCGTTTGGTGTATTTTACTTCGAATCTGGTGTCAAGTTCTCTACAACATATTAAAAAATTCCCATCTGCCACATAACCGCGGGCACGACTCTCGAAAGTTTAAACCCTGCAGGGGTGTCCCAACTTATCCCATGACGAGCTCACGATCCGCGGAGACAATCCTCCATCTCGGGACCCTCCGATCAGACTCGGAATCCCTGTGCACAAGATATTTTGACAATGGTAAAACAAAACCAGCAAGACCTCCCGACGTGCCGACACCCTGATAGTAGTCGAGCGTATCTCGTCTCAGGCCACGACGGATGAGCTAAGATTATGGTCGCTGAGACCCAAGTTGCCTAGGGGGTGCCGCAAGGTGCTCTAGTTTGGACCAACACTCATGAGGAGCACTGGCTAGGAGTTGTTAATTAAGTCCTCGGTGCCCGGGAAGTCCCTATGCAAGTTTTAGTTGTTCTTAGGCAAATGGTAAAACCAATGTTGGGCCTTGCTGGAAGAGTTTTATTCAAAGCGACCTGTCAAGAGGGGCCCATAAACCCTCACCGTGTTAGGGACGCAAAATCAAGGAACATAACACCGGTATGACGGAAACTAAGGCGGCAAGAGTGGAACAAAACACCAGGCAAAAGGCCGATCCTTTCACCCTTTACCAAGTATATATATGCATTAGTTAAATAAGAGATATTGTGATATCCCAAGATATCCATGTCCCAACATGGAACAAACTGCAATTGCACCTGCAACTAGCAACGCTATAAGAGGGGCTGAGCAAAGCGATAACATAGCCAAAAAACTAGGACGGTGGAAAAGGTTAGAGGCTATTATGGCAAATTGGGAGGCTTGATAAACAAGTGGTAGGTAGCGCGACATAGCGATAGCATCGAGACAACTAGCACAACAATGATAGTAGTGAGATCCAAGGTGACGGTCATCTTGCCTGAAATCCCGCTAGAAAGAAGATCGAGTCCATGAAGAAGATGAACCAAGCATAGACGAACAAATCCTCACGATCGCAACAAAACCAAGACTATCGAGAAGAAGCGCAACCGAAAAGAAGCAAACAACATGGTAAACACACAACACATAACATGGCATGATGCTCAACCAAGTATGATGCATGACAAGGCTACATGATGCTACTCATGGCAAGACATGATGCATACATGAACAACACATCAAAGCATTAAATGAGGCCGGAATCAACATACAATAATTCCGGAAACTCCCCATATGCAACTTTCGAAATTAGTCCAGATCTGAATAATACATTATGTTGAAGTTGTTAAACATCAATGTAATATACACCGTGATGATCTACACGTCTTTCTAGTCAAGCTACATATAAGGTTCATTTAATTCGGAGCTATGACCTAGAAGATATGAGCAAAACAAGTTAAACATGGCATTGATGCAAAATGCATTCAAACATCAAGCAAACACACTCAAAACATGAATGCAACATGGTATGATGAAACTACATGCAAAACCAAGGAAGTTTCATATAGAGCATTCTCCAAACGGAGCCACGGTTCAACACATACACACGAAACACGTTTAAAGGACAAGCTGTCCAAAACAACAACTAGGCATCTTACAAGCATCATAACAACATGCTACAATAAGAAGATAGGCACAAACATGATATGCACTTAAAATACAGATTACATGCTTCAAATAACATTAAGGTTCTGATACATAGACATCAAGATTAATCCATTATGATCAATGCAACAAGCCACTTCATAACACAGATTATGACTTGGAGAAAAACAGGGCATACATGTGAGCAGAAATAACATGTTGACATGTTGGAGGCATGAAGCAATGATGGTACAATGCAGGAACATAGCAAACAAAAGCATGTCATACAAGTACAGGTTGAACATGGCAAAACATGATTATTAAGCATCTCCATAAAACCTCTAGATCAATGGCATTCATCGAGACAAGATTGCAAGTTATAATAGATTCTCAGACTTGGTGAGAAACAGAGTATGGCAGAAAACAGATTCATGATGCATACTTTGAGGCAACAAAAGTATATGCTACAGGAACTATACATGGCATCAAAGAGCATGGCAAGCATTTACTAAACACCCTTAACAAAACATCATTACTTAGCAAGATCATTGGAGCAACATATTTGATAATAGCTTCAAGTGAACATGGCAAGATGATGCAATAGACTTTGTGAAAACTGGGCATGCTGACAGTCATATTTTCAAGCAACTTGAGGGCACCAAAAGAACAAGCTACATCAAGTTATAATTGCAAACAAGGGCATGGATGGATAGAGCATAACATGGTCATCAAAACATGATTATTCAAAAATCTCCAGATTATGCATAGATTGGATGGTAGCATCAAACAAACATGGCATCGCAATATAACAGTTCATACTTATCAGAATAGTAACAGCAAGTAACCTACTTGGCAAGCTTGTGCTAGTCACCACAGGGCATATCATGATAAATGGATTACACCAATGCAAAGATGGCATGATTATGCTCCTAAAACATGTAGGCATGATGCTCAAAAGAAAATCACACAAAATGATATGGAAAAGACAAAATGACAAGTTACAACAGTTAATAGCACTTAGCACTTTCGCAATGATGATTAACATGGCAAGATTAACTCTAATATGAATGTGACCACAACCATCATGTAGAGCACATCGAGCACAACATTTCCATATCAAGATCATCACCATAGGTTAAACATGCACAAAGTTATGAGAGGTCAAACATGCACACATAATATGCAGATCTAGGGACTTAGACAAAATCAACCTCGCTGAAACGTGGACGGGGAGGACCAGGGACGGAGTGGTACAGCATGGTGAGGTGTTTGGTTGGAGGGCTCGTGGTGGATCGGGACGACGGCGCTCCGGGACGGCGCGGTGCAGGTGGACGAGTTCGATCGGGATGACGCGGTGCACCCTCCCGTTTGGATCGGGGTCCAGGTGGCGCCGGGACGGCGCGGTCCCGCGGTGGTCAGGAGAAGGTCGAGGGCCGACGGCGGCGTGGACGTGGCTCCAGCGAGCGCGCAGGGGCCAAGGCGAGGGGAAGGACTTGGCGGCGGGGAGGAGGAGCTCGAGGCCGGTGGATCCGAGGTCGGGTGGCGACGATGATCAGGCGGCGGCAACGGCAGTTGCTCCTTGCCCGGATCTGGCCGGGACAGAGCTGGCGGCGAGCTATTGCGGCCGGCGCGCAGAAGGACGGCGGGGGTCGCGGTGAGGCGGCGGGGCAGAGCGGATCCGGCGGGGTCGGTAGTCGGCGGTGGGGCTGAGACGGGGAGGTTCGAGCGCGGGCGGGGTCGGCGGCGTGCTCGGGATCCGCCCCGATCCGATCGAGCGGGGGTGAGCGCTGCGGGGCGGCAGAGTCGGGCGCCGGCCTGGTCGCGGCCCGGGCAGGCCTGCCCTAGGCCCGGCGGGCCGCGACGGCAGGGAGGCGCGGGGAGACATGTGGCGGCCTACGGTTGGGCGCGGGACAATGGCTGGAGGCGGCGCGGACGATGGGAGGAGGCCAAGTGGCGGTGGGGCAGCGGCTATGCACGAAAAACGAGGCAAGAGGGGCGGCTGTAGGTAGGGAAAGGGCTAGGGTAGGAATGCCCAAATTTGGAAGGGAGGGGTGTATATGTAGGGTAGGTGCTAGGGTTAGGGGGTTTGGGTGGTTTTCAGACCCTCGGATCGCGATCTGACGGTCTGGAGCGGAGGGGTTGTAGGTGGGCTGCAGGTGGGCTATGTAGAGGGTGGGCTGCAAAGAGAAGGAGGGAAAGGGTCCGGTTCGTCTCGGGGTACCAGAAAGTCCGGCGGTTAACCGCTGGGGCATCAAACAACCTCCAAATGGAACAAAATTTGATAGGCGGCCTACCGGTGTGTACCAAGACCGCTCGTCAACTATCGGCCCATTCCGAGAACGTTCTTCTCCCGCTCACGAAACAAGATCTGGGAGGTGCGGCGGGTGCGTGTGAGAGTGTCGGATACCGAAACGGAACGGATAAAATGACTATCATGACCAGATGCAAGTTTTTGAAAACATGCAGATGAAATGCACGTGATGACATGGCAAGTGCAACACGCAAGCAAATGACATGGCAACAACGATGAATAAACGGGAGACACCTGGCGCATTGGTCTCGGGGAGTTACACATATACTCACTCACTTGGTCCATCCATTTCATCTTTCTGGCCCCCAAAAGAAAATCTATTTCGTTTTTCCAATTTGTCTACATTTTCATTATCAAGTATTTATTGTTGGCTTTTTTAAGTTTCTTAAATAATTGATTGTTCCCATTATCCTTGAATAAACATGACCTAGCCCATTTATGCATACATTAAGCCAAAAAGAATACGAATACACATTATTGATCTGCAAGAGATAATTTTGACTTGAATGCACATTACCGATCTGCAAGAAGAGATGATTTTGAGGCGAATTGAATAATCACAGTGAATCAATCACAATGGAAGACAAATGTATGTAAAGTGTTTATGCACACACGGAAAGTCCTTATTGGTCAAAGATTATTTATTTGTTCGTACATGACCAGTAATTAGTTATAACGGTACCAATCATCACAGTGAGCATTCCTCCTCTTTTTTTGCAAATATTGATTCTCGAGACAGAAGGACAACAAATTCACTTGTTTTTGTTGTTGATTGATGCCTACACACTTTTGTTTTTATTTTCAAAAATCCTGGTCAATCCAATCTAAATCAGGAGGAAAACAAGAAAGACATTTTTTGCTCTCAAATTGATGGTTCGTTTGGTTGGGGACAACACAGACTTTTCTTTTTTTGAGAACTGCCCATCTGAACTTCTCTTCATTCCAGCGGAACAAGTCCAACCTATCCGCCGCGACAATCATGGGTGCATGAATCAACTCCTCTTCATCATGGATACAAGTATACATCATGGGTGCATGAATCAACAGCTAAAGCTAGGGCATTTTTTTTATTTTTAGCATGAGAGCCGCAACATTGGCCTTCCTTAAATGAGTTTGAAACCTTGAAATTCAACCGTTCATGAATTGAATTTTATGATTCCAGCCACTCGTGAAGGCACTAAATGAATAAAATACTCCTGATATAGTACTTTCACGCACGTGCGCACGTGTGGAAAACTGGAAACCACTCCTCGTGCATGCACGTACCCTTCCGCCCGCCCTCGTGCTCCTTTGAACCAACCAAACTCCTGTCACCTTCTTAGATCCTTCAAATACACATATAAAACGCACACTTGCACGCACCCAGGAGCATATATATAACACGCAGAGCTCCATCAGGACTCAGTAAACCAGATTCCTAATCCACTACATCAAGCAACGTTAGCCTCAGCTTTCACGCACGCCATGTCCATGATGAACATGACGCACGACGACTACGTCCACCTCTGCCTCATGGCGCTCGCCTCCGTGGCGACCGGCTGCGACCAAGCACAGGCAGCGAAGGGGCAATGGCCGCAGACCGTGACCGCGGCGGCGCCAGCAGCCTGCGAGCTCCGGTTCCGGTGCTCCGTCTGCGGCAAGGCGTTCCCGTCTCACCAGGCGCTCGGCGGGCATAAGGCCAGCCACCGGAAACGGGCCGCGCTCGTGCTGCCGCTACGAAGCATGTCGCCGGCGGAGGAGACGGTGGCATCCTCGACGTCGTCTGGCGTCGGCGGGCACAGGTGCTCCGTGTGCCACCGGAGCTTCGCGACGGGGCAGGCGCTCGGCGGGCACAAGAGGTGCCATTACTGGGACGGGCTGTCAGTGTCGCTGACGGCATCGGCGTCGGGTTCCGGGTCCAGCGTGAGGGATTTCGACCTCAACCTGACGCCGGTGCCGGAGAAGACCGCCGCCGGCATGCGAAGGTGGGGAGAGGAGGAGGAGGTGCAGAGCCCTTTGCCGTTCAAGAAGCGGCGGCTGTCAAGTCCTTCCTTGGAGCTTAATTTAATACTCCTTGATTGATTAATTGTGCTAGACCTGTCAGTCCCACCGTCCATTCTTGTTTATTTCCACTTGTTTTTGAGCCTATTGTTTATTTCCACTTGAGAGCTCCGTTTGTGATTACCTCTTGATTTGTACAGTATCTCCTGATTCATTTGTGACTTTTGGTCAACTGCTAACACATTTGATGCAATAAATTTGGCATAGGATGGTTGTTCAATAGACAAAACAGTGGCATCTATTTGTCAGAAATAGCATAAAAATGAGTGTATATCCCAGTGATTCTTTCTGACTCTATGTAAGTTTGAGCAATGAAATGTGATCCTTAATCAGAAAGCTTATTACCAATGAGGAGTTTCCTTCAACTCTAGTATCTTTGATCTCGAAAAACAGGCTTTCACCCCGCTTTATATATAAAGCATCACAGAACAGAGCACACGGTGTTAGGAATATGCAACTTAGTATTATCAGGAGGCAAAAGCCATCATATATACATGTACAGGGTGGCCAACGGCCAGAATGCAAAAGTCCAAAGCCCCCCCCCCCCTCAAACTCATGGTAAATCCACAACACTGAGTTTGGAGAGATAAAATCCATGTTGCTCTAGTTTGGGCCTTCATGAAGAAGTCCGCCAGCTGTAACTCGGAAGGCACATACTGAAGAGCAATAACATGGTCCTGCACACCAGCGCGCACAAAGAAAACATCAACACCAATATGCTTGGTAAGCTCATGCTTCACTGGGTCCCGCGCAATACTGATAGCGCATGTACTGTCTGACAAGAGTGTAGTAGGTGTAGTAACAGTAACACCAAAATCCTCAAGTAACCAGCGTAACCAGGTCACCTCTGCCGTGAGAAGAGCCATAGCTCGCAACTCAGCCTCTGCACTTGAACGGGAAACTACAGTCTGTTTCTTCGTCTTGCAGGCAATGAGAGAACCACCAAGAAAGACACAGTAAGCAGAAAGTGAACGACGATCCGAAGGATCACTAGCCCAGGTAGCATCCGAATAGGCTTGAAGCTGTAATGAGCTGGAACGAGGAAAGAATAGACGGCGAGAGATAGTGCCGCGAAGATATCATAGAACACGAAGAAGGTGACTATAGTGAACCGAAGTGGGAGAAGAAACAAACTGACTCAGGATATGGACCGAATAGGAGATATTCGGACGAGTGACAGCGAGATAGACAAGACTCCCAACAATATGACGATAACGAGTCAGATCAGACAAGGGCTCACCATCAGAAGCACGAAGGTGAACATTAAGCTCCATAGGAGTCTCAACAGTGCACTCATCACTAAGAGCTGCACGAGCAAGAAGATCCTGTATATACTTTTCTTGGGAAATAAAAAAGCCATCAGTGGTGGAGGAAATCTCAATCCCAAGAAAGTAACGAAGTGGACCAAGATCAGACATAGAAAACTGCTCACTGAGCCGGGCCTTGACAAAGGCAATGTACTCAAGATCATCGCAGGTGATGATCATGTCATCAACATATAGAAGAAGGAGAGTGCGACCATGAGCAGAAAGGTAGACAAACAACGTTGGATCATGAACACTAGGTGAAAAACCAGCTGTAGTGATCACCAAGGCAAAACGCTCAAACCAAGTGCTGGGGGCTTGCTTAAGTCCATAGAGAGAGCGACGAAGACGGCAAACCATGCCATCTGGAATTGAATACCCAGGTGGTGGATGCATATAAACTTCCTCACGCAACTCACCATTAAGAAAGGCATTCTTAACATCAAGCTGAGACACAGACCAGTGGCAAACAGAGGCCACGATGAGAAGTGTGCGAACAGTGGTCATATGGGCCACAGGAGCAAAGGTCTCATCGTAATCACAACCATGCTCCTGCTGAAAGCCACGAGCCACAACACGATCTTTATAACGCTCAAGAGAACCATCAGAGCGAGTCTTAATTTTATAGACCCACTTACAAGTGACGGGAAGAACATGAGGAGGAGGAGAAACACGATCCCACGTGCCGGTGCGCTCAAGGGCAGCAATCTCCTCTGCCATGGCAAACTGCCATTCAGGATGAATAACAACATCTGAATATGAATTCGGCTCAACAATGGTAGAAGACCATAGTGAGAAGGAGAATATCGATCAGGGGGCGGACAAGGCCGAGAACGAAGACCATAAGTCGGCTGAGAGGAGGAAGACGACACATCAGAAGTAGAGGGCACATCAGTAGACTCATCCACAACACGTCGATGATGGGTATAATGGAAAGGAAAGGAGGGGAGAGGTGAAATCACTGGGGATGGAGATGAGGAATGTGTCAGTGATGAAGGTGGAGAAGAGGAAGGTATCGATGATGAAGGTGGAGAGTCATGCGATGAGGGGGGAGAAGAAACCATAGGAGAGGACGGCATCGGATCTGCAACAGCAGGACGAGGAGTAGGAATACTGGGCACAAAGGGAGGTGTATCCGGAAACGTAAGAAAAGAGATGTCCTCTATGGAAAAGGTCGAAGAGGATGGACGCAGGTAGTAGGAACGAGACTCATCAAAGGTGACATCCCGGGAAATACGCATTTGGCGACTGACAGGATGCCAACACCGATAGCCCTTATGCTCATCACTATATCCGAGAAATACACACTCAACAGATTGAGCAGTCAGTTGATTGCGAGGGGCAAGTAAAACATAGCAAACACAACTAAACAAACGAAGCGCTGAATTATCAGGAGAACGACCAGAAAGACGCCCAAGAGGAATATCACCTTGTAGAGCAGTAGATGGCTGAATGTTGATGAGATAGGTGGAAGTGGTAACAGCCTTAGCCCAGAAGTGAGGCGGAAGAGAGGTGGCGATCATCATCGCACGCGCCGTCTCAAGAAGGTGACGACGCTTGCGCTCAGCCACACCATTCTAAGCATGAGCACCAGGACAAGAGAACTGAGCAAGAGTACCCTGCTCAGCAAGGAATCCTCACAGTGCATGTGAGATATACTCACCAGCTGAATCTGCGCGAAAAATACGAATAGGAGTGGAAAACTGGGTATGAACCATGGCAGCAATTTTTTTGTATATAGATAAGACCTCACTATGAGAAGACATGGAATAGATCCAAGTGTACCGAGAAAAATCGTCTATAAAGATAATATAGTAACAATGACCTCCTTTCGAAGCGAAGAGAGCCGGACCCCAAACATCAGAGTGAATGAGATCAAAAGGACGTTCGGACACTGACTCACTATGAGGATAGGGTAGCTGAATCTGTTTGCCAAGCCTACAACTTAGACAATCCAGCGAAGCGTTACCGGAGACAGACCCCAGAACACCGCGATGAACCAAAGACGAGAGACAAGAACCACATAAATGGCCAAGACGATGGTGCCACTGCTAGAAAGAGCTGGTAGATGCAGCAATAGGGGCTGTGGGACTGGCGGCGGTGGCAGCAGAGGGAAGACGAAGCCATTCAAGCTCCCAGAGACCATCAGAGCGTCGAGGGCTAGCACCAAGCTGAGTGCCTATGCGACGATCCTGAACAGAACAGGAATCAAAGTCGAGAATGACCCTACAACTAGAGTCAACAATCTGACCACTAGATATGAGCTGCATGGTAAGTCGAGGAACATGAGTTATAGAGGGAACATGAAATTAAGAAGTGCTAAGAGTGCCTCGATTAGCTATAGGGAGGGGAGTGCCATTAGCTATAAGAATACGAACAGGAGACTCGACAGGTCGAACGGATGTCAAAATGGAAGAATCATAAGTCATATGAAAAGATGCTCCAGTGTCAAGAATCCATGAGGATGTACCTGAAGGTGATTTCTCATTACCAGAAGAGTCAGTCATGGAACCTGCAGAAACTACCAGTGAAGAATCCCAAGCATCAAGCAGGCATCACAGCTGTGCAATCTCACACGCAGACAGCGACACGACCGAAGAGGTCAAGGTAGAAACACTTGCCGACGATGATCAGTTGACACCACCCATAGAGCCGCATGTCGAAGGCACTGGGGGAGTCGACATAGAGCGATCACCGCCGCATGCGGAAGCCATGAGAGGAGTCGGCATAGAGTGATAATCACCAGGTGCGGAAGTCATGGGAAGAGTCGATGAAGAACGACCAACACCAAGTAGATAAGCAGCTAGAGGAGGCAGTGCAGCTGCCGAAGAAGCCAATGCAGAGTGGCCGGCAGCATCGGTGGATGTCGCAAAAGGTGTCGATATAGAGCGACAACCACCACCTCCAAGCGGGTGAGCACCAAGCACCGAGGAAAGGCGCATGTGCGAGACGGTATCAATATACGAAGCACCGTCAGAATACACCGGGCAGCGAGGGGGAGGCATACCCGACGAAAGAATTGTACCTATTCTTTTTTTCTCTTTCTCTCCTTTTTTATGAATATGATAGAATTTCAGGCCATCAAGCCAGGCAGCCGAACAAAGCCGGGCCACCCACCAGCAGCCCAAAGTAGAGCGATTCCTTGCAGGCAACACACACGCACGCAGGCAAGTGGATCGATTGGCCACGCAGTCAACACACGTGAGCCTGAGAAGGGTAGCCAGCTCGGAAGAGCAGCAGGTGGCAACGGTGGAACAGCGGCTGGCGCTGGAAAGTTAGGCGGTCAGGAGCAGCGACAGATCAATCCTGACGGGAGACCAGCCGAACAAGGACCAGATCGACCCAGAGGAGCGAACCGAGGTGAGCGCTCAATCCGATCGAAACAGAGACAGCAATAGCCAAACAGGCGGAGTAGCGATCAGGAAGAAGCAACTCGCGGATCAAGCAGCGGGCGTTGACCAACGGAAGTGGCAGAATCCGGTGGTATTAGGAGAGATGCAGCGAAGACAGGCAGCCGACGACGCGAGCAATTGCAGAAGTCTTCACGGCATGATCGATGAGCACATGGAGTCTTGACTTGAGCCCACGGGACTTGTAATCAGGAGCCCACGAAGCTGAACCTACAGGGACAGATTAGATGTGAGTAGAGTGCAGAATTCCCTAGCAGATCAGCCAACGGAGGTTGACCAGCAGGCAGAACAACACGGAACACGACCGGGAGCTATGAAGGATTGACGGGGTAGGACCCTGAGGGATCAGATCAGGGTGGGAAATTGGATTGGGAGCCGCGCGGCAGGACAAAGACGCGGCAGTGGGACGTCGCGTGGACAGCAACAACTAGAGCAGCGATGAACGTGGCGGGGTAGGGAGGGCAGCGGTAGCCGGCAAAGAGATGACGGCGGCGCGAAGAAAGGATCGATCACGAGTTGCACCGTGCGAAAAAAAAAACTAAGGCTCTGCTACCATGTTAGGAATATGCAACTTAGTATTATCAGGAGGCAAAAGCCATCATATATACATATTTAAGGAGGCCAAAGCCATAATGCAAAAGGCCAAAGGCCACCATAAATATAACTCTAACACACGGCAGAACGATAGAAGATGATGGGGTAGCCCTCAAACATTACCGATCCTAGGCTACTCATATCACGCAGGACACGACCAGGCCACCGAAAGAGCACAGGAAAATCTGAGTACAATGTCACACAAAGCCCTAAAACACCTAAGCTGCACGATAACACCCTCAGGAGGGATAACGACGCCAAGCGTCATCGCTGCCGAGTCCAGCTGGACAAGGGTTTTCATCCGGAACCTTGACATGAAGAAGAACACCTCGACGGCGTCTTCAGGAAGAGAACGGCGCCCACGGGCTTCGCCTCGTCAGCGACAAAGCGCGAAGCTTTCGCTCTGCAGTTCTACCCTGCCACCACGAGGCCTCCAGGACACGTGTGATGTGAGCAGATCCCTAGTTCCGGATCGGGGCGATGCCACTGCTAAGACAGAGAGCACGCCCGGGCCACCCACCGCCACTACTCTTGTCGCCCACATGACCAAGAAGGGAAGCCACCACCACCGCCATGGTGCCCGCCGGAGAGCCAACCATGTGGGCCGCCATCCGAGGCCTCCACCCCGGCCTCCATGTTCAAGACCGCGTCCATCGTCCACATCACGGATTACCCACCATAGCAGGAAGAGTAAAAGGTGCCTCCTTTCACTCCTAGCCTGGCATCAGCCCCAGAATCTGGGTCGGGACCTCCACAGTAGGAGGCACCCATGCCTGCGTCCCCAGCCAATCCTGGTGGATCAAGGGGGGGGGACATGATCCCAGGGCTACCGATGGCCGTTGCCGAACACGCTCACACGACGCCATGCCCAAGGCCATCGGCACCGATCTGCCCGACAGAGGAACTAGGTCTCGACCACCACCATCGACCATCGTACCCGCAAGGTGAGGGACCTCGCCGCGGGTACCTCCCGGACCACGCCCACCATCACCTACCCGGAGTCGGAGCTCCAACCCGCCCCGGGCCCCGAACTGATCCGCCCGAGCACGGGCCCCAAGTCCTGGCCATCTGTGCCACGCGAGCCGTCCGCGCCACCGGCTCGGACCTGAGAGAGGGGAGGAGCTACCACCACCCGCGCCTCACTGCTGAACGACAACCGCCGCTGCAGCCGCCTCGCCCACGAGCGCCTCCACCGCGCAACGACCTGACCAGATCTCGGCAAGGCAAGGACGCCCACCAAGACGGAGCCCAGAGCCCACCGGATCCGCCCCGTAGGCAGCCAGAGGAGGCTGCCGAGCTCCTCACCGCCGGCCGGCCAAGAGAAATCGAGGTCACGCCCACACGGCCAGATCCGCCCATAATCCGCACCTGCGCCACCGCCCCTGTGCCAGCCCTGACCTGCCGCCACGCCATGGCCTTGCACCGCGCAGCCACCACGGCCTGGATGCCCGCCCGCACCACATGGCCGGGAGCCCCGCCGCCGCCACGCCCTGCACCAGCGTCACACCCTCACTGCGCCGCTGCATCTCGCGCTGCCGCCACACACCGGGAGGGGAAGAGAACCCCGTCGCCGCCGATGCCCACGGGCTTCGCCCGACGGCGCCCTCCGACGGTGGCAAGGGGAAGCGAGGTTGGAGGAGGCGGCCGCAGAGCTAAGGCTAGGGTTCGCCTGACGCCGCTCGCGAGAGCGACACGGGGCACCTTTTTTCCACCCCTGTGTCCCGCTTTTTCCAGAGCATCTCCACTCCCCCCTCTAGTATCTTTGATGATCAAAGAAGCACAATAAAAGCAAAGATTCAAGTCTAGTTAAGTTTAATTTCAAAAAAGTAATGACAAAATCAAGTGAGCTTGTCGCTGTTATGTTCTGCTCATGAAAGATTTCCCTGAACATTATGTCCAACTAGTGGACCCGTTGCGCCAAATGACGCAGAGGCACGCTAAATCCATGTCCGCGATGAAAAGAAATTGCATGGTTTAATTCATTCTAATAGGAAATAGGGTGGATTTTTATGTACAATGAGATGTATATACACATTTTAATTTGATAGCACAAAATCGCATTTAAAACAAAATATATGTTTTAGTTAGTTTAGCTGTGGGCAAGCACACATTATTATAAATCTAATTTCCTTTAGCCAAAAAAATAGTGTCTTGTATGTACAATGAGTATATATACACACACCCTAATTTGGTGGTATAAAGTCCCGCTCAAAATCCTGTCGCGTTGATAACGTTAAAAAAATGTACATACCCTGGTGGTGAAAAATATATGTATGCCTTTTTTACATTCAATACCCCCTTTATTCAGTGTTAAAAAATATATGCATGTTTAATAGCAAATGCGAGTACAATAGAGCCCAATCGAATTGGGACAGTAGAGACAATATCTGGATTAATTTCCACGTTCGCTGAGTCATGTTGTAACCGTAACAAACCCCTCTCCACGCACCCTCCCTCTGCAGGCACCCAACACACCGAACAGCAGAAACTGAAACTGTCATGCAAAAACGAAGGGAGCTCCTATAGGCCATTGTACAGTCATAATTACAGTCTCGGACTACAAACCCATATAAGCCCTATAAAAATCTTATGGCATGGACGGCAGCCTGTGACAAAACCACACCAGGCCAAGCTCCAAAAAAACACCCTTCAAAAAAACACCCTTCATGGAACTGGATCAGAGCCATCACAAGAAAGCTCCAGTTCCACCCGGTCAAGAATGGACCCAATCTGACTGCATCCTGCATTAAGTTCTTGTTGATACTCCCTATCATTAACACATAACTCAAATCATTAAGCATGTACTACCTCCGTCCTTGTTTATAGGTCCCCTTTGTAGTTTGTGTCAAATTTTGACGACAGATTTAACTAACAAAATGTTAATGCATGTCAAGAAAAATTATCTCATTGGATTCGTATTTAAACATAGTTTTCAAAAATATAATGTTTGGTGACATGCGTGAATATTTTGTTAGTTTAATCTATGATCAAAATTTGGCACGAAATACAATGGGAACCAATAAACGCGGACGAAGGTAGTACTTTCATTGGGAAAATTCTTTTTAGCAGAGGAGAAAATGAGCACATGAAGAGCTTGCTACACATTCACCAAGAAATACACGACAAAACTGGCCTTGATACTTCCTTTTTTAGCATGGAAAATCTCTTGAAATCTGTGAACGAAAGTAGAATACTGACATTTCCATCAATTCAGCTAAAATGTTGCATTCAAAAGAGCTCCATATATCTTACTGTACATTCAAAAGAGCTACAGATTTAACAACCGTACATTCACAACACATACAGTATAGTGGGATGTAGATACTATTTAGAGAAACAACAATAGCAAAGGCAAACTACATCTATGACCATGAGCCATAATAGGGAAACCCATCAAGAAAATATATATTAATGCATACATGTAGTTAATCAACTTATTCGTAAAGGCCTCAGCAACAATCTAAAAGACATGTAACTAGCTAACCTCGCGCGGCGGCACGCCGCGCTGGTCGACAGTTTATATTGTACATACTGGTTTATTTTGTTTATTCGCTTCATTTATCATACATTAATTAGAAAGCAATATTGGGTTGGAGCCATCACACAAAGTAACTAAAGATAAAAAGTTTACGTTCGTAATTGATTTACACATAGCATATGGTCATACAGTATTACAACATGGAGGAAATTAATTTATTACAATTGGACACAACCTGATAAAAAGGAATTAAAACTTCCCCTCAAAAAAAAAAGGAATTAAAACGACTGAAGAAGACTAAAACGACCGGTACTTGTACGCAAGATGGCATAGGACTTTAAACGTGACCGCAGATAGCATTGGAGCCTAAAATCAAGTCATTCTGGAACACTCTCCCCTGGGGTTAGTGCCAATAATGAAATAATATAACACTTTTGCGAAGTGCTCGAGTCGTGTGATAGGTGGACAACTACCAGTATAGCTAATGATGCGGTCTTCAGTGAATGGACGCTGTGGGTGCATACAGATGGGCACCGCATCTGAGAAATCGTTGCATATACGTGCTAGTGTCTCCGTTTGGGTTACAGTCTCGGCTTGGCGAGCAGCAACCTGTCGTTTGGCCATGTTGAACTGCCAATGCTTTGCACGTATCTTTTCTTGAGCTGATAGAAGCTTTTGATTTGTTGCATGCAACACAGAATAATTATAGTCGTTGATTGTGATAGCATAGTTCTCACAAATGTAGTCCAGCGCTGCTTGAGCAGCCCCTTCTTCCGCCTCGTCTTGTGTTGCTACGGGTTCTCCTTTGAAAATCAAAGGATTTTCATTGATGCTCCTTGTGGAATATACTGCTCCCATGTGCACAGACGCCTGTATGGTACCATCAACGTACGTGCAATGAAGGTATCCTTGCACCTCCTACCTTATGGCTGAGCCGACAATTTGGAGAATGACTCGCCTTGGTATATACACCATCAAGTCGTCGTTCTGCAAATGGACAGAAGTTGGTAACTGCATTACTTTGCATGAAGTTTTAATCTGAGTTCAAATCTTGGTACAGATGCATAGCATGTTAACTGGGGTAGCATTGGAAGAAGAACTTGAAACAGACTTCTTTTCCTTTTTCTTTGATTGTTTTCCTGATGGGAAGCTCTTGGCCGAGTGGTTGGTACTCATGGCTAAACTCTTTACCTTTCAATACTCGAAGTGAATGAATGCCGTGAAACCCAGTATGGCTATATATATATATAGGTAGAAAGAGCGACGAGCCACCACATTACTAATGTAAGCGCGGCAAGTGGCAGTTGTTGCATGAGTGAATACAAAACTACCTGTGAATACAAAAAATCGTCACAATCGAAAACAAAAATCACAATCCAATTAACCACGGCGATCGACGACAGACCACACAGATGCATGCGCCATGCATGTAAACTGACGGATACACCACCAGGTGCACCTATCAACACCAGGCCCACGTACATGCGCCATGCATGCAGGCGCGCGGGTACACAACGTGGTGCTCCCATCAACACCAGGCGTACGTGCATGCACCATGCATGCAAGGACACGGGTAACCAACGGGGTGCAACTAACAACACCAACCGCATGTTCGGGTCACCACAACAATAACGCAGACACACAAACCAACGTGCATGGCCCATGCAACCAATCGCTGTCGTAGACCATACGGCTATCTCATCACAGTGCAAAATCGGCAACAACGAACCACAGTGCAGAATCGACAACAACGGACGAAATTAACAATCAATCAACCAAACCAACGTACAGACATCCGAAAAAATACATGGAAGAAACAGCAAAATACCAGGCCCTAGAGCAGAAAAACAACCAGTAGCAGGAACAGAATCACGTCCACACGACTCCGCCGCGCAAAAAGGGACATCTGCCAATGTAAAACAAACCACAAAAATAAGTGCACAAACAAATAGCAGCCACCAATATGAACCAAACTAAATGAACAAACCGAGAGTAGAATTGATGGGCCGCTTTCCCAGCCAGATCACCTCCCTATGCCGCCTAGCAAAAGCATCACCACCTAACTCAAACAACAAAACAAAACAGTTAGTTCACACAAACAGGCAAAAACACGAATGGACCGAAAGAGAAGAGCATTCAAACCAGATTGCGCTGCAAGATCCAGCAAATCAGGAGATCGCTCACAGAAATCACGTGAACGACGCACAGGACAACCAAACTGAGACGGCGAGCAAATATGAGAAGATGAAACACCTCGCAAAACGATAGACC
>LT934114.1:68447379-68458283 GCA_900231445.1 Triticum turgidum subsp. durum | reverse complement strand
AATAAGAACATGAGTCAGCAGAACCTAAGAAAGAGGAGCTAAAATCAATCCGGTAGAACCTAACACCAGCTCTTGATATGGCCATAAAAGCGGCAAAGTAAATAAGCTCCATGTACTACCCATTTAATCTAGAATGCACTGTTTGGAAGAGCGCCGGACGGATTCAGCCATCTCTGGTCAGAGACGTACCGGAGTCTGACCTGACAACCCCTCTTTTCTTCTCTCGCCTCCTTGCATATTAAAAATATTGCGTATTAATTTCTTATTTATCAATGGAAAGCACAAGGAAAGTTCGATGCGAATTCAATAACTGGAAATAAATAAGCGACAATTAAATGAGGCATTCAACCAAGGCAAAAATTTAATGTTTTGCATGCCTTCTTTTTACTGACAGTAAAGCCGAGAATGCATCCAGAGTCACCGCGGACGAAGTAAAACAAAACACATATTACTGAAATGTACTTACATATTACTGAAATGTACCAATGATGGCCGCTATCACCGCCGGCATAGGGATCACCTACCACTCAAAACCCAACCATTCCATGCCATACCTCATCATCTGCAAAACAGCCAAGTAGAAAAATAATTTTGTAAGCAGTTAAACCTCTCAGAGGTAGGCATTACAACAACCAGCAGGTTGTGCTGCCACCTCCGCACAAAGTCATGAGTGGAAAGGATAGAACAAAATCACTAACTCACTCAGTCTACACACGGAACGTCCAACGCCGGTGTTGCTTCTCTCAGGCAATGGCGAAGGCGGAGGCCACCTCCTTGACCCAACTCCGGCTTTCAACAATTTGACTAACACAAAATAGTTTTTTAATATCCACAATTTGGACTGAGTAATTTGGAACAACTGATTCAACTTCTATAATTTGACCCTACTAACAAATAATTTATTGGATAATTTGGGCTGTTGTACAAAATTTAAGAGTGGAACTAATTGCTCAATTTCTATTACTTGTCACATCCACTGAATAAGGTGAGCTCATTCTCTGATGCAAATAAAACAACGCTTGGGAAAATGCTTACAAACAGTAGTAGCAGTTAAAGATCAAGTTGGACAGAGTAAGGTCTAAATGGCATCTCCTTTTTTCTAAAAGGCAAAAGATTTTAATGGTCGCGTGACTGAATAAGATGTGTAGATGGAGATACCATGCGTATGAAGCTGCTCAGTACAATTTAACTGAATTCACTAACTTGAAGTAACAACGAAGAAAGAAGAAAACATTAATAAAATGCAGATTCTCTCTTCGTTGAACATACTACATGACTCGGCATCTTCTTGTAGGAAAGAAAAAAGCAAAGAAAGAAGGATAAAATAAGAAGAAAGCCATGACCAGCGCATCAAGGAATCAGTATAAATTTTTTGAAATACAATAATTTCAGAATCTTGCAAAATCACAACAAAAATTTAAGTAGTTATGAACAATTAGAAATACATTACACTGAAGGTTGAGTAAAATCTGTCTTTTGGATTGAGCAAATATATAGCTGCAGAAATTTTGCAAAATCAATACATAACAAGAATCTATGGCTCTTTAGACTCCTTTTCCTGGCTAACTATGCAGGCTTTTCATGGAAAACTTTACAATATATTTGTTCTATGAACAAATGCTTCCTTTCATTCCTTTTTTTGAAGTGGGTCTCATGCCATCGGCAGCCCAGCACCAAACAGCCAGCGCCCAGTTACAACAATCATGCACGCAGCAGCAAGCTAGCAAAAAAAACACAACAGGTGACCCGACACACACACACATAACTAAGCCAATAAGCAAACACACAACAAGAACTCGTAGCTAGCAAGCAAGCGCTACCAGCACCAGTTAACATGATGGCCCCAGAAATATAACCAAGCTCGCTGATTACCCAACGACATAGCATTCACAATGCAATATGGCACAACCAGGCAAACTTTGACACAATTACCAAATTATTCTAAATATACTAAACCTGGCCAGGTTTAGTTTACCACGTTTTTTTGATTTTTTCTTATCAGTAAAAAAGGACCAATGGGTGACCGCCACGTGATTTACTGGGGGATCTAGCCGGGTACATGGATGCGTGCGTCCAGCGATTTCTGCCGGAAAATATAAAAAATTGAAGGCCAAGGTTCCCATTGGTTGCATGCTGCGTGTTCTCAGTTTCTCATTGGCTGCATGCCTTGCTTTGGGGAGATCGAGTTGGCCATGTCTTTCATTCTTCGACTCGGCTGCCGCCTGCACCTTCTGGGTTCCTTCCTCTGTCGGTTGCCGCTTTGGTACAGATTTCTGGGCGCTTCCGCAGTATGTCCGGTGGCTGTTTTTGATTTCTCTTTCGCCTGTCTCCCGTTCCTATAAATACTGGCTGTGCCTTGCATTGCTCTTCCATTCCCGTTGCTCCCGTCTGCTCTCTCTCCTTAGAATTTGTTCGTCCGGCGATGGTTGCTCCTCTTTCTGCCCGGTCTGGACCGCGTCGCCGGGGTCGTCCTCCTGGGGTTCGAGCGGCCGTTCTTGCCCGTGTGCGCCGTGCGGGCGTGTCTGTTTCTTCTGCGGATTCTTCGTCCGGGCCGGTAGCCGCTGCTGTGCGTGCTCAGCTGGCCTGGTGGCTTTATTTACTCTTCTGTACTTGCCGTCCTCTTTGCATTGTTCTTTTACTTGTTTGCTTGCTGTGTGGTCAAGCTTATTTGTTTACTTGGATTGTTCTTCTACTTGTTTGCTTGCTGTGTGGTCAGCTTATTTGGTTAATTCATTTTGTAGGCTGCCAGCGCTCTGACTCGGAACAACTTCGTAATGGAGATCTGGATGCTCGTCGTCGGGAGATTTCGTTGAGGAAGCGACCTGTTGATTGCAATGTTGGATCATCTTTCTCTTGGATGCACGTGTGTCCGTCCGTCATAGTCACGGAGCGATCGTCGAACCGCTTAAAAGCGTGCAGCAACGGCGGGAACTGAATGAAGATGGATGGCGTGACTGTTACTGAACCTGAAGACGAAGGTGGCGACGACAGCCTCCAATGGCAGACAGGGAGGCCACCCTTTGGGAGTTTGCTGAGCACGCCACGGGGCCTCTGCCGCCGGGGACGATGCCACCGAAGCTCCTCCCATCATCACGGTATGTCCACCCGGGCGGCGCGCTGTCGTCCTTCCTTGTCCCCTCGCCGCTTCCACCTCTGGCGGGCTCGCAGCAGCCTGCTGCGGCCCCCAGCGACCACAACACGCCTGGGTTCAACCACGTTGCGCCTGCTCCTCTCCTGCCACCACACCTCCCGCTCTCAACGACGCTCACGAGATGGACACATTGACCAGGACGGGACGGGACGTGCGTATGAGAGGCGTGCACTGCGGAGGCATGGATCAGCGCACGGAGGTCATCTGTCGTGACTTCCGTCCACCCGGGGCTCGGCTGCGTGCGCCGCGAAGCTGGAGGCCATGTCTCCATCGGCCGCCTTGCGCCGGGAGCCACCCTCGCCACCGTTGTAGCCCGCACCGACTAGCAGCAAGCGGATACGGTGAGTGTCCGCCATGCCGTCTCCAGGGACACAACGCTCCCGACAGCGACCATCGCGTGCAGCAGAGCAGTTGGCCCGTCATCGTCGTCGTCGACATCGTGTCTGCACTCTGCAACTTGCCTTCTTAAGGCGAAGGCGCACCAGGGGAGGCCATGCTAATATGCTATTAAGTACTCCCTCCGTTCCTAAATATAAGTCTTCGTAGAGATTCCACTATAGACTACATACGGAGCAAAACAAGTGAATCAACACTCTAAATGCATCTATATACATCCGTATGTGGTTCATAATGAAATCCCTACAAAGTCTTATATTTAGGAACCGAGGGAGTAAAACTCAATGCATGTAACAATCACCAGGATGCAAACTTAATCAATTGATCTCTCTGGAACTCGGGGTATTTTCATCGGGTTGCATGCGTGCGCTGCATGTGGTGGGGTATATTCATCTGGTTGCATGCGTGCACTGCATGCAGTGGGGTATATTCATCAGGTTGCATGCGATGTACTCCCTCCGTTCTCAAATACTTGTCTTTCTAGGCATTTTAAATGGACTCAACATACGGATGTATGTAGACATATTTTAAAGTGTAGATTCACTCATTTTGCGCCATATGTAGTCATTTGTTGAAATCTCTAAAAAGACAAGTATTTAGGAACGGAGGGAGTAGTACATTCGGCGGGGTATATTCATCGGGTTGCATAGGTGCACTGCATGCGCTGTGCAGACTATAGTATTTCTATCAATGATCATAATTACTATGCCCTTGAAGTCACAAAGAAAAGGTTGTTTACAGCAAGAGAGAAGGCTCAAACAAACCAATGCCAGTTCAATATGGCCCGCCAGCAAGTAAGCACAAAGCAAAACGAGTTTGCAAGACAGACAATGATTCTGGCAAAGATATACAATGGCTTCTTTGATATATTACCACTTTGTATATATCCCCAACGCTCAGACAGCGACGACCCCATTATCACATACACGGGCGCGCACCCTCCCGTCGGACGTATCCAAGGACTTGCAAAATCACTTTATCATTTTATCACAGACACCAATCCTGCAGGAGGATATACTAGGATGATCTAATCCACTAGCAACTACTTCTAGCTTATCTATGTAGTGTGTTTGTGTTTTTATATACAGTTCCCTGTCTGCAGCGAACTGTATGTAGTTTGAATAATTTGTTTGCCTCAAGAGTGTGCCGATTTTAATTTTGTACCTTTGTATCCCTATGTCTGCAACATTTCCATAGCTTCGTATGTTCGATTGCTTCAATGTCTCTATATATTATTCTGAGATTAAAACAGCATGCACTGATCCACTCTTGAATCAGTAGATTGAACATCTGCGAGTGATCATCGAGCGCAGCGTGCCGCCGCGCGGGTTAGGCTAGTATAGTTCTAGACTTGTAGTAAAGAATGGTCCTAAGAATTGAACAGATATATTTAAAGGACCGTAATATTTGGCACATGTGTGTCATATAAACAAAACTGCCACACCTCCTCACTTCACTTTAATTACATATATGCATGTATTAGCATGATTTTCTCTCCTTCCACAACATTCTTCCTTGTAATTATATGCATGCAGTAGAGGACAAAAAGTCCGATGTCATCCTAAATTCTATTTATTTCAAAAATTCAAAAAGTTTTATAGCTCAAACCGTCAGTCTGATGCATAAATTGTCTTCACATAAAAGATTAGTCACGATGAGATCTTCGAAACTAGATCACATATCGGTATGTTTCGACGACTTTTTTTCGAATCAAAAGTTACCACGCCTAGACTACATAAGTTACCATGCCTAGGCTAATAAGTTACCACACCTATTGTATGCAAGTTACCGTGCTATTTTCACATAAGTTACCATGATTATGTTTTTCAATGAATTTTTCTTTCCTTGGTCAAAAGTTACCGTAGTGTTTGTACATAAGTTATGGGGTATGTCATTCGTATATTAACTTGTTACTTTCACATAAGTTATCGGGGGTTATGTTTTTCAATAGTTTTTTGTCTTTGGTAAAAGTTACCAAGGTATTTGTACGTAAGTTATCAGTTCAAAAGTTCCCACACATGAGTTACATAAGTTACCACATATGTGATACGTAAAATTATCATGATACTTTAACATAAGAAACCCAGGGGTCATGTTTTTGAACAACTACCTTTTTTCTCGATAAAAGTAACCACGGAGTTTGTAGGTAAGTTATCGGGTATGCGTCTCATATATTTCCGAGCTATTTTCACATAAATTACCGGGGGTATGTTTTTAATAACTACTTTTTTTCCCTTGGTCGAATTTACCATGATGTTTGTACATAAGTTATCGGGTATGCGGTTCTTTACTACCGTGTTGTTTTTACATAAGTTACTGTGGGGTATGTTTTTCAACAAGTTTTTCCACTTGGTCAAATTTACCGTGGTGTTTTTATATAAATTATCGAGAATGTGGTTCATATATTACCGTGTTATTTTCACATGAGTTATCAGGAGGGTAAGTTTTTCAATAATTTTTTCCCCATAGTTAAAGTTAGCATCGTGTTTGTATGTAAGTTATCGGGTATGCAGTTCATATATTACCGGTCAAAACTTACCATGGTGTCTATGTGTAAGTTATCATGTCTGGGTGCATATATTACCATCCTATTTACGCATAATTTACCATGAGCATGTTTTCAACAACTCTGCCCACTCCCTTCAAAAGTTATCATGGTGTCTATGCGTAAGTTATCGTGATTGCTTTGAGTATATTACCATGCTATTATCGCAAAACTTAGGAGGTATGTTTTCAAACAATTTTTTGCTTGGGTCAAAAAAGTTACCATGATGTTAGGTGGTGTTTTCATCAACTTTTTTCCCTAGGTAAAAGATACCGTGGTGTTTAAATCTAAGTTATTAGGTTTGCAAGGCATATATTACCATGCTATTTACGTAGAAATTAGCAGGGGTATGTTTTTAATAAAAAAATCTCCGGTCAAAGTTTGCCATGGTGTTTGTACGTAAGTTACCAACACCGCGGTGCGTATATTACCAGACTTTTTACGCAAAAACTACAAAAGTATGTTTCACCAACTCTTTTCCTTATGTCAAAAAATTACCATTGTGTTTGTACATGAGTTATTAGATCTGCATAGCTTAAGTTTTCATGTTATGGACATAGAAGTTACTGGGGTAAAATTTGACAACTTTTTCCCCAGTCAAAGTTACCATGGTGTGTGTGTTCATATGTTATCAAGTTTGCAGTGCATAAATTAACACGCTGTTTACACAGAGGTTACGAGGGGAATGTCTCAACAATTTTTTTATTCGGGTCAAAGTTACCATCATCAGCTAAAAACAATGTTTACACACACATATTTCGTTTTCTGTAATGCCATTGCTCTCTTATGTGCCAGCCCCCCTTAACAATACTACATGTTTTTCTTTTCTACCATATGTTCATAAGAATTATATGATTCTCATAAGATTATCTTGCTCACAAGGATATCATAAAAATTATCTGATTTTCCATAAGACCAACATAAGATATATTATGCCTATAACTTAAACAATAAATTTCAGAGAGCCCATTTTCTAGCCAAGAGGTAGGTTAGAACTGAAATATTTCTTTTCTTGCAGATAACAAAGGAAGAGAAACATTGATGTTGTTGACAAAATAATGGAAGGTTTTCATTTCCGAGAAAGATAAAACTAGGGAAATTATGTTGCACTAACTAAAGGACTTAGTTTTGAACTCTTTGATGCTACAGTGTAGACTAAGTGCTTCAGGCACTCTTCTGCTTGATAATCATCCAGTTTCATCTGGTCTTGTTGTGAATCAACATCATGTATGCCTCCAAAAATGCATGTAAGCACTACAAGAAATATGTCAACTTGTGACCACCACTATTAATTACTGAAAGGTCATGGTTTTTCATTTGCGACCTTTTTGTGACCAAAAACAGAAGGTCAAAAGCTGAGGGTCATAAACTGACTATAGCGACCTTTCTTCTGGAATGGTCGAAGACGTTTATGACCAAAATATGTCCACTGTGGCGTTTTGGTCACTAGCAACCTCCCCATGCCACATAGGCATCCAGCGTGGCAAGCTGATGTGGCACAAGATTCAGCCCGGTCCAATTCAGTTTTCTACATAGGCCTAGCCCATTAATTCAGCCTTTCTATATTTTTTTGTCAATTTTTGGTCGACTTCATGGGCCTGGCCCAACATTGCAGCCTTTTTTATTATTGGGCCTTGGCCTTTTCGTCTAAATAATTTTAATTTCTTTTTTTTATTAAATGGGTCCACCAGTTAGATGGGTCCCAGTTGTCAGGTTTGGGTCTGGTAAGTGAGTCCCATCTATCAGGCTCATATTCTTCATATTTCAACTAGTATTTAACTTTGCAGACAAAAGCACACATGATACTTCAAATAAGAGCAACCAGATCACGTTGCCAATACATATGACCATGTGTAATACAGTACTTTACAAGATCTACATGTGTAACGAGCTCTACAAGTGTGATACAATACTGCTTTACAAGAAAATGATGACATGCCGGACTCGCTGGACAACCATAGTCAAGGCTGGGAACAAACAAAACAGCAACATGGCTTCCTCTGTCAGGGCCGCCGGTGCTGCTCCTTCCCCGCCATCTTGGGTGGGTGCTGCAAGCAGAATCAAAACAGTTACATATATCCCTAAATATTGTTATATGTTAAAAAACTGCCAACATGACCTGTTAGGCTATTCCATTGTTTTCCAATTGGTTTCAACAAAGTGCTGTGATGTATGTGTCTTAACATAACTCCTAAGAAATGTTCACAACCTGAATTAACTACACTTTTTCTCATTGAAGTGAACACTGCAGCAGTTTAATCAACAAAACCATACTTTACTATAGAATGTATCTTCTGAATGCATAACATGATATGTAGAGAGAGAGAGAGATCGCCTTGGCAACAACAGATGGTGCGCATCCTCGCCGGACCGGAGCAGCTTGTCCCTGGCCCTCCCCACGGGATGGTACCAAACTGCACACACACCAAGCAAGAGAGCACGCATCAGATCATATGAGAAAATGAACAAAAAATAGAGAGCATGCAAATTTTAAGCTCTGTTTACTGCAGAAATCAAGCATAGGCAGTAGTGCTGCTAGTGTTTCTTTCTGTTGGTTGTGTTGGACATGCAACTCAATTTCTGTTTGTTTCAGACTAGCAGACCAACATGGTATCCATCTAAAGTCTACAGATTGATGGAACCACATGTCTATCGACTAATCCTGCCAACAAAGCAAGACAGGAACTTCTCAGTCCCTGATTAATAAATGCACCCATGAGGAAAACAAAAAGAAAGCAAACCCGCTGCTAGGAAATGTCACACATCCAGTCTGCCAACTGTTAGCAGCAGAGATCTCCTGGTAAATTAAGTCTTCCCCGCGTCCCCGCCCGGATACCAATGTCTTCGCCCGTGTTACCAAATTGCCAATGCAGCAAGTGTATCTAGTATTGCAAAATTGTAAAACCAATTTTACCTGAACATGGAGCGTCTCCAGGTTAGGAAAGCATCTGAGGTAGGCACTTTCTTGACAACATTGCGAACACAGAACTGCACCTCTATGGCCAAAATCTGTACACTAGGGACAATGCTCTCCTTTGTTCCAACCTACAATGAACCCAAGGACAGATAAACAAATTGAGATCATAGATAGATTGACTGTATAAATAACTGACACAGCACAACTACACATGCAAATCAGATTAGGAATAATGCTCTCCTTGTTCCCTGCTTGCAAATGCACATATATTGATTCAGATAAACTAATTGGGATGATTCATTGGGACTATTATTAACTGACACAGCACAGCTACACATGCAAATCAGATTAGGAATAATGCTCTCCTCGTTCCCAGCTTGCAAATGCACATATATTGATTCAGATAAACTAATTGGAATTATGTGATGACACGTAGCACCAAAATGCTAAATCTGTAGGACTGTAGTGCCACTTTTTGCACCTGAATAAGGAAGACTAAGGCAAGATCAACCAAAGCAGGCATTGAATACATATAGGAGTTGAAGAAAATGAAGTAAAACCAAACATCTTTGTTTCAGCAGCTGGAAAACATGCCACTTCCCCGTTACAAGCAGGAGATATGGCCCTTCAGGTTGCTGCAGAAATAATTTCCAAATTCAGATGCAAGCAGGTCATTTTTCTGGTGGATAATCTGACCCCAGCCAAGGCAGCAGCATCAAGAAAAATTTCTCTTTCCCCTGGGCATTGGGTGATGAGAAACCAGCTAGCAAATTTCTTTGTTGCAAGAGCGAACATGCATATACAAACTCATCACATACCAAGGAACCTTAACTATGTGGCTCACAACTGTGCTTCAAAAGTAGGTAGACTAGACAAGTGGTGAGCAAAATTATGGCATGTTGTAACTTAGCACATACAAGTGATCAGTGTCGTATGCTTTCAAAGCTAGGCAACCTATAGATGTTCATGATTGCCAAATCCTGAATGTAAAATGTGTTTGATAATGAATATAAGGCGCCGCCTCTTGTCCAAAATAAAAGGAAGGCCAACGAGCTAATACATTTGGTTCATCACTAAACCGAGACTAACATCGTATTACTTCTGATAGAAGTACTGAACAAACAAACAGGGAATTTTCTCACAAATCAGTGCGGCACATATTGCAAGTGCTGTTAATGGATCTCGGTCTTATGCTAACAAGTAACAAGCACTTGATGTTCAGGTAATCAGGTACTTGAACAGGTAGACAAAATTACTTTGCTCGGGCCATAGGTTACTGACATTATTACACACCTACTAATTGCTCGAATATGTAGCATAAGCAAAATATAACAATCCAGTGATTATTTTTCCCACGCCAGCTGAGAGAGACCACCGCATTAATTTTACTCACATAGATAGGAGTACATCTCATCTCACACAATCAATGTAATGTAAAGGGGGCGATGGTTTGGAACCAAAACACACAATAAGAACACAAGTCTGTACATTCAAAAGGACACCTGAACCTGAAGGCTGGAGTTCTCCTGTCCGTCATCGGCGGATGGCGGATCTGGCGCCAGGCGTGGTGCCAAGGTGGGGAATGGTGGCGCGGGGGGTGGAGCGTTGGACGTTGAAGCACCACTCCACACATCAGTACCGTGGCGAGATCGATCGCTCGAGGTCGCAGCCGGAGGAGCAGTCGAAGGGGCAGAGCTGGGCGGCGAGGCGGGGCGTGGTGGCAGTGGCGGGGGAGAAGGTGAGATCTGGGGCTCTGGAGAGGACGAAGACGAGGAGGATGAGGACCGGGATGAGCAAGAGGAGGGTCCATGGAGTGGAAGAGGACCGGGACGCCGCGGCTGAGGCATGCCGGCGCCAGGAGGCGGCGAGCGGCGCCGGCATTGGCCGAGAGGGTG
>LT934114.1:68383951-68447218 GCA_900231445.1 Triticum turgidum subsp. durum | reverse complement strand
CTGCATCGGGGGAGAGGGGAGAGGATCTGAGGGGGGAGGGAGAAAAAGAAAGAAAGAATGGAGGCGGGGGGTTGGGTGGAAAATGTCCATGAGGACAGACCTAGGGTTTCAGCTCGGGTGGGTTTGGGCCGTTGGATCCGGAAGCATCCGACGGTAATTGATGCGTGATGCGCGTGATATGCTGATGGACCAATCAGAACGCAGCAACAATTTGATGACTTTATGACCTTTTAAATAGGTCACGAAAAAATCATTTTCCATTTTTAGTGCTCAAAATGAGTTCTTTTTTGTAAAAGACCTAACAAATATTTGTTTAAATGATATTCTTTATATTCTTTATATTTGTTCAAAATGAGTTCTTTATACTCTACAAAAGTTTACATCTTGGAATAGTAAACAGTATCGACAAAGGGATTTTTTATATTCTTTGCACAAAAAGTCACTTTCCATTTTTCGAGTGCCCCAGATGAGGTTTTTTTGTGAAGGACCTACCAAATAATTATTGCAAAATTGGATCAAATCATTTTTATAAAATACTAGGTCATATTTAATGCACAATTGACCAAATGGTTGGGTGAAAAAAGTTTTGATCCACCTCTCGTGAAAAAGACAAATTTCCACCGATTCAGTTGGAAGCGGGTCAAATTTGAACTGTAGCTACCTCGTAGTTTGCTCTTTATTTTTTTCCAAAAATCATTTCTAGGTACATAAGTATCTATTTAATAAGAGAAACACCAAAAAAGTTCCAAGATTCAACCACTAGCTAGGAACGGTCAAGCCCGCCGTTTTGATCGCATTTTGAAACGGGCATAAAAAATTCAAAAAAAATCAAAAAATTGGAAAACCTTTGCATTGTGTCATTATATGTGACCAGGTTTCCAGGAAAAATAATAAACTTGTAATACTGTAATTATTTTAAAAAAGTGTTCTCAGAAATGAGCTATCATGCGTGAAGATTCATGACTTTCAAGCCAAATGATCCATCTTATGGCCACATTCATGGCATAGTTTGTTCAAATGAGCTCATATTGTGCACGAGGGTGCATATTGGAATTCCAAACAATGTTGCCTAAGGAAGTTTTCATTTTCTTTGCATGGAAAATTCATTTTTCATTATCCGAGTGCCCCAAAGGAGGTTTTTTTGTGAAGGAACTACCAAATAATTGTTGCAAAATTGGACCTGATCAATTTTCTAAAATACTAGGACATATTTAATGCACAATTGACAAAATGTTTGGGTGCAAAAAGTTTTGATGCACCTCTCGTGAAAAAGACAAATTTCCGCCGATTCAGTTGGAAGCGGGTCAAATTTGAACTGCAGCTGCCTCATAGTTTGCTATTTATTTTTTCCAAAAATCATTTCTAGTTACATAAGTACCTATTTAATCAGAGAAACACCGAAAAATTTCCAAGATTCAACCACTAGCTAGGAACGGTCATTTCCGCCGTTTTGACCGCATTTTGAAACGGGCATAAAAAATTCAAAAAAAATTCAAAAAATTGGGAAACCTTCGCATTGTGTCATTATATGTGGCCAAGTTCCCAGGAAAAATAACAAACTTGTAATACGGCAATTATTCTAAAAAAGTGTTCTCAGAAATGAGCTATCATCTCTGAAGATTCATGGCTTTCAAGCCAAATGATCAATCTCATGGCCACATTCGTGGCATAGTTTGTTCAAATGATCTCATATTGTGCACAAGGGTGCATATTGGAATGGCAAACAATGTTGCCTAAGGAAGTTTTCATTTTGTTTGGACGAAAAAACCATTTTTCATTTTCCGAGTGCCCAAAAGGAGGTTTTTTTGTGAAGGAACTACCAAATAATTGTTGCAAAATTGGACCAAATCAATTTTCTAAAATACTAGGACATATTTAATGCACAATTGACAAAATGGTTGGGTGCAAAAAGTTTTGATCCACCTCTCGTGAAAAAGACAAATTTCCGTCGATTCAGTTGAAAGCGGGTCAAATTTGAACTATAGCTGCCTCATAGTTTGCTATTTATTTTTTCCAAAAATCATTTGTAGTTACATAAGTACCTATTTAATCAGAGAAACACCAACAAAATTCCAATATTCAACCACTAGCTAGGAACGGTCATTCCCGTCGTTTTGACCGCATTTTGAAACGGGCATAAAAAATTCAAAAAAAATAAAAAAAATTGGGAAACCTTCGCATTGTGTCATTATATGTGGCCAAGTTCCCAGGAAAAATAACAAACTTGTAATACGGCAATTAATTTAAAAAAGTGTTCTAAAAAATGAGATATCATCTCTGAAGATTCATGGCTTTCAAGCCAAATGATCAATCTTATGGCCACATTCATGGTATAGTTTGTTCAAATGATCTCATATTGTGCACAAGGGTGCATATTGGAATGGCAAACAATGTTGCCTAAGGAAGTTTTCATTTTCTTTGGATGAAAAAACCATTTTTCATTTTCTGAGTGCCCAAAAGGAGGTTTTTTTTGTGAAGGAACTACCAAATAATTGTTGCAAAATTGGACCAAATCAATTTTCTAAAATACTAGGACATATTTAATGCACAATTGACAAAATGGTTGGGTGCAAAAAGTTTTGATCCACCTCTCGTGAAAAAGACAAATTTCCGCCGATTCAGTTGGAAGCGGGTCAAATTTGAACTGTAGCTGCCTCATAGTTTGCTATTTATTTTTTCCAAAAATCACTTATAGTGATATAAGTACCTATTTAATCATAAATACATAGTTTGGTGGCGATACATCGAGGTTTGGGCGGTGGCCGAGGGCCCCAACTCTAGAGCGCGTAAACTCGCATGCCCGCCGCGTGGTCACCGCGTGACCGTGGCGTTACCATGTGTTCTGGGCGGCCTAGGTATGTCTAGTGGGTTGAGCACTCCCCAGGTAGGTGCTAGGAAGAAAGTCACAACATAAGATTCTCATGAGGAGACCGATCGATGCTCAAATATGAATAAGCAGCCAAGTGTTTGATTTGCGGTACGGGAAATGCATATGGCTAATGGGCGTGAGTTTTGGCTGAGGATGATCTGTTACTAAGAAGACCGTCTTCACAAATTTTCACCTAAAAAGGAGGAGCCTAGGTGGTACTTGCTTTACAAAGTACCACACTGGACATAAATATGAATGTTGAAGCTAGGCTCAAAATAATGAATGGATTGAGCTGGCATTTGGTGGAGGATGGTTATTTCGGCATAGGAAAGCACTGTAGAAAATGGATACTATTTGGACATGCCAAAGTGGTACTTCCTTCACAAAAAGTGCTGCTCTGAACAGAATAGGAAAATGAATATTTTCGAATTATTTTTGAACTAGGCAAGGAATGTTTTTGACATATTTTATGAAGATATGATCCAAAACATTTATGAGATTTTTTTGGGAATTTTGGGAATAACAAAAATATAGGTTGCTTCACAACCTAGGGCAAAAACTGCCACATGGACATGACACATAGGCAAAACTGATGAGATGTCGCCTAGTCATCACAACCCACCACAATCTACAAGGCTATGACCATCTATATTGGTCATTAACAACTAGAAATAAGGCAGCATACTAGCACTGTTTGCTTCGTGACCATTTCGTATAAGGAAATTACGACCTTTCTGACCAAAATGGTCGCAATGGTTTAGGGTTTGGAGCCCCCCGAACAGCTTTTGACCAATTGGTCTGAAATGGTCATAGATCTATGACCAATTCTTCCAGGGTCACTGACAGAAGGTCACTAGTTGACATATTTCTTGTAGTGAAGGCCGCCTGAAAGTTTCATAGCATTACACTAAGAGGAATAGTTTCTGGAGACTTTGCGAATGACCAACAGAGTAGTAGTAGTAGACGAATTTACCAACTATTTACCTCTGCCCTTCCTATCAAAGAACATTTCTAGCACATGTTTGGCAATATTTGGTCGATCAGAGAACAACAACCGTGCTCCTTGAGTTGCTATTTCATCAACCGTGCAACATAAACAAAGGGTAGGCCAGATAGTGAAATGAAGTATTATGGTTAATGAGACCACTCCCGAAAGATGCAGGTTTCAGTACAACAGAAAATTACTAGAAAGACGTATAAATGTAACTTACTTGTACCAATTAGACCTAGGGTCTCCAATGCACTCTCAATTTCATCAGGATTTTGACTTTCATCCATCCTCAATATTTTGTCTATGGTGAGGAGCAGGTTCGTAACACCTAACATGGAGAATCCGTGATTAACATATAAATCTCAAAACACCTAACAAATGGCGACGATGACAAGGCTTTGTTGATTGGCACACAACAACCGTACCATGCTTCCATGCCTAGATGATAATGAACCAATGTCATCATCAGAATAGTTGGTTTGGTAAAACAGAATATAGCATGGTTCATGACTAGATTAGCAACAAAGAACAGCTCCAGCCTATTGCCAAGTTTAAGTATTATATCACCAGTAGCGAACTCCAAATCAGTTATGCACTTACGCTAGATGGTATCCAAATGCTAAAAGGAATATGGCAGCAGTGCAGAGCACTAACTTTGGCACTAATATGGCAGTAGTATGTCGGAGATGGGTTGGCGACGCTGCGAATCCATGGAGAAAGGGGTGATGTGCAGGTGCTCGGCCAGCCGTATGCCGCGGCGATGAAGTTGCATGTCGGGGCCGTGACCGACGGCGGTGTACACTGTGGCCGTTGGTGGTAGGGAGTTGCACGGGAGTTGCCTCAGGTTGTGGCGCCCACGCATCGATGGACGGAGCCGCCGGCGTGGAGTCCAGAGGCACGACGAGATGGGATACCGGGGCAGCCATTGCCGAGGACGATAAGGACAAGGAGGCTCGACGGTGAAGTCCCAAGGACACCACGGATTGGATCCCGATGCCCCACGGGCTGGGGGTGGAGCTCACCCTGAGGTCTCACCTGGATCCGGTGAGGGCGTGATCGGGTTGGGGATGGGGGGAGGGGAAAGGAAGGCGAGGGAGGCGGGTGGATCGTTTGGAGAGCGAGGTCGCTAGCAGAGAAAAATTAGAGAAGAGGGACGATTAGATCAGGATCACGATCGAAGGGTGATGAGGCCGTGTTGCAGTTTTGCAATCTGCCACACGGTTGCCACATACATATTTCGATATTTAAAATATATTCCTCCACGTATAAGCAGAATCATGTTTGCAATGCATGTGTATATTTTATCTGGTATAGCAATACATAACTTACACTCAGAGAATTAAAAGCCTAGCTTTAGAGCATCAAGCTAACCAACCAGAAGAGTATATATGATGCTACCACCAAGGCAGCCACAACTACATGCACGCAGCAGCAAGCCAGCAAAAAAACACAATGGGTTCTAGACACACACACATCACTAAGCCAGCAAGCACACGCACAACAAGAAGTCGTGGCAATCAAGTGCGGAGGATAGGAGGACGGCTGGGACTGGAATGAAATTACCTTGTTGGCGACGGCATGTCCAGGTGGAAGCAACTGGAGGCAGCAGCGACGACGGCGAATCCAGGCAGCAGCTGCGCGAAAGGAAACATGCATTTCATCAGTTGGCAATGGAAGCATCCATCATATTCATACATAACTGTGTTTTGTTATGAGCACTTTACTTCTCTGCCTCGCCCCATTGACCTCCACCTCAATAACCTGGTTAATGAACAACACATGATCCATGGGGTGATGATAAACCTTGTATGTATCTGAAAATTGATGGGGAGTAGTGCGGAGTATTAGATCTCTGACCTCTGGCAGGCCGATGAGACAATGGAAGAAGGGGGAGGTGAGGGCGGCGTTGAGCACGTAGGCCCAGCACCGGAAGGAAGCATCCAGAGGACTACCTCACGGGCGGACTCCTGCTGCTGCGCGTGCAAGCACCTCGCAGACCGCCTCTTCTCCTCCTCGCCGCCCAACTCTTCTTCCTTCCAGCAAACTTCTTCATCTTGCGCGCGAACATCAAATGAAGGCGTGCTCCAGCGGCTCGTCACTATACTTCATCTTCTCCCCCATTGGCCCAGGCCTAATTTGTCCTAGCAAAACAAATCACATCATGAGCAAATGAACAAATTCGCAACAAACATTTCTAATTGCCAACCTCAGCGTTTCGGGTTGTGCCGGAATCCATGGATAGAGCACCAGCTGTAGGTGTGGTCGCCCACCCGTTACGTCCGCTGCACCATGAGGAAGAGGCGGGTGCAGCCTCCCGTGCATCGCGCCTGAGACCCAGCCTCGTCGCAGTTCCCGATCCAGGAGCGGATCAAGCCGCCGCCAACCTCCAGGTCGCGCCCATCCTGGCCGGCGCAGGCCAACGCCGGCCGGTGAACCTCTCTCCTGTCAGCCGTCGCACCTCCCTCTCCTCTTTCCTCTCTCTTTCTCCCTCCTCTCCTTCCTTCTCTCTCCCTCTCATTTCTCTCTCCGCTAGGGTTTGTGCGGGAGGAGGGGCACAGGCCGATGCCGGCCGGTCACCCTCTCCCGTCTGCCGCCAGACCTCCCTCTCCTCTCCCCTCTCTCTTTCTCCCTCCTCCCATCTTCCTCCTCTCTCCCCCTCTCATCTTCCCCTCTCTCTCTGGTAGGGTCCGTGCGGAAGGAGAGGACTGGGGTGTGCACAGTGCGTGGGAGGAGTGGATTGGGTTGGGTTGGATGCGTGCGCGGTGCTCGGGAGGAGGGGATGGGACAAATTCTCTCTCACTTGGGCGCCACTCACCCAGCCAATACGCGCGTGAGACGAGCCCACCGATCATTGGGCAGAAAAATGAACCGCGGGGTGAAAAACAATTAACCATAAGCAAAGATCCAACAGCTCAGACGCGCTAGAAGGCAGATCGAACGGTCACGGATGGCCCAATCGGGGGAGCATCGTCGAGACAAGTTGGCTAGGGTCCTTATAGGTTAGAATGGATTAAGCATAATGTCCTGGGTGGTAATGTAGCAATCATGGTCAATGGTCAATTAAGGGCTTATTTTAAAGCACATAAAGGATTGAGGTAGGGGGACGCCTTCTGACCTTTTTTGTGCGAGATAATTTCTGATCTATTCATCTTCAATCATGGCAGTACAACGAATACCAGAAATAATAAAAATGACATCCAGATCTGTAGACCACCTAGCGACGACTACCAGCATTGAAGCGAGCCGAAGGCGTGCCGCCGTCATCGCCCCTCCATCGCCGGAGTTGGGCACAACTTTTATATTAGACAGTCGAGAAGTCGTCGTGCTAAGGTCTCGCAGGACCAGCGCACCAGAACAGCAACCATCGCAGATGAAGAATAACATAGATCAGAAAGATATAATCCAAAGACACACGAACGTAGACAAACAACAACGAGATCGGAGCAAATCCACCAAAGATATATCCGCCGGTGACACACCTCCACACACCCACCAACGATGCTAGACGCACCACCGGAACGGGGGCTAGGCAGGGAGACCTTTATTCCATCTTCAGGAGCCGCCGACGTCTTGTCTTCCTGAGCAAGACACAAACCCTAGCAAAACTGAAAGAAACGACTAAAAACGCCCCCCTCCCCCAGCCCTTGCCGAGATCCACCGTGCCCACATGGCCCCAGGGCCACTGGAGAGGAGGTGGACCTGCGATGGCGACGGCGGGAGGCACAAAGCCTAGCATTTTTGTGGAGGAGGAGGGGGAGGAGTAGGCTAGATGAAATCCTCTACATAGAGATGCTCTAATCTGTTGGACGCCTTCTCACCTAATAGGTAAAACATAGTTGTAGACGTGTGTTACAGAATCTAGTTCATAGACCAAATGATAGTGGTTTAATTAGTGGGTGTAAGTGCCATGGATGTAGGGCTTAGCATGCTCCGATATGTTCATAACACAATCTTTTGAATGGAAGCGGATTCAATTCAGAAAGTGCAAACAATTTAAAAGATATCCTCTATTTATTAGAGAATTTGCCTGGCCTAAAGATAAGTTTTAATAAAAGTGAATGTGATGCTTTGGAGAAGTTAGATCTGATTTAGACACTTATAGAGACAATTTAGCAGGGTTGCTAGAGTTCCTATGAACCTTGGCATTCCCTCATTATTCTAAATTAAGAAATGGTGATGGAATAAAGTAGAAGGTACAGTAGGAACTTGGCAAGGCAAAATGATGTCATATGGTGCCACATTAATTATGTTAAGATCTTGTCTCTGTAATATTCCATAGGGATTTTTATATTACTACCCTTAGGCCTAGTTCCTTTGGTGGCTTCTCCCAGAAGATAACCCTCCCTCCCAATTCATTTGATTGCCTTCGGCACAATTCTTGGACCATATTGTGCCTCTTATATGTGCTACACATCCACTTACGCGTGGGACCTGAGGAAACTCCCCCCCCCCTTGTTCTGTCAATTACACATGGGACCCGAGAAAAAAAATTAAAAAGGAAAAACTCCCCTCTCTCTCACTCATACACACACACTTGTATGTGGGACCGAAAAACAAGAAATTGAAACGAATTAGCATAACTTGAACTTTCGTAGTTGGGATTGCAGCTCAGTCGCAATCTTTTGGTGTTCATTTTGCTCCCATAGCTTCTACCCCATCACTCCTGAAGTTGATCATGTAGCTTATTGCACTTTCTCCATGCAAAACAAGCTCTGGTGTTTTTCTCTTCCAGCTTCTTTTGTGGTTCAAGTTGTAGCAATAGCACCCATAAAAGAAAAAAAATCTTGCAACAACAATATAATGTATTACAGTAGCTTTATATAAGAAAGTGAACATGAAGTGAAAGCGTTAATCATGGTTAACAAAGCTACAAAATGTACTATCTTAGAATGGGTCCTAAAAATATAATTTCTGGCACAGAATGGACTCAAGAAGATTGCTCGTCAAATCCACATTTAAAGCATGATCCATACTTATAATTGTAATTATATATCATGCGTACAAGATGACTATGTTTAAGAAAAGCAAAAAGGTCTTGGGTTAACTTCTATTCAATTTGCAGGGCTTGCTAGGTCTATACAACACAGAACAACATGCAAAGCCAAGAATGCAAATGTCACGTCAACTCAGAGCAACTAGGAAATTGAATACTCTAGAGCCAATAAAATGATCATGCTCTTGGATGATCCCCTTAATGGTTACACAAAATGGAAAAAATAGCGAAGAAATATGGATGAAGAAAAATATGTATCAAGATCGATCCACACAAAATAGAAAAAAAAGACCACATGGCTTAAACTAGCAAAACTTATCCTCATGCATGGAACTCCACAGAGTTTGGAGTGGCTCTTGGACGCATACCTTCTCCCCATGTAAACCTTCTCCTAATACGCTCTTTGTTCTCGGCCAGATCCATCCCCACTTGAAGTAGGGACACGATGAATAGGAGATTTGGATACCTCACGAGGAATAGAGGGGAAATGAGGGAGCTTCATGGGAGAAGAATGCCAGACATGCCTAGGTGATAGGCACGAGTGCACAGGACGGTAAGACAAAGAAGTATGTGGTCTAGTTTAGCGTAGAGAATCTATGAACATTATGGGGCCCACTCTTGCTTTATGTCATATTCATTCGGTTCAGTAAATGCATTCTCATTTTCTGCAAATAAAAACAAACAACAGTGATTTTATAGGTTGAATTTTTTGTGAATCTTAAAGTAACTTTACAGGAATACGTAATGGTGATAGTTCATTTACCCATGTGTGCACGTAAATATCCCAATTATTTACAATTTTGCTATTTTTCAGTCGAGTGGTTTACAGTTCACTTTCACTCAAATCTGTGGCCATTTGTTTGAGATGGTGCTTTCGGGCCCGTTTGTGATGTCGGGCACAGCTTTGTTGTCGGATCAACCCGTTGCAGTCCATTTGTGGTTAACTGTCTTTCACCCCTTTGATATTCCATTTCCGTGATTTCCCATTTCTTTAGGAGGTATTGTTCAAAAGGTTCATAAGATAGGAGAGGGCTACAAAAGCAAAGCACATGAGGCGATTTCTTCCTAGTCCATGGTGATTGAGAGCTCTTCGTCCTCACTTGATTTTTCGCTCTGGTGTCTTGTGGTTTCAGTTTGTTGTGGTCGTCTTCCCCTTCCCCCTTTGGAGTTCTTCCTAATCTAATGGTTTGATTTGATTCCTCTGTTGCAGATGTAGCTGTAGTTGAATTTGTAGTCGTAGCAGTGGATTTTCCTCGTGTTTTTGATGCAAATGTGGTTGTAGGTGCATGGATATAGTGGTGGATTCGATTTCATATCTGCGGGCCTGGGTGTTTATTCCACCTGCACTTTTTGTTGTTAGATGTAATAGTATGGTTTGTTTCCCTAGTCATTTGATTCTTTTGGTTTTGTGTGATGTAGATGTAGGTATTGATGGTGTATCCTTTGTGTGAATTTGTTTGCCCTTGTAGTTTTATTTTGGCCGGACCCCGTGATGTACGTGTAGCTGCTAATCCTTCGCTCTGAATTTGTTTCTTGTAGTCGTTTTTATTTAGTTACTTTCTGTTTTGTAGTGGCTTCTGATGTGTTTTCTTTCGGCTGATAATGTTCAAGTTCTGTAGGCTTCTCATGGTCCCCATTTGTATGGTTGTCATGGTCTTGTTTCTACTACCTCGTCCTTGTTTCTCTTGTTTGTTCCTCTCGTTGTTTCCTTGATTATCCTTCCCTCTAATCATAGATTTAGTTTTATTTCTTTTCTGAAACCTAATGAACAGCCACATTGATAGGATTTTCAGTGTAATTACAATTCTATTGTAGTGTGAACTCCGGGGTACTTACAATGTAATCACAGTGCAATTTCTAGTGTAAACCACAATGCAATTACAACAATTACATTGTAATTTCAGGGGTAATTACACCATAATTTTTTAGGGTAATCACAATGCTAATTTTGTAATTACTGTGTAATTTTAGGGGTAGTTATAGCATAAACTCTTTCAGGGTTAATCACTTCGTGAACTACTGGGAATAGTAGTTTAATTTCAGGTACATCACAAGGCCAATTACTGTGTAATTTCAGGGGTAGTTACAATGTAATTTAACGGTATTTATGATGTAATTACATTGTAACTTCAAGTAAATTACAGTGCAATTTTGGTGTAATTACACTATAAGTCATAGGGCAATCACACTATAATTTCAAGGTTATTACAGTGTATTTTTTAGGGAAATTTCTTGTGGTTTGCTGGGGTTTTGTCTTTGTTGGGTAGTGTTGCATCCTTTTACACGACCATTTGTGTTGTGTGTCCATGTTTTTGGGTAGTATTGCATCTAACTTTACTCCTATATATTGTCAATTTTGTACTAATGTTTTAGGAGTAAACGCCAGTAGCCGATTCTAGTTGTTTTTAAGATACCTTGATGTGCATAGGAATTCCTGCTGACTAGTATGTAATTACTGTGTTTTGCTACTGTGAATTAGATTCTTTTTGCCCCTTGTGCTTCTGAATTGGTTTTTTTTCTGCCAATGTATGCACTAGTTCATGTGGTAATATACCAATTTTTTGGCTTTTGCAATAAAACTGGCCAGTTCTTGGGCTTTGGAACAAAATTGGCCATTTCTTTTCATTTTAACTGGAATGTTGTGTGGAATAAACCGTGTGGATTAGAGAGTATGTGATATGTGCTTTCTATTTGGTGATTGCACAGGTTCTTGGGTCTCAGAGATGGAGGAAAATTCACTAGACATGAGAAAAGGAGTTGGAACTGAAGAATTTTCTGACATGTGGTTGTTCTCTTGTATGATCTTTCATGGTTCTCCCTCAATTTATTTATTTATTTGCATTCATTTATACTTTCCAGTAGTTCAATTGTGAATGTATAGCTCGGTGTATTCTTCACTAGTTTGTTACCATGTGCGAGCCTTGCTTTGGTTTGTTGTTCCTAGTTCAGAGAATATCGTCAGTGCAAATGTTCATGATTTACAATGTGTTATAATGAGGCATTATTTCATTCCAATTTGTGTTAGTGATCATGCAGAAATTTACTCTTCTTCCTTCGTCTAAATAGGGATGGCAATGGGTAGGGTATGGGCGGGTACGGACTTTTTGTGCCCAAACCCATACCCAAAACTTTTTTCTATACCCACCCATTTCAATATCCATGGGTACAAATTGGTACCCATACCCATACCCATCGGGTATCTTGTACCCAATGGGTATCCAGTGGGTACAATATATAACATTGGCATGATAAAGGTAAGATAAGAAAAGGGCCTAAAACTAAAGTTAGGTACTCGGCCATCACAATCTGGTTTGCACTTACATCAAAATTTCACAATGATGATTGGCACACAAATGTCTTAATCTCCGTTACAAAATAACTTTGAAAAAAATCAAGTTTGTAAACTGGCAATGCTAATTACCGTAGGTTTACCCAGATATTATAGGGTTTACTTTTTTTATTGTTTCTGGATATCCATTGGGTTACCCCTGGGTATAATTTCATACCCATACCCTACCCATGCATTTTGCGGGTATGGATACCCGTTACCTACGGGTATGAACTGGTAGAACATCTCACCCATGCCCACTGTTTTCGGGTAGGATACCCACGGGTACCCATACCCATGGGCAAAGCTGCAATCCCTACGTCTAAATCTTCTCCCACTTCCAGGTTACTTTCTGTTTCCTTCCTTCTTTTCCATCAGCTTTTCCACTAAGTGTCCTTTCAAGAGGTTTGGTGTAAGGCTTTTTATGGGAGCCTCTATTTTTGGTATCGTGAAGTTGGTGGGGCCTTTGATCCACGTAGTCACTTGATTTTTCTGGCACTTTTTTTATTAGCGGGTTAAAGTCGGGTCAGTGGGAGGACCGATTGCCATTTTGTTGGGTTTTAGTTCAAAAGACTTCACTCATACATACAAGGTTACATCCATACATTTAACATGTTAGTATTGAATACAAAATTCGAATGAATGTCAATTGGCTTTTACTTAGATGTGAAATAGACATTACCATTATTTATAATAAACTTTTATACTTACTTATAACTCATTTTTTAATATCACAATCATAGTTGATATACTTTTGTAGGTAATTTGGGATATTAACTAGATGTTAATTATGCTAAATACTAATAACGGTCTTGTTTAACAAAGATGTTGTGTGCTCAATTTGAAATGTGTTTGTAATGGAAGTTACATTCTTTTTGTTTCCTTTCGCTACATTAAGCCCTAAAAGATATTTAAAATTAATCTCGATAAATGTGAGAAAAATATAAACACACAAATATTTTCTTTTGCAGATTTATTTCTTAAACTTACATGGACATAGTGTATATATCTATTTATGCATCTTCAAGTATCCCGGTAGAGATCTCTGAAGCGCATGGTCTAAAAAATATCTTGATATCGGTTTATGGTTTATATAAATAAGAAAATTCTAGAGCATATAATTATTTACAAGGAGCTTGCCACCAAATCATTAGCATGTTGAATTATCCTTTCTAGGAAATTTGTCTCTTCTTTGAGGGGACACCACCTCTCCCCCGCTCCCGTCCCGCTCCTAGGGTTCCCACGCCATCACTGGCGGCTCCCCCGCATGGAGCCGCCGCCGCGTCTGGAGCCCGCCGTCGCAACTAGCCCTCCCTCGCTCCCCTACCCATCCCCCTCCCCTCCCTTCCCCGTACCCCCGCGTCACCTCCCCGAGCGAGGGGACCGGGGGCCTCCTCCCCGCTCCTCTCCAGCTCTCCTCCCTCGCCCCTACCTCCTCCAGCCGCCGCCACCGGGCCTCGGCTGCATAGTGCTGGCGGCGGCGGGCCTGCCTTTCCCCGCGCGCGGCACCACCCTGCTCGGATGGTGGGTTCTGGCGGTGGTGCTCCTTGGCCGGCATCAGTGCTGCCCGTCGGTGGTGGTGTCGCGGGTCCAGTGGCTCTCGACGCGGCGGTGCGGCCATTGGGCGTGGGGCGGCGCGGTGGCTTGCGGCGCCCGCCCAGCCCAGATCTGGGCCCATTTGGGCCCCATCTGGGTTGGGTCGGGCTGGTGGCTCAGCGTTCGGCGGCGACGTTCCCTGGTGGTGGCGTGGTGGCGACGATCTCGGGCGGTGAGGACTTCATCGGTCGGTGTGCTGCTGATACGTCTCCAACGTATCTATAATTTTTGATTGTTCCATGCTATTATATTACCCGTTTTGGATGTTTATGGGCTTTACTTTACACATTTATATCATTTTTGGGACTAACCTACTAACCGGAGGCCCAACCCTTATTGCTGCTTTTTTGCCTATTTCAGTGTTTCAAAGAAAAGGAATATCAAACGGAGTCCAAACGGAATGAAACCTTCAGGAGTGATCTTTTTGAAACAAACGTGATGCAGACGACTTGGAGTGGAAGTCAAGAAACAACTGAGTCATCCACAAGGGTGCCCGGTGCGCCCCCTAGGGCTGGGCGCGTCCACCGACCTACTTCTTCCTCCTATATATACTCATGTACCCCAAAAACATCAGAAGCGACCACGAAAAACTATTTCCACCACCGTAACCTATCCGCGAGATCCCATCTTGGAGCCTTCACCAGCGCTCCGCCGGAGGGGGAGTCGATCACGGAGGGCCTCTACATCATCTCCAAGGCCTCTCCGATGAGTTCTTAGTAGTTTACCACAGACCTTGGGTCCATAGTTATTAGCTAGATGGCTTCTTCTCTCTCTCTTTGAATCTCAATACAAAGTTCTCCTCGATCTTCTTGGAGATCTATTCGATGTAACTCTTTTTTGCGGTGTGTTTGTCGAGATCCGATGAATTGTGGGTTTATGATTAAGTTTATCTATGAGAAATATTTGAATCTCCTATGAATTCTTTTATGTGTGATTAAGTTATCTTTGCAAGTCTCTTTGAATTATCAGTTTGGTTTGGCCTACTAGATTGATCTTTCTTGCAATGGGAGAAGTGCTTAGCTTTGGGTTCAATCTTGCGGTTTCCTTTCCCAGTGACAGCAGGGGCAGCAAGGCACGTATTGTATTGTTGCCATCGAGGATAAAAAGATGGGGTTTATATCATATTGCATGAGTTTATCCCTCTACATCATGTCATCTTTCTTAATGTGTTACTCTATTCTTTATGAACTTAATACTCTACATGCATGCTGGATAGCGGTCGATGTGTGGAGTAATAGTAGTAGATGCAGGCAGGAGTCAGTCTACTTTTCATGGACGTGATGCCTATATACATCTACGCCCACAACAAAATTGTGTTCTACTCGTGCAAAGAGAACTACGCATAGACCTAGCTCATGATGCCACTGTTGGCGAACATTGCAGAAAATAAATTTTTTCCTACGGTTTCACCAAGATCAATCTATGAGTTCATCTAGCAACGAGAGAGAGGAGTGCATCTACATACCCTTGTAGATCGAGCGGAAGCGTTCAAGAGAACGGGGTTGAGGGAGTCGTACTCGTCGTGATCCAAATCACCGATGATCCTAGTGCTGAATGGACAGCACATCCGCGTTCAACACACGTACGGTTGGGGAAGACGTCTCCTCCTTCTTGATCCAGCAAGGCGGAAGGAGAGGTTGATGGAGATCCAGCAGCACGACAGCGTGGTGGTGGATGCATCAGCGATCTCGGCAGGGCTTCGCCAAGCTTCTGCGAGAGGGAGAGGTGTAGCAGAGGGAGAGGGAGGCGCTAAGAGCATGGGTGCAGCTGCCCTCCCTCCCCCCTCTTTATATAGGGCCCCTAAGGGGGGGGCGCTGGCCCTAGGAGATGGGATCTCCAAGGGGGGCGGCGGCCAGGGGGGTGGCTTGCCCCCCAAGCCAGATGGAGGCGCCCCCACGCCTAGGGTTTCCCAACCCTAGGCGCAGGGGTGCCCAAGGGGGGCACATCAGCCCACCAGGGGCTGGTTCCCCTCCCACTTCAGCCCATGGGGGCCCTTCGGGATAGGTGTCCCCACCCGGTGGACCCCCGGGACCCTTCCGGTGGTCCCGATACAATATCGGTGACCCCCGAAACTTTCCCGATGGCCGAAACCTTACTTCCTATATATAATTATTTACTCCGGACCATTCCGGAACACCTCGTGACGTCCGGGATCGCATCCGGGACTCCGAACAACTTTCGGGTTACTGCATACTCATATCTCTACAACCCTAGCGTCACCGAACCTTAAGTGTGTAGACCCTACGGGTTCGGGAGACACGTAGACATGACCGAGACGACTCTCCGATCAATAACCAACAGCGGGATCTGGATACCCATGTTGGCTCCCACATGCTCCTCGATGATCTCATCGGATGAACCACGATGTCGAGGATTCAAGCAACCCCGTATACAATTCCCTTTGTCAATCGGTACGTTACTTGCCCGAGATTCGATCGTCGGTATCCCAATACCTCGTTCAATCTTGTTACCGGCAAGTCACTTTACTCGTACCGTAATGCATGATCCCGTGACCAAACACTTGGTCACTTTGAGCTCATTATGATGATGCATTACCGAGTGGGCCCAAAGATACCTCTCCATCCTACGGAGTGACAAATCCCAGTCTCGATCCGTGTCAACCCAACAGACACTTTCGGAGATACCCGTAGTATACCTTTATAGTCACCCGTTACGTTGCGACGTTTGGTACACCCAAAGCACTCCTACGGTATCCGGGAGTTACACGATCTCATGGTCTAAGGAAAAGATACTTGACATTGGAAAAGTTATAGCAAACGAACTACACGATCTTGTGCTATGCTTAGGATTGGGTGTTGTCCATCACATCATTCTCCTAATGATGTGATCCCATTATCAACGACATCCAATGTCCATAGTCAGGAAACCATGACTATCAGTTGATCAACGAGCTAGTCAACTAGAGGCTCACTAGGGACATGTTGTGGTCTGTGTATTCACACATGTATTGCGATTTCCGGATAACACAATTATAGCATGAATAACAGACAATTATCATGAACAAGGAAATATAATAATAATCATTTATTATTGCCTCTAGGGCATATTTCCAACAATTTGTTCACCCACCGTAATACTTATGCTATTTTGAGAGAAAATTCTAGCGAAACCTATGGCCTCCGGGTCTATCCTTTATCATATAAGATTTCAATCTTCTTTTATTTGCATCTTTATTTTCTGCATCTATATTATAAAATACCAAAAATATATTTATCTTATCATATTATCTCTATCAGATCTCACTTTTGCAAGTGGCCGTGAAGGGATTGACAACCCCTTCATCGCGTTGGTTGCGAGTTCTTTGTTTGTTTGGGTAGGTTCGTGGGACTTGTGAGGAGCCTCCTACTAGATTGATACCTTGGTTCTCAAAAACAGAGGGAAATACTTACGCTACTATGTTGCATCACCCTTTTCTCTTCAAGGAAAACCAACACAAGCCCAAGACGTAGCAAGAAGGATTTCTGGCGCCGTTGTCGGGGAGGTCTTCGCTCAAGTCAAGACATACCAAGTACCCATCACAAACTCATCTCCCTCGCATTTACATTATTTGCCATTTGCCTCTCGTTTTCCTCTCCCCCACTTCACCCCTGCCGTTTTATTTTCCCTCTCTTTCCCAATCTCCTCTCTTTTCCACTTGCCTTCTTCTTCCTCTCTCGTTCGCTTGCCTTTTTCTGTTTGCTTGTGTGTTGGATTACTTGTCGCCATGGCGCAAGATAATACCAAATTGTGTGATTTCTCCAATACCAATAATAATGATTTCCTTAGTACTCCGATTGCTCCTCTTAATGATGTTGAGTCTTGTGAAATCAATGCTGCTTTGCTGAATCTTGTTATGAAAGACCAATTCTCCGGCCTTCCCAGTGAAGATGCCGCTACTCATCTAAACAACTTTGTTGATTTGTGTGAGATGCAAAAGAAAAAATACACGGATAATGATATTGTTAAATTAAAGTTATTTCCGCTTTCACTTAGAGATCGTGCTAAAGTTTGGTTTTCATCTTTGCCTAAAAATAGTATTGATTCTTGGAACAAGTGCAAAGATGCTTTTATCTCTAAATATTTTCCTCCCGCTAAGATCATCTCGCTTAGGAACGATATTATGAATTTTAAAAAACTTGATTATGAGCATGTTGCCCAATCTTGGGAAAGAATGAAATTGATGATTCGCAATTGCCCTACTCATGGTTTCAATTTATGGATGATCATACAAAAAATTTATGCCGGATTAAACTTTGCTTCTAGAAATCTTTTAGATTCGGCCGCCGGAGGCACGTTTATGGAAAGGAGATGCTACAAAATTTCTTGATAATATTATGGCTAATTATTCTCAATGGCACGCCGAACGATCTACTAGTAAAAAGGTGCATGCTATAGAAGAAACCAATGTTTTGAGTGGAAAGATGGATGAGCTTATGAGATTGTTTGATACTAAGAATTCTTCTATTTATCCCAATAATATGCCTTTATCTTCCTTGATTGAGAATAATAATGAATCTATGGATGTAAATTTTGTTGGTAGGAATAATTTTGGAAACAATGCTTATAGAGGAAACTTTAATCCTAGACCGTTCCCTAGAAATTCCTCTAATAATTATGGAAATTCCTACAATAATTCTTATGGTAATTTTAATAAGATGCCCTCTGATTTTGAAAATAGTGTGAAAGAATTTATGGTCTCTCAAAAGAGTTTTAATGCCTTGCTTGAAGGAAAATTGCTCAAAGTTGATGATTTGGCTAGGAAAGTTGATCGACTTTCGCTTGATGTTGATTCTCTTAAACTTAGATCTTCTTCTCCTAAGCATGATATCAATGAGTCTCTCAAAGCAATGAGAATTTCCATTGACGAGTGCAAGGAAAGAACCGCTAGATTGCGTGCTAAGAAAGATAGCTTTGTAAAGGCGTGTTCTTCTAGTTTCCATGAAAATAATGTTGAAGATCTTAAAGTTATTGATGTGTCCCCTATTAGATCTTTGTTTTGCAATATGAATCTTGATAATAATGGGACTGGATATGAGTCAACTTTATTTAGAAGGCGTCCCAAAAATTTGGAGTTTTTAGATCTTGATGCTAAATTTGGTAAAAGTGGGATTGGAGAGGTCATGACTTTAAATAGTATTGAACCCACTATCTCGGATTTCAAGGAATTTGATTATGATAATTTTTATTTAGAAAGTTGTATTTCCTTGTTGCAATCCGTTGTTAATTCTCCTCATGCTTATAGTCAGAATAAAGCTTTTACCAAACACATCGTTGATGCCTTGATGCAATCTTTAGATGAAAAACTTAATTTGCAAGTTTCCATACCTAGAAAACTTAATGATGAGTGGGAACCTACTATAAAGATTAGAATTAAAGATCATGAGTGTTTTTCTTTGTGTGATTTGGGTGCTAGTGTTTCCACGATTCCGAAAACTTTATGTGATATTCTAGGTTTCCATGATCTTGATGATTGCTCTTTAAATTTACACCTTGCGGATTCCACCATTAAAAAGCCAATGGGAAGAATCAATGATGTTCTAATTGTTGAAAATAGAAATTTGGTGCCCGTTGATTTTATCGTTCTTGATATAGATTGCAATCTTTCTTGCCCTATTATTCTTGGTAGACCTTTTCTTAGAACGATTGGTGCGATTATTGATATGAAGGAAGGGAATGTTAGATTCCAATTTCCATTAAAGAAAGGCATGGAACACTTTCCAAGAAAGAAAGTCAAATTACCTTATGAATTTATCATGCGAGCTACCTATGAATCAAGTGCCAAAGATGACACTACTTAGATCTATCTTCGCTTTTATGCCTAGCTAGGGGCGTTAAACGATAGCGCTAGTTGGGAGGCAACCCAATTTCTTTGTGTTTTTTGTTTTGTTAATGTTTAGTAATAAATTTTGCATCTACTTTCTGTTTAGATGTGTTTTCATGTTTTATTTAGTGTTTGTGCCAAGTAAAACCTATAGGATAGCCTATGATGATAGTTCATTTGATTCTGCTGAAAAACAGAAAATTTGCACTCACGAGAAAAAAATTCAATAAATCACAGGAACAAGATTTTGCATTGATTCTTTTTTCTGCTGTTCAATAAACAAATTGTTTAGGACGTCCTATTTTGGTAGGATTTTTAAGGTTCCAGAAGTTTGCGTTAGTTACAGATTGCTACAGAGTGTTCTGTTTTTGACAGATTCTGTTTTTCTTGTGGTGTTTGCTTATTTTGATGCATCTATGGCTAGTATGTAAGGGTATGAACCATAGAGAACTTGGAATGCAGTAGGTTTAACACAAAAATAAATAAATAATGAGTTCATTACAGTACCTTATGTGGTGGTTTTGTTTTCTTTCACTAACGGAGCTTATAAGATTTCCTGTTGAGTTTTGTGTTGTGAAGTTTTCAAGTTTTGGGTAAAGCTTTTATGGACTATGGAATAAAGAGTGGCAAGAGCCTAAGCTTGGGGATGCTTATGGAACCCCAAGATATTGAAGAATAGCCAAAAGCCTAAGCTTGGGGATGCCCCCGGAAGGCACCCCCTCTTTCGTCTTCGTTCATTGGTAACTTTACTTGGAGCTATATTTTTATTCGCCACATGATATGTGTTTTGCTTGGAGTGTCGTGTATTATATTAGTCTTTGTTTTTTAGTTTACCACAATCATCCTTGCTGTACACACCTGTTGGGAGAAGCCTATTTAATTGAAATATGCTATGTGCTTCACTTATATCTTTTGAGCTAGATAGTTTTTGCTCTAGTGCTTCACTTATATCTTTTAGAGCACGGCGGTGGATTAATTTTGAAGAAATTGTTGATCTCTCATGCTTCACTTATATTATTTTGAGAGTATTTTAGAACAGCATGGTAATTGCTATGATTATAAATTGGTCCTAGAATGATGAGCATCCAAGTTGGGTATAATAAAAACTATCATAGGAAGTGAATTGGATCCTATGATCAACTTGATACTTGATAATTGTTTTGAGATATGGAGGTAGTGATATTAAAGTCATGCTAGTTGGGTAATTATGAATTTAAAGAATGCTTGTGTTGAAGTTACCAAGTCCCATAGCATGCATGTATGGTTAAAGCTGTTTAACAAATTTGAAGCATGAAGTGTACCTGGCTTTTGCATCCTTATGAGTGAAGGTCGGGGACGAGCGATGGTATTTTCCTACCAATCTATCCCTCTAGGAGCATGCACGTAGTGCTTGGTTTTTGATGACTTCTAAATTTTTGCAATAAGTATATGAGTTCTTTTGACTAATGTTGAGTCCATGGATTACACGCACTTTTACCTTTCCATAATTGCTAGCCTCTTCGGTACCGTGCATTCCCCTTTCTCACCTTGAGAGTTGGTGAAAACTTCGCCGGTGCATCCAAACCCCGTGATATGATACGCTCTATCACACATAAACCTCCCTATATCTTCCTCAAAACAGCCACCATACCTACCTATTTATGTCATTTCCATAGCCATTCCGAGATATATTGCCATGCAACTTTCCACCGTTCCATTCATCATCATCATGACATACATTACTTTTGTCATATTGCCATTGCATGATCATGTAGTTGACATCGTATTTGTGGCAAAGCCACCATGCATAATTTTCGTACATGTCACTCTTGATTCATTGCACCATCCCGGTACACCGCCGGAGGCATTCATATAGAGTCATATCTTGTTCTAGTTTTGAGTTGTAATTCCTATGTTGTAATCAATAAAGTGTGATGATACTCATTATTAGAGCATTGCCCAAAAAGGAAAAAAAGAAAAAAAAAGAAAGGCCAAAAAAAGGACCAAAAAAAGAAAAAAAAAGAAAACAAATAAAAGGGGCAATGCTACTATCTCTATTTCCACACTTGTGCTTCAAAGTAGCACCTTGTTCTTCATGTAGTGAGTCTCATATATTGTGCTTCAAAGTAGCACCATGCTTTTCATGTAGAGAGTCTCATGTGTTGTCACTTTCATATACTAGTGGGAATTTTTCATTATAGAACTTGGCTTGTATATTTCTACGATGGGCTTCCTCAAATGCCCTAGGTCTTCGTGAGCAAGCAAGTTGGATGCACACCCACTAGTTTTCTTTTGTTGAGCTTTTCATTCATTTATAGCTCTAGTGCATCCGTTGCATGGCAATCCCTACTCCTCATGTTAACATCAATTGACGGGCATCTCCATAGCCCGTTGATTATCCTCGTCAATGTGAGACTTCCTCTTTTTTGTCTTCTCCACACAATCCCCAATCATTATTCTATTCCACCCATAGTGCTATATCCATGGCTCACGCTCATGTATTGCGTGAAGGTTGAAAAAGTTTGAGATTATTTAAGTACGAAACAATTGCTTGGCTTGTCATCGGGGGTATAGAAGTTGGGAACATCTTTGTGTGACGAAAATGAAGCATAGCCTAACCATATGATTTTGTAGGGATGAACTTTCTTTAGCCATCTTATTTTGAGAAGACATGATTACTTTTATTAGTATGCTTGAAGTATTACTATTTCTTTTGTCAATATGAACTTTTATTTTGAATCATTTGGATCTGAACATTCATGCCACATTAAAGAGAAATTACATTGAGAATTATGCTAGGTAGCATTTCACATCAAAAATTCTATTTTTATCATTTACCTACTCGAGGACGAGCAGGAATTAAGCTTGGGGATGCTTGATACGTCTCCAACGTATCTATAATTTTTTATTGTTCCATGCTATTATATTACCTGTTTTGGATGTTTATGGGCTTTATTTTACACATTTATATCATTTTTGGGACTAACCTACTAACCGGAGGCCCAGGCCATATTGCTGTTTTTTTGCCTATTTCAGTTTTTCGAAGAAAAGAAATATCAAATGGAGTCCAAACGGAATGAAACCTTTGGGAGCGTGATTTTTGGAACGGACGTGATCCAGAGGACTTGGAGTGCAAGTCAAGAAGCACCCGAGGCAGGGTGGGGCGTGGGGCGTCCCCCTGTCTCGTGGGCCCCTTGGGCGGCCACTGACGTACTTCTTCCTCCTATATAAGCCTACATACCCCGAAAACATCCAGGGAGCCACCGAAGAAATATTTCCGCCACCGTAACCTTCTGTATCCGCGAGATCCCATCTTGGAGTCGTCGCCGACGTTCTGCCGGAGGGGGAATCCACCATGGAGGGCTTCTACATCAACACCATAGTCCCTCCGATGAGTTGTGAGTAGTTTACCACAGACCTTCGGGTCCATAGTTATTAGCTAGATGGCTTCTTCTTCTCTCTTTTTGGATCTCAATACAATGATCTCCCCCTCTCTTGTGGAGATCTATTCGATGTAAACTCTTTTTGCGGTGTGTTTGTCGAGATCTGATGAATTGTGGGTTTATGATAAAGTTTATCTATGAATAATATTTGAATCTTCTCTGAATTCTTTTATGTATGATTGAGTTATCTTTGCAAGTCTCTTCGAATTATCGGTTTGGTTTGGCCTACTAGATTGATCTTTCTTGCCATGGGAGAAGTGCTTAGCTTTGGGTTCAATCTTGCGGTGTCCTTACCCAGTGACAGAAAGGGTTGCAAGGCACGTATTGTATTGTTGCCATCGAGGATAAAAAGATGGGGTTTATATCATATTGCATGAGTTTATCCCTCTACATAATGCCATCTTGCTTAATGTGTTACTCTGTTCTTTATGGACTTAATACTCTAGATGCAGGCAGGAGTCGGTTGATGTGTGGAGTAATAGTAGTAGATGCAGGCAGGAGTCGGTCTACTTGTTGCGGACGTGATGCCTATATACATGATCATGCCTAGATAATCTCATAATTATTCGCTTTTCTATCAATTGCTCGACGGTAATTTGTTCACCCACTGTAATACTTATGCTATTTTGAGAGAAGTCTCTAGTGAAACCTATGGCCCCCGGGTCTATCCTTTATCATATAAGCTTTCAATCTACTTTTATTTGCATCTTTGTTTTCTGCATCTATATTAAAAATACCAAAAATATATTTATCTTATCATATTATCTCTATCAGATCTCACTTTCGCAAGTGGCCGTGAAGGAATTGACAACCCCTTTATCGTGTTGGTTGCCAGTTCTTTGTTTGTTTGTGTAGGTTCATGGGACTTGTGAGGAGCCTCCTACTGGATTGATAACTTGGTTCTCAAAAACTAAGGGAAATACTTACGCTACTGTGCTGCATCACCCTTTCCTCTTCAAGGAAAACCAACGCAAGCTCTAGCATGGTGCATTTCGAAATGCCTGAGGTGGTGCTGGTTGTTGTGGGTTGGGAGAAACCCATGTCGGCCTGTCTGGTACCGATGTGATAACGCTTGCAGTCGCCGCCGGACCTTCCTGAGGGGCATCGAGTATACCCCTTCCCCACTATCATCCCTCGCGTACTAGGAGAAACCCTAGAACTTGTTTGGGCAACAACGGTGGCATCGTCGCATTTCCTTCTTGAAGGTGTTGCTTGGGGCGCGGTGCTTCGGGATGCTGGGAGCGTGGTGGTACTTCTTCGGAGGGTGCAGCGGTTGTTGGTCCTCCTTTCTTCGTTGATCTACCGGTGTCGGCATTTATTTCTCTTTCTTCTTGTTGTTTTTCTTTTGGGCTTATCTGTGCTGCGGCCCCAGCGAGCTGGATGTATCGGATGTTTTGGGTGTTTGCTTTATAATATAAAGCTGGGGGAAACCCTTTATCGTCATTTATCCTTTCCAGATGAAATGTGTCTCAGATGTACATCCGGTTCAAGAATCCTATGATACATACATGCATATGCTTCATTTCATAACAAAGATAGCCTTCATATATAATATAACATGTAACGATTAATTGTCTCTCAACCGTTAAAATTAGTTTACATCTCATATCAATGGTGCAGCCTTCCCTATCTTTCTCTAATCAACACATGCACATACGCGCACACACTAACAAACACACATGCACGAGTGTCTGTTTTGGTCCATCTGGAAATGCAGAAATGATGTGGTGTTTAGATAAAAAAATTTAAATGACCCCATAATGATTGTTAGGAGATGTGCAATTGGATAATTGACTGATCTGTTTTGCAGAAGAAAAGAACCCAGATTTCTTAAGTAGAGTCAGCAGCCGTATGCCCTGGATAGGGGAGGCATGGACTTCAGTCCGTATTGACCCGGTGCCGCATGACTGTTCCTAGCCTCGAGGAGTGAATCCGAGAGGCGTGACTGGAGCAACTGAGTGGGTACTGGGAACCGTAGAGATGAGGATAGATCTACCGGAGAGGGGGAAACAAGATCTCGCGGAGTGGAGCCCACTCCTCTAGTCCTGTCTTGAGCTTAGCTTTCTTTTCCGTTGAATTAGTTTCCAGTTTGAATCTTCCTTTTAAAATAATAAAGCGGGTGGCAAGTGAAATCTACAAGGCGTCACAGGGGTGGAGGCCTGGAATGAGACGACTAGGAGCTGCTGGGACTTTAGCCTGCTTAGGGCATCTCCAGCCGCGGCCCCAACAGGCCCCCCCCAGGCCACTTTTTCGGCGTCGGCGCCGAAAAAACGGCCCAGTCGCGCCCCCAGGACGCCGAAAATCGCCGGTTCGGACCTTTTTTCCGCCCGGCGGTCACAGGCCGAACCCGGCGCGCTGGGGAGCCGTTGGGGGCTCCGGCGTTAGGAAAAAGGACGCCTGGCCCACACCGAGAGGGGAAAAGTCAAGGTTTTCTTCCCCGACTCGCCTCGCACCCCCGCGCCCTCGGCCACCACTAGCTATATCCCGGCGATGGCCGCCGGCCTACTCCGCTAGATAGCCATTCCCCGCCGGAAAATAGCAGCGCTTCGCCGCGGCAGCCCCTCCCGCAGCAGCTGGTCGTTTCCGGCCGCCGTTTCCGGCCGCGGAGGCGCGGTTTAACGGCGGGTACACGCCCACCGAGCGCAAGGTATTCGGCGTTTTGACTGTCTCGGCGATGGACTCTGATGAGGAGGAAGAGCTCGCCGCGCTGCTGGAGGAGGAAGCCGCGACCGATGTCCAGGAAGAAGAGCATCTGATGGTGCTCGCCGCCCTCGCCCAGCTGCTGGCGATCAATGAAAAGCCGCGTCGAGGTGGCTCGGCGCCGGGGCGGGTGAAGGCAAAGAACCGGCATCGTCTGCAAGGCTACTGCATGATCTACTCCGACTACTTCGCCGATGCTCCACTTCATGGCGAGAGAATATTTCGGCGCCGTTATCGGATGAGCCGAAAGCTCTTCCTCAGGATTGTGAATTCCATCCGGGAGTTCGACAACTACTTCAAGTGAAAGATGGATTGCACTGGCGTTCTTGGATTCACCTCCATCCAGAAGTGCACGACAGCGATGAGGATGCTTGCATATGGAGCTCCCAGTGATTCACTCGACGACTATGGGCACATGGCCGAGTCCACCAGCATAGAGTGTTTCTACAAGTTCTGTCGGGCAGTGGTGGCAGTGTTTGGGCCACAATACTTGAGAACACCCAATGCGGAAGACACTGCTCGGATCCTAGCCCAGAATGCAGCAAGAGGATTTCCTGGGATGCTTGGAAGCATCGACTGCATGCATTGGCAATGGAAGAACTGCCCATTTGGTTGGCAGGGGATGTACAAAGGCGCCAAAGGCGGTTGCAGTGTGGTGCTTGAGGCGGTAGCCACACAGGACCTCTGGATTTGGCACTCCTTCTTTGGTATTGCCAGGAACTCACAATGACATCAACGTGTTGCAGTGCTCTCCTGTTTTTGCCAAGCTCGTTGAGGGTCATTCTCCTCCGGTGAACTTCGAGATCAATGGGCACCAATACAACAAGGGGTACTATCTAGCTGATGGCATCTATCCGAGATGGTCGACATTTGTAAAGACGATCTCAAACCCTGTGGCAGGAGGCAAGAACGCCTGGTTTGCGAAGGTTCAGGAGGCTTGCAGGAAGGATGTCGAGCGGGCATTTGGTGTGCTCCAATCTCGATTCGCTGTTGTTCGGTACCCCGCTCAGACCTGGTCGAAAGATCAAATGTGGGATATCATGACTTGCTATGTCATCTTGCACAACATGATCATCAAGAGCGAGCAAGAAGACCCAGTGTTTGACACTGAACCATACTACAGGCAGGGTCCTCTAGCCGAAGTTGATCACCAGCTACCGGCAACTTGGACTGCCTATCTCAGTATGCGTTAGGAGATCCGAGACCCACAGGTGCATCATCAACTGCAGAAAGATCTGATTGAGCACCTATGGAGGCTCAAGGGGGACGCCGCGTGATGAAATACGAGTTTTTATTTGTTGAACTATATAATTTGTATTGAACTATTTGTTGTTGTAGTATTTTGTTGAAGTATTTGATTTTTCTGTGATGAAATATGTGATAAGGAATAATTGTGTCGATAATTGAACGCCGAGACACGGCGAAACCACGCCGAATATGGGTCTATTCTCGCCTATATGGGCCGTTTATTCACCGAAATTGGGCTGCAAAGTGGGCCAATTTCGACGCCTGGGGGCGAGCTGGGGGCGACGACTGGGCGCAAAACCGTCCCCAGCACCGAGTGTATCGCCGGCTCGCCCCCAGGGGACGATTTGTATGCGTCCTGGGGGGGCCAACGGCTGGAGATGCCCTTAGGCTCTAGCTTGCTGGAGGCCTCGCAGTAGTTTGTATTAGCCCTAGATATCCGTTTGTAATGGCTCTTCGTTCCCTGTTGCCAGCTTTTGCTTGCAGTTCTTTTTCTGTTCCTAAAACTTATGGTACTCCTCTAAGACTTGGCGCTTGACAAAGCCGGCGGTTGTTCCAGACAAGAGAGAGAAAAGAAAAAGAACAACCGGAACAAAACCGAGCCGGCTGCTGCTGCCTTGAGGGGGGAAATCGACTGAAACAAAACAGTTTTTTCAGGCACCTGACCATTAGCAAAACCGGAAAATATAATTTCCATGATTCAGCGGAAACTGCCTTTGGTGACCGAGCTCACTAGAGGTCTCCAGATTCAAAATTCAAATTTCATTGAAATTCATATTTTTACATTTTAAAAAATTCTAAAGAAAAGTACATATATACATGAAGGCATAACACACATGTGTAAGTTTTCAGGGCAAAATACATTGAAATGAGAGCTATGCAAAAAAGACAAATCTGGGGCTATTTAACACATGATAATATTCATCCTTTCAGACCATGAATTTTTCTTTTTTGCACAGGTCGCATTTCAACGTATTTCATCATGAAATTTTACACACATGTGGGTTATATCCTTACATACGCGCATATATTTTTTCAGAATTTTTTGTAACATAAAGGTTTGAATTTGAATTTTTCAAAAATAAAGGCCTCCATGGAGCTCGGCCTCCAAAACTCCATTCTCATGATTCAGTTAGAAAATCTGAATAAACAAGATACTTAGTTCTTCCGACCACTACTTGATCTCCGTATCTTCTTTCCTGTCAAAAATACAGCTCCGTATCATTCCTTGGTTCGTGCTGCCAGCAATGTGTGAGTCAACCACGTTTGCAATACCGAGAGACACGCTAGCACGTTCCCTACCTATATAGCTGGATTAGTTAGTGGCGCAATGCCAGTAGTATTATGGTTATATATAATATGACGATCAATAACACACATAGCTGTAAGCTGCTGCATTTTGTAAGCGATTATTATTAATTAATCATCCACGCGGACCACTGCTCTAGCCCTCCGCCTGCTTCCCTATATATAGCGACGGTCGATCGACCGCACAAACACCATACGCGGCAGACACATTAGCCGGCCTCTGGGTTCATTGCTACCCGGAAATAGAATCAAAGCAAGCTCATCGTCGTCCCAGCAGCATGGTGGTTCGGAACACCATGCTGGTCCTCGTCCTGGTCGGCGTCTTCCTGCAGCTGGGCTCCGTCGTCGTGCCCGCCGCGGCGGCCGGCAGGACGCTGGCCGACAAGGGGGCAGGTGGGGGCGGCGGGGGCGCGGCCCGCGTCCTTCTATGCGTCGTCGAAGCTCCCGTCAAGGACAACAATGTCAACGTCCAGGCCCCCAAAGAAGTCGAAGTCGAAGTCGAACACGTCGACCTCCACCCGCACCCATGAACCTTCCCCAATGGCAGCTGCCTGCAGATTCGAGTTTGTCATCGTTCCTTCATGCATGCATGTGTGAATGCTTCGTATGTTTTGGAAGAAGAGAGCTCTCTTTGCCAAGTAGAAGTAGCAGCTAGCTCATGTCTAATTTGTATCCTAGTTTCGCTATGTTGTGGATGCCGCCTAAATTAATTAAAGTGTACTTTGTTACTTATATTAGTTGTCGTTGGTATATATTCCCCGAAAACAGAAGAAGATCCTGTTGATATTGATGATTATAGTAAGGAGTATATACCAGGAAAAACGCTTCTTTTCTACTGACTAGTTTTATGCGCGCATCGGCCGCCAACATGTCGTTGGATTGTTGTGATCGTGAAGGCACGCCAGCGGGTAATGAAACCACACAAGACCTCGTGCCAAGAGCATGTCCCAACCGAAAAAACAAAACAAATGCAGGAACTCAAAGCAAAACTGAGTACAACCAGTGTCCACTACTTATAAAAGAGCAAACATAAATTAATCTAGCCACATGTGCACATGATTACTAGGGGCTTCCAATCAAACTAAATCACATCCACAACACGGACGCACATCTAGCCGCCGTCTCCAAAAGCCCTAGCTTTCTGCCTCTCACCGGCGCAGGTGCCGGTCCATCCCGTCTCCGGTGGCCGTATGGCCATGAAGGCGGAGTGGATCTCGGCCCTTGCAGGTGGGAGGGCTCCATTTTTAGATCTTTTTTCGAGCTTTGTTAGAGTTTGTGTCCTAGTCAGGAAGACGAGACGGTGGCGGCTCCCTGAAGATGGAATAAAGGTCTCTCCGCCTAGCCCCCGTTCCGGTGATGCGTCTTGCATCGTCGGTGGGCGTGTAGAGTTGTGTCTCCGGCGGATCTGTCTTTGATGGATTTGCTCGGATCTGTTCGTCCTTCGTCTTCGCTCGTGTGTTTTCAGGTTGGATCCTTTTGATCTACACTCTTCATTCGCGGCGGTTGCTGTTCTGGTGCGTTGGTTCTACGGGGCCTTAGCACGACGACTTCCCGACTGTCTACTACAACAAGGTTTGCCCGGCTCCGGCGAGGGAGGGGTGATGACAGCAGCGCGCCTTCAGCTCGCTTCGGTGCTTGTAGTCGTTGCTAGGTGGTCTACGGATCTGGATGTAATTTTTATTATTTCTAGTTTTCATTGTACTACCATGATTGAAGATGAATAGATTGAAAGTTTTTCCCGCAAAAAAAAACTAAATCACATCTAACAGTCCATATTATGTCAAGGGGACTACTCTAACAACCTGAAAACAAGGTCATATCACCGTCCTCTGCGCTCCAAGCCTCCTCGCGCTTTGATACGTCTCCAACGTATCTGATTTAGATGCTTATAGAGACAATTTAACATGGTTGCTAGACTTCTTTGTATGAACAGTGGCATTCCCTCATTATGCTAAATTAAGAAACTATGATTGGAATAAAGGAGAATGTACAGTAGGAACTTCGCAAGGCAAAATGATATATGGTGCCTAGGGATGGCAATGGGGCCGGTTTGGATGGGTAGAGCTGAACCAAATCCATACGCATATCCTCGAGGTCGTCTATTGCCCACCCATGACTATTTTCATGCGTTACACACGTTGTCCATACCCATACTGGTTGGAAACAGTGACCATAACAACATATATATGTCAACACCAACGATAATGATAAAATGTTACATAGCACAATAGACAATACAAATTAACAGTTTTGCACATATCACAACTATAAATGACACCCCCTATGTGGTCTATACTTAATGGTCTATTCGTATTAGGATGGGTTATATGACATGTGTCATTGCCATGTGGGACCTACTTGTCAGAAGGGCATCCATTGAGTATCCATGGAGCAAGTTCTGAATTCACTAGTAGAAAACAGGGCTTTGGTCCAGGCCACATAAGTGCACTAGTCCCGGTTCGTGAGGCCAGGACACCGGCCGGGCCTCGGCAGGCACCAGTCCCGGTTCGTCTGACCCCTTTAGTCCCGGTTCCAGACACGAGCCGGGACTAAAGGTCCTTGCTCCTGGCGCAGCCCCTTTAGTCCCGGTTGGTGGCTGGAACCGGGACTATAGGTCAGTCTTTTGTCCTGGTTCTAGCCACAAACCGGGACTAAAGAGATGCCTATATATATGCTGGCCCTTGCCCGCTCACTCCTCTGTTTTTTGGCCGGCCGGCGTGTGGTAGGTGTGTGCTGCTCTGCTCTCACCTCCTATGCACATGAGGTATTCAATGAAATGCGCGAGCCACGCTTAAGCTTTCTCCTCTCCAAGCTCCATTTTTCCCAAGATTTGTCTAGGTTTGGCGGTCCGTCCCGTCCCGTCCCTGTCCTCACCGTCGTTGATTGTCCGCGCCGATCTCGTCACCAGCACCATCGTGTTGAGCCTCTTGTTCTTATCTTCTTTTAAAAGAAAAAAAATTCTTACTTGTATGATTTAGATAGATACTCGTATAAATTTCTTACTTTTATTATTGTTTGTTATTATATAGTGCCATGGTTTTGGTATCCGCCCCCGTCGGCCCTCGTCCGGTCTATGATTCGGATGTGGTATATTATCTTTTATAACTATTTGTGTCATTTAGTGTTTGTGACAATTATGCCGACCAACGTGATATAGATGTTTTTATCTAGGAGGTATGTGAACAGGAAATTCCAACCGACCCTCTTGTTGAGAGATTAAATTTAATTGAAAAATAAAATGAGTATTTGAACGAAAAAATGAAAAGAATTGAGGAAGAGAAGATGAAATTGGAGTTGCATGTTGCCGATGTCGTTGATGATCATAAGATCAAGATGGAAGCAATGCGCTTGAAGATTAGAAAGATAAGAAAATATGCCATTGATAATGAGGCTTGGTATCATTATGCTATTGGATCAATTGTTATCTTAGTTGCGATTATGATCGCATTTGTTGTTGCATTTAAATGTTTTACATAGTTGTATGTTAGTTTCAATGTATGTTTTAATTAGATGCTCTAGAGATTTGTATGTTGTTCTGTGAGAACTATGTATAAACTTTATGTATTTATTTTTTTAGTAATAACATTTGATCGCTAGTGTACTTTGGCTTTAATGTGATTATGAACTTGTATTAATTTGATCACTTCTATATTCATGATGTTCTTTAATGGTTTTTGATACACTTAATTATATAATGCACGCAAATGAACCAACAATGGATGTATGGTGACCGACGCACCTCCGAGTACATTGAGGGACTGCATAAATTTCTTGAAGTGGCTGAGGCAAACAAGCAGAATGGTTTTATGTATTGTCCATGCCCTGTTTGTGAGAATGAGAATTACACTAACTCAGAAACTCTTCACTTGCACCTGCTTGAGACGGGTTTCATGCCACACTATAATGTTTGGACCAAGCATGGAGAAAGAGGAGTTATGATGGAAGACAACAAAGAAGAAGAGGATGATGACAACTATCCTATGTTCCCTGAATACGGTGATCATGCAACGGGGGAAGCTGAAGATCAAGAGCACCAGACGATGTGCCCGATGATGATCTTCGCCGGGTGATTGTTGATGCGCAGAGAGAATGCGAAGGTGAAAGGGAGAAGTTTAAGTTCGATGGCATGTTAGAGGATCACAAAAAAGGGTTGTACCCAAATTGCGAAGATGGCAACACAAAGCTCGATGCCACACTGGAATTGCTGCAATGGAAGGCAGACAATGGTATATCTGACAACGGATTTGGGAAGCTACTGGAAATTATGAAGAAGAAGCTTCCAAAGGATAACGAAATGCCTGACAGTATGTACGAAGCAAAGAAGGTTCTCTGCCCTCTAGGATTGGAGGTGCAGAAGATACATGCATGCCCTAATGACTACATCCTCTACCGCGGTAAACACATGCCTAGTATGCGGTGCATTGCGGTATAAGATCAGACGAGATGACCCTAGTGATGTTGAGGGAGAGCGCCCCAGGAAGAGGGTTTATGCCAAGGTGATGTGGTATGCTCCTATAATTCCACGGTTGAAACGTCTGTTCAGAAACAAAGAACTGGCCAAGTTTTTGCGATGGCACAAAGAAGACCGTAAGAAAGACGGGAAGCTGAGAGCACCCGCTGACGGGTCGCAGTGGAGAAAATCGAGAGAAAGTGGCGGGACTTTGCAAATGACGCAAGGAACGTATGGTTTGGTTTAAGTGAACATAACATTAATCCTTTTGGGGAGCAGAGCAGCAATCATAGCACCTGGCCCGCGACTCTATGTATCTATGACCTTCCTCCTTGGTTGTGCATGAAGCGGAAGTTCATTATGATGCCAGTGCTCATCCAAGGCCCTAAGTAATCCGGCAACGACATTGATGTGTACCTAAGGCCATTAGTTGAAGAACTTTTACAACTATGGAATAAAAATGGTGTACGTGTGTGGGATAAGCACAAACAATAGGAATTTCACCTACAAGCATTGCTGTTTGTAACCATCAATGATTGACCTGCTCTTTGTAACCTTTCAGGACAGACAAACAAGGGGTACAATGCATGCACACATTGTTTAGATGAGACTGAAAGTATATATTTTGACAAATGCAAGAAGAATGTGTACCTGGGACATCGTCGATTTCTTCCGACCAGACATGCCTTAAGAAAAAAAAGGCAAGCATTTCAAAGGTGAGGCAGATCACCAGAAGAAGCCCGTCCTCTGTACTGGTGCTGATATACTTGATATGGTTAAGGATTTACAAGTAATCTTTGGAAAGGGTCCTGACGGACAATCTGTTCCGAATGACGCTGAGGGACGCGCACCCATGTGGAAGAAGAAATGTACTTTTTGGGACCTACCCTATTGGAAAGACCTAGAGGTCCGCTCTGCAATCGACGTGATGCACGTGGCGAAGAATGTTTGCGTGAACCTTCTAGGCTTTTTGGGCGTGTATGGGAATACAAAAGATACACCGAAGGCACGAGAGGACCAGCAACGTGTGAACGAAAAAGATGGCATGCATCCAAAGTAGTATGAAGGTCCTTCCAGCTACGCTCTTAGGAAAGTAGAGAAGGAAATCTTCTTTGAATGCCTGCTCAGTATCAAGGTCCCGTCTGGCTTCTCGTCGAATATAAAGGGAAATATAAATATGGCAGAGAAAAAAATTCCAGAACCTAAAGTCTCATGACTGCCACGTGATTATGACACAACTGCTTCCAGTTGCATTGAGGGGGCTGCTACCAGAAAATGTTCGATTAGCTATTGTGAAGCTATGTGCATTCCTCAATGCAATTTCTCAGAAGGTAATCAATCTAGAAATCCTACCAAGCTTACATAATGATTTGGTCCAATTTCTTGTCAGTTTCGAGTTGGTGTACCCACCATCCTTCTATAATATTGTGACGTACGTCCTAGTTCACCTAGTCGACAAGATTGTCATGCTGGGTCTTGTATTTCTACACAATATGTTCCCCTTTGATAGGTTCATGGGTGTCTTAAAGAATATGTTCGTAACCATGCTAGGACAGAAGGAAGCATCTCCACGGGCCATCAAACAGAGGAGGTCATTGGGTTTTTTGTTGACTTTGTTCCTGGCCTTAAGCCGATTGGTGTCCCTCAATCACGGTATTGGGGGAGACTGACTGGAAAAGGCATGCTAGGAGCGGATTCAATAATATGTAGGGACGGGCATTCTTGGGCTCAAGCACACTACACAGTTCTACATAATTCTACCTTGGTGACCCCGTATGTCAATGAACACAAGAATATTCTACGCTCCAGACATCCGGAGCAGTCTGACGACTGGATTACATGTGAACACATTAGGACTTTCGGCAGTTGGTTGCAAACACATATCATGGGTAACAACATTGTTGGAGATGAGTTGTACTTGTTGGCCAGGACACCATATTCGACTATATTAACTTACCAAGGGTACGAGATAAATGGGAATACATTTTACATGATCACCCAAGACAAAAAGAGCACCAACAAAAATAGTGGTGTCCGCTTTGATGCAACAACCAATAGGGGAAAGGACACATATCATGGTTACATAGTTGACATATGGGATCTTGACTATGGACATGATTTTAAGGTCCCTTTGTTTTGCTGCAAATGGGTCAATCTGTCAGGAGGCAAGGTACAGGTAGACCCGCAGTACGGAATGACAACAGTGGATCTCAGCAATCTTGGACGAACCGTTCATCCTAGCCAATGATGTGGCGCAGGTTTTCTATGTGTAGGACATGTCTACCAAACCAAGAAAAATAAAAGATAAGGAAGCAAATACATCATACGGTGAGCCAAAGCGCCACATAGTTCTTTCATGGAAAATAAACATCGTGGGAGTGGAGGAAAAGACAGACATGTCTGAAGATTATGAAAAGTTTCATGGAATTCCTCCGTTCAAAGTGAAGGCTGGCATAAGCATCCTGTTAAAGATGAAGATTATCCATGGTTATAGCGCAATAAGCAAGGGACACACATGAAGAAAAAGCGAAGACTTTCTCTCTAGTGAAGAAAAAGTGAAGACTTTCTCTCCACAACTATTTTTATGATGGCTTTGATCTAGAATATCACTGTAGTTACATGTCAAGAAATGAAATCACTTTTGTAATAGACGAGTTTTCATCCGAAACCCTGATACTTCGAAAGAGATTGTCCAGTTTGTACAAGAGTGCATCCAGTTTTTCCCGTAACCCCTCAACTTTTTAGCACAGGCAATGTGGGTGAAATTATGATACCATGCCAAATTTCAACCTTTTCAGAGTTCATTTGTAGTGATTTTCAAATTCAGGGTCATTTAGCTCAAAATAAATCATTAAATGCATCAAAAATAGAAAATGAAGTCATAAAAGGGTTGAAAATTGATGATGTGCCTTTGCATGGTGCATATTGAATGCACAAATACTCCAGAGTTAAAATATGTTTAAAAAATGAAATCCCTTTAGAAATAGATGAGTTTTCGTCCGAAACCCTGATACTTCGAAACAAATTGTCCAATTTCTACACGAAGTGCATCAAGTTTTTCTCGTAACCCTCTCAACTTTTTATCGCGTGCTATGTGGGTGAAATTATGATACCATGCCATGTTTCAACCTTTTCAGAGTTCATTTGTAGTGCTTTTAAATTTCAGGGTCATTTAGCTCAAAGAATGAACTAATAGAAAAAAGAATGAACTAAAAAGCTTTTACAAAACTCTAATAGCAAAAACAATGAACTAAAAAGAATCAATTAAAATATTTTGTTATGATCAACTTAAAAGAATCAAAATAATATTAACTAAAATTATAAAAGTATCTTTTTGTTAAAAACCTTGGTAGCAAAAAGAATTTTCATAAATAGTTTTTGTTACAAACTTTAATAGAAAACTACAAAGCTTTTATAAAACTCTAATAGCAAAAGGAATCAACTAAAAAGAATCAATAAAAAATAAAACTTATGCAACTAAAATTATATAAAATTTATGCAACTAAAATTATATAACTAAAAATAACATATGCAAATAATAACATTAAAATTTTAAAAACATAACATATGCAAAAAATAAAATAAAAAGGCCCGCCAACTAGCCACCACAGCCAGCATATGACTAGAAACCCTACAAATGGCCAGGATGCAGGCCCGCAGTGCAAGCAGGCCAAACAGGGCGTGAGATGGGCATGTAATGCCTGCATTAGAAAGGAGCTCGAGAGGGTAGTGGCTGCAGTGCTTATAAACCACTCCGAGCTCCTCTCAACTAGCAAGGTGGGACTAACTTTTGGCTACGACAGCACCAGGTCTTTAGTCCTGGTTGGTGGCTCGAACCGGGACGAAAGGTGGGTCAAACCGCGACGAAAGGCCCTTTCGTCCTGGTTCGAGCCACCAACCGGGACTAAAGGCATGTGCTTCCCGCCCTTTGGGCTACTGAAATACACCTTTAGTCCCGGTTGGTGGCTCCGACCGAGACGAAAGGGGGGCATTAGTCCCGGTTGGAGCCACCAGCCAGGACTAAAGACCTCATTCAACTTGTGAAAATTTTCCAAACAATTTTGCCCTTGTTTTGGACTCTAATTTGAATGATTTGAATGGAACTAACCGGGACTGACGCTGTTTTCAGTAGAATTGCCATGGTGTTATTTTTGTGCGGAAATAAAAGTTCTCGGAATGACCTAAAACTTCACGGAGTCACGTTTTGGAATTAATAAAAAATACTGGCAAAAGAATCAACAGAAGGGGGGCCACACACTATCCATGAGGATGGTGGGCGCCCCCTAGGGCGCACCCCCTGCCTCGTGGGCCCCCTGGACCTCCACCGACCTTAACTTCAATTCCATATATTCACGTTCGGGGAGAAAACAATCAGAGAGAAGGATTCATCGCATTTTACGATACAAAGCCGCCGCCAAGCCCTGTTCTTCCTCGGGCGGGCAGATCCGGAGTCCGTTCGGGGTTCCAGATAGGGGAATCCGTCGCCATCGTCATCATCAACCATCCTCCATCACCAATTTCATGATGCTTACCGCCGTGCGTGAGTAATCCCATCGTAGGCTTGCTGGACGGTGATGGGTTGGATGAGATTTACCATGTAATCGAGTTAGTTTTGTTAGGGTTTGATCCCTAGTATCCATTATGTTCTAAGATTGATGTTGCTATGGCTTTGCCATGCTTAATGCTTGTCACTAGGGCCCAAGTGCCATGATTTCAGATCTAAACCTATTATGTTTTCATGAATATATGAGTGTTCTTGATCCTATCTTGCAAGTTATAGTAACCTACTACGTGTTATGATCCGACAAACCCCGGAGTGACAATAGTTAGGACACTTCCCGGTGATGATCGTAGTCTGAGGAGTTCTTGTATTCACTAAGTGCTAATGCTTTGGTTCGGTACTCTATTAAAAGGAGGCCTTAATATCCCTTAGTTTCCAATAGGACCCCGCTTCCATGGGAGGGTAGGACAAAAGATGTCATGCAAGTTCTTTTCCATAAGCACGTATGACTATATTCGGAATACATGCCTACATTACATTGATGAACTAGAATTAGTTCTATGTCACCCTATGTTATAACTGTTGCATGATGAATTGCATCCTACATAATTATCCATCACTGATCCACTGCCTATGAGCTTGTTTCATATTGATCCTTGCTAAGTTAATTTTCCGTTGCCACTGTTACGATTGCTACAAAACTGCTACTGTTACTTTTGCCACCGTTACCGTTACTTCCATACTACTTTGCTACTAATTACTTTGCTGCAGATATTAAGTCTTTCAAGTGTGGTTGAATTGACAACTCAGCTGCTAATACTTGAGAATATTCTTTAGCTTCCCTTGTGTCAAATCAATAAATTTGGGTTGAATACTCTACCCTCGAAAATGGTTGCGATCACCTATGCTTGTGGGTTATCAAGACCTTTTTCTGATGCCGTTGCCGGGGAGCATAGCTCTATTCTCTGAGTCACTTGGTATTTATATCTATTGATCACTATGAGAAATTTGAAAGATCGAAGAATCAAGATTTTTCCGTCAACTTCGAGGGGAGGTAAGGAACTGCCATCTAGCTCTGCACTTGATTCACCTTCTGTTTTGAGTAAACTTGCGACACCTACACCTACTATTGATTCTGATATGTCGCATGTTATTGATGATGCCACTTCTGCTATGCATGATGCTTATGATGATACTACTTCTCTGCTTGATCACAATATGCCATTAGGTGAATTTCTTGATGAACAGCTTGCTAGGGTTAGAGAGAATGAAATTACTGAATCTGATGATATTAATGGAAGTGACGATGAAGATTCTCCCCCTAGATATGAATTGCCTATTGTACCTGAGGGTTATGTTATGGATGAAGAAAATGCTAGAGACTTTCTTGCTTGCAATGATAGATGTGATCTTAAGAAACTGCTAGCTAAGTTGAAAGAAAAGTCTTTGAATGCTAGAATGCAATATGACTGTGCTTTTGCTACTTCACCTATCTGTATTACTAATAAGGATTATGAATTCTCTATCGATCCTGAGTTAATTACTTTGGTTGAATCTGATCCTTTCTATGGCTATGAATCTGAAATTGTTGTGGCACATCTTACTAAATTGCATGATATAGCCACCCTATTTACTCATGAGGAAAAAATCGATATTACTATATTCTTAAATTGTTTCCTATCTCATTAAAGGGTGATGCTAAGATATGGTTTAATTCTCTTGCTCCTAGTTATGTGCGTAGTCCCTAGGATATGATTTATTACTTCTCTGCAAAATATTTCCGCGCTCATAAGAAACAAGCTGCCTTAAGGGAAATATTTAATTTTGTGCAAATTGAAGAAGAGAGTCTCCCACAAGCTTGGGGGAGGCTCCTCCAATTACTTAATGCTTTGCCTGATCATCCTCTCAAGAAAAATGAAATACTTGATATCTTTTATAATGGACTAACCGATGCTTCCAGAGACCACCTAGATAGTTGTGCTGGTTGTGTTTTCAGGGAAAGAACTGTTGAGCAAGCTGAATTGCTATTGAATAATATATTGAGTAATGATAATGATTGGACACTTCCTGAACCAACTCCTAAGCCAACTCCGAGAAAAGGGGTATTCCATTTCTTAGTTCTGAAGATATGCAAGAGGCAAAGAAATTTATGAAAGAAAAAGGTATTAAAGCTGAAGATGTTAAGAATCTACCGCCTATTGAAGAGATACATGGTCTTGATAAACCAACACAGGTAGTAAAGTTAAATTCTCTCTATAGATTTGTTAAGTGTGAAATTCCATCTACGAAATTTGCTAGCCAATGCTTGGATGAATTTGATAATTTTATTGTTAAGCAAGAAGACTTCAATGCTTATTTTGGTAGACAATTGAAATGCAATGCTTATATGGTTGAACACTTGAGTGATTATATGTCTAGAGTTAAAAGTGATCTTAAGCTTATTAGTAAGCATTCTTCCATGGTTACAACTCAAGTAGAACAAGTACTTAATGCACAAGATGATTTACTTAATGAGTTAAATAATAAGAACAATGATAATGATGTTAGAGTTATGACTAGAGATGGTAAAATGACTTGGGAACCTTTGCATCCTAAGGGCCATCCTAAGAGAGTTGAGAAAAATTCTTAGAAAATTAATGTGGATACACCTAGTCCTTCTAATAAAAATAAAAATAAAAATGAGAGGTGCATGAACCTGTTATTGACACACCTGAGAATCTCAATGATATTTCTGTTTCTGATGCTGAAACACAATCTGGTAATGAACATGAACCTAGTGATAATGTTAATAATGATGTTCATGTTGAAGCTCAACCTAGCAATAATAATGGTGTAGAGATTGAACCTGATGTTGATCTTGATAAACCGCAATCAAAGAATCAATGTTATGATAAGAGAGACTTTGTTGCTAGGAAGCACGGTAAAGAAAGAGAACCATGGGTTCAGAAATCCATGCCTTTTCCTCCTAAGCATCCAAGAAAAAGGATGATGAGGATTTTGAGCGCTTTGCTAAAATGATTAGACCTATCTTTTTGCGTATGCGTTTGACTGATATGCTTAAAATGAATCCCTACGCCAAGTATATGAAAGATATTGTTACAAATAAAAGAAACATACCGGAAGCTGAAATTTCCACCATGCTTGCTAATTATACTTTTAAGGGTGGAATACCAAAGAAACTTGGAGATCCAGGAGTACAAAGTGTACCATGCTCCATTAAAAGAAACTATGTTAAAACTGCTTCATGTGATCTTGGAGCTGGTGTTAGTGTTATGCCATCGTAGACTTGATTTGAATAAGTTGACACCTACTAAAATCTCTTTGCAAATGGCTGATAAATCAACTGCTATACCCATCGGTATTTGTGAGGATGTGCCTGTAGTGGTTGAAAACGTTACTATTTTAACGGACTTTGTTATTCTTGATATTTCTGAGGACGACAGTTTGTCGATCATCCTTGGTAGACCTTTTTTGAATACTGCAGGGTCTGTTATTGATTGCAACAAAGGCAATGTCACTTTTCATGTTAATGGTAATGAGCATACGGTACACTTTCCGAAGAAACAACCTCAAGTTCATAGTAACAATTCTATTGGAAAAATATCAACGATTACAATTGGAGGTTTTGAATTCCCTCTTCCTACTGTCAAAAATAAATATGATATTGTTATTGTTGGGGACATGCATATCCCCGTTGAGGTAACCTAGTGTTATTCTAAAATTCTCTGGTTTCATGTTATTCAGAAGAGGTTTGTTAACAAGACTTGATCAACCTTGTTAGTGGATTCCTTTTGATGAGAATGAGATGGATGAAGTTAGAAAGCACAACCTTCTATACCCTCCTTTTTTCTGTCATTTAGTCTAAATAAAGAAAAAATAGTATTTCCTGTCTGCTTTCTGAATTATCCATGCAATAAAAAATACCTCGAAAATAAAAGTTCTCCAAATGCCCTGAAAATTAGGCATGATTTTTTGTAGAATATTTGAGAATTTTTGGCACTTAGAACACACCAGGGGAACCCACCATTTGGTCACGGGGGTGGAGGGCACGCCCCCTGCCTCGTGAGTCCTACCTGACCCCCTCCACTTATTCCAGCACCCACACACTTCATCTTCCTCTAGAAAAAATCATCCCGTAGCTCAAACCCATGTTCTTGCTCGTTTTGCTGCCGTTTTCGATCTTCTTGCTTAAAGCTCCATTCACAAAACTGCTTTGGGGGATTGTTCTTCGGTATGTGACGCCTCCAATGGTCCAATTAGTTTTTGTTCTAGTGCTTTATTTATTGCAAATTTTTTATGCTGAGGTGACCCTATTCTTGAGCTTGCTTGTCAAATTTATATGGTCCAAGGTAGTTTTAATGCATGATATAGCCTCTAGGCACTTGTGGAGTAGTTGCTATCAATCTTGTTGAGTTTGGTTCACTTTTACTTTGAGTCACTAAAATTTCACAAATTTTTCAGAGGAAGAAAAAGGTTTAGGAAAATGTACCAAGGTGGTTATTCAAGTAAGCAAGCACCGAGGCTCGCGATACGTGAGCCGGACCTTGAACCACGAAGAGAAGCTCCAGTGAAGCCTTGCGAATGGCCGTCGGATGAATTTATGATCCAAGCTGGCTTCAAGGATGAATTTGATGAGTATGTGCGTAATGCTGATCTTGAGGACTTCGTATTAGATAAGTGCCGCCAATACTATCACCTCACTGATTCCTTTGTGCGGAGGTTTAACTTTTCATCTAAGTGCAACACTCACACTGTTTTATTTGACCTCTCTGATAAATCATATACCATGGACCTTGAAGATTTTAACACTGCTTGCAAAATCCCACAGTGTGGCATCTTTAGTGAACCTCGCAAATCTGAACATAATGATTTCCTTGCTAGCATCACTGTGGGAGAAACTAGAAAAATTACACAAGCTACCATAGGGAGCATTCGTTTTCCTGCCATACATTACTTTGCTCTCTTTATAGGTAGATGCATTAACGGTAAGGATGAGCTTAGCCACATGTGTGTCCTAGATCTTAGTTTCCTCAAGAGTGCGGTATTAGGTGATAAATGATATAACTTGGGGGCCATTGTTGCATGGAGGTTACATCTTAATGCTAAAGATGGAGATTTTTTGGTGGAATTTATGCAACTCGTTTAGCTGATTATATTGGTGTATCCATAAGTGAAAATGATATTAAGTTGCCGCCTGCTTTTCTAGATTATAATGCTATGGTTCGCAATTTGTTTCTTGAGAGGAACGAACAATCCCTCCAGTACCGGCTAATCTTTGACAGGCGTCGTGTTGTCAATGTTACTCTTCCTGCTCCTACCTTCTTTAACTTTCAGGAAAATGGGAGACGTTTTATAACCAGACAAGAGGCAAACGAATATGAGTGGAAGACGAAGCCTGCTCGCCTCCATGTTGCAGCCCTTCAGGCAGTAGCTACTGCATCTCAGTACAAGCCTGACCACGACTTTGGATATCCGCTAGGTCAGCCGTGGCTTTAGACCAACTTAGGCCAAAAGCCTAACCTTGGGGAAGTACGTATTTCTCACCGACATTACATTCATGTTCACACACTCATTCAAGTTGTCGGTGTTCATACTTTTTCATTGTACTATCCATGCTAGTTTATTTTCTTTTCTTGATTTCTTCTTCTGTGTTTGAAAAACTTTGGGAAAAACCAAAAAAAAATGGTTGTAGCTTTTAGCTAGTTTACTTTCCATGCATGTAGTAGTAGTATTAAAGGAAACTCAAAAACATTTCTCATTCTTATTTTGCTTGTTGGGAGCTTTCCTGTGTAAATAGTTTTTCTTGTTCTTTGAACTTCTTTTCTTTTCTTTGGGGGTCGAGAGTAGAAGACCATGATGAAAATGATGAGTGGCTCTCATATGCATTATTGTTGATCTAACCAAGAGCCCATATTACCTTGTCTTCTCCTTTGAATTAAATCTTTGCAAATTCCAGCTTAGTCCAATGCACCTACACTATTATTATTATCCACACCGTTCGGTCGTGCAAGTGAAAGGCAATAATGACGATATATGATGAAATGATTGAGATGAGGAAAAGCTGGTATGAACTCGACCTATCTTGTTTTTGTAAATATGATTAGTTCATCGTTCCTGATTCAGCCAATTATGAATTAAACATGTTTGCAATGACAATTAGAGATTATAGTTACTCATGCCATGCTTAATTAGCTAGGAGTTTATAATGGTTTACCTTGCGTGCCAACAAGCTATTAAAATGGTTGTGATGTGGTATGATAGGTTGGTATCCTACTATGAATGATTTGAGTGGCTTGACTTGGCACATGTTCACGCATGTAGTTGAAACAAAATCAACATAGCCTCCACGATATTTATGTTCATGGTGATTTATATCCTACTCATGCTTGCACTCATTGTTGGTTAATCTTAATGCATGTTCATGACTGTGTCGCTCTCTAGTTGGTCACTTCCCAGTCTCTTTCTAGTCTTAACTTGTACTAAGCGAGAATATTGCTTGTGCATACACTTCCATAAACCCCAAAGTTATTCCATATGAGTCCACCATACCTACCTATGTGTGGTATTTACCTACCGTTCCAAGTAAATTTATATGTGCCAAACTCTAAACCTTCAAACGAAATTCTGTTTTCTATGCTCGAATAGCTCATGTATCAACTAGGGTTGTCTGTATCTTCCATGCTAGGTGGGTATTCTCACGATGAGTGGACTCCGCTCATCATTCACGAGAAAATGGCCGGTAACCGGGATGCCAGTCCCATGCTCAAATCAAATCAAAATAATTGCAAACAAAACTCCCCCGGGATTTTTGTTAGTTGGATGATACCCGTTGTTTCGGACCAGCCGTGGAATGTGCTCGTTGGTGGTGGGGGAGTATAAACTTTACCATTTTGTTTGGGAACCGCCTATAATGTATGTAGCATGGAAGATATTGAGATCTCTTGGTTGTTATGTTGACAATGAAAGTATGCCACTGAAAATATAATTTATCTTTGTTTCAAAACTCAAGCTCTGGCACCTCTACAATCCCTGCTTCCCTCTGCGAAGGGCCTCTCTATTTACTTTTATGTTGAGTCATTATCCTCTTATAAAAAGGCACCAGTTTGAGAGCACCACTATCATTTGTATGCATTGTTATTAATTGATATTGAGTACCACTGTGACTGGATCTCTTTTTCCATGAATTACAATGTTTAGTCAGTCCTTGATCTTCAGGGGTGTTCTGCATTTATGTTTTGCGGTCTCAGAAAGGGCTAGCGAGATACCATCTTGTTATATTATATCATGATTGTTTTGAGAAAGTGTTATCATTCAAGATTTATTATTATTGCTCGCTACTTGATTATGCCATTGATATGAGTAAACATGAGACCTAAGTGTTATTATCAATATGGTTAGTTCATAATCTTTGCTGAAAACTTGAATGCTGGCTTTACATATTTGCAACAACAAGATCAAACAGAGTTTGTAAAATTTTTTCTTTATCACTTTCAGTTTGTCAACTGAATTGCTTGAGGACAAGCAAAAGTTTATGCTTGAGGGAATTGATACGTCTCCAACATATCCACTTTTCCAAACACTTGTTCCCTTGTTTTGGACTCTAATTTGCATGATTTGAATGGAACTAATGGGACTGGCGTTGTTTTCAGCAGAATTGCCATGGTGTTATTTTTGTATAAAAATAAAAGTTCTCGGAATGACTTGAAACTTCACGGAGTCACGTTTTGGAATTAATAAAAAATATTGGCGAAAGAATCAACAGAAGGGGGGCCACACCCTATCCACGAGGGTGGAGGGGCCCCCCCTTAGGGCGTGCCCCCTGCCTCGTGGGCCCCTAGACCTCCACTAACCTCAACTCCAACTCCATATATTCTCGTTCGGGGAGAAAACAATTAGAGAGAAGGATTCATCCCGTTTTATGATACGGAGCCGCCGCCAAGCACTGTTCTTCCTCGGGAGGGCTCATCTGGAGTTCGTTCGGGGCTCCGGAGAGGGGAATCTGCCACCATCGTCATCGTCAACCACCCTCCATCACCAATTTCATGATGCTCACCACCGTGTGTGAGTAATCCCATCGTAGGCTTGCTGGACGGTGATGGTTGGATGAGATTTACCATGTAATCGAGTTAGTTTTGTTAGGGTTTGATCCCAGTATCCATTATGTTCTAAGAATAATGTTGGTATGACTTTGCCATGCTTAATGCTTGTCACTAGAGACCGAGTGCCATGATTTCAGATTTGAACCTATATATTATGTTTTCATGAATATATGAGTGTTCTTGATCCTATCTTGCAAGTTATAGTCACCTACTACGTGTTATGATCTGGCAAACCCCGGAGTGACAATAGTCGGGACATTTCCCGGTGATGACCGTAGTTTGAGGAGTTCATGTATTCACTAAGTGCTAATGCTTTGGTCTGATAATATATTCAAAGGAGTCCTTAATATCCCTTAGTTTCCAATAGGACCCCACTGCCACGAGAGGGTAGGACAAAAGATGTCATGCAAGTTCTTTCCCATAAGCACGTATGACTACATTCGGAATACATGCCTACATTACATTGATGAACTAGAGCTAGTTCTATGTCACCCTATGTTATAACTGTTGCATGATTAATTGCATCTGACATAATTATCCATCACTGATCCATTTCCTACGAGCTCGTTTCATATTAATCCTTACTAAGTTACTTTTCCGTTGCCACTGTTACGATTGCTACAAAACTCCTACTGTTACTTTTGCCACCGTTATTGTTACTTCCATACTACTTTGCTACTAAATACTTTGCTGCAGATATTAAGTCTTTCGGGTGTGGTTGAATTCACAACTTAGCTGCTAATACTTGAAAATATTATTTGGCTCCCCTTGTGTCGAATCAATAAATTTGGGTCGAATACTCTACCCTCGAAAACTATTGCGATCCCTTATACTTGTGGGTTATCAGTACTCCCTCCTCCCTCCCACCCCTTGCTACTTCTTAAGCTTGTGTTGTTTTTCCCTTGAAGAGGAAAGTGTGATGCAGCAAAGTAGAGATAAGTATTTCCCTTAGTTTGAGAACAAAGGTATCAATCCAGTAGGAGACAACGCACAAATCACCGAATACCTTCACAAACAATCAAACAAACTTGCACCCAACGCGATAAAGGGGTTGTCAATCCCTTCACGGTTACTTGCAAAAGTGAGATCTGATAGAGATAGGTAAACGATAAAGTAAATATTTTTGATATTTTTGGTTTATAGATCGGAAAGTAAATGATTGCAAGAATAGTAGATCGGAAACTTGTATGATGGAAATTAGACCCGGGGCCCATAGGTTTCACTAGAGGCTTCTCTATAGATAGAAAATAATACAGTGGGTGAACAAATTAATGCTGAGCAATTGATAGAAAAGCGCAAAGTTATGACGATATCTAAGGCAATGATCATGAATATAGGCATCACGTCTGTGTCAAGTAGACCGAAATGATTCTGCATCTACTACTAGTAGTAGAATACACGTGCGTTGCCACGGGCTTTTGAAATATTTTACTGAAGATATGTAAACATAATGCATGTTAATTTTCTCATGTAGAGAAAAGATAGCACGACACAATCGGGTAATAATTGAAGTCCACTTTAATTGCAATGTAAATTGATTAAAAAGGTAATTTGCTGATGTATAAATATAATATGATTATCTTACCAAAAATTTGTTACAAATTAAAATCTACTTGATGCGCTTACGAAATTCTCGCACAATATCAGAAATCTTGTCTATCCAATTTTTTTAGCTTACCTGCCCAACCTTATCCTGACCTCAGCCACTCTCTCACCACACCCACACCTCTCACTCTCTCACCCACGCACCCCTCACTCTCTATCTTCCTGTGTCGACAATACAAAAATGATGAAAGTGACCGTCATGAACTACATTCTTCCTCATCTCTCCATACAAATAGATTTTCCTAACATAGTTTCACCAATTTCTTCTATTTATTTGATGAAATGTTGTAAACGAAATGTTGTAACATTTTGTGTCGGACATCCCTCTAAATACTACAACCTTCGCCACCTGAGATGTCTCGTACCATGCCTTCAAATCTGTTAATCCCCTGCCTCTTCTCAGCCAGGGATGACCCACATCTGGTTCTTCTTCCTCATGTCGCCACTGCGTTTTTCTTCGACCACTCTGTCGACCCGCCTGTCGTGGTTCTAAGTCTGACAGTAGTGTAGGGGGGTAGGTATGGAGAGGCAAGATCCTAGCTATGGAGTAGTTGTATACACAAGGGATTTACGAGTTCAGGCCCTTCTCGGAGGAAGTAATAGCCCTACGTCTCGGAGCCCGGAGGCGGTCGACTGGATTATATGCATATGAGTTACAGGGGTGCGAACCCTTTACACTGAGGAGGAGGTGGCTTATATAGAGTTCGCCAGACCCCTCCGGCCCTCAGTTATGTGGGGTTTAAGGTACATTAAGGTCGGGCGTTACTGGTAACGCCATAAGTGAAGCGCTATGATGACCATAAAAGCTACTCAATGACTGACCGTTTGCATGCAGAGTGACTTTAGATCTCCCGGTCGTCGAGTGGTTGGCTTCATGGTCGAGTGGTTGGCTTCATGGTCGAGTGTCTTCAAGTCTGTTGAGTGGAACACTTCTGAGTCGATTGACAGGTAGTTTCTTCTAGACATGTCCTTGGGTAGGGTAGTTTGGACAGGTCCATGACCCTACCCTTGGTACATAGCTTCATCATTAGCCCCCGAATGGATCAAGGTTTGAGTGGGGAAGGAGTTGAGAATTCTTCCGACCCATTTTTCGTGCTATGAGCGTATCTGGCTCTGGATCCAAGAACTTGAGTAATGACACTAACTTCTTTTTCGGTCGCCTTGATCCATTCTTGGTTTCAGTCGAGTGAATTTCTTTACTTGAAAAGTTCCGAGTGACGGTGTGGAGGAGGTCCCCCATCTGACAAGTTGTTCTGCTGCTCGCGGATTTCGTGGGATTCGAATTTTGGGAAGCGCGTGGGGTGGAGGAGGCCGCAGTAATCGGACGGGATAGGGCGGAGACGCCTCTATCTCTGTGCCACCTTTTTCGCCACGTATCGCGCGCGCGACTGTTGCGGGATTTCATAGGATCGCCCGGGACTACAAGTCAGTCACTCAGAAGTAACCTTATATAAGGCGCCGGACGGGGGTTTTTGAACGGTGCGTTCTCATTTCCCCTCCCTTTTCCAGACTTATCTGCCGCGTCCGCTTCCGTCTCAGCGCAGCTACCCCGTGCTCATCTCCCCGGCGACGATGGTGAAAGAGAAGACGGCGGCCCTGGAGCGGGCGAAGAGAGCGACGGCAAAGGCGAAGGGAAGGGCGACCAGTCGAGGCGGATCTTCATCGAGGGCCGGCTTGCTGCAGGGCTGGATCCAGGGTGACTGGATCCGCTCGACAATTCATCAAGCAGATCTTGACGACCTGGCCGATGGAGGACTGATCCCCCATGGATAGGGGCGGCTCCTGGGTAAGGAGTCTGAGCCGCAGCCTCAGGAGGGTGAGTGCGTTCTCTTGGCCACCCATGTCGACCATGGGTTTTCTTTGCCGCCTCACCCTTTGAGGGAGTCCTGGATTAGGGGGTGTCCGGATGGCCGGACTATGACCTTTGGCCGGACTCCTGGACTATGAAGATACAAGATTGAAGACTCCGTCCCGTGTCCGGATGGGACTTTCCTTGGCGTGGAAGGCAAGCTTGGCGATACGATATGAATATCTCCTCCCATTGTAACCGACTCTGTGTAACCCTAGGCCTCTCCGGTGTCTATATAAACCGGAGAGTTTTAGTCCGTAGGACGAATAACAATCATACCATAGGGTAGATTCTAGGGTTTAGCCACTCCGATCTCGTGGTAGATCTACTCTTGTACTACCCATATCATCAATATTAATCAAGCAGGAGTAGGGTTTTACCTCCATCGAGAGGGCCCGAACCTGGGTAAAAACATCGTGTCCCTTGTCTCCTGTTACCATCCGCCTAGACGCACAGTTCGGGACCCCCTACCCGAGATCCGCCGGTTTTGACACCGAAATTGGTGCTTTCATTGAGAGTTCCGCTGTGTCGTCACCATCAGGAAGGATGCCGCATCCCGTCTTTAAAGACGGCGTCGTTGCTAAAGGAGTGTTGGCTGTCGGCCAAACTCTCCGGCTAGGCAGGTTTTTGATGACCGCCAGTCCGCCCGCCGCGCCAACAATGACCTCTCGGGCCATCGAAAGCAATCTTCACATCAGCTCGGAGCTCGCCGAGCAGTTAGATCCGAAGGAGCTCTTCTCCCTGAACGAACTCTTGGATCGCAACACGGCCCTGGGAGTCGCTACTGATTATGACCAGATTGGGCTTAAACCTGATCAGAGAGAGATCGACTCTCCCCAGATCACCCACCACGTTGAAGTGGTGGAAGAACAATGCGGCGAGTCTTCACCCACCCTAAGGACCGGATGCGTCCGAATTCCCGATCCCTCCAAGCGGGAAACCCGCGGAGGGGAGGATGTCGCCCGAACCCTGAACCTAAAGTTAGGCAGTAGGCTCGATTCATTGAATAATACCCGAGAAAGCAAGCTTCCGAATTCGGAAACCGCTCGACCCCTGAATCTTACATCGGGCAGGGTTCCGGATTTATTTCCACCCGCCCACCCAACTATACGGGATTTATCCCTAATACGGCAAGAGTCCGGAGAGACAGTACACCACTACTGGGCCAGATTCCTCCTGGTTATGAACAGGATAAAGGACTGCCGCGAGAGAGAAGCAATTTCACTCTTCCTTAACAACTGCACGGACATCGGAATCCTCAACGCCATAAGTCACTGCGAAATTACACGATTCACCGACTTGACATCCATAGTACGAAAGTACTGCGCGATTGAAAGCGTTCGGAAAACCGAAGATAAATTCTGGGACAATCTGGCCCCGAATATAACACGAATCCGAAACAAAAGGGCGCATTATCGCCAGGCATATGAGCCAAACATCAAAACACAAAAACCCTCTACAGGGTACGGGACCGTATTGGAAGGATGGCTCAATGGACCCTGTAGAATTCATAATTCAGGGAAAGCCACACCAACGCACAGCCTCAGAGCATGTTGGATACTACGGCAGGTAGCCAGAAGCGGCGAGGATCTTTTAACTCCAGCACCCGAAGAATACCTCCCCAGTACGGTGTCGACAGTCTTCGAGACGTTCACATCAAACAATGCAAGGAAACGAACGCTCCGCAACCTCGCCGAAGTCTACCAAGTAGCAACAATAAACCCATGGAGTGACACGGCTATCACCTTTAATGCCAGTGACGAACCTAAATTCCGGACGGCCCGAGCACCAGCCGCATTGGTCCTCAGTCCGATAGTGGACGGCTTCCGACTTACAAAGGTACTCATGGACGGCGGCAGCGGACTCAACCTCATCTACGAGGAAACCCTGCGAAAAATGGAAATTGACTGGAGCCACATTGAGCGAAGCAACACAACTTTTAGGGGAATAATCCCAAGCCGGGAAGCGTGTAGTTCAGGAAAAATCACACTGGATATGGTGTTCAGCACGCCGGACAATTACAGATCCGAGGAGGTCACGTTTCAAGTGGCCCCGTTCAGCAGCGGCTACCACGCTTTGCTAGGGCGAGAAGCATTTACAATTTTCCAAGCCATACCCCATTACGGGTACATGAAGCTCAAAATGCCCGGGCCCAACGGAATCATCACTCTCGCAAGTGATCCGGACATAGCGCTCCGCGCTTAAAACAAGACAGCCGCACTGGCCCTGGAGGCATTATCTGAGGCCCTAGCGGCCGAGGAGTTAACGGCGTTGTGCTCCACGGTGGACAGGGACGACGTGATACTAGACAAGAGATCCAAGTCCACCTCTTTTAAACCGGCGGACGAAATAGTCAAATTCCAAGTCCATCCAATGGACCCTACAAAAACGGCCTCCATCGAGGCACAATTAAAACCCGATGTAGACGCCGCACTCAAAGAATTTCTGTGAGAAAATTAGGACATTTTCGCCTGGGACCCCTCGGATATGCTAGGAATCCCACGCAGGCTGGCCGAGCATAGCCTGAACATCATAAAAGGGTTTAAACCCGTCAAGCAGACCCTACGGCGCTTTTCTGAACCTAAGAGACAAGCCATGGGAGAGGAGCTATCAAAACTGCTGGAAGCCGGGTTCATCAGAGACATAAAACATCCGGACTGGCTAGCAAACCTGGTGATGGTACCAAAGAAGGACAAATCTTGGCGCCTATGTGTCGATTTCAAAGACCTAAACAAGGCCTGTCCAAAGGACCCTTTCCCACTCCCTTGAATCGATCAAATCATCGACGCCACTGCAGGACACGACTCATTGTGTTTCCTCGATGCATACTCTGGCTACCATCAAATCAAGATGGTAGAGTCAGACCAGGCCACAATGGCATTCATCACCCCGTACGGCCCATTCTGCTTCAACACGATGCCCTTCGGGCTCAAAAATGCCGGCGCAACATATCAGCGCATGATTCAGACATGTCTGGCCAACCAGATCGGCAAAACAGTCGAAGCATACGTAGACGACGTGGTCGTCAAAACAAAACACGTCGATACTCTAGTCGACGACTTGAGGCTCACGTTCGACAATCTCCGAACATATGACATTAAGCTCAACCCCGAAAAATGCGTTTTCGGCGTACCAGCCGGAAAGCTCCTGGGCTTCATCGTATCCGGTAGAGGAATTGAAGCAAACCCAGCCAAGATCCGAGCTCTATCACAATTAGATACCCCAAAGGACCTCAAGCAAATACAAAAACTGACAGGATACGTGGTGGCTCTAAGCCGCTTTATCTCCCGCTTAGGAGAAAAGGCATTGCCCCTCTATCGCCTCCTATGGCGCACCGACCACTTCGAGTGGACGGAGGCCGCCACGGCTGGACTCGAAGAAATAAAAGCCATATTGGCAACAAATCCGGTCCTGGCCGCGCCCAACACGGGCGAACCAATGCTATTATACATCGCGGCAACCCATCAAGTTGTCAGCGCGGTGCTCGTCGTCGAACGAGAAGCGGACGAACACAAGTTCCCCCTCCAAAAACCAGTGTACTACGTGTCCACTATGCTAACTCCATGCAAGTCACGGTACCCGCATTATCAAAAGATAGCATACGCGGTGTTCATGGCATCCCGGAAGCTATGACACTACTTTCAAGAGTGCTCCATAACAGTGGCATCCGAAGTACCCCTTAATGACATTATAAACAACCGCGACGCAACGGGCCGGATTGCCAAATGGGCCATCGAGCTCCTCCCGTTTGACATAACCTACAAGCCAAGGCGAGCTATTAAGTCGCAGGTTTTGGCCGACTTCATTGCCGAATGGACTGAAGCCGAACTCCCTAAAGAATACGGCGCATACTCCAACTGGATCATGCACTTCGACGGCTCCAAAATATTGGCTGGCCTGGGGGCTGGCGTCGTCCTGACGTCCCAAACCGGGGACACAGTCCAATACGTACTTCAGATAATGTACACGGATTTGAACAACAGAGCCGAATACGAGGCCCTTTTACATGGCCTCCGAATGGCAGTCTCCATGGGCATTCAGCGCCTAGAGGTCCGCGGAGATTCAAATCTCGCAATATCCCAAATAAATGGAGACTTCAATGCCAAGGACCCGAAAATGGCAGCTTGCCACAACGCCATCTTAAAGATGTCAGCTCGGTTTGAGGGGCTCAAATTTCATCACGTAGCCCGGGAAAATAACCAAGCAGCAGACGTGCTGGCATGCATCGGCGCCAAGTGCAAGGCCGTCCCTCCCAACATCTTCCTAGAAAGGCTGTTCAAGCCATCTGTATCATGGGATGGAGAATCCGGAAACAATAGCCCGGACACAACTACACTGCCCCTCACCGAGCATCCTGACACAATTGGGGGCTACGCCAACGAAACAACGCCATCAGCCCACGAAATAATGGCAGTCATTGCCCCTTGGACAGAGCCATTCCTAGCCTACCTAACTAGGCAGGAACTTCCCGAGGACCAAAACGAGGCCCGCTGCATAGTGCGGCGATCTAAAGCCTACAAAGTCCACGAGGGAGAGCTTCACAAGAAAAGCACAACCGGAGTCCTTCAAAGGTGTATCTCCGAAGAAGAAGGACGAGACCTTTTCGCTGAAATCCATGCCGGACTTGGCGGGCACCACGCCGCAGCCCGGGCCCTTGTAAGCAAGGCCTTCCATACCGGATTTTATTGGCCAACGGCCCGGACAGACGCTCAGGACTTAGTGCAACGATGTGTTGGTTGCCAGTTATTCGCCAACCAAAGTCACATGCCGCCTACCGCCCTACAAACTATACCCATTACCCGGCCTTTCGCGGTCTGGGGGCTTGACATGGTCGGACCCCTTAAAGGAGGAACCCACAAGCAAAAATACCTACTGGTCATGGTGGACAAATTCACCAAATGGATAGAAGCCAAGCCTATAAAGACGGCCGAATCCGGACCAGTGATAGACTTCCTTTCCGGGGTTGTACACCGTTACGGTGTCCCCCACAGCATCATAACCGACAATGGCACAAACTTCACGGCCGATGAAGTCAAACTTTGGTGCAAAAACATGGGCATCAAGATCGACTACGCTTCAGTCTATCACCCTCAAACTAACGGTCAAGTCGAACGGGCCAACGGTCTCATTATGAGCGGCATCAAACCCAGACTAGTGCGATCCCTCAAGGAATCTGACACGCACTGGGTAGAGGAGCTTGACTCCATACTCTGGGGCCTACGGACCACGCCAAATCGCACTACCGGATTCACACCATTTTTTATGGTATACGGCGCAGAGGCAGTACTGCCATGCGACATAATCCATGACTCACCTCGAGTGCGCATGTACGAAGAAAGAGAAGCCGAGCTCGATCGGCAGGATAGCTTGGACGCATTGGAAGAGGAGCGCGACGTGGCAAAGGCTCGTTCCGCATTCTATCAACAGCAGGCTCGAAGATATCAAAGCAGAGAAGTACGGGCCAAAACGTATAACGTTGGTGAACTAGTTCTACGCCTGCCGGACAAGAAAAAGGATAAATTAAATCCCAAATGGGAGGGCCCCTTCATCATCGACCAAGTACTGACCGGCGGAGCGTACCGTCTGCGAGGCGCATCGGACAACCGACTCGAGCCGAACCCATGGAATGCAGCACGCCTACGAATGTTCTACGCCTAGCGCCGGACTCCGTGTTCGTCTCCTTCCCTCGTCCCTTTGTTTTATTTTTTGTTTTTATTTTTGGCAGTCCGGGATTTTGTTCCTTCTCCCTCCCCCTTTTTCTCACAAGCCCTTAGGGGCTCGCATGTGCAATATTCGCACGCACCCGACGCACTACCTGCGCTCACAATATCTGGGGGCTTCTCTACCAAGAAGTTTATATAAAAACGGGCCTCATGCCCAAAACATGTGTAATGCTTCCGCATGAACCTTTTATACACCATTATATGCATCGATATGACTTAAGTTTTGGCCAAGCTGGGTTGCCTGGCTCCTGTGCTTACCCCTACGTTCCCGTTCGTTCGGCTAGGTGGTAAAGGGAGCACCTCTGCGATTGTTACTGTCGGGTCAGCCGGATGTGTACCTCAGACTGGGTGAAGCCGAAAGCTAGCGTTCTTAAGGCAATATTCGGTCGGTGAGCTCAAAGATGATCTTTCGTATTTATTTTTTTGCCCCCAGATGCTTTTCTGCTCTTTTTGGCAGTTCGGACATGCACTTTAGGGCATGTCTCCCAGGGAAAGGAACCCCTAACGGAACTATTCTCTCTGGAAGATGTTTCTTACTAACCATGTAATATAACATAACTAGTTGGGCACTTGTCTGCCAAAGCACTTATGACCCCTACGCCTTGTCTCCATGCATGCCCCGGTTCTTACATAACCAAGAGGGTATTCATACACACTCCGGACTATAGGGTCCAGAGGTCAAAGCGAAAAGGTCTGCAATGACAAATGATCTACAATCCGGCTAGAGGACATTTTTATGTCATTTTTACATAGTCAATCCGACTCGGCATATTCTTCTTCAATGCCATCTAACAGGCGGTCTAATTTACAGTCCTGTTGGGAATACTTTGTAGCCAGCTCCACCTGGCCATATGCCAAGCTGACCGGGATCTCCTTTCCGTCCAGACCTATAGGGCCGACCTCGGCCATGTGGTTTGGGTCAGCCTTCGTGTATCGAGTCTTCACCATGGCCCAGGCCTCCCTGGCACCTTGATGGCAAGCCGATATCTTCCATAACCAGAAGCGCTGCCGCACTCCCTCCAGCTTCTTGGCAAGCTCCTCAAGGCCTTCGGGCACGGAGAGGGATGGCCACATAGCCTGGATGACGCCTCACATTGCCTGCCGAACTCGCTCGTGTAGTTGCAACAGCTCGGGAAGATGGTCTTCCGATGAACCAGGCATTTCCTCCGCCGAACGACCCGTCAGAAGACCTACAGGCATAGCTCTATCAATCGACTTCCTCGCCGAATTCTTTTTTCGAAGATTCATTCAAGCACTTACTAAAAATGCCCGTCCAAGTCGCCGATTCTCCTTTACGGCAGAAGACAGCTATACGCGAACATCTTTCAGTTCCTCGCCTAGCTGGGTATTGGCGTCTTGAAGCTTGTTCTTCTCTTGCCTCACCCTCGTCAGCACGTTCTCGCCAGCCTTTTGTTGGCGTAGGAGTTGTTGCTGGTCCGGATTTGCTCCGGCCTCATCTGCATTATTATAGTCAGGGTTGCACGCCTGCCGCATTACAAAACAAAGGTACCTTTCGAAGAACATATTACCTACGGGCGTCCCCTTGACATTCTCTGAAGCGGCCAATGCGGCCTCGAGCTGAGCTTTGCACTCTTCCAGCTCCTGGGACAATTGCGTGTTCTTCTTTGTAAGACACTTCATAGCACATGATCCTTCAAACAGTTATCTTCACTGTTTCAAGTCTCGGGGGCTACTGACATATATAACCTTCAATTCTACTCACCTGTATGTCTATCACATACTGCTCCATGGCTCTGGCTAGACCATTTTGAGCAGCATGGAGATACGCATCTCCTGTATTAAAGGCGTCCAACGCCTCTGGGGAAAAACACGCGTCACGGAGAATAGTCCAGCGATGCCTGTGGTTTAGGGCACTCTCCACCTCTGAATTAGTGGCAGATAGCCCGTCGGCGCCCTCTGTCGGAGGAGCACCCGAGGCGCGTCCCGTGTCCGCCTCCACTTCCGGACCCGGCCTCGAACCTTGGCCGGCGGACATAGTCCGGCGGGCTCTCTTCTTTCTAAGGAAATCATGAGCATTAGTAGGACTCAAGGGCATAAACCCTAGGCGTTAAATCCACACACCATACCGTTGCACCGGAATCTCGATCTGGTCCGCACTTCTTTTTGGCCCGCCTGGTTTCAGCGGCCCTTGTTGGCTGCCCACCGTGGGCTCGGCCTTCCGCCTCAAGGATTTACCCTGCGAAACGCTGTTAGTGCACGGCATGCAAGATAAAACATGAGAATACTGGGACTTCGGTCTTAGTTACCTTGGAGGCTGGAAGTAGTCCGGGATAGTCGGTCGTGATGGCCACTAAAGAGTTATCCTTGCTCAATTGATGAAATACTCCATCAACCAACTCCACGCATAAGTCCGGATCTTCTTGGGAGTTCGGATCGAGGGACCGTTCCGGATCCTCGGGTTGTGGAGCAGAGCTATTTATTTCCTTCACAGCCTAGCGCAGCTCCTGCGTTTAAACATTACTAGTCTAAGTACTCAACTACGGGAATTTCGAAAATGGATAGGCAAGTGAAAGTGTCCGCTCACCCAACTAGGAGGATTGTACATAGAGAATCCGCCTTCCGGGTTGACGCGGAGGAATTCTTCCTCTTCCCCCTTGGACAAAGCAGATAAGATTCTCGTTAAAGTGGCGGCCGAATCCGGCCCCTTGCGACCGCACCAGGTAGCATCATCCTTCCTGTTGAAATCCCACATGGGGTGGCCTCTGTATTGTAGCGGCTGCACCCCTCGCGTGATGCATATGTCCATGACCTTGATCATGGTCAGTCCGGAATGAGCCAACAACCTTATCCGGCTCATCAGGTATAGGACGTCCCTGTCAGCTTCCCTCTGAGGGTTCCGTGGGCACCAACTCAGGCGCTTCTTCAACGGGGCATTATTGAACTCAGGGAGGCCGATTCGTACAGGGTCCGGCAGGGGGACATCATCTATATAAAACCATTCCGAGGGCCAGTCATCGGACACCCTCTTTGGGGTGCCGGATAGATATCCGGTCCCGGCGATGCGCCATAGTTCGGCTCCGCCCACTTGATAAATAGACCCCTCCTGAGAACGAGGCACAAGGCAAAACAACCTATTCCACAGAGCGAAATGGGCCTCAATGCCAAAGAACAGCTCGCAGAGGGCCACGAAGACCGCAATGTGCAGAATGGAGGCGGGCGTGAGGTGGTGTAGCTGGAGGACGTAGAACTCCAGCAACCCTCGAAGAAACAGATGAATTGGAAATCCGAGTCCTCTCATCAAATAAGGGACTAGGCATACCCGCTCTCCTCGAGAGGGATTGGGGACGCTCTCCGCCTGCTCTCCATCGCTATAGGCAGCAATCCCGGCTCGAACTGGGACCATATATGCTGGAGGGAGAAGCCCCTTGGACTGAAGCACTACTAGCTTGCTATGCGGGACGGAACACCGCCCCTAATCTCCGGGCCGAGCGCTGGAGGGGCGAGAGGAGGAGCTGCACCGACCGGCCATGGTGGAATGGATCTCTGTCGAAGGCACTCTAATGAAATCTCGCGGAGGGAAGATGGTGTGAATTGGATCTAAATCCCCGTCTCTTTTATGGGCGGTTCATTAACGCAACCAGGGGGGTAACTGAAAAAATCCCCTGGCTTTTCGAATTCGTTTGACACGTGGAAGATGGTCATTATGGGGCACAGAAGCAGAGGAGGGCAGCACGCACTAGAAGCCGGACACTATTCGACGGATACAAAGAATTTGCGGGAGAACCCGCCTTGCAATGCCGAAGACAACTTGCGCGCCGGACTCGTCATCATTGAAGCCTGGTTCGGGGGCTACTAAGGGAGTCCTGGATTAGGGGGTGTCCGGATGGCCGGACTATGACCTTTGGCCGAACTCCTGGACTATGAAGATACAAGATTGAAGACTCCGTCCCGTGTCCGGATGGGACTTTCCTTGGCGTGGAAGGCAAGCTTGGCGATACGATATGAAGATCTCCTCCCATTGTAACCGACTCTGTGTAACCCTAGCCCTCTCTGTTGTCTATATAAACCAGAGAGTTTTAGTCCATAGGACGATCAACAATCATACCATAGGCTAGATTCTAGGATTTAGCCACTCCGATCTCGTGGTAGATCTACTCTTGTACTACCCATATCATCAATATTAATCAAGCAGGAGTAGGGTTTTACCTCCATCGAGAGGGCCCGAACCTGGGTAAAAACATCGTGTCCCTTGTCTCCTGTTACCATCCGCCTAGACGCACAGTTCGGGACCCCCTACCCGAGATCCGCCGGTTTTGACACCGACACCCTTTCTTTCGGGAATTTATGAATTTCTTTGGGGCGCAACTCCACCACTTTACACCCAACACCATCGTGTACCTCGCTGCTTTCGTGTCTTTGTGCGAGAATTTCTTGGGTTGCCGGCCTCATTGGGGTATTTTCAAGCACATCTTCACCTGTCGCTCCCAGACGGTGAAAAAGGCCAATCCGAGTGAAGAGAGAACATGAGTGATTCAGATGTGTGGGGGTCTTGGGGTTCAAATGAGAGGAAAATGCTCTTTTTCGGCCATGGTCCTACCCGACTCGGTCTGTGGATGGCAGTCGACCTGGTTCTACTGCAATGACCAGCCGACGCCAGGGCAGTCGACCGGATTCCCTCCTTTTTCCATGGAACGAGTGAGGAAGCCTTCCTCTTTGAAGGTGATCCCAGAAGAGAAGGCGCAGGTTAAGCTGCTGGTCGAGCGTGTCGTCCAGCTTATCCGTGACGAGGTGACCGGCATGGACCTCTTGGAGGTCTTCCTCCGACGATGCATCCAGCCGCTTCAAGCTTAAGACCATCCGATGTGGTTGTATTCCGGCACTAAGGACACCACTCGGATCCACCCGGAGGAGATCGACGATGCCACGCTAGAGAGGTGGCTGGCAAGCATCACAGGGAACAAAGACAACCCCCGAGGAGCCAGGAGGATTCCTTCACTCAACCAATCATACGAAGTAGACAAGGTCCAATTCTGCATCTCTGACTGTGATCCTTCTTTCTTCATTCTGTTTTCTTAAAATCAGTCGACTGACTTTTGTCTTGTTTGTTGTCTTCTAGGCCACGACTGAGATGTACTCGATGCCCAACGGGGCGCAAGAACAGGCCGAGGAGGGAGAGTCGAGCAGAGGTGAAAGTGAGGAGGAGTGGCAATCTGATGGTGAGGGGGAAGAGGATGACGATGGCTCTAGCGAAGAGGAGAAGGAGGAGGAAGTCGATCCTCCTCGCACGGAAAGGCGGTCCAAGCTTATCCATGACCCCGCGAGTGAGCGTGGCAAAGCGGCCGCGCCTGTTATGCAGTCGTCAAAACGCCCTCAGGCAGCTTCTCCGGCGCTGACTGAAAAAGCGCCGAAGCATCCACGGGCGGCGTCATCAAAGCCACCGAAGGCCTTGCCCAAGATGATAATGGCCATCCCTACCATTTCCGGGTAACAGCAGAACATGTGTCTTCTCGTTTAGTACGGACGAACTCTTGGTCGACTCATTGATTAACCGACTGGTTTCTGAAACCTACAGTGCTGCTACCTCCGAGACCTCCGCCAAGAACGAAGACCAGGAAATGGAAGACGTTGCCACCTCCAACCTTGGTACGCTCTATGTAGTTTCACTTTTGGTCGATTGGATTTTAAATTTCAACTTTGGGTTTTTCCTGTAGTTCCTCCTCATATCATTGATCTCCCTGATGATGACGACGAGGTGCCACTGAGGGCGAGGAGGAATAAAAAGGCGCTGGCTGGCAAGGCTACTCAGATTGCATCAGTGCCTGAGAAATCGGTTCAAGAGGGTGGTGATGTCACTCGGCATTCCGTGTCCTTCGTCGTGCCGCTGACAAATGCTCGGCCTTCGTCGTCGACTACTGACCCGCCCTCCCTTTTCGCCACACACCATGTCCCAGAGGACCAAGCGGGTGCTACTAAGGAGGCTATACGCCAGGAGGGGATCATGATGGATCAGGTGAAGGTGATTCGGGAAGCCAGCCAAGCGGCCTATGATGCTAGCTCAACCCTTCAGAGCAACGTCCAGGTTAGTTGGTCACCGCTTGTTCTGTTAGGGCAGTCTTTCCAAAGATCTTTGTATCTGTACACCCACTGGGTGTGTCGATTGAATTGTTGGATTGGTGGGGGCACGCCGAGTGCACCCACTGGGTGTAGTCCCCGAGATTATGGTGGACTGCTGGCAGTCGACTATTGTCTTCGTATTTAAATTTCTTCACTCTAACTTCTTCACTCGGTCTGGTCGGACCATGTCGAATGGAATCTTGGAACCGGTGGGGGCACGCTGAGTGCACCCACTGGGTGTAGTCCCCGAGACTATGGTGGACTACTGGCAGTCGACTGTAGTCTGAAGAACCTATTTTTTTGGTAGATCATGATGAGACCAAGGCTGACTGCTGGTAGTTAGCTATAGAGCTATAGTTTTAGGATGATAACCTCTTTGTCTCTTTTCGGCCGACTGATCGGACCAAGTCGGGAGAACCAGTGGGGGCACGCTGAGTGCACCCACTGGGTGTAGTCCCCAAGACTACTGTTGAATATTTTTGATTCGACTGTAGTCTTAGAAATGTTACGGTTTTTCTCTTAGTCACTCAGAAGCAACCTCTGTCTGTCGACTGACTCTTCGCAGAAATCTTGCGAGCTTGTGGCTCGCTATACTGAGTTGGAAAACAAACATATCCAGCTTGACCTTGACTTGAAGCTTGTTCAGGAGAACTTTCAGAAGGTGAAGGACGAAGCAAAAGGTATGATTGGTGAGAACTTGACAACTGTCTTTATCTTTCTGCTCATTCCTGATTCTGATCTCATTGTCATTTTGCAGATAAAATGAAGGAGGCTCTAAAGAAGAAGGACCATGACCTTGCCGAGGCGCAGAAGGTGGCTTTGGAAAAAACGAAACTTGCGGAAGAAAAACTGGCTTCAGTCGGTAAACTGGAAGAGGAGAACGCCAATCTAAAAGCTGCTCTCGATGCGGCCAACTAGGAGGTCAGCCGTCTGAAGAATGACAAGATAGCTCTGAGTGACAAGGCTAGTGAACTCGCGGGGAAGAAGAACGATCTGGAGGTCTATTTGGGGGGGCTTGCCAAGAAGTTATTCATCATGCTTGAGGGTAATCTCTCCTACCCGAGTGACTTGTTATCGTCGACTCATCGTAGAACTGTTGGTTTATCTTTGAATTGTGTTTACAGAATTCTGCCAAAACTTCAAGGAGGAGACTAGCCGAGTGGAGACAGGCTTGGATCCCATTAATTCTCCTGTGAAGGATGAAACTGCCATGAACATGCTCCGACTGGAGTCCCGTGTTGCTAGTGTGGTTGACTACCTTGCTCGACTGAAGGTTGTGGCGTTGCGAATTGACACGACACTCTGGCCGGGAGAGACGCTTCAAAATGACCTCGAGTCTCTAATGACTGACTGAATGAAGTACCAGGTCGAGTGCAAGAATGGAAGAAGTCTTCTGCCAGGTGTGGTGCTGATGTTGCTCTGTCCCTGGTCTGTGTTCACTGCAAGGATGCGCAAGAGGACAAGCTGGCGTCCCTCAAAATGGCCAATACCAGGAAGCATTACTTCCAATCTTTCATGGAGACCTTCATTGCTGCTGCCACTCGGATTGCCGATGGAATCGACCTGGACCAGTTTGTCGCGCCTTCCAGTCCTCCACCCGAGGAGTAAGAAAAAACTTCTATGCTTCGCCTTAAATTTGCCTCGGAATGCCGAGTGGTTTTGTAACTGATAAACTTTTACAGGCTTGATGCCTGAGCACTTGTGAATCCATAGGATGTTATCTGAACTTGGCTTATCGTTGAATATGCTTGCATTTGCCTTCGAGCGAACTTTGTTCTTCACTCAGAATATACTTTAGTGCTTGTGACGCAGTTCTGAGGTGGAGAATCCAGTCGCGACCTGCACCTCATCGCTCTTGTAGGTAGGGATGGAGCACAGATTGTAGTCGACCTGCGTCCTTGCGGATCGGGATGGAGCGCATGTTGTATTTATGGCATAGCTCCGAAGGAGAAGGTAGCAGTCGACCTGCATCTCGTCATCCTTGTAGAGCGCGCAATGTATTTGTGGCATAGCTCCGAAGGGCAAGGTAGCAGTCGACCTGTACCTCGTCGTCCTTGCAGTGCGCACATTGTATTTGTGGCGTAGCTCCGAAGGAGAAGGCACCAGTCGACCTGCACCTCGTCGTCCTTGCAGAGCGCATGTTGGATTTCATACTTAGGCGAGCGCTTTGGACTGCAGCTAAGCCTCCGAGTGGGAGGTTTGCTCCCCACTCGGTAGGATTTTCAAATACTTAGGCGAGTACTGGGCTGCAGCTAAGCCTCCGAGTGGGAGGTTTGCTCTCCACTCGGTAGGATTTTAAACACTTAGGCGAGTACTGGACTGCAGCTAAGCCTTGGAGTGGGAGGTTTGCTCTCCACTCGGTAGGATTTTCAAATACTTAGGTGAGTACTGGACTACAGCTAAGCCCCCGAGTGGGAGGTTTGCTCTCCACTCGGTAGGATTTTAAACACTTAGGCGAGTACTGGACTATAGATAAGCCTCCGAGTGGGAGGTTTGCTCTCCACTCGGTAGGATTTTCAAATACTTAGGCGAGTACTGGACTACAGCTAAGCCCCCGAGTGGGAGGTTTGCTCTCCACTTGGTAGGATTTTCAAACACTTAGGCGAGTACAGGACTGCAGCTAAGCCTCCGAGTGGGAGGTTTGCTCACCACTCGGTAGGATTTTTCAAATACTTAGGCGAGTACTAAATTG
>LT934114.1:68373245-68383375 GCA_900231445.1 Triticum turgidum subsp. durum | reverse complement strand
TGGACTGCAGCTAAGCCCCCGAGTGGAAGGTTTGCTCTCCACTCGGTAGGAATTTCAAATACTTAGGCGAGTACTGGACTGCAGCTAAGCCTCCGAGTGGGAGGTTTTCTCTCCACTCGGCAGGATTTTCAAATACTTAGGCGAGTACTGGACTGCAGCTAAGCCTCCAAGAGGGAGGTTTGCTCTCCACTCGGTAGGATTTTCAAATACTTAGGCGATTACTGGACTGCAGCTAAGCCCCCGAGTGGGAGGTTTGCTCTCCACTCGGTAGGATTTTCAAATACTTAGGCGAGTACTGGACTGCAGCTAAGCCACCGAGTGAGAGGCTTGCTCGTCACTCGGTAGGATTTTCAAATACTTAGGCGAAACGGATTCGCAGCTAAGCCTCCGAGTGAGAGGCTTGCTCGTCACTCAGTAGGATTTTAAAATACTTAGGCGAAACGGATTCGCAGCTCAGCCCCGAGTGAGAGGCTTGCTCGTCACTCGGTAGGATTTTCAAATACTTAGGAGAAACGGATTTGCAGCTAAGCCACCCACTGGGGGATTTCACACGTAAACAAAAGCAACAACAAACAATGGGAAAATTATAACACTCTTGTCTTTGATAAACGAACTACAGAGGTACTTTTTATTACATCTCATCCGAGGGAGTACTTAAGTATAAAAGGCGCGGAGCAGCTCCGCATTCCAAGCTCGAGGCTCATCAATCTGGCGATCGACATTGTAAAGATGGTACGCTCTGTTGTGGAGAACTTTGGTGATGATGAAGGGGCCTTCCCAAGTAGGGGCGAGTTTGTGTGCCTTCTATTGATCCACTCGGAGGACCAAGTCTCCTTCTTGGAAGGCTCGACTCTTCACGTTTCTGGCATGGAATCGACGCAAGTCCTGCTGATAGATGGTCGATCAGATCATGGCCATCTCTCTTTCTTCTTCTAGAAGGTCGACTGTGTCCTACCGTGCTTGTTCTGCTTCATCTTCAGAGTAGAGCTCGACTCGGGGTGCATTGTGAAGCAGGTCACTCGGCAGAACCGCTTCAGCTCCATAGACCAGAAAGAATGGAGTTCGCCCAGTCGACCGATTAGGAGTAGTCCTCAATCCCCAAAGAACTGATGGAAGTTCGTTGACCCACGCGTCTGCTGCGTGTTTGAGATCACGCATCAATCGGGGTTTCAGTCCTTTGAGAATTAGGCCATTTGCTCTTTATGCTTGTCCATTCGACTGGGGGTGAGCGACGGAAGCGTAGTCGACTCGCATGCCTTGAGAAGCGCAAAAGGTTCTGAATTGGTCGAAATTGAAGTTTGACCCATTTTCAGTGATGATGCTATGCAGAACTCCATATCTGAATATCAACTCTCTGATGAAGCTGATAGTAGTGCCAGCATCGAGATTCTTGATAGGCTTGGCTTCGATCCACTTAGTGAACTTGTCGACTGCCACCAGTACATGGGTGAAGCCGCTCCTTCCAGTTCTCGGTGGTCCAACCATATCTAATCCCCAAACAGCGAAGGGCCAGACGAGTGGAATGGTCTTCAAGGCTGAGGCGGGCTTGTGTGACATATTGGAATAGAACTGACATCCTTCACACTTGTCGACTATCTCCTTCGCCATTTCATTTGCTCTGGGCCAGTAAAACCCCACTCGGTATACTTTAGCCACAATAGTCCGAGAGGACGCATGGTGGCCACAGGTCCCCGGGTGGATATCGTCAAGAATTATCCAACTTTCTTCTAGCGTTATACATTTCTGACTGGCTCCAGTCGCGCTTTCCCTGTACAACTGTCCCTTTATCACAGTAAAGGCCTTGGATCAACGGACGATCTGTCGAGCCTCTTCTTCATTCTCTGGGAGCTCTTTCCTTAGGATATACGTGATGTAAGGCACTGTCCTGTCGGGAGTGATGACCAAAACTTCCATGATCAGGTCGACCACAGCTGGGATCTCAACTTCAGTCGGATCCATGGCACTTTTTGGCTGTGGGGCTTCTTCGGTGAAAGGATCCTCTTGAACTGATGGTGTGTGGATGTGTTCCAAAAACACATTACTGGGAATGGCTTCTCTCTTAGAACCTATTTTTGCCAAATCATTAGCCGCTTGATTTTTCAGTCGAGGTATATGATGAAGTTCTAACCCCTTGAATTTCTTCTCTAGCTTTCTCACTGCATTGCAGTAACCAGTCATGGTCGGACTTCTGACGTACCACTCCTTCATCACTTGGTTCACCACCAAATCTGAGTCGCTATAGACCATGAGGTGACGGACGCCGAGTGAAATGGCCATACGCGACCCATACAAAAAGTGCTTCATATTCTGCTTCGTTATTGGAGGAATCAAAGTGAATCTGGAGCACATATCTGAGCTTATCTCCTCGGGGGGAAACCAACACTACCCCAGCACCGGAACCATTCAGCATCTTAGAACCATCAAAGAACATGGTCCAGTGCTCCGAGTGAACTTGAGTCGGCAGTTGCTGTTCAGTCCACTCGGCGATGAAATCTGCGATTGCTTGGGACTTGATGGCTTTCTTTGCCTCAAACCTGATATCTAGGGGAAGGAGTTCAATCGCCCATTTTGCCACTCAACCAGTTGCATCTCTGTTGTGCAGAATCTCTGACAATTGAGCGTCGCTGACGACTGTAATGGAATGGTCAGAGAAGTAATGAGCAACCTTCTTCGTGGTCATATAAATCCCATATACAAGCTTCTGATAATGAGGGTATCTTTGCTTTGATGGGGTCAAAACTTCAGAAATATAATATACTGGGCGTTGAACTTTAAAGGCTTTTCCTTCTTCTTCCCGCTCGACCGTAAGTAGTGTACTAACGACTTGTCCTGTGGCTGCAATGTAAAGCAGCAAAGGCTCTTTGCTGATCGGGGCAGCAAGCACCGGTTGGGTGGAGAGCAGGGCTTTTAGCTCTGCAAAAGCTGCATCAGCTTCAGGAGTCCACTCGAACTTGTCTGACTTATTCATCAGTCGGTAAAGAGGCAATGCCTTTTCACCGAGATGAGAGATGAATCGACTTAAAGCGGCCAAGCAACCAGTAAGCTTCTGGACATCGTGCACACGCACAGGTTGTTTCATTCGGAGTATAGTACCAACTTTTTCTGGATTGGCGTCGATTCCTCGTTCGGAAACGAGAAAACCGAGTAACTTACCGCCAGGAACTCCGAATGTGCACTTTGATGGATTAAGCTTGATATCATACCTCCTAAGGTTGGAAAATGTCTCTGCAAGGTCAGTCAGCAGGTCGGAACCTTTCTGTGACTTGACCACAATATCATCCATGTATGCTTCCACATTCTGGCTGATTTGAGTGAGCAAACACTTCTGAATCATCCTCATGAACGTGGCTCCGGCATTCTTGAGGCCGAATGGCATGGTGACATAACAGAAGCACCCGAATGGAGTGATGAAAGCTGTTTTGATCTCATCGGGTCCATACAGAGGGATCTGATGGTAACCGGAATAGGCGTGTAAAAAAGACAAGCGCTCGCATCCCGCAGTCGAGTCGACTATTTGGTCGATGCGGGGGAGAGGAAAATGATCTTTCGGGCAGGCCCGATTGATATGCTTGAAGTCAATGCACATGTGAAGTGACTTGTCCTTCTTGGGGACCATGACAACATTGGCGAGCCACTCGGAGTGATAAATTTCTCGGATAAACTCTGCTGCTAAGAGTCGAGCCACCTCCTCGCCAATGGCCTTTCTTTTCTGGACGGCAGACCGTCGAAGATGTTCTTTGACAGGTTTCACTTTTGAGTCGACTCGTAGACGGTGCTCAGCTAGCCCCCTGGGAACACCCAGCATGTCAGAAGGCTTCCATGCGAAGATGTCCCAGTTCTCACGGAGGAACTGGATGAGCGCTTCTTCCTATTTGGAGTCGAGTGTTGTAGAGATATGAGTCGGAGCAGCACTGGGGTTGGTCGGGTGAATGTGAATCTGTTTTGTCGACGACTGAAACGCTGATTCTGTAGCGGGCTTCTTGGCTCGCAACAAATCACTCGGGTCTGCAGTTTTCTGGTATTCCTGCCATTCTACCGCTGTCATCTGAGCATCGGCGATATTCGAGCCTTTCTTGAAGCACTCTTCCGCCTTCTTCCGATTGTCAGTAATAGTGATCACACCTTTGCGGCCAGGCATCTTCAATTTGAGGTACACATAACATGGTCAAGCCATAAAACGCGCATAAGCTGGCCTACCCAAGATAGCGTGATAAGCACTCTGGAAATCCACAACTTCAAAGGTCAACTTTTCTTTGCGGTAATTTTTGGAATCACCAAAAACCACATCAAGAGCAATTTGGCCGAGTGACTCAGCCTTCTTTCCAGGAATGACTCCGTGGAAGCTCATGTTGCTGGTACTGAGTCTGGACATCAGAATACCCATCCCTTTCAATGTCTCTGCATATAGTATATTCAGGCCACTGCCACCATCCATCAAAACTTTAGTCAATCGAGTGCCTTCGACGACTGGGTCGACCACTAGAGCTTGCCTCCCAGTGGTGGCTATGTGCGTTGGGTGATTAGACTGGTCGAATGTGATGGCAGTCTGAGACCATTTAAAATAACTGGGTGTCGCCGGAGCAACCATATTCACTTCTCGATTTATAACTTTCAATTAGCTTTTGCGTTCAACGTCAGCAAAAATCATCGGGGTGGAATTGACCTGGGATATCCATCATCGCTATTTTCTTTGTCCTCGACTTTGTCCGACTCCTTTTCCGTATCTTTGGGCTATTTCCCTTGGAACTGCTGGATCAAGAGCCGACACTGTCGAGTGGTATGTTTCGAATAAATGAGCTTACCCTCCTCATCTTTCTTTGTGTGGATGTGGCACGGCAAATCCAACACATCATTTCCTTCCTTGTCCTTCACCTTCTTAAGGTTCCAAGACCCTTTGGGTTTTCCTTTAAACTTTCCTTGAGTCATGGCCGAGGCTTCTCCAGGAGCAGCTGGCTCGGCTTTCCGCTTCTGCTTCCGACTGGAGTTCCCTCCTCCGGTTTCGTGGGCGACTGACTTGTGCTTGCCACTCCGAAGCCGATCCTCTTCTTCACCATTGGCATACTTGGTGGCTATCTCCATCATTCGACTCAGAGACATGTCTCTGGTTCGACCGAATTTCAGGTTTAGCTCTCTGTATTTAACGCCTTCCTTGAAGGCACAAACTGCCTGGTGATCAGATACATTCTCTACCGTGTGATGCAACGTGATCCATCTCTGGATGTAATCTCTCAAAGTTTCATTCGACTTCTGCACACAAGATTGCAGCTCTATCAGTCCTGTTGGTCGCTTGCAAGTTCCTTCAAACGTTCTAACAAACACTCGGGCAAGATCTTCCCAAGTGTAAATGCTACTGGGTGCTAACTGATTCAACCATGCTCTGGCCGAGCCCTCCAACATAAGAGGCAGGTGTTTCATGGCCACCTCATCATTTCCGCCGCCAATCTGAAATGCCACTCGGTAGTCTTCGAGCCAAGTGTCAGGCTTGGACTCACCAGTGAACTTACTGACTCCAGTCGCCAACCTAAAGTTGGGAGGAATCACCGCGGCCCTGATGGCTCTGCTGAAACACTCTGGTCCTGAGACGTGCACTCTGCTGCTAGTGGGTACATCTCTGTCGTGACCTTCTCGGTGAGCTCTGTTACTGTCGACCAAACCTTGAACGATAATGGATCTCGCATCAAAGCCCGGTTCCTTGGGGTCGACTAGAATCCTTCGCCCAAGACTGTGATGGCATCTATCATCCTGTTGTCGAGGCGCGTACGATCCACCCCTTGGGAGAGGGGTGGGCACTCAACGTCGATCATCACAATCGATTCGGTGATCATACTGCTCACGGTTCTTGTATTGATCACGCCGGTCTCCACGCTCCTCACGCCTCGGGGGCGATCTGGAGCTATGAGCCGACTGTACTGTATTTGCAGCTACGAATCTGCTGTGAATCCTATTCCGCGACTGTGATACAGCTAAATTTTGATCTTCGGCTGCCCGGAGTAGATCTCTGGTCTGTAACAAGCCTCTTCCAGCCTCTGACTGGGAAGGCTGAATTGACTTTGCTATATAGGTTGCAGCTGCTAAATTCTGAATCGGAGTTTGATATACCTGAGTCAGTGGTGGAAAGAGTTGAAGTCGACTGGATTCTGGAACCCGTTGCCGAGGACGCTCGTCAAGTGCTCGCTGAAGGTTCTCCATTCGAGTGCGCTCAGCCAAGTTGGCCAAGCGTGCGTCCTCTAAGGCACGAGCCTCGGGGGTTTCTCCAATGATAGGAGTGTGTAGCGCATCCATGTTTCGGCGGCGAAGATCTTCCCTCTGCAGCGAAGTGAGGGGCTCGGGAAGATACTCTTCATGGGCATGCGACGGATCGCCTCCGCCGTCGCCTCCGTCAGTGCGGGGAAAACCGGGAGGACCACGTGGTCCATCGACCATCAGAACCTCCGCCGCTGGATCACTGTTGTCGCACTCGGATGCAGTCTCTGCGGAGCCAGTCGACAGGTTGAATAGGCCGTAGAGAGATTGGTCGGGCTTGATTGCCGCGACTTGGGGGGCGGCCGACTGGCGTGCCACCGCGTGCCTCACCCACCGCTGAAGCCTCGACCGACCGGAGCGCTTGCGCCGGTGGGAAACAGGGAGGGAGGACGACACAAAGACCGATCGATACTGGGTCGACGGTTGCTGCAGGACGACGCCGTGGACGCACACGCGAAAGTGCATCGCTCCGTGGACTGGGAGCGCGTCGATGTCGAGCGGAGCCTCCTGAAGCCAAGCAGAGTTGTCGGCGATGAACATGAGCGCGCCGAGACAGATCTCGCGGCCCTCAACCAGAACTCCGCCTGAAACCATGATGAAGGAGATCGAAAAAAATCGCAACTTCTCCGATAAGTCGCTAAGACACCTGCCCCACGATGGGCGCCAACTGTCGTGGTTCTAAGTCTGACAGTAGTGTAGGGCGGTAGGTATGGAGAGGCAAGATCCTAGCTATGGAGTAGTTGTATACGCAAGGGATTTAGGAGTTCAGGCCCTTCTTGGAGGAAGTAACAGCCCTACGTCTCGGAGCCCGGAGGCGGTCGACTGGATTATATGTGTATGAGTTACAGGGGTGCGAACCCTTTACATTGAGGAGGGGGTGGCTTATATAGAGTTCGCCAGACCCCTCCGGCCCTCAGTTATGTGGGGTTTAAGGTACATTAAGGTCGGGCGTTACTGGTAACGCCATAAGTAAAGCGCTATGATGACTATAAAAGCTACTCAATGACCGGCCGTTTGCATGCAGAGTGACTTTAGATCTCTCGGTCGTCGAGTGGTTGGCTTCATGGTCGAGTGGTTGGCTTCATGGTCGAGTGTCTTCGAGTCTGTCGAGTGGAACACTTCTGAGTCGATTGACAGGTGGTTTCTTCTAGAGATGTCCTTGGGTAGGGTAGTTTGGACAGGTCCATGACCCTACCCTAGGTACATAGCTTCATCACCGCCCACCTCTCCCTGCCTCACCACCTGCCACCCTACAGCCAGTGAGTGTTGTCGCACGTCGCCCCTTGCTTGAGTCACCACCTCCGTCGATGCTAGCCATTCCTCTAAAACCTACCACCATATTTGGTGCCCACGATCTCTCGCACCTTGCATTTGAGACCGTTAACCTCTTGTCTTTCCTCCACCGCCAACACCCCCTCGCATTTGAAACTATTAAACTCTTCTCTTTCCTCCACCACCAACACCCCCTGGTGCGACTACTATTCTTATTCCTCCCTCCGCCTACCTTTTCTTTACCCACTCTATTGACCCGCCTACCTCTACCTACGGAACCTCCCACCACTGCCATCCACTAATAGCAAGTGTTGTGACACACTACCTCATGCCACCCTACCCGAGTCATCACCTCCATCGCCGGCCAACCCTCTAAATCATGCCAACCTCGAGCACCGACGACTTGTGACACGACAATCTCAATGGTTGACCATATATGAAGAAAACAGAAGGATCGAGATGGTTCTTTGAAGAAGGCATACCATGTGTTGATGCACATCATGTTCATGGATCATAGGCATGCTCTCTTCTCTCGCCTTCATTATCATCTAATAATTGTCAGCCAGTAATTATTGTCAATGCGAATGAAATCGTTATAAGCAACTAAAAAAGTGCCAGTGCTTAATCTTCTCATTAGACCAGTTATTTCTGTCAATGAGAATAGAATTATTATCAGCAGTAAAAGGAGTTGCCACATAATATTGCTTCAGCGTTGGTCACACAATTTCGGAGTTTAGAAACTGCTTTCAGAAATAAGTTCAGACCGGCCTTGAACTTGGCATGAATAAACTATAAAAAGAATACAATGTAAATTACTTACTTCACTTGTTGGAGGAGTGGTTCTGCTTCATGGCGCACAACGCATCCACCTCCGTCACTTTGAGCTGAAGAGCGTAGAACCTCTCAGTCATCTTGTTTATGTTAGTACATACATATCCTCCATGCATGAGGTTGAACCGGGTCTACGCGTTGGCCACCTTCCCATTGATCTCCATGTATCAGCGTTGCAGCTCCAGCCGTAGTGACGGCTGAACGAACTCCCATTCAGAGACACTCTACACAACATCTTCCACCAGCCTCTCTAGCTTCGGAAACCACTTCGTCAATGGGCATCATCGACACAAAATCCTGAGCAGAACCATTAACACAGAATTAGGAGCCATTGGCTGCTGAACAAGATCAAGATTTCCATGGTGTTCAGACATTTATACATCCCATAGATAGACATCTCATGTAGGCATATGTTACCTTTGCTCCATGTGGAAAACTCGTGACAAACCATGTGGACTATTTCATCTATGAAACCAATTAAAAAAATCATGGTTAAAAAATGAAGAAGATTATAAATGGCTAATGCAGTTGTGTTAAAATATGATAAGTCAAGGGAGTCACCATTGTGTCGCAACCGGAAGCATTCCATCAGAGATAACCCTGCACCTGCTAAAATTTGAAAAGAGAAGAACATCGCTCAAGCAAGGAGATAAATGGTACTCTTACTTAGAAATTGAACAGACGAAAAACAATTGATCACTGAAATAACAAAATGAAATATGATAGCTATCATTTCTGATACTGGGAAGCTACAAAATAGAAAACTACATTTAGATGGGAACAATCAAATATCCTAAACCGTGGAAATATTATAGCTATGGTTTCCTCTCTTTTTTCTCTTCATGTCATGATGAACTCTTGTAACTCTCCTATCTATTGTGCTCGGTTGCTTCCATGTTTGTTGTGAATTCCAAGTTGAAATTGTGTTATCTTCTCCAATATCTCCTTCATAGTTTCGTACCACCCTGATGATCAGAAAATTGTAAGGAAGCTATACTAACTTATCAGCGATGATGGAAGAATAATTAGGAAGATCGTTAAGCGTGTGGCACCTGGAACAGATAAGAATGCTTCGGATTTGAGACTGTTAACCTCTTGTCTTTCCTCCACCGCCAACACCCCCTTGTATTTGAGACTATTAACCTCTTGTCTTTCCTCCACCGCCAACACCCCCTGTGCGACTACTATTGTTATTCCTCCCTCCACCTACCTTTTCTTTGCCCACTCTATTGACCCGCCTACCTCTACCAACGGAACCTCCTCCACTGCCATCCACTAATAGAAAGTGTTATCACACACTACCTCATCGCACCCTACCCGAGCCATCACCTCCGCCGCCGGCCAACCCTCTAAATCATGCCAATCTCAAGCGCCAGCGACCTTCGATACCACAATGTCAATGGTTGGCCATATATGAAGAAAAAAGAAGGACCGAGATGGTTCTTGAAGTCATACCATGTGTTGATGCACATCATGTTCATGGATCATAGGCATACTCTTTTCTCTCGCCTTCATTATCATCTAATTATTGTCAGCCAGTAATTATCACTAGTAGAAAAAGGACATAATGTCAGACACATTAGTCCCGGTTCGATTTTGGCCCGGTACTAATGGTACCATTAGTGCCGGTTCGAACGGCTATGCATTATTGCCAGTTCGTTTTGAACCTTTAGTACCAGTTCGGGCCACGAACCGGTACTAAAGGGGTGGTGGCAGGCTGGGGGCCCGCGATCACCTTTAGTACTGATTCGTGGCACAAACCGGTACTAAAGGGGTTTGACCTC
>LT934114.1:68353143-68367384 GCA_900231445.1 Triticum turgidum subsp. durum | reverse complement strand
TCCTTGTGGCCGCCTCGTGGCTCCTCCGACTTCATCTCCAAATCTCCTGGTTGTCTTCTGGTCCAAGAAAAATCATCACAAAAGTTTTATTCTGTTTGGTATTCCTTTTCTGCAAAACTCAAAAACAGGGGAAAACAGGAACTGGCACTGGGCTCTAGGTTAATAGGTTAGTTCCAAAAATAATATAAAATAGCATATTAATGCATATAAAACATCCAAAACAGATAATATAATAGCATGGAACAATAAAAAATTATAGATATGTTGGAGACGTATCAAGCAGCCCCAATCGTAATTCTTGCTCGTCCTCGAGTAGGTAAATGATAAAAACAAAATTTTTGATGTGGAATGCTACCTAACACATTTATCCATGTAATCTTCTTTATTGTGGCATGAATGTTCAGATCCATAAGATTCAAAACAAAAGTTTAATATTGACATAAAAATGATAATACCTTAAGCATACTAATAAAGCAATCATGTCTTCTCAAAATAACATGGCCAAAGAAATCTATCCCTACAAAATCGTATAGTCTGGCTATGCTCCATCTTCATCACACACAATATTTAAATCATGCACAACCCCGATGACAAGCCAACCAATTCTTTCATACTTTTGATGTTCTTAGACTTTTTCAACTTTCATGTAATACATGAGCATGAGCCATGGATATAGCACTATATGTGGAATAGGATATGGTGGTTGTGGAGAAGAAAAAAAGAAGGAGATAGTCTCACATCAACTAAGCGTATCAATGGGATATGGGGATGCCATCAATAGATATCAATATGAGTGAGTAGGGATTGCCATGCAACGGATGCACTAGAGTTATAAGTTTATGAAAGCTCAAAAGAAAACTAAGTGGGTGTGCATCCAACTCGCTTGCTCACGAAGACCTAGGGAAATTTGAGGAAGCCCATCATTGGAATATACAAGCCAAGTTCTATAACGAAAAATTCCCACTAGTATATGTAAGTGATATCATAGGAGACTCTCTATCATGAAGATCATGGTGCTACTTTGAAGCAAAAGTGTGGAAAAAGGATAGTAACATTGCCCCTTCTCTCTTTTTCTCTCATTTTTTTGGCCTCTTTTTTTTCATCTGGAGTCTCATCTCGACTTGTGGGGGAATCATAGTCTCCATCATCCTTTCCTCACTGGGACAATGCTCTAATAATGAAGATCATCACTCTTTTATTTACTTACAACTCAAAAATTACACCTCGATAATTATAACAAAATATGACTCTATACGAATGCATCCGGCTGTGTACCTAGATGTGCAATGAATCAAGAGTGACACTGAAAGAATTATGAATGGTGGCTTTGCCACAAATACGATGTCAACTACATGATCATGCAAAGCAATATGACAATGATGAAGCATGTCATAATAAACGCAACGGTGGAAAGTTGCATGGCAATATATCTCGGAATGGCTATGGAATTGCCATAATAGGTAGGTATGGTGGCTGTTTTGAGGAAGGTATATGGTGGGTGTATGGTACCGGCGAAAGTTGCGAGGCACAAGAGAGGCTGGCAATGGTGGAAGGGTGAGAGTGCATATAGTCCATGGACTCCACATTAGTCATAAAGAACTCACATACTTATTGAAAAAATCTATTAGTTATCGAAACGAAGTACTACACGCATGCTCCTAGTGGGATAGATTGGTAGGAAAAGACCATCGCTCGTACCCGACCGCCACTCATAAGGAAGACAATCAAAAAATAAGTCATGCTCTGACTTCATCATATAACGGTTCACCATATGTGCATGCTACGGGAATCACAAACTTTAACACAAGTATCTCTCAATTCACAACAACTCACTAGCATGACTCAAATATCACCATCTTCATATCTCAAAACAATCGTAAAGAATCAAACTTCTCATAGTATTCAGTGCACTTTATATGAAAGTTTTTATTATATCCCTCTTGGATGCCTATCATATTAGGACTAAATTTATAACCAAAGAAAATTACCATGCTGTTTAGAGACTCCCAAAATAATATATGTGAAGCATGAGAGTTCATCAATTCTTATAAAATAAAACCAATGTCGTGCTCTAAAAATATATAAGTGAAGCACTAGAGCAATATTTCCTAGCTCAAAAGATATAAGTGAAGCACATAGAGTATTCTAATAAATCACGATTCATGTGTGTCCCTCTCAAAAGGTGTGTACAGCAAGGATGATTGTGGTAAACTAAAAATCAAAGACTCAAATCATACAAGACGCTCCAAGCAAAACACATATCATGTGGTGAATAAAAATATAGCCTCAAGTAAAGTTCCCGGTAGACGAAGACGAAAGAGGGGATGCCTTCTGGGGAATCCCCAAGCTTAGGCTCTTGGTTGTCCTTGAATATTACCTTGGGGTACCTTGGGCATCCCCAAGATTAAGTTCTTGCTACTCCTTATTCCATAGTCCATCAAATCCTTACCCAAAACTTGAAAACTTCACAACACAAAACTCAACAGAAAATCTCATAAGCTCCGTTAGTATAAGAAAATAAATCACCACTTTATGTTACTGTTGCAAACTAATTATTTATTTATATTGGTGTAATATCTACGGTATTCCAACTTTTCCATGGTTCATACCCCTCGATACTACCCATAGATTAATCAAAATAAGCAAACAACACATAGAAAACAGAATCTGTCAAAAACAGAATAGTCTGTAGTAATCTGTAACTCTCGAATACTTCTGTAACTCCAAAAATTCTGAAAAATTAGGAAGACCTGGGAAATTTGTGTACCAATCTAGAGAAAAAGAATCAGATCAAAACCACGTTTCAATAAAATCCCGGAAATTATTTACTCGGTGCAAAAGTTTCTGTTTTTCAGCAGGATCAAAACAACTACCAGCGTAAGTTATCCCAAAGGTCTTACTTGGCACAAACACTAATTAGAAAACAAAACCACATCTAACCAGAGGCTAGATAAATTATTCAAAGCAAAACAGGAACAAAAAGCAAAGAACAAAAAATAAATCGGGTTGCCTCCCAACAAGCGCTATTGTTTAACGTCCTTAGCTAGGCATAAAACATGAATAGATCTAGGTATTGCCATCTTTGGTATGCAATCCATACATAGCTCTCATAATAGATTCATAAGGAAATTTAATTTTCTTTCTAGGAAAGTGTTCCATGTCCTTCCTTAATGGAAATTGAAATCTCATGTTTCCTTCTTTCATATCAATAATTGCACCAATCATTCTAAGGAAAGGTCTACCAAGGATAATAGGACATGTAGGATTGCAATATATATCAAGAACAATGAAATCTACAGGAACATAATTCCTATTTGCAACAATAAGAACATCATTAATCCTTCCCATAGGTTTCTTAATAGTGGAATCCGCAAGATGCAAATTTAAGTAACAATCATCAAACTCATGGAAACCTAACACATCACATAAAGTTTTTGGAATTGTGGAGACGCTAGCACCCAAATCACACAAAGCATGGCACTCATAATTTTAATCTTAATCTCAATAGTGGGTTCCCACTCATCATAAAGTTTTATAGGGATAAAAACTTCCAATTCAAGCTTTTCTTCAAAAGATTGCATCATAGCATCAACGATATGTTTAGTAAAAGCTTTGTTTTGACTATAAGCATGAGGAGAATTCAACATGGATTGCAACAAGGAAATACAATCTATTAAAGAACAATTATCATAATTAAATTCCTTGAAATCCAAAAGGGTGGGTTCATTGCTACTTAAAGTCTTCACCTCTCCAATACCACTTTTATCAATTTTTGCATCAAGATCTAAAAACTCTGAATCATTGGGACGCCTTTTAACTAAAGTTGACTCATCTCCAGTCCCATATTTATCAAGATTTATATTAGAAAACAAAGATTCAATAGGAGTCACATCAATCACTTTAATATCTTCATCATTATTTTCACGAAAACTAGAAGAACACGCTTTTTCAAACAAATCTCGTTTAGCACGCATCTTAGCAGTTCTTTCTTTGCACTCATCTATGGAAATTATCATGGCTTTGAGAGACTCGTCAATATCATGCTTGGGTGGAATAGATCTAAGTTTCAAAGAATCAACATGAAGAGAAATTTTATCCACGTTCCTAGCCAAATCATCAATCTTGAGAAATTTTTCTGAAATCAAAGCATTGAAATTCTTTTGTGAACTCATAAATTCTTTAACACTCATCTCAAAATAAGAGGGCATCTTCTAAAAATTTCCGTAAGAATTGTTTTAGGAATTACCATAATTATTAGAGGAATTAGTAGGAAACGTCCTAGGATTAAAATTACCTCTATACGCATTATTACCAAAATTGTTCCTACCAACAAAATTCACATCCATAGATTCATTATTATTCTCAATCAAAGTGGAAAAAGGCATATCATTAGGATCAATAGAAGCAGTCTTACTAGCAAATAATTTCATGAGTTCATCCATCTTTCCACTCAAAACATTAATTTCTTCAATTGCATGCACTTTTTTACTAGTGGAAGATCTTTCGGTGTGCCATTGAGAATAATTAACCATAATATTATCTAGGAGTTTAGTAGCCTCTCCTAAAGTAATTTCCAGAAAAGTATGTCTCGCGGACGAATCTAAAAGATTTCTATAAGAAAATTTTAATCCGGCATAAAAATGTCATATAATCATCCACAAATTCAAACCATGAGAAGGGCAATTTCGTATCATCAATTTCACCCTCTACCAAGATTGTGCAACATGTTCATGATAAAGTTGTTTAAAATTCATAATATCGTTCCTAAGGGAGATTATCTTAGCGGGAGGAAAATACTTAGAGATGAAAGCATCTTTACACTTGTTCCACAAATCAACACTATTTTTACGTAAAGATGAAAACCAAGTTTTAGCACGATCTCTAAGCAAAAACGGAAATAGTTTCAATTTAAAAATATCATTATCCACATCTTTCTTTCTTTGCATATCACACAAATCAACGAAATTGTTTAGATGGGATGCGACATCTTCACTAGGAAGGCCAGAAAATTGATCTTTCATAACAAGATTCAGCAAAGGGGCATTAATTTCACAAGATTCCACACTAGTGGCAGGAGCCATCGGAGTGCTAATAAAATCATTGTTGTTGGTGTTGGAAAAGTCACACAATTTGGTATTCTCTTGAGCCATCGTGACAAAGCAAGCAATCCAACACACGAGCTAGACTATTGCTTTGAACCATATAAAAGTCCAAATGTCCATGCTATAAAGAAAAGAAATGTGATGAACATGTTAGGCAGCATTCCACATCAAAAATTCTATTTTTATCATTTACCTACTCGAGGACGAGCAGCAATTAAGCTTGGGATGCTGATACGTCTCCAACGTATCTATAATGTTTTATTGTTCCATGCTGTTATGTTATCATTCTTGGATGTTTTATAATCATTTTATAGTCATTTTATATCATTTTATATCATTTTTGGTACTAACCTATTGACATAGTGCCCAGTGCCAGTTGCTGTTTTCTGCATGTTTTTTACATCGCAGGAAATCAATACCAAACAGAGTCCAAAGCAGCGAAACTTTTTGAGGATTTTTTTGGGTTAGAAGACGTCCAGTGGGCCAGGAAAGCACCTGGGGGGTGCTCCGAGGGGAGAACAACCCACTAGAGCGCGCCTAGAGGCCCATGCACGCCCAGGTGGGTTGTGCCCACCTCGGCTGCCCCCTGAACCGCCTCTTTGCTCTATAAATACCCCAATATTTCAGAAACCCTAGGGGAGTCGACGAAAATAAATTCCAGCTGCCGCAGACTCCAGAAACACAAGATCCAATCTAGACACCATCTCTGAGGAGTGCACCATTTCCATTGGTGCCTCTCCGATGATGTGTGAGTAGTTCTTTGTAGACCTACGTGTCTGTAGTTAGTAGCTAGATGGCTTCCTCTCTCTCTCTCTCTTGATTATCAATACAATGGTCTCTTGGAGATCCATATGATGTAAGTCTTTTGCGGTGTATTTGTTGGGATCCGATGAACTTTGAGTTTATGATCAGATCTATGTTTTTATCCATGAAAGGTATTTGAGTCTTCTTTGATCTCTTATATCCAGGATTTCTTATAGCCTCGTATTTCTTCTCCGACATTTGGGTTTTGTTTGGCCACTTGATCTATTTATCTTTTAATGGGAAGAGGTGCTTTGTGATGGGTTCGATCTTACGGTGCTTGATCCCAATGACAGAAAGGGAAATGACACGTATGTATCGTTGCTATTAAGGATAACAAGATGGAGTCTATTTCTACATAAATAGATCTTGTCTACATCATGTCATCGTTCTTATTGCATTACTCCATTTTTCCATGAACTTAATACACTAGATGCATGTTTGATAGCGGTCGATGTGTGGAGTAATAGTAGTAGATGCAGGCAAGAGTCGGTCTACTAATCTTGGATGTGATGCCTATATAATGATCATTGTCTAGATATCGTCATGATTATTTGAAGTTCTATCAATTACCGAACAGTAATTGTTTTCCCACCATTTGCTATTTTTCTTGAGAGAAGCCACTAGTGAAACCTACGGACCCCGGGTCTCTTTTCATCATATTTGCCTTTGCGATCTATTTCCCTTTGCATTTATTTTCAGATCTATTAAACCAAAAATACAAAATTAACTTGCAGCAATTTATTTGTTCCGCGATCTATTTATCCTATCTACCACTTTTACCTCACGTTATTTGCCTATCTTGAGGCGCCGTACCCGAAAGGGATTGACAACCCCTTTTACACGTCGGGTTGCAAGTATTTGTTATTTGTGTGCAGGTGCTACGTGGTGTGAGGAGGTTCTCCTACTGGTTCGATAACCTTGGTCTCATCACTGAGGGAAATACCTACCGTCGCTATACTGCATCATCCCTTCCTCTTTGGGGAAATACCGACGTAGTTCTAGCAAACATCAAAGTGTCAATGCTTTATGTGTGACCTAGTTTGAAGTGCCATGCTATTTTTCTCCAAGTCTGAAACTGGCAGTATTAATACTTTGCATTTTCCCTTGATATTTGCAACAAATCTGCGCATCTTTGGATCATGATCGGTAATGGTGTTTTGTTGAGGGTAATTAGTACATTCTTTCCATGCTCTTTGTTGCCATGTAAAACTGATGTACCATATATTTTACTTGCCTCAAAGGTTGCATCATGAATTTGTTTTCTGCTACTATGCAAATAGCACCAAGTCTGCCTATTTTTTTTCACTCGGTGGAATTACAGGTTGTGGTGTTGCATCTCTGTGGAGTTGGCCCCTGATCGTCCATCTGTTGTTCGACAAAAGGTGTCCATTTGTTGTGTGTTGAGTTTTGTTCATAGGATGATGGTTGGTTCATTTGTTGAATTGTGTATTCATCTTGTGTATAAAGCTTGTATTCATCTTGTCGTTAAAACATGGGAGATGGGGTCATTAAAACATAACCCCGATAACTTTGATGAAAACATGAGAGAGGGGGTCGTTAAAACATAACCCTGATAACTTTGATTTTGAGGCATATGGAAACATGAGAGAGGGGGTAGTTAAAACATAACCCCGATAACTTTGACATGAGGGGGCTGGGGGTGGTTCATTAAAACATAACCCCAATAACTTTGATTTTTAGGCATATGAAAACATGATTTGCATGTCAGACAGGCATGAGAGAGGCGGTCCTCAAAGTATCCTCTCTTGAAAGATAGGATGACTCATCAGACATGAGGGGGGGAGTCCTCGACGATTGTATGAAACTGACTGTTCTAAAACTTGTGAACTTTGCATCATGTTTGCCACTGATTAATCCATTTCTCATATGCATATGATTCCTTGTTGTGATTAAGTCTATGTTTTCCACTAATCCATCTCTCATGGTTGTATATTGCCATGTTGTAATATTTGTAGAAACTATGGATAGAGACTTAGAAAAAGAAGGGTTGTATAATCCGCGACGGAGGTGATATCACCTTGTCGTTTACCAACGACACCGATGGTGAGGAAAGAGAGGATGAGGGCTCCGGTGATCTAATGGAGGAGGAAGGAGATCATGACGGCTCCGGTGATCAAATGGAGGAGGAAGGAGATCATGATGGCTCTAGTGATCGAATGGAGACGGGAGTCTTAACAGTTGCAAAGTATTAATTAAGCCTCTGCTGACTAGATGCATTTATTGTTTTGTATGTACATATATTGATGCTTCTTTCTTCTTTTAGCCCTCTGGATCAAGCTAAACTTCGGTAAGGACATGAGGCCCGAAGAAAAGGTTGGGCCAGGATGAAAGGTTCACGATCGAACAAGTCTCTCGAGATGGCCACCAATTACTCCCAAGAGGACAAAGACAAATTTATACATCATGTGGAGTTATTGTTAGGGACAACCTCCCAATCAGCATCCAAGAATGGAATAAGAAGAAGGACCCTGAAGTTTCTTATGTCCATGATAGACAGAAAGATGATCTTCGGAACTCGCTGATGACCAATTTCAGTCTACCGCCAGAGGAGGATCCGAATAAGCCAGTTATTCTCCCAAAGGTCAAGGTGTTTTCTCTTAAGAAGATGGCAGAACTATTCAAGAATTGGAAGAAACTATTGAACAAAAAGTTTGTCGACAAAGACAAGACTCCATAATTCACCGGTCAATATGAGAACGTAAAAGATCACTAGCCCGCATTTGTGGCCTACAAGAAATCAGAGAAGGCTAAGCAAAGGTCACAGATAAATAAACAAAATGCTGGAAAGAAGAAGTATCACCATGTTACGGGGTCAAGTGGCTACAGCAAAGCCCGACCTATGTGGGAAAAATCTGAGCAAGACCTTCTTGCTAAAGGGGTCCAACCAGCGACATTGTACTCGCCAGATCGGGCAAGGACTTGGTTCTTCGGCGTTGGGGGAACTTTGGACCCAGAATCAGGGAAGTGTGTTTTCATGAAACCTCAACTTGAAGTACCTGTCAAAAATCTTGAGGAAGCAATCAAGGAAGCATAGGACGGGAGGTTCCATCCCGATAGAGAGAAGGACGAGTTGTCCAAGGCCCTCAAAATCCTGAACACCCTGGACGAACACGAGGAACATCAGGCTCTGTCCCATGGGTGCATGGGTTTCCCGACGGCACTGGTTATAGAAGCCAAGAGAGAAATAAGAAAGAGGAAGCAAGCGAAATGCAAAAGATCAATGAAAGATTAGTGAAACTAGAGGCACTTGAGAGCCAGCAAGCTACCGGCCCACCATCTCAGCAGCACGAAGATCCTTCATTGGATACTGCCCACGATGCTACCCCACCATCTCAGCGGAGAAGCAGCATGGCTTCCATGGAGCTCGTTCAGCCTAATATCACGACTCGTCGCTAGCCCATGGATGGTATCACGGATAATGAACATAGTGTGCTAATGGCAAATGCCATAACCTGACCTTGAAGGTGGTGGTCGGCTACGTCTTAACTCCTCGACCTGATGCAACTTTCCATTTAGCTCCGGTTCCAGTTGGCTTTGCTATTGTCGGGGTGGATGAAATAATGCACGGATTTGAGGGGCTGGAGCTTGAGTACCCTACAGGTGAAGGGGAGATTCTTCTGGAAAATTCCTTAAGGACTACCTGTCTATGGAAGGAGAACATCTTGCTTCCAAACTAACGCTACCTCAGCAGACTCAGCCGGATCCTTGGCAAACTCCTCACAGTCCAGCTCTACTATCTCCGTTGCCTGAGTCATCTCCGGCGCGTCAGCCGTCTCCGCCGCCTCAGTGGACTCTAATGGAGGAGGCCCCTCAGCAGAATCCTCCTCCGCCTCAGCTGTCTCCAGCGCATCATCTGTCTCCGTCACCTCAGTTGTCTCCGACACATCAGCCATCTCCGCCGCCTCAGTAGGCTCTAGCGTGTCAGCAGACTCCATCGCCACAGCAACGGCGGAAGAGAGTCGTCGCCGCTCCGGCTGGTAGCAATACAACAGGGAAGAAATTCAGAGCTGGTCCACACCTCAAGGCTCCTGCCAAGTTACCATATGAGAGGACTGACGAGGAAAACAAGGACATCGTGGTTGCCAAAGTGAAGTCCCATTTTGAACGGAAACCTCCACTTCCGAAGGAACTAATAGATCCGGTGAAAGCAGAGCCTTAAGCGACCACCACCGCCTTCACCGCAATCACACTATGACCGCTGTATTGAAAAGGCATATGATGAAGCACGGCGGTCAGGAAGTACTACTAGTGCTACAAGACGAAGTGGCAAAACAATTCCCTAGCTCGGCGAATAGGAGAAGCAATCATGCCCCCAGCTCAAGGTGTCTAGCGATACCGCTAATCATCCAGGGCTAGCACCTGGTACCACTCTTGGTGATTACGTGGGCGATGATATACAGTTTGAAATGGATGAGGTAGTAGTGCCCTTTAGATACGAGCACAGGAATCCACTCATCAAACCTGATCAACTCTCGCATCTACCAATGATGATGTGAAAAATGCATGACTGGTACTTGGAATCCTGCAGCAAGGATGGGACCGACAGTATGTTGCTAGGAATTAAAGATGAGCACAACTTAATTGGAGTCGACCTGATGTGCGTTCACTTTGTGGAATTATTTCAGTTATTAAATCAAGATGCCATCTACAAAACTCTCATGACTTTCTATTGTCTGTAAGTATTATTTCTGTAATTAAGTCTCTAGCTCAGCTCGTTCATTGCATGTGTATATAATTATCCTGACTATATTATGCAGATTTAAGATCATCGAATGCAAAAGAGGACAAATCTATGACATTGGGTTCATTAGCCCAAATACCGTAAATGAATGGGCGGTACAAAACAGAGGCAAAGATACTGAGGAAAACTTGCTAAACATGTTCCTTCGACATCAAAACAAAAGTGAAATACTCTTTCCTTACAACTTCAAGTGAGTGTTACTATCTTGTGCATAATCGGTTTCACTTACTCGAGGCTAAGTGTAATTGATGAGTTATGCCTGCGCACCTTCCACTTTATTCTGCTATCCATTAAGCTTGTCGGGGAAGTAGTAATTGTCTTAGACTCGAGATGTAAAGATCCAAAGTTGTGGGCGGACATGAGTGAAATGCTTCAGTAAAAAGTTCAATCATTATCGCACCATATCGGCAACTTTCGTTCATTTCCTGATATCAAGTAATCATTTTCTTTGACGGGCGGGGTATGGAAAAAGTTCACCAGAATGGTTTCGGGTCTGAAGAAGGAGCTGCGATTTACACACCCCAAAGTAAGTAGTACTAGCTAGTTCTGTGCATCTCTCATTGATTCTAGTTTCATCAATATCATTATCATGCTTGATTATCAGTTTGATTGAACTCTATTCTCATAAAGTGCTTGTGGCAGGCAGCCGGGAATAATTTATGTGGATACTACATTTGCGAGTTGATTCGCCACTTGACCTCTGAGCGAGGCTTCTCTGACCAACAATTTGAAGTATGTAAACAATATTCATAATTTTATTTTATTACCATCAATTGTGTTGATTTTCATTCATATATATGTATTGACCCCCTTCTTTAAATAGATCTGGGAGATGCGGGATCAACTCCTACCACATAATCGCATACAAGCAATTCAAGATGAATTGGCCGGATTCTTTTTTGACCACGTCATAACTGAACACTGAGAATACAATATGGAATTGCAAATGGATTTTGGTAGATGATGTCAGGGATCATAAGAGATGTGATATTGTATATATGCAATAGCGTAGGATAGATATAGGAAAACTTGTTGTTTGACCAAGCACGGAGAAAGAGAGGTCACTTCTCTCTATATATGTTCATGATGATCTTATGTAATGGTTCCTTCATTGCTATATGTAGTAGCTAGCGTCGAGTTGAATGGAAAACATTAAATAAAAATGAAATCCTAAATGTAAAAAAATTGAAGGGTAAACACAAAAATAAAAGGGGGAAACACAATATGAAAACTACCAAACCCTCCAGAATCCCTAGACCCTTCCTTTCAAAAACAAAACAGCGCATGGCAGCTGCTGACGCGTGGCTGCCTTTTAGTCCCGGTCGGTGTTACCAAACGGGACTAAAGATCCTCATGCCTAGGGACCCCACAACGGCCACGTGGAGCTCCTTTAGTCCTGGTTCATAAGCCAACCGGGACTAAAAGTGGTGGGCATTAGTCCCGATCGTTTTGTCCCGGTTGCAGAACCGGGACTAAAGGCCCTCTGGAACCGGGACTAATGCATTGTTTTCTACTAGTGATTCATTCCCAACTTGTGAGTTCATGGGTATCCATCCGTGAAAATCCAAGGTCCTCCAAATTTTGTCCAAAGTAATGAATATCTACCGATCCCTGGATCCATGGGTAATAATGTCATCTCATAGACACAATAGCTATTCACTAATAGTATAGTTGTTAATAACATGGTTAGTATGTGGGAAAAGGTATCTGACCCTCTGGGCCCTGAGTGGTTGCCCTAGTTTTCAAGGCTATGGACCCACTAGTTAGTGAACTTCTTTTAGTTTTCTTTCCTATTCACTAATAGTATAGTGGGTCCATAGCCTTGAAAACTAGGGCGGCCGCTCAGGGCCCTGAGCGGTCGCCCTAGTATTCGCCTTCGTTTTCTTTCCAAACACCATATACTACTAGTTAGTGAACTTTTTGTGAGAACTACTAATTAGTGCAATTGAAAAACGTAAGCATGTGGTCCTTTTGACGAAGCGTGAGCTTTGTTCAGGAGTTACTAGTTTCTTTGTATACATGCAGGCTATAATCTCTACTACCTCCATTCCAAAATATAATGAGTAGTTTGACTTCTAGAATTTATGCTTTGATCAACAATTAGTGCAACAATATGTAGTTTATGTTACACTAAATAGACTTTATAAGATTTGTATTCAAAGGAATCATATATGATTAGGAATTTGTAACCATTAACTAAATAATGTATGGTAGATTTATGGTCAAATCATAAATTAGAAAATACTTAAGAGGGTAATAACTCCCAAGGTATATATAAGTAGTGCCATTAAATCAACTCAAAAAAGTTGTGCAATTAAATTTCTGACAACTTATCTTTTTGATACTCCCTCCATCCAAGTATATAAGGCCTATATTTTTCAAGTTTGTGTTTGACCAATGAAAAGATTAGTAGTATATGAGATGTATGATATGTCGTGGACTTAACACGGCAGATGCCCTAGCAAGAGGACTTAGGTGTGGAGCCATCGCCACTAGGTTAGCTTGAAGGGGTTAAAACGAGAAAAAGGACACGGGGAATTTTTACCCAGGTTCAGCCCCTCTCAACGAGGTAAAAGCCTACTCCTGCTTTAGGTTGTATTGCTTGGGTTTCGATTACCAGGGAGTGAATACGCTTGACCTAGTTCTCGATCTGTTGTTTCTTGAGTTAACCCACCGCCGGGTCTCACCTTGATATAAACAGGTTGAGGCCAGGCGGCTTACAGAGTCCCGACCGGCTCACACAATGTGACCAGCTCGGTTTCTAACAACACTTGCCTTACATAACAATTTAAACATATGGCGGCTCATTCCTTTGGGCCCTAAGTCGCCTCCGGGTCTTGGGCCTTCAATAAGCTTGCTTTATGAACTGACATCTTCACATCTTTGGCTTCTTCATCTTGGGTCGCCCGTAGCTTGACCCGGCCCCTCCTCGGTGGGTCATAACTAGTAGTTATTATATCCCCAACATTAGGCCCCAAGTTGATTTGAACTTTTTCACATCAATCTTCATCACTTGTCTTAGAAGAATCTTCACTTCTCAATTCCTTACCGCTCCACTTTAACCCGCCATGATGTCACATTTCATAATTGTGTTAACCCGCCATGATGTCATTGCGTATTAATTTTTCACAAAGCCCATGATATCTCAACGGATTTTTTTTATCTTAATATACCTTCCGAAAATCGAGGTGTCCACATAGCCACATAATCATTTTTTTTGTCTCCTTGATTCCCGCGCATGCCATTTATCCATCTCCTTATAAATAGGGGCAAGGGGTCATCTTTTCCACTTTCCACCCCTACTGTCGCATCTTCTTCCTTCTCGCGCCGGTCCTACACCGCCCGAGCTCCGTCGCTGCCATCTCAAGCATCATCAACTCCGGCCGCTGCATCACCCTGAACGCATCCAGAGATCGTCGCGCTCCTATGCTGCTTCAGCAGCATCAGTAAGTACTCCGACTCCCTTGTGTCATATCTCCATTAGGGTTTGCCCTAGTTCGTCAAAGATCATCATTGTTCTTCATATTCCTCTCCCAAATCGTGTAATTTGATCTGAGTATGGTACTGACATTA
>LT934114.1:68300355-68352699 GCA_900231445.1 Triticum turgidum subsp. durum | reverse complement strand
ATAAGATCCCATCTGAGCACATGAATTCTTCCACTGCTGTAATGTTAGGTTTACCATTTATTTTCTTTTTTTGAACTGTTGTAGATCGAAAGCAACAAAACTGATCTGTAAAACATGTTTGTTCAACACTTGTCAAAATTTTACTCATAGGCTCATAACCATTAGTTCTCCATGGCAGTTTAAATAGCAATCTGTAACCCGCCAGATGCACGGCGGCTTAAATCTGAATCCTTTTTAAACAGGCAATGTTCATCAATGTTATCAAGAGTTGGCCACACCTTACCGACTTAAAGTACTTTTTAACTTTTCATAATAATTCTTCATCTGAACTGAGCGGCTTATCATTTGCCGTTATATCCTTTTTAGGCCAAAAATGACCAATACTGTCACCTCCTGCAACTGGGCTCCCTCCATTGTAACGGAGCAGACACTTACTGAGTATGTTGAAACTGGCATCATAGCTTCCAAAGAGATCATCCACTGGCGTGCCCCAGAACCGGGCGTAGACAAACCTCAATCTAAGGAAAATGAGGTCATAGTATTTGCTGACCATATGAACCGGGGCTTCTCCTTGCCTGGATCGAAGTTCTTCCGCGATGTGCTAGATTTCTTTCAGCTCCATCCTCAAGACATTGGACCCAATTCCGTGTCTAACATCTGCAACTTCCAAGTTTTCTGCAAAGTGTACCTTCAAGAAGAACCCAGTGTTGACCTCTTCAGAGAGTATTTTTATTTGAACCGCCAGAATGAGTTCACAAATGGACCCAGCCTAGAACTTGGTGGGATTTCTATTCAGTGTCGCAGAGATGTGGTTTTCCCTACAGCCAAGCTCCCCAGTCATCCCAAAGACTAGAACCAAACTTGGTTTTACTGCCAAGACACTTCTCCACCTGATGAAAACCCTTTGTCGGGTTTCCACAAGGATCGGCTTAGCCTAGTGCATCCCCTTCCAGGCCGGCTCATGACCGCTGAACGAGCCAAGTATAGAGTCACTTTCTCCAAGATAAGGGCCTTGCTTGCCAACTGATTGACTGGTGTCGACCTAGTCCGCTGTGTCGGATTTCGGGTTCTGGCAGACCCTCTAGGTTCGAACACTAGGGTGCGCGCAAAGATCTCGCCCTCTACCTACCTGCACCTCGCCGCCTTGCTAGGATCTAAGCTATGAAAGGAACAACACAAGAGACACAGGGTTTATACTAGTTCGGGCCACCATTGTGGTGTAATACCCTACTCTAGTTTGTGGTGTGGTGGATTGCCTCTTGGGCTGATGATGAACAATACAAGGAAGAACAGCCTCGCGAGGGTCTGTTCTTGGCTGGTGTGATAAACTGCTAGGGGGAGTTCAGTCGCTCTTCCTACTGGTTTTCTAGATGATCATCCTCCTCCTACCTTGTGGGTGGCTAGTCCTATTTATAGGCAAAGGCCCTGGGACTCTTCCCAAATATTGAGCGGGAAGCGCGCCAACATTGGCCATTTTGAAGGGGAACATCTAGTACACTTATTCTGACTAAAGTTGGTCCTCGCCTGTCAAAGGCTCTGGTGGTGACGCCGGCTTGGGCTCCACAATGACTTCCTTCCTGCCGTTGCGACGGTCTTGGTCTTGTTGCACCGAAACGAATGCCTTTGCTTGATGCTCTCGCGTGCGCTTGCTCCCTTTGCACCAAAGAGGAAAGGAGGACACTGCGCGGGCTGGCGCCCGCCTGGCACCCTTGGTCGTCATGGCTTGTGTCATGGGCACCTCGTGAGGTATCCCGCCTTGATCTGTCTGCCTCCTCGCGAGCCAGCCTGACGAGGTCGTGCCTGAGGAAGCTTCTTGTCGTCCACCCCGCGAGGCTTGGCCCCTCGCGAGGGTCTTGAGCTCGTGCTGATGAAGATGGGCCGTGCTGGGCCGCCCCTTGAGCCACGCCGCAGGCCGCAGGCAGGCAAGTCTGGGGACCCCCGTTCCCAGAACACCGACAGTAGCCCCCGGGCCCAAGGCGCGCCCGGACTCGGCTAAGCAGAGAAGCGAAGGGGCAAGTGCGAAGCGCCCCGGGCCCTAACAGCCTGCGGCCTTGGGCGCCGCGTGGCGGTTGATTGGACGTGGGCAGCTCCGCTCCCCCACGACGCCTCGGCAACTGCACGAACTGACAAGTCATGCAAAGAGGGTCATGATTACCTGTGATCGTGGGGGGGGCGGTGGTCAGCCTCCCCTGGCTATAATTACAGGACGGCGCCTGCCCTTCCAGTCCATCCCCTCTGGCACCGTCAAAGAGGTTCTCGGACGTGGAGAAAGGAAAGGCCCGCCAGGTGGAGCCTGACTCTCCCCCGCCCAAGCGCGGTCAAGGCCGTCCCCACAAGCACCCTGCGACTCCCACGGTGGCTGCCACTGGGGGGCGCGCTATGGCCGCGCGACCCCCTAGGCCGTGCTCCCACTCGGCAGAGGTTCTGCCGGAATTCGTTGTGTGGTCGGTGGAACCGGCCAGCACCCGGCTCCAACTTCCTCGCTTCCTCCTAGGTGAGCTTCCGGATGGCGCCCCGGGCGGCCTCTGGCTTCAGGCGGATGGTTGCTACAGCCGGGCCCCCTGGGCTTCGCTAGAGGTCTCTGCGGCCGGGAGCCTGGCCCTGACCCGCGGCTGGCAAACGTTTGCCCGCACGCGTGGTCTGAGCCAGCGGTGCACCCTTCACTTCAAGTTCGACGGCGATGCCACCCTCTACGTGAGGGTGTTCGGGGAAGATGGTCGCCGCGCTGGGTGCTGCCCTGAGAACGACGACCGCGGCCGTGGGTCCAGCCCCAGCGACGATGAAGACGACAGCGCGCGCGTGGTCGGCGGCGCTCGTGGTTCATCGAGCTTCGATGGCTCTTCTTCGGGCAGCGGCTCTTCTAGTGGTGGCCGCGATCAGCCTCCGCGCTGCCGCGCCCGCCTGGAGGGAGGTAGCGGGTCCGCCCGCCGTGTCGCCTCGGTGAAGCGCGAGATGAAGTCCTCCTGAGCTCCGGAGGCAGTTCAAGTCTCCCCCGCGAGTTGGTGTCGGGCGAGTCGCGCATGTTTTGTTCTTTTTCCCTTCTCCTGCGCAGAGAGACAGTAGTGTAGGGCCCCGCGAGGGTGTGCTTGGACTATTGTTATTAATTATCGTACTGCTTCCACTATTCCGGTATTGTGCCTTTGTGTCGCACGCCTGCGCGCAGAAATTACTTAGCTCGGGGGGGGCTATCGTGACCTTTGCTTCCCGAGGCCGAGGCCTCGTCGAACGCTTCACGTCCTGCGAGGGTTAGTCTGGAGAGGTAGTTCCCGGCCTCAGCTGTGGAGGCGACCGACCCAGGTCCTGTGTTCGTGTCGCGGTGCCCGTGGGGCATGGACTGGAGGGGTGCTCCTGTAGTGGACCCGGGTAGGGAAGCCTCGAACGATAAGAGCAGAAAACACTCGTGAGGGTGCCCGTGTTGCTCCCTCATGAGACTTGCATGAGAGAAATCGAGGCAGGAGAGCGAAAAAGGCAAAGAGTCACAAGCCAAAGACAACAAAAACTTCAATAAAACCTCGACTGGGGATGAACAAGCCAACTGCAGAAAGCAAATGAGAAAAGCCGCGTCCGGCACCTAATCTAGTCTTCGACGTCTTCTCACCAGCGCGGAGCTAAGTGCTGCCACTGGGCGTGGGAGGGAGCCCTAGGGCCTGAGGCCGGCGCTCCTGAGACTCCGGGGCGTGTACAGCCCCAACTCATTATTACGTGAGAGTGTCACGGGCGGCGAGCTTCACAGGCATTGGCCTTCTTCATAGGCTCCGGGCCTTTCTCGGAAAGATAAACTTCACAGGCGTTTGCCTTCTTCACGGGCTCTAGGCCTTTTCCAAAACACAACAGCTTCACAGGTGTTCGCCTTCTTCACAGGCTCTGGGCCTTTTCCAAAGCGCAACATCTTCACAGGCGTTCGCCTTCTTCACAGGCTCTGGGCCTTTTCCAAAGCGCAACAGCTTCACAGGCGTTCGCCTTCTTCACAGGCTCTGGGACTTTTCCAAAACGCGACAGCTTCACAGGCGTTCGCCTTCTTCATAGGCTCTGGGCCTTTTTAGGGGTAAAACCTCCGGAGGTGCTGAATGTTCCACGCTTTCTGGACGGGTACCCCCTTCTGAGTCTCCAAGCGCGCGGAGCCGGGCCTGGAAACATGAACAACCTTGAACGGGCCACCCCACATGGGAGAGAGCTTATGCAGTCCCTCCCTAGAGAGAACCCGCCTGAGCACGAGGTCCCCTACCTCGAGAGTCCTGGGGCGGATGTTGCGGCAGTGGTATCGCCGCAGCGCTTGTTGGTATCTTGCCCCCCGGAGCGCGGCTTCCCGACGACGCTCCTTCCCCAGCACGAGGTCCGTCCCCCGCATGGCGTCCTGCTGCACCTCGTCGAACGCTAGGACCCGTGCGGAACGACGTCTGACCTCGTGAGGGAGGACCGCTTCAGCTCCATAGACCAGGAAGAATGGGGTCTCGCCAGTTGACTTGGTCGCGATCGTGCGGATGGACCACAACACGGACTGAAGCTGGTCGTGACAACCTCGGCCACAGGCCTCCAGCTTCTTCTTGAATGTCCTGGTCTTGAGGCCTCTCAAGACCTCCGCGTTGGCCCGCTTGGCCTGACCGTTGCTCCGGGGATGCGCCACTGAAGCGTAGCATATCTGCGTTCCAAGGTTAGCACAATATGTTTTGAAGAGGTTACTGGTGAATTGTGAACCATTGTCGTGATGATGCGGTTCGGCACCCCGAACCGGCTCACGATGCCCTTGATGAACTTGACCGTAGAACCTGTGGGGATGGTGCGGACGGCTTCCATTTCAACCCACTTGGTGAACTTCTCCACAGCGACGTAGAGGTAACGATAGCCCCCTGGCGCCCGAGGAAATGGGCCTAGGATATCCAACCCCCAGACTGCGAATGGCCACGAGAGGGGTATAGTTTGCAGACCTCCCACTGGCTGATGGATTTGCTTGGCATGGAATTGGCAGGCCTCGCAAGGTCTCCTCCTCAGACTTGCGTGAATCCTTGTGCTATCGAACATCAATGAGGTAATATGACCCGTTGTTCAGATTTTTGCTGAACACAAAAGGCCCTTCCCAAGGTGGGGATAATTTGTGCATGTCAGTTTGATCCTGGATGAACCGGAGCACCAGATCTCCTTCTTGAAAGGTCGGGGATATAACCCGACGGTTGTGATAACGATGCAGATCTTGCTGGTAAATTGCCGAATGAGCCACCGCAAGGTCACGCTCCTCATCAAAAAGGTCAAGAGCATCCTGACGTGCTTTTCAATTATCAGCTTCAACATAAGCTGCCACACGGGGCGAGTCATGATGAATGTCACTAGGGAGAACCGCCTCTGCACCATAAACCATTAAGAAAGGCGTGTAACTCGTAGATCTGTTGAGGGTAGTATTGATACTCCATAGCACTGAGGGCAACTCTTCCACCCAACAACCCGGCGTCTTCTGCAAAGGGACCATAAGCATGGGCATGATACCTCTCAACCTGATTGGTTCTTTCAGCTTGACCATTAGACTGGTGGTGAGCCACGGACGACACATCAAGGCGACTATGTTCTTGTCGACAGAATTCTTTCATTGCACCATTAGACAAATTAGTACCATTATCAGTGATGATACTATGAAGGTATCCAAAATGAAAGATCACTTTCTTAATGAATTGAACCGTCGTCGCTGCATCACATTTGTTGACCGGCTCAGCTTCAACCCACTTTGTAAACTTGTCAACAGCCACCAGGAGGTGAGTCTTTTTGTCCTTGGACCTTTTAAAATGCCCAACCATATCCGGCCTCAAGACTACAAACGGCCAAGTAATTGGAATCATCCTAAATTCTTGAGCCGGCACATGAGCTCATCTTGAAAATTTCTGACAGCCATCACATTTACTGATCAAATCATCTGCATCAGCATGAGCCGTCAGCCATTAAAACCCATGACGAAAAGCCTTAGCCACGAGAGACTTAGAACCGGCATGATGCCTACAATCTCCTTCATGAATCTCCCTTAGAATTCCATGGCCCTCCTCAGGAGAGATGCATCGTTGAAACACACCTGTAACACTGCATATGTGTAACTCACCATTAACAATAGTCATCGACTTAGACCTTCGGGTTATTTGTCTGGACAAAGTTTCATCATCAGATAACTCACCCCAGGTCATATAAGCCAGATATGGAACAGTCCAATCAGGAACAGCATGGAGAGCCGCCACCAACTGTGCCTCCGGGTCAGGAATTGCAAGATCTTCCTCTGTGGGCAATTTAACCGAAGGATTATGTAAAATATCGAGGAAAACATTAGGGGGCACCGGCTTACGCTAGGACCCTAGCTGGCTTAAAGCATCAGCAGCCTCATTTTTCCTGCGATCAACATTCTCTACTTGATAACCCTTGAAATGACCAGCAATAGAATCAACCTCTTGGTGATAAGCCGCCATGAGTGGATCCTTTGAATTCCAAGTTCCTAAAATTTACTGAGCCACCAAGTCTGAGTCACCAAAACACCTTACCCGGCTTAGATTCGTCTCTTTAGCCATCCAAAGACCATGGAGCAAGGCTTCATTCTCGGCTGCATTGTTAGTACAAGGGAACATCAATCTTAAAACATAACAAAATTTATCACCTCGTGGGGAATTCAAAATAACTCCAGCCCCCGAGCCTTCAAATTGTCTGGATCCATCAAAATGAATATTCCAATACGTGCTATCCGGCTTTTCCTCAGGCATCTACAGTTCTGTCCAATCATTGATGAAATCCACAAGTCCTTGAGACTTGATAGCTGTCTGAGGCATATACTTCAAACCATGGGGTCCAAGCTCAATGGCCCACTTGGCTACCCGACCTGTGGCTTCTCTGTTTTGAATAATATCCCCTAAGGGAGCAGAACCAACCATAGTGATGGGATGACCAAGGAAATACTGTTCCAACTTACGGCTAGCCATGCACACGCCATAAACCAGTTTCTGCCAATGTGGGTATCTCTGCTTAGATTCAATGAGCACCTCACTGACATAATAAACCGGCATTTGAACCGGATACTCCTTGCCTGGCTCTTTCCTTTCCACCATGATTGCCACATTGACAGCTCTGTTGTTAGCAACCACGAATAAAAGCAAGGGCTCCTTCTCAATAGGAGCTGCAAGAACTAGCGGTTCAGCCAGTTGTCTCTTAAGCACCTCAAACGCCTCATTGGCAGCATCACTCCAAACAAAGTGATATGTCTTCTTCATCATCTAATAAAGAGGAATGGCCTTTTCACCCAGATGGCTTATAAACCGGCTCAAAGCCGCAATATGACCTACCAAACGCTGGACGTCATTTATACATGTCGTCTTAGCCAAAGATGTGATAGCCTTGATTTTCTCCGGGTTAGCCTCAATGCCTCTCTCAGAAACCAAGAAACCCAATAGTTTGCCTGCTGGTACGCCAAAGACACACTTGGCCGGGTTAAGCATCATCTTATAGACCCAGAGATTGTCGAAGGTCTCTTTCAAATCATCTACCAAGGTCTCTTTCTACCTGGATTTCATAACAATAGCATCAACATAGGCATGAACATTGCACCCAATCTGGTTATGGAGGCAATTCTGAACACACCGCTGATAAGTCGCATGGGCACTCTTGAGCCCAAAAGGCATAGTAACACAGCAGAAGGCTCGAAAGGGAGTGATGAAAGTTGTCTTCTCTTGGTCCTTAACTACCATCTTGATCTTATGATAAACTCAAACGCTCACAACCCGCCGTAGCATCAATAATCTGATCAATACGAGGGAGAGCAAAAGGGTCAGCCGGACAGGCCTTATTAAGATCTGTATAATCCACACACAAATGCCAAGTTCCATTTCTCTTAAGCACCAGCACCGGGTTAGCCAACCACTCATGATGGAAATCTTCAATGATGAACCCAACCGCCAAGAGCCGGGCCACTTCTTCACCAATGGACTTTCGCCTCTCTTCATTAAAACGACGAAGGAATTGTTTGACCGGCTTAAAATTGTGATCAATATTGAGAGTGTGCTCAGCGGGTTCCCTCGATACACCTGGCATGTCTGAAGGTTTCCATGCAAAGATGTCCCGGTTCTCACGGATGAACTCGATGAGTGCGCTTTCCTATTTCGGATCCATATTAGCACCGATGTTGAACTGCTTGGATGAGTCGCCAGGAACAAAGTCAACCAACATAGTGTCATCTGCCGACTTAAATTTAAACAAGGGGTCATGCTCTGTAGTTGACTTCTTCAAGGGGGTCATATCTGCTGGGTCAACATTATCTTTGTAAAACTTCAACTCCTCTGTGGCACAATCCTCAAGGGGGTCATACGCAGCATCGCCTTCTTCACAATCTAGAGCGATCTTCCTATCACCATGGACCATGATGGTGCCTTTATGACCCGGCATTTTAAGCTACAAATAAACATAACAAGGCTATGCCATAAATTTGGCATAAGCCGGCCGCCCGAACAAAGCGTGATACGGACTTTTGATCTTGACCACCTCAAAGGTCAATTTTTCAGCTCTAGAATCATGGTCATTGCCAAAGGCCACTTCCAGGGTTATCTTACCCACCGGATATGCCGACTTACCAGGCACCACCCTATGAAAAATAGTAGCAGATGTCTTAAGATCCTTGTCAGTCAAATTCATATGTCGAAAACTATCATAGTAAAGGATATTGATACTACTGCCTCCATCCATGAGCACCTTTGTAAGCTTGTACCCTCCTACCTGAGGAGCAACCACCAATGCCAATTGACCCGGATTGTCAACCTAGGGCAGGTGATCCTCACGGCTCCATATCATACGCTGCTCAGACCACCTTAAATACCGTGGGATCACTGCCTCAACCAAATTCACCGCCTGCTTATGGATTTTCTGATCTCGTTTGCACAGACTCGTTGTGAACACATGATATTGACCACTATTTAGCTGCTTTGGATTGCTCTGATAACCAGAATGCTGCTGTTGATTCCCTTAACCGGACTGCTGACTAAAGCCACCTTGATTGCCTTGGCCCTGAAAACCAGAGCTTGAACTGCCACCTCCAAAGCCAGGTCCGTGAGAGCCGGATCCTAAGCCGCCATGCGGTCCATGATTATTCTGGAAAAAAATAGAATTTCTATACTCCCTCATGATGAAGCAATCCTTCCATAGATGACTGGTCGGCTTCTGTTGTGTACCGTGCTTTGGGTAAGGTTGATTCATCCTGGCCTCAAGATTGAACTTCATCCCTCCAAACCGGGGCGTTGATGCTTTCCCCTTACGATGTTGATTATTGTTCTGCGCATTGGTGTTAGCTACAAAGTCCAAACCATTGTCGGCCTTGCGATTACCATTGCCACCTTGACTCGCTGTATTATGTTGTCCCTTTGCATTGCCACTCTTCTTCTCTTTGACAGCCTTCTCCACGTCATACTCAGGGTCTTTAGTACTATCAGAGTCGGCATATTTGACGAGAGCCGCCATGAGCTCCCCCATATCATTGCAGTTGCGCTTAAGCCGCCCCAGGTTCTGTTTAAGAGGAAGAAAATGACAATTCTTTTCCAACATCAGGACGGTTGAACCATCATTGATAATGTCTGATGAATGAATAACGGCTGAGATCCGGCACGCCCAATTGGTTGTTGACTCGCCTTCTCCCTGGACACAAGAGTCTAAGTCTAGAATCGACATAGGTTGCTTGCACGTGTCTTTAAAATTTTGAATGAAACGCACCTTCAGCTCGGCCCATGACCTGATGAAGTTAGGGGGAAATCCTTTTAGCCAAGTACGTGTTGGCCCATCCAACATCATGGTGAAGTACTTAGCACATGCAACATCGCTAAAATCCAGCACCTCCATAGCCATCTCATAACTCTCAATCCAAGCTTCTAGGGGTTGATCCCCATGTAATTAGGCACCTTGTGAGGGCCCTTGAAATCCTTAGGCAAGCGTTCGTAACATAGAGCCGGCACTAAACATGGCAGGCCAAGAGTTCTGGAGGTCACACCTGCCTCCAGAGACGCCGATGGGTAAGCCGGAGATTGTTGCTGAGCCGCCAACTCAGCCTCATGCCACGCTCTGCCCTGGTCCACCAAAGCCTGAGCATCATTACTAGAGCGCGGCGGGACAGGCCTATGAGGCTGATTATGGTGCCGTTCACTGCTCGACACTGCTGGCGAATCAATGTGCCTGCTATAACTCCGGCTTGGGTGCGGGGTCGAATGAATCCGTTCATGATTGTATGAATAAGCCGCCTGTTGAGCCACCGTTGTTTGAAGAAGCTCTCTGGCTCGCCGTATCTCCATCACAGCTGGTGACTCATCTTGAACAGGGAGATCCGCCAATCGGGTAGCCATGGCGATCATATTGTCCAGAGGGTTAGAATAATGACCCGGTGGCATTGGAACATGATGAGGAGGGGTCAAGTTTAAACATGGGGGGTCTGCAGCACGTGGCTGAACGGGTCCTCCAGCTGCCGGTGCCTCAACAACCCGATCCACCATGGTCGGGTTACTGGTTCCTGCCCCAAGCGTGTTGAAAAGGTTTCTTGCATCGTACACTGGAGGTAAACGGCTCTGGTGCCTTCTGTTAAAGACAACGTTTGATGCATTCTGGTCCAAGCTTAAGCGAAAATTTTCTGCTTGAATCTGATGTGCTTCCCTCTCCAAGGAGGCTCGTTCCGTTGTCATCCGGGTGTTCTCAGCATTAAGATCCTCCTTAGCCTGAGCTATCTCGTTGCGTAACTTTGCAACGTCCACTTATGTTACGCTTGGTTCACCGGGGTTACTTCCACCATCAGCAACATTGCCAGGGCCTCCATCAGTTCAAATAACACTTGAGCCGGCGGGTGCACAGGGCCTCCTGCCCGGCTGCCATAGCAGTTGCTGAACCAGAGATCATTGCTACCGTAGCTGAAGAATTCTGCACCGGCTGCGTACCGGCCATGAAGATCGCAACCCGGTTTGGCGGCTCATAGGGGTCCGAAATACTGTCGCCATCGAAACAGCCCCCAAGCCTATCATCCTGCACTTGATACATGGAATTGGTCTTGCCGGTTGAAGACTCATCGCCTGAGTAGACGGCCGTCTCTCCATCGGACGCAGATCCTCCCTCGAGATCCACTCCTTGAGTAAAGCCAACAAAGACACGCTTCGAGGCGGCTTGAATCTTGGCGGGTCGCGCGTGCTGAGCCATCTTGATGATGTTGGTGCAGGTGTCCGGCTCAGCTTTCGACTCGCCGATCTTGCTGATGAAGACATGAATTCCGCCGAAGAGGACCCAGTACCCATACTCGATTGAGCCGGCCTTGGGGGCCCAGCCCGTGTCGTCGATGTAGAGATTGCCGCGGGGACTCTTAGTCATCCGACCCACAGCGTATCCCTTGATCCCTGCGAAGTTGCCCTTTAAGAACTCGAAACCACCGTGCGCTGGACCCGTGGTGAGCGTCAACTGTCGTGCACTTAACACGGCAAATGCCTTAGCAAGAGGACTTATGTGTGGAGCCATCGCCGCTAGGTTAGCTTGAAGGGGTTAAAACGGGACAAAGGACACAGAGAGTTTTTACCCGGTTTCGGCCCCTCTCAACGAGGTAAAAGCCTACTCCTACTTTACGTTGTATTGCTTGGGTTTCGATTACCAAGGAGTGAATATGCTTGACCAAGTTCTCGATTTGTTGTTTCTTGAGTTAACCCGCCGCCGGGTCTCACCTTTATATACACAGGTTGAGGCTAGGCGGCTTACAGAGTCTCGGGCGGCTCACACAATGTGACCAGCTTGATTTCTAACAACACTTGCCTTACATAACAAGTTAAACATATGGCATCTCATCCCTTTGGGCTCTAAGTCGCTTCCGGGTCTTGGGCCTTCAATAAGCTTCGGGGGGGGCTCATTGGCGAAGAACTAACCAGCTCTCCCCCTCCACCTCCCCCACACCGCCCCATGTGGTGACTTGGGGGGCAGGGCTCCCGCGAGTGTAGCACCCCACCCCTCTCCTCTCCCTCGCCACCGCATGAGGCTGGCATCAGGCAAGGCCCATGGCGCAGCTGGGGACTGCGGTGGCGGGGCCTTTGCTGCTCCGGCCGCTTCGGAGGGCTTCGGATTTGGGACGGCGGTCCCGAGTGAGGCCCCTCTGCTCCTATGGCGTGCTATGGGGTTGGCGTCGTGCCGGCGTTCTGGTTGGGTGGCCAACCGAACTCCAATAGACTGGGACCCCGCATGGCTACCCTAGCAGCTGGCGATGCCAGATCTGGCCGTGGCTGCCCTGGCGGCTGGCAACGCTCGATCTGGCTGCTGCTCTCCCTCCCTTGCTCAGTGTGCGTCGCCCTCGATGGATCCCGGCTACACTGGCCGGCCCCAGCCTGTGGGCGACTCTGGTGGTTGGGATCCAGACAGGGGGAAACCCCTAGTCGGCTCTGGCCGACCAAGACGATGACGACACCTGCGGGCGTCGATTTCTTCATGGAGACGTCGGTCAAGGTCTACCCTTCCACTACCCACCCCCTGATCCTCGGGTGAAAACCCTAACTCCGGTGGGCGGCGGCGGCGGCGGCGTTCTCGATGTCGTGACCTTCTTGAAGGCACCACCTTGAGGGATGTGGTGGTGGGCACTGTTAGGGTGCGTTGACAGCAGCCATTGGCGTGTCCTTCTTCATCCAAGCTTTAGCTTTTCCTCCGTCGTGTTCTGGCCGTTGGTTGTGCAGCTTCCTCTGCTTTTGCTGAGCCTCGTCGGCACATTTGGGTGCTGTGATCCGCTCCTCGGGACTACCCGTCGGCTTCCATCCGTGTTAATGGAAACTTCCCGTTCTTTGATGGTTCAGCGCCTTGCGATCCAAGCGAGGAGGTTGTGACCTCCTTCAGAGACGGGGTTGGATGGTCCCGTCATACCGAGGTCCTTAGGTTTTGGTGAAGGCAGGCCATGTAGGTGTAACTTCATTCCCTCTCCAGAGCCGACATTGCTCCCGACCATGTGTAGTCGCGGTGGAGGACCTCAATTCCTTCAGCTAGGTGCTCCATTGTATATCCTTCTTGTGTGAAGTGCTTGAGGCTTATGAGCTGCTTTCCAGGTCCTCTGTATCTTGCTACTTTCTTTGTCCTAGATCCTTGTTGTACTCTGCATTGTACCCTGGTCGGTTGATGGCTTTGTTAATTCAAAGTCGGACTAGGCTACTCTCCCTACTCGGCCTCGGCTACATCTTTTCTCTAAAAAAAAGTAAACTCCTTTCACATACAAACTTGATGGTATACTTTGTGTAACATGCATGTCATATAGTATTACTATAACCCATGGTCGAGGGTAACATCGAAAAACATAGTAGGCCCTATATATTGGATGGAGGGAGTCAGCAAGGTTAAAGTTGACCACTTTAACTATATGTAAGTTGCATGTTTTTAAATTTTGGGTAAGTTGGTATTCTCTGACCTTTGATTCTTCTGTCAAGATTTGTGTTGTATTGTTTCCCCTTATGTAGTTTCATGGCTTCTTGTGCTAATATTTTTACTTTCCCCTAATTGGGCTAGTCAATTTTTTTATTGGGCTTGAAGCCCGTTACCCGTTGCCTGATTCTTTTCTCTGTTTCTATACATTTTTTGTTTATTATTTTTTTGGGATCATGGGTGAGTGTGAATGTATACACACAAGTACTATATCTATACCTACTAATAAAGCAAAGTGCGTTTCTCCTTTTTTTTCATCCGTTCACCATCGAAATTTATTTTTATATTTTGAGGTGGTATTAAATTTTTGTCCGCCCATCTGTATTTTTAGCAATACAGAATTCCGTACTAGGCCCGCACAAACTATGGCCCAGCAAAACCAGCCTACTTATTTGCCTGCCCATGTAGCTGCAAAAAGCCTACTTCTCGCACTGTGCATCAGGTAGTCAGAGTTCGCATAGAATGCCCAAGACTGGGCCGGCCCCTTTTGTTTTTCTGTCCAAATTTATTTTATTTTTACCCTATTTCGTAATTCAAAAAATTTAAAACAGTTCAGAATTTGATTTTTTGTCAAATTTTTAAAAAATATTCGAATTACAATATTGTCTTCTACTTTTCAAAATGTTTGGAAATTAATTTATTTTATCATTCAGATTCTTTTTAAAATTCTGAAATACTCAAAAATTGTTTGTGATTTAAAAACATGTATTATTAAAAATATTCGAAACTTGAAATATATTCTTGCTTTAGTAAAATATATACAGATTCAAAATGGTGTTCGCGTTTAAAAACACATAATACAATATTGTTCTGAATGTTCAAAACATGTCCATTTTCGAAAGTCGATCACATATTAAAAATATGTTTGGGTTTGATAAAAGGCTCATGTCTTCAAAAAATGATGTTGTTTCAAATTTTGTTCATGTTTTTGCCAAAATGGACAGAATATTAATAACATTGTTCGTAATTTCAAAAAATATTCATGTTTCCAAGAATATTCAGCAATTCATTTTTTTTAAAGTTCAAAAATGTTTTAAATCTGACATTGCACTATGTTCTTAAATATTTGCGCTGGCCATTGGTTAGCAGTAGGCGTTTGTGACCGTGGCTAGCGGCACGCAGTCGCGTCTTTAAGGTCATGTGTTCGATCGTTCAACACCTCGTTTTTTTGGATTATCACACCAGTTTTTATATGTCCTTAAGTTGTCTGAAAATAAAGAGGTTCTGCGACAATAAGGAAGTTGTCTCGAGAATTATGAGGAGAACGAGGGACTCCACAAATTATTGCCGGGGTAACTTGCATGTGCCAATAAAAGACAATATGATGGTTGGCTATAATGGAAAATAAAATTGTGGGCACGTGCTGATAAAAGAGAATATGCTGGTTCTGGTCTAATTAATAAAATTTATGGGCATGTGAGCGCAAAAATAGTTGAAGAGAATAAACCCTGATAATGAAGAGATATTCATGCCTGCTTATGCACTGAGTATGCTTATGAAACATAATTTATAAGCTACAATTAGTAATCCATCCGGTTAGGTCGTCGTAGGTAGGATAAAGTGGTCGAAGCAACCATGCCTCAAAGGTCGTCGCGCAATAACCAAATGAGGATGTAACCACAACTCCGAGACGGAGGTGAACCCAGAGAAAAAAAAGGTATCAGTTGGGTGGTCGCCATCACGCCGACCAGCCCCATCACTATCAAAATTTCGTGGGCCAAACATGACACGTAAGAAGACCGCAGCTCCTCGGTCTGTCACCCACCGCCGTGGAGACAATTTTTGATGAACACATCAATTATCTCTCCTGCTGGTTGTTGCAAAAAAAATTATCATCCCGTTGCAACGCATGGGCATATGTGCTAGTGACACCTATGTAAATTATACTAGAGTGTAAAAATTGCACTATTAAGTACTTATTCTTTGCATATTACAATTCCAGTGCATTTTTTATTTTTGTTTTCATTTTCATTCTTCTTACAGGGTAATACAAACGCCAATAATTCATTCTTAATTCAAAAAAATTGTAATTATTTTACTTTATAACTTTATATTTCATTGTCTTTCTTCTTTAAGGGTTATACCAAAGCCACCAATTCATTCCATCCGGGAAATTTATTTTTTTATGAAAATACCACTATTATATGCTTATTTTTGCATATTAAAATGCACATTTTACGTGCAAATTTTTCGTTATTTGTTTTATAAAAATTTGTTTTCTTTCTTCTTAAAGGATAATACCAATATCACCAATTCATTTTTCCTTAGAAAGTGTTATATTTATTTTGTGTGTGTAAGTATGCAAAATGGAAGTACTATGTAATATTTGTGTAAATTATACTAGTGTGCAAAAATTGCACTATTATACGATTATTCTGCAAATTACAAAAAGTGCAATTTCAATATAAAGTCGCGTGCAAGTCATTTTTTTTAAAGCATATTTCTTTGTAAAGGGTAATACCAATACCACGAGTTTATTCTTTCTTTGAAAACCTTATTGTTATTATTATTGTGTGTGTAAATATACATGCAAGTACTGTACAATATGCGTGTAAAATATAATAGAGTGCGAAATTTGCACTATTATATGTTTATTCCGCATATTACAAAAAGTACAATTTCAATGCAAAGTTGTGTGCAATTTTTAAATTTTATTATTTCTTAAAACCAACATTTTTTATTTTGTGCGTGTAAGTATGCACACAAGTACTATATAATATGCGTGTAAATTATACTAGAGTGCCAAAATTTCAATATTGTATAACTTTTCATATTACAGAAAATGCAATTTCAATGCAAAGTTGTGTGCATTTTTTTAATCATTTTTCTTTCTACGCAAATGGTAATACCAATGCTACTAATTCGCTCTTTCTTCAAAAACTTTATTTTATTTTTGTTTTTTTTCGTTCTCCTTTAAGGGTAATACAACGCATTTATTCTTGAAGGTGACAACATGTGCCTTCTAGATTATTATTTTTTTGGGAAACATGTGCCTTCTTGATGCTACAGCCCAATTAGTGTTTTGGGGCTTCAAATTGTTTGTGAGCAAATGCATGAGTGGGGATGTGCGAGGGAAATCGACCGAATCAGAATTTCGGCCAGTTGATTTCTGTTGTATATGTCAGTTTTTTGAAAATCCCACTGGCCCAAATTCTAAATTGTGTTCAGGATGACTAGGAAAGACAAGCAGTTCAAAGAGTTACTAGCAGGATGTCAGGCACTCCAAAGAGTTACAAGCAGCTCTATGTTCGTCCCAACTTGCGACCAGTACCATCAGGCCAAATTGGTCAGTGGTGAACAGAAGCACGGAACAAAACCACATTGCCTGAATCTCGTATGTGGCGCACATCGCCGTACAGCGCAATTCCATACTCCATTGGGAGTACATGCAGTTATGTCTGGTTTGCAGCTCTATGAAATGCTGCAACGGTTCACTGTCTCACTTCTTATGATGCTCTGAAATGATGATACTCTCGTCAATCCTCATCAAGATGTTGACCACCTCCCTCATCGACGGCCTGGACTGGCAAGCCGTCTGCGTGCACGAGACCGCCAGGTCCAACAGGTCCAGCGCCTTCGCCTGCTCGTGCTCAGGCCAGTACGTGATCTCCTCGTCCAGGCAGCTCATGATGCTCCTCCCATGGTCTGCCTGCGTCGACGTCAGGTTGGACCTCATCCAGGTCACGATGTCGACGCCGTCCCCGAACGCAGGATCAACGGGCATCTTCCTGGTCAGGAGCTCCAGAAGCACCACCCCGTAGCTGTACACGTCGCTCTTCTCGGTCAGCCTCGTCGAGTACCCTTGCTCTGAACGCAAATCACAACATATGTTATTGTTAACCCTGAACTTTTCATAGAAACATTTCACAGAAACATAAAATGCTTCAATGTCTAGAAATATGTTGTATCCAAAAGAATATTTGTGAATTTACCTGGAGCAATGTAGCCGAGGGTGCCAACGACGACCGACACCGTCGCATCCGCATCCTCATCGCCGACGATTTTCCCCATCCCAAAGTCTGTTATCTTGGGCACCAACTCGGCATCCATCAAAATATTGCTCGACTTAACGTCCCTATGGACAATCATGGGCACACAGTCATGGTGAAGATAGGAGAGGCCTTCCGCGGCACCGAGGGCGATCAGATGCCGGGCCGTCCAGTCCAGAGCCACCTGGGGCGTCCTCTCATGCAGCACCTCGAACAGCGTCCCCTCCGGCATGTACTCGTAGAGGATCATGCCGACATTTCTTCGAATGCAGTACCCGGCCATCCTGACGATGTTCCGGTGCCTCACCGTGTTGAGTATCTTCATCTCAATGGGGAATCCGCACCGCGACAGGTCGACCGTCTTGACCGCCCACTGCTTCCCGACCGCAAACTGCGTCTTGTAGACCGTGCCGTGCCGGCCTTTGCCGATGACGTACTTCTCGCTCAGGTTGTCGGTGGCCCGGAGGATGTCTTCATAGGTCAGATCCTCCGGCAGCTCCTCTGTTGAGTCCAGGTTGCGTACCGAGCCGCTTTTCGCCGATAGGCGCTTTGACCTCTTCACAATGTAGTGGATAGCACACAATACAGCAACCATAACTATGAATGTTGACAGCAACAATGCGACGATAACTTGTGTGTTCTTCCTTCCTGTTTTCCGAGACCGATCTTGTGAGCAAGGTGCATTTCCAGGATGTGTGCACAACTGAGCGTTCCCGCGAAAAGCGTCGGGAGACTCGTCGGCGAGTTTACCCCAGTTGCCAGCAGGGAGCTGGCCAGAAAGCTCATTGAAAGAAACATTCACTGCAGAGAGTGAGATCATGCTGGAAAGCTGCGACGGAATCGGACCGGATAACGAGTTTGCCGACAAGTCGAGCACCTCCAGGCTCCGAAGGTTGCCGAGGCTACTTGGGATCTGGCCACTCAGTCTGTTGTTGCTAAGGTTCAGATTCTGGGAAATGTACTGAAGGTTGCCTAAGCTACTTGGGATGACACCTTCCAAAGAGTTGCCACCAAGGTCCAGCTCAAGGAGGCCCTGTGTTGCAGTGAAGGAGTCCGGAATTGTTCCGGTGAGCTTGTTTCCACCGAGCAGAAGATATTGCAGGCTATCAAGTGTTGCAACCTCTGCAGGTATGCTTCCATTCAGAAGGTTACTTCCAAGGTCCAAATGGAAGAGCCTCTTGCAGTTTTTAAGCTCCTGCGGTATCGGTCCGGTAAGCCGGTTCGACGAAAATCGCAGAGTCCCGATCATGCTTAGAGCTCCGAGCTCGTGCGGTATCGGTCCGGCGAAGTTGTTGTCGGACAGATCAAGCATGGTGAGGTTGCGCCATGAGCCGAGCACGCTCGGAATCCTCCCCTCAAACCGGTTGCCACTCAAGTCCACAAATGACCACCCTGTGTTCGTGCCCAGATCTTCAGGCAATAAGCTTCCGCTGAACTGGTTGTCGTTGAGCCTGACCCTCCACAGAGACTGACATTTTGCTATCTCGCCGGGAATTCCCCCACTGAACTGGTTGTGTCCAAGAACAAGCACGGCGAGCCGGCCGCCGGTGCAGACACCCGGCGGAATCGCGCCGTGGAAGCGGTTGCCGGTCAGGTCGACACGAACGAGCCCATGGGTCGTGTTCAGCCCCAGCGCTCCCGGGACCTCGCCGGTGAAGTTGTTGAACGCCAGGATGAGCTCTCTGAGCTTCCTCGACTGAGTGATCCCGGCAGGAACCTCTCCGCTCAGGCTGTTGTTGTAGAGCTGCAGCTGCTCCATGTCCGGCATTTGCCACAACGCCGGAGGTACCGTCCCATGGAGCGTGTTCTTGAACAGGGCCAGCTTCCGCAGGCGGCCGAGCGCGCTGAACTCCGGCGGGATCGTCCCGGAGAGGCTGTTGTTCTGCAGCTGGAGCTCGACCAGCTCCCGGCATCTCCCGATTTCTCGTGGGATCGTTCCGGCCATGCCGTTGTCCGCCATGGAGAACCTCTGGAGCCGGCTCAGGTTCCCGACGAACCGCGGAATTGAGCCGTTGAACCGGTTGCCGTTCAGGTAGAGCATCGTCAAGGACTTGCACCTCCCGATTGCCTCCGGAATAGGTCCGGTCAGCCCGTTTTTCGACACCGCCAGCCTATCCAAGTCGAGGAGCTCGCCGATGCTCGCCGGCAGCTCGCCGACGAAGCTGTTGTCGTCGAGGAACAGCTGCTGCAGCCTTGGCAGGGACGCGAAGAAATCCGGCACCGTGCCGCCGATCTTGTTGTAGGATAGGATGATGTCGGTGAGGTTGCCGCAGTTGGCAAGGCTTCCGGGGAGCTCACCGGTGATGCCGCCGTTGCCGTCGACGGCGAGGTAGGTGAGCCGGCACTGGGCCGGGAACTCGGGCAATGGTCCCGAGAGCGCGTTGGCGCTCAGGTTCAGCACCCTGATCCCCGGGAGCGCGGCCAGCAGCTCCGGCGGGATGGCGCCCGAGAGGGAGTTGTTGCTGAGGTCCACGTGCTCGAGGACAGACGCGCCGGTGCCGGCGGCGGCGGCAGGCACAGCCGGGATCTCCCCGGCGAGCTCGTTTCCGCCGAGGTCCAGCTTCCGGAGCTGGCGCGAGGAGAGCAGCTCCGGGGGCACGGGTCCCGTGAGGCGGTTGCGGGCCAGGAGGAGGGTTGCGACGCCGGAGCATGCGGCGAGCGCGGCTGGGACGGGGCCCGCGAAGCCGTTCCCGCTGAGGTCGAGCGAGGCGAGGGCCGGCGGGAGCGCGCAGAGGCGCGGCGCGGACGCGGACAGCGCGCCCGCCAGGCCCAGCAGCCCGGAGAGGTTCAGCGCGGTGACCGCGCCGGTAGCGGAGCACGTGACGCCGCGGAACGCGCAGTGCTGGGTGAGGGTGGAGGCAGAACTGGTGTTGGTTTGCCAAGAAGGTAGGAGGATCCTCTGCGAGGCCTCGGGCAGGGCGGCGAGGAAGGAGAGGAGGACGGTCGTCGGCGTCGGCGGCGTGACGGAGGTGGCGGGTGGCAAGAGGAGGAGGAGCAGGAGTAAGGAGATGTGCGACATGGATGCTTTGGTTGGCGCGTGGTGCGTGCGTGGTGGTTCTCCGGCGATTTCAAGGCGGCGACGGCGGGGAAGCGGAGAAGTGAAATCGGATCACCAAACCCGCGCACGCACACCTGCCCGCACAGAAGAAGCCGGTGGCGTGCGACGCTTGCTCACCGTCATCGGTTGTATTTTCGCCATTGTCGGCCATATGCTTGCATTGCAGCCGAGCAGAGTGGAGCAGAGTGGCAGGTGGCGCAGCCCGCACCGCAGCGTCGGGGATGACGGGGTGGGTCATATTCGGAGCGCAGATGCTAGGGGACGAGCGTGCAGGTGGAGGGGAGTGCGCTTTATTCGGCAGAATTTCTGCTTTTTCATCTCAGATCAGACAGGCACTGTGTGGGATTCCTTGTCGCCACTAGATTAGATTTGTAGTAGTGGGATTTGGTAGGCGCCCGTCGCGTCACTGTTTGATTCTTGCTATTTGATTCTCGCCAATATTTCTCGCCACCATTTGATTCTTGCTATTTGATTTTCGCCACTATTTTGCACTATTAACAACATTGATATGCTGAAGTTTTATCAAGTTGTGTGCGCTCCAATATCTATTAACGCATTTTACCCTAGGCATCATATATATTTATATCTTTCTAAAAAAAATTAAAAAAATAGTTATATCCTCCCTCCATCCTATAATATGAGATGTTATCACAACCAATGTGTACTCATATATTGTTTGTAATAATATCTTACATATATTTTTAATAATAATCCATATCCAATATTAATTGGACAAAATGTTCTTTTTAATTGGACAAAAAACAACATAAACAAATAAATGGTTATGCAAGTTTTGAACTCAAGATCTACCAAGAGAACACTGCACACAATAGTCACTACACCTCCAGAATGCTTCTGTACTAGTTCATCACAAGGCATTCTTTATACCACCGAATTCGCTTAGGTAACCTACTGCCTTCGACTATTGATGATGATTTAGGATTTATTGAGATGATTTTGATGTTATTTGGTTCGAATGTGTATGAAATTGTGGAGCGGTTGTTGTGTGGCTGCCCTACTTTACATCACCTATTGGAGCCCTATTTTACATCATCTCTTGGAGTTAAAGGTTTTTGATGATGTAAAAATTCACTTGGTGATGTGAATTTTGCTTGAAGCACAATTTGGTGATGTATTTTACATCATTATTGGAGATGCTCCATCTTCTCTTTTGGTGCCATCTTCTAATCGGAGCTTTTCTTCTGCTATCACCGTGGTGGGTGTACATTGTGAAGCTATCCGGGTGTGGACTCGGCTCCTTGATGTCATTTGGTTGTTGTGATGTAGCCTTGGACGGAGGGGCGGAGATTCGTTGGGGTAAACCTGGGCCATGGCCCGCCCATGATTTTTGTGTTTTTTTTTACCTAGGCTATCCTTCGAAGTCCAGTCAGTTGCCAGGTAATACACTAGCCCCGAAAGACCGGTGAGGGGACAACCTGAGAATATCCAAATACTTGATGAGCCCAACTGCTCACTCTCACTCTCACTCGTCCAAAACATAAGGCCCTTCATTAAAATAAATGGATACCCCTCAAGAAAAAATTAAAATAAACGGGTTAGCTCATAACCTCATCCAAAACTGAACTACTTACGCTATCACACAGAAGAGTAACCCAAATTGCAAACCACGTCTTTAACTGTAAAAATATTTGGATGCCAGCAAACGGTGGAGCTACGTGAGGGAAAAACTGGGTTGTAGGGTAAAAATTTGTGCTCTCTTTTAGTCTGGCCCGCCCAGCAATTTCATCGAAGCTCCGCCACTGCTTGGATGTGTCTCATTGTTGTGATGTAGCCTCGGATGTGTGTGGCTGTTTGTCTGGGTGTGGAATCAGTTACTCGTTGCCCTTCGACTGCTCCAATAGCATTGAAGCATCATGGATGGTCTTGGTTGATTGGAACTCTTCCTCTACAATGGTGGTCTTCCTCGTGCAACCTCTCGTTCGTGTTATCTGATGTGATCTATTTTTTACTACCCTTATTGTCCTCTATAATTTCTTGGCTCTAAGGTTTCCTGTTCTTAATGAATGAAAGCAGTGTTGCTACATTTTGTTAAAAAATTATGATTTATATCCGGTATCTTAAATGCTCGTATTTTTCCGATAACCTTGGTCAAAAATTACAAACGTTTGAATTTAAAAAAAATTATATGCAGTATAATTTGGCAGAGGGAGTAATGCTTAAAATTTTATTTTCTTTCATGTGTGTGTGTGTGTATTGGGGGTGGGGAGGGGCGTGCCCCCTCTCTAGTTTTGGAAGGGAAACTTGCATGCTAGAAGTTGAAGACCAACACATGTAGATTGTTGCACAAACTTCAACATGCCACCCTTATTTCCTGCATTAATCTCTACTCCTAATGTCTGAGTTGGTAGGATTGTGTCCATGGTTTATTTGCGTATGGTTTATTTTCATTCGGTTTATTTTCATCTCTCATCCCACCATCATATCTTCTCACGTTGATTTTTTAACCTCACAATAAAAACTTCCCTAACTAGACACGTTATAAATGGGCAGGAACCGATAGCACGTTACCAACTAATAAAATCTAGTTTTATGACAATCAATTACAAATCCTAATTTTCCTAATGCATCGATCTTTGCCTTTTCTAAGTGATTGTTTGGATAGGGAGGGGTTAGCCACGGAAGTCATCCCTCCATCGTCGGTTGCATCCCTCACCCACGTCGCTGCTACGGGATCTTCATCCGTCATCCTGAGCAATCGCGGCGGGGATGCGTGCGAGCTTCACGATAGTGGGGAGGACTAGGCCATGGTGAAGATAGGCCATGCGCTCGCCAAGCTCCACGAACGGAACATGCACACAGAGGCGGTAGCGCGGGGTGGCAGCCGGCAATGAGAGGCGGTCGCGCTACGTGATGAGATAAAAAAAACCTCAATAAAAACCTTTCTCGCTTTGTCCGCTCGCCCACGGCCTGCCACTCATCGACGTCTCCGATCCCTCAGCCTTATCCATGCACGCGCGCTCCCAGCTGCCGACAGAGATGGAGTGCCGCTCCTGAACAAAGCTAATCTCCCCCAGCCAGCGCCTCCGAGCTGATGCAGCTCGTCGGCATTGCCCTCGCGCCTCTCCTTGTCTCCCCTCACGTGCCTCCCTCTCCCTGTGGCGAGTGAAAAGCAAAAAGCCACCACATTTGGGGCATCGTTTGCGGAAAACCACCAAGTCACTATTTTTTTGCAAAAATCACCGTGGATTTGGTACACATTTTGCAAATAGCATTGATCAGGTGATTTGACCCATTTGAGAAAGGAGATTCAGATGGAGAATTCGTCCAATAAAGAATCAAGAATAAGTGTGTGACCGAGAGAAAGAGTATCAAGGTAGGGGAATGTATCAGGTTATACCATTCCTTACATGATACCATGATACCAACTTGCAAAACTCAAATTTAAAAATGTCAAAAAAAATGAAAAAAATCATGGATGTTAACAACGCACATGTCGACAACCACTAAAAATTCAGATTGGAATTCGAAATACACAAGGAGAGACAAAGAAGAAACATTCAGATGTGAATAGTGTCATTCTTGCTTTTGTCTTCTTTTGAAACTATTAATGATGTATTTCTCTTTTTTGTTTCTCTTTGTGTATTTTGAATCTGAATTTTTTAGGGGCTGTCAACATATGTGTTGTGAACATCCATGATTTTTTCAGATTTTCTTGACATGTTTAAATTTGAATTTTGCAAGTTGGTATTATGGTATCATGTAAAGACTGGTATCAGCTGATATATCCATCAAGGTAGTGCACCATGGTAGAAGAGCTAAGAAGCGAGGCACATATGCTCGCTTATTTCGAAAGTGCCTTCCTGCTCCCAATCTCATTTGAGCTCGGTGAATAGTAAAATAAAAAAATAAAAAAAATAAAAAAATTCCAAATTTTTTTGGGGAGAAACATTGATAAACGTTCTAAGTGCTTGCAAAAATTCATCATGAAATCACATTCCTGTAAGGCGTGGCAAAAGAAACAAATTCAGGCTCCAAAATGCTTTTGAAAGTAGCATTTTCAGAGTCCCGATTTTGTTTTTTTGCCATGCCTTCTAGAAATGTGATTTCATGACGAATTTTTGCAAGCACTTAAAACTTTTGTCAATGTTTCTTCCAAAAAAAATTGGAATTTTTTGAATTTTTTTTTATTTTACTGTTCACCCGAGCTCAAATGAGCTCGGGTGCAAAAACTCCACGTCCCAGCTTATTTCCTCTATTTTCTGGGATTAACACTTTGGACATTTCAACATGCCATTGTTTCAAAATTCTTTGTAGCCGAAATATGTACATGGTGATGTGGTGCATGATACTTGTTGAGTACTCCTTCCATCAAACTTTGTTACTTTAAATAGTGCTGATGTGGAGCATGAAAACATATTATCTAAAGCATAGAAGATAGAGGCGGACTGATTTGGTTGCCCCCACTACTAAATATATTTATACGGGTGAATGTGGTCCACAAATAATGGTGGTATATGTCCTAATTTATCATTAATATCAAGGTAGCATGCCTAATGTGTAACATTGTCTTGTGACAAGAAAGAAACACAATAAATATATTCGTTATAGTTGTAGAAGGCAAAACACAATGGAGATATTTGTTAGAGTTGGAGGAGAAAAAATAGCACATCAGAGCTATGTTGAATAAAGCAAGACAATCACGAACCAGACATGTGCAGGCGAAGAGGTTAAGGGAGAGGAGAGAAACAATGATGTTTGTCATGCTTTGGATCAACATTTTCTTTGATGGGTGCGAGCGGGAACGAAGCCACGCGGTCCACGGGGACGAAGATGGAAATCTTCGGCTGCGACAAAGGCTGGCGGCGGGTGGGAATCTCCTTCGGCGACGGCGGTCTGCTTTGCATGGCTTGTGTCAAGACAAATGGGAAAGAGAAGGGTGAATGAGTGGAGGTTGTTTCTAATGAATACAAGGTGCTCTTCAAAACATACAACCAAATGGGGCCTTGTCCTATTCTTCTATGTGTGTGATTTCAGTTATTAGGTAGAAGCGTTTGTATGGCTACAACTATCAGGTCTCATGCAATGGTAAGGAATGAGACGGCGTTGGTATTTTTTATGTGTAACATTGCAAAATTTGTTTTGGTAAACTGTTGAATTTTTCAGATCTTTGAGGGAGTGGATGATGAATGTTGCAAGCCATCCAAACTTGGCGAACATAAAAACTATGGAGGATTTGGAGCGATGTCATAACATAGCAAAGCAATGACACATTGACTGAACAGCTGAAGCCGTGAGGCTCGTTATAGATTCATTTGTTGGTGTGTGGCAACACACGGGCATTTCAACATCTTTGGGTCAAGAAGATAAAAAACAGGGCAACATTCCCGTCACTGAAAAGTGCGGTTTGCAGACATGACAAAGAGGTGAACTACACATTCATACAAACAAGCAAGTTAACATAGGGCCCAACACATGTTTATATAAAACTCTAGCAAAAAAATTCCAAAGCCCGTAGCAACGCATGGGCATTCTACTAGTTATCATAATAATTGAATTATCTTTAGTCATGTGTTGTTGCACCATCTTTAAAAGATTACTAAAGACACTTTTCATAGCACTTCATCATTACACTTCAGATTTGGTATGGAATATGGATGAGTTATCTTTGATAGATCATATTTGTTGAACAATCATAACACATCATCATACTAATTGAATTATCTTTAGAATATTGTTCTGAATGGAATTCATAAGAATTTGATAGATCAGCACAACTATCAGAATGCTTCATATTTGGTATGGAATTTCGACTTGGCCATAGCTAATTGACACGATCAGATACCAAATTAACTTCAACAAGTTTCCCCCTTAAGTAGTGGTTCGGGAACAGATAAATATCTGAAAGACAAACACTTTAATTCCTCATGGTTAAGAACTCACATAGTATATTAACTTCATCAGCCAATTTCCCTCTTGAGTAACAATTTGAAAACAGTTAGAAATTTGAAAGGCTCACACTTAAACGCCTCATGGTTAAGAACTTACATACAGTATTATATTGCCTTCATCAACAAGTTTTGTTCTTGAGTAATGGTCTAAGAACAGATAGATATCTTAAAAGAAAATTAAATGCCTCATGGTTAAGAATTCACATAGTATATTAACTTCATCAATAGTTTCCTCCTTGAGTAATGGTCTGAGAACTGATAGATATCCGAAAGGTCAACACTTAACATCGTGTGGTTAAGAACTTGCATAGTATATCATCAGAAGAAGAGAGGAACTCGGAAGCATTGTACCATATTGTTTGAACATGACACTGGAAAGGCCAGATATGCTATTATGTACCCAATAGTAACTACTACTTAAGATTTTATTTTTTGGGCTGGGGGCAATGCCCCCCCCCTCTGAGAATGTGTCCTATGCAACCATGAATTGGTGCACCAGACACTTCTACGGCGTTTGATGATGAAGGAAGGGGCACTTCTAGGACATTAGATGACGAAGGAAGAGGCACATGGAATTTTTCCTCAAGGCGAATGGTGCCAAGGGCCTTACGGAGATCCAGACGGATGGAGATAAGCCGCGTCCGTGAGGAGGGAGAAGGAGTGCTTCCTCTCCAGCTACTGCGAGCGCGGTTCCGCCACCCATATTCATCTACAAGTTGGTCACTGAGGCCTTTCCTAGTGCTCCACGGTGGACAGGTGCTAAGCATGTCACATAAGCAAAAAAATGACATGGCATGATAATTAAGAATGAGAGAAAGCACTTTGAAGACCCTAGGAAGAATCAATGCCAAGCACATGAACCAATGCATGGAAGGGTTTAGGTGTTAAATCATTAAATAAAATGAGCTTAGCAACAACAAGTTAAGCACCTATGCATTAGACAAGTTGAGTTGTTAAGCTATTTAATGCACTTAGCACCGCATCTAAGCACCTTTGCATTGGAAGAGGTCCGGTGCATTTATAAAAGGGAAACCCTTTGCGTCTACATGCCGGCCGAACTTTCGGTCGGTCCCTCTCGCTCGCTAACCATCTATGTGTCGCGCACGGGAGCCACAAAGCCGATGGTCCCACCCGCACCGCTTCTTTTATCTCTCTTTCGTCTTATCCTCCCCCGATGCCGCACAGCCGTTTGTGTTGTCCGTATTTCTCCTCCCAGTCCTCCACCTCTGAAACCCGGCCATGGTTAGACCATGCACGACAACTTGTTCCAGCGAGTAGCTCCCCGACGCGGTGCTCGTGCAGCTCCCGCTCCCAATAGATGTGGCACTCGTGTGGCTCCTCCCTCTCCCACGGACACGACGGGTAGTGTGGTGGGGCGGTGCTGCAACTGGGGGCGGCGGCGGTGGCCATGGGTGAGGCCATGGACGAGTAGACTGATGGAAGACGATGCCTCGGTGCTACAACCGGTCAGTTTTTTTGCTGGAGCCGGTTGGGAAAAAAGCAGCAACCAGTTGCTGCCGCAGCACCGCCATGGAATACACTTAGTCCATCTATCTATCTAGCTCCACTCCGACGAAGCAAAACCTCCACCCCCGGGAAGCTACAACCAGCTGATTCAGAAGTTGCAACCGTCGTTGAAATTTGCTAGTACTGGCAAGGAATTTGCTACATACATCACGGCGGAGATGCGACCTACTACGGCAGCGGCGTTTTTTGTTGCAACCGTCCTCAAAATTTGCTACTACCGGTGATGAATTTTGCTACATCCATCATGGCGGAGCTGAGACCGGCAACGACGTCGAGATGAATTGTTGCAACCCCGTGCTCAAGCAACCCCGTGCAGCAAATTTCGATGGTGAGGGGATGACGATGATGCTAAGAGAGATACCATGAAGCGAGAGCATGGGGTGAGAGGGGGTGAGTAGGAGATGAGGCGGGAGCAAGAGGTGAGGAGGAGGAGAAGCGGTGATGGCGGCGGACGGTGACAACGCTTGGTGGCCGGCGAGGATGAGCAAGGCAGCGAGGGATGGCCGGCAAGCGCGGCGTTGTATGTGGCTGATGGCCGCCAGCATGCGGAAGGAAGCAGGGAAGGAAGAAAGACGACGCGATGGGATCCAATCGAACAGTTGGCGCGGCTAAAGACGAGAAGGAAAAAGGACGACGCGATGGGATCCAGTCGAATGGTTGGCGCGGCTCAATCAAGTGGCTGGAAGCGGACCGGCCGAATTTTCGGTCGGCACGCATTACTGCCCGTCCTAAAAAGCGCTAGACGAGGATCCCCTGACGTCCGCCATTGGGGCACTGATGTCTAGCTAAAATATTTCATGCTCAAGTTGAAGATTCTCCAATATATCTTTTACTGTTTTGTATATTGTCTTTTTATTATAGAGATATGGCTGTTAAATCGTGTCGTTACTGTTTCGTTGTATTTTATGAAGATAGATGGTCAACGGCTATTGCCAATAGTCCTGAATCTGCAAAGCTACTGCAAACACATGCAACACAGGCTACAAGAATGAAGAAACCATGAAACCAACCTAAAATCACTGCCAGCACTTAGTTAGTTAAAGCCTAGGAACCACTTGTGTTACACCGGTGAAGCAGAAGCTCCGAAAGTTGTCCGAGGAGCCAGCCATAGGTGGGTTCTTTACTGGCCATAGGTAGGTCCCTTACTGCTGGATCCTCTAAGCAGGGAAAGATCGTAGCTAGTATGAATTGGAAGAACGATCATACCGAACCCAAGATCCTGCAACTATTCTTCCTTTGTTCAAGACTCGCTTTTCTCGCGGGTTGAATGAATGAGCCTTGGCCATACATACTGAAATTCAATAGTCAACTTTGGAGTCCGTCCTAAAGCCCCACCAATCTACATAGGTGATACCAGGGTAGGTACTTGAAAGACGAGAATAGAACCCATGCTGATGTACCTTAGCTTTTCCGCTCTTCCAATCCTAAACAAGATCATAAATAAGAGTCCCAGGCCGCTCAACGCCCTCTTAGCACATATGATAGGAGCTGGCATACAGAATTACAAGAAGTTGGTACTTTTTCCAATCCTTTCTGCTTTCTCACCAGCAAAATAGGATCGATCGCGAAATCAAAGAAATCTTTCACCTCACTTCTAAGATGAGCTAGCGCTTGCATCACCTTTCGATATCCTATATTTTTGATATTCAACAAGTAGCATTTCCACGGCATTCTTTAGATGGATTTCACTGCCCCTCATCTACTTCTCAGCTGGGTATCTATTTCTCAATACGGTGCTTTAGTGACGGATTCTGGCATCGCATGGATCTCTTAATCAAATAGGGTCTCCGGGATAGGTCAAAATGAATGTGACACCCGTGATAGGACCACTACTAATTAAACTAAGCCCTTTAAGGAAGGCGTACGGCAAACACTTGGACTGAAGCATGAGCTGGTTCAAACCACTATACCTGATATATCACGAAATCTATACTGGATTTTCAGCGCTGCGCTCAAGGTCAGGAAGAAGAAGAAGTGTGTGAGATTGTAATAAGTGTGATTGGAGAAGCTTTTAAAGAAGTGGAGGAAGTAGAATGGATAAATTCTATCAATTTCTAGCTCTCATAGCTGAATGAAGAAATAGATAATGGGATGCATTAATAGTTTCATCCAATTCCTAGCAAGTCAAGTACATAATAGTATAATTGAGTATTTAGAAAAGCCTGTCTAAGACGAGTCGGTGTTGTATGCTGAGTGTGGTTTCTTCCTGTTTCCGGAGTAGCCTCTATATATTGAGTTTATAGGATGGTGTCCATATCCCTCCTTTTTACTTCATGGATCTTGTCAGCATACAGGATACTATACTGTCGTAAAGAAAGCGGGTATCTTAGAATATGGATCAGCAGCGGATACCAGATTGGTAAAAACCTGCTCAAAAAGCTAGAGTTGATGGTTTCGGGAAAGCTAAGCTAAAGCAAGCAGTAAACTAGTGGGTGCAAGCACGTTAATGAAAAAAAACGTGATAGAAAATCCTACCGTTAGCAGCGACTGTGACACTTCGTAACAGCTCCTTAGAGATCAATGTCTTATTGGTATTTGCTCGATTGCAAGCAATAACGTTAGTAAATTAGGTGAATGTACGTAAATCGAGGTACACGAGTCTAGCCATGTATAGGTAGAAAAGGGGTATAGTAGGTCTCATGGAAAGGGGGATAGTGGATATGCAGTTTTCTTTAAAGGTCACAAGGCGTTTTCTTTAGCTGTTCCTTAAGAAAGCTATCGACTTAACCGCTTGTGTTAAACATATAGATTGTCCTATTCTCTCTTTTTTTCTCAAATGACCTATTTCACATAACCGATGTTGATTACAGATTTTGCCTTGCGTCACATTATCGTGGTGATCAATTCCTTTCGTGGATCGATTGAAATAACCGATTTTGGTGTATTAATTCCAGATAGGTAATTTTCCTCAAGGTCATAAAGATCGGTCATCTAGCATGGACTTCTGACTCTAAGTGGAAAGTCTTTCTCATCTACCTCTTCCATCCAAAACCGTTTTTCCGCATTTTTTTCTTCCAAGTTACTTAAATATATATCGGAGCTATAGGATCGGTAGACCCGTAAGCGAAGATGGTTCGCTCCCACATAAAGAGACGGATATTCGATGTGTTTAGCATAGTGACACTTTTTTTGGTGCCGAAACAGCCCCAATCCCTTTGGTCATTTCGCTTTTCGTGTCGGCCTGTATTCGGAGTTTCTTGGATTTGCGGTGCCTGAATGCCTTTCTCCTTTTTGGTGACGTCGGATGCCCGCCTTTGGCGCTCAGAAGTGGATTCTCCTTCAAAGAGGGCTTTTCCCTTAAGAAAGGGACATGGTTGTACTGGATTTCTAGTCCTATAGTGAAAGAGCATATAGGATCACACCTACACGTAAGTTCATTCGTTGGGTTAATGGCCACCCGCACTCCAACCTATCTATATGGCAACAAAGCGAATGACAAGGCCAAAGTAGCTGACTCTTATCGCTAACTTGACTCGGTCTAAGGGCGAGCTTGAATACAACTCACAGAACGACTCCTCCAGGGGCCTTCAGGCACTCAAACAGATAGTGAGACAGACACCATCTATAGAACTTGAATGACAATACACCCATATATTCTAGCTAACAATCAGAAATTGTATCCAAATGGAGGGGACACTCTTCCTTCAGAAAGATGCCTTCGAAAGAAAAGCTCTTCCCCTCAACGACACAGCACATTTTCTCAAATGTTCCACGTTTCTCACCATATCCTCATAGGGCTGAAGCACAAGAAAGAGAATTACTTGGTTACCTTGCTTCCCTCGCCTAGGACAGTAGAAGGACCTGTGGCCGAAGGCGCCACAAACGAAGCGGGTCGCCTCTTTTCTGCAGATCTCCGCAAGATGCAGTCCTTGCTTATGCAGTCGAAGGACATACAAAAATTAGTTATCCATACGAGATTTCCTACTTCCTTTGTATGCAATCGAATTTCGATTATCCATTAATAACCATGGCACAACAGAACATAGCTATCCGGTTGCAGCGTATATTTACTCAACATCAACCCATGCTACCTGGAATGAATTTGAGGGAAGCACCAGAATGCCACGGTTTTGATGACTGGCCACTGCGATTTAAGCTTTATGATTCAGTACTTCGGAAGAAAGGCGTCAACAGATAGTAGTACAACAAACTATTCAATTATCCAACCATTCAAGGCGAAGACAAGGTTACAAACAAATTTGCGTCTATTCTCCAAACCGGGGAACATATCCCACGATACCAAATATATTATCACTACACAATGTTGTTCTGGTAGTGAAGACCGGTGCACAATTCATCACATGTAAAGCCCCTCCGGCACGCCTTCCTTCTTCTTGAACATGACCTTCTCCTTTGCCTTCTTGAAGTCGGCGTGCGTCACCTAGGGAAATCAGGAAACAGCAGATCAAATACATGGGAAGTATACATTTAGCACGTTCAACGTATAGATGGCACAAGACTTATACAAAAACTTAATACCCCTGAACATGATAGACTGGTACCGGACCGACATATCAGTGAACTCCCCAAACAAAGTTTTACTATTTGAACTAGAGATAAAAAGTCCATTACCTTCATCCTACGCTCTCTCAAAGCAAGCAAGCCAGATTCGGTGCATATTGCTTTGATGTCAGCACCAGAAAACTCATCCTTAGTCATGACAAACTCTTCCAGGTTCACATCATCTGACAATGTCATCTTCGCCGTATGTATCTGCAAGATTTATGATGTTCATAAGAACCAAACAAGATTTCATTCTGTAATGTTAAGATCAACATAGACTGATTTAAAAGGTACCTGGAAGATGCGCCGCCTAGTCTTAATGTCTGGAAGAGGGAATTCTATCTTTCGGTCTATTCGGCCAGGGCGAAGCAAGGCTGGATCAAGACTTTCAATGCGATTCGTAGCTAGAATAACTTTAACATCTCCACGTGAGTCAAAACCATCTAGCTGGTTCAGCAACTCCAACATAGTTCTTTGAATCTCACGCTCCCCTCCTGAATGAGCATCATACCTCTTTGTTCCAACTGCATCGATCTCATCGATGAAGACTATCGAGGGGGAAAGCTCATCCGCCACTCTAAATAGTTCTCTAACTAGTTTTGGACCGTCGCCAAGGTACTTCTGAATAAGTTCACTTCCAACGACACGTAAGAAAGTTGCAGATGTGGAGTTAGCAACAGCCTGCAATAACAATTTCAAGTAACCACGGGTCATACATCAGCACTCAAGTAAATGTTATTTAAAAGGTATATAATGCAAATAAAGCAACAATTCGGAAAAATATTAGAGGCTAGAATGAGTTTAAGAGGACTGAAGCCTGAAATGCTCCTCAAAGAAAATAAGCAACAGATGTCTAGTGCAAAGGCCAGAACACTGACCTTGGCAAGTAGAGTTTTCCCTGTTCCCGGTTCTCCATATAATATGACCCCCTTGGGTGGCCTTATTCCAATGTCTTCATATAACTCGGGGTGGGTTAGTGGAAGCTCAACCGCCTCTTTTATTTCTTGAATCTGAGCATCTAACCCACCAATGTCCGCATATGATTCCAGTGGAGCTTTCTCAACTTTCATCACAGATACCATAGGATCAACTTCGTCTTGCAGAATTCCAACCACGGAGAGAACCTGGAAATCATATTTTTGTTAGCCATCGAACTTCAACATCTACATACAAATTGCATGACAGTTATAAATAGAAATGTGCACTGGGTAGTATCTATCAATGGGGAGAGTAGGAAAATTTTCTGAATCCCTACTGAGGGAATCACAACAATTTCGCGTTTTCTGATTGAAAATAACAAATACTGGATCCTGTTACATGGCTACTCGGAAATTGAATACAATATCAAGCCAAAAAGAGAAGCAGTAAAGTAACACAGTACATATATTAAACAAGGAACAGTAAGGTTTTATGTCTGCCAAAATGACAGGCATTGAAAACCCTCACACTTAATGATAAAAAAACAAGTTTCAGAATTATACATCACATGAACATTGCTAGTCATTAGTTATTACAGAACTACACAACAACTACAACTATCTGTTTAAATTTCAGAAGTGAACCTTTAAATAGTAAACTTCATAGAGTCCTCCGCCAAATCACATATGAATTGCAAAAAACCATAGTGCTCTACGCAAGCACAACCTATGCAATTATCGGAATCGTACCAGTCCTTATGAAACCTGTTTAATGGTTCAGTTAACTTACAAGCGTATTTTAGCAAGTCAAATTAGAAGGAAACATTCACCAAATATCCCCGATTCCAATCTCTCTGCCAAACATTCACTAAATATCTATTGACAGAGTAAGAAATATTTTCTGAACCCCTACGAAAGAAATCACAATATATTTTTTTGAGTTCTGATTGAAAATAAACAGAAACTAAACCCGGTTCCAAGGCTACTCAGATATTGAGTACAATATCAAGCCAAAAAGAGAAGCAGTAAAGTAAGACATTACATACATCACACAAGGAATAGGAAGGTTTTATGTCTACCAAAATTATCACACTTGCAAAGGCATTCACAGAACAACAAAATCAAGTTTCAGAACTACACATAGTGGCCATAGTTAGTCTTCAGTTATTGCAGAACTTACACAATACAGCTAATTGTGTAGATTTCAGAAGTGAACCTTCAATAAGTAAGCGTTCTAAAGTCCTCTGTCAAATGAACTGCAGAAAACCGCAGACCGCAGACTGCGGTGCTCCACTACATAAGCCAGCATCACTATGCAACTATGCAATCCTCAGAATAGTACCAGTACTTATGAAACCCTCGCTTAATGGTCCAGTTAACTCATGTGTGTATTTGGGTAATTCAGATTAGAAGGAAACGTTCACTAAATACCCCAGATTACAATCTCTCAGGCACTTCAGACTACACGCAGATCCCAAATTCTCTGAGCAACCTAAAAGGTCCTAGAACGAACAGGCTTCAATAAAAAAATTATGGTCAACGAATTCCCCCAAAGATCCGAACCCTAGCCTCACCAGGTATGCAGATCGAGAGAGCAAACTCAGACGGGGACGGATCCGTGCCACGGGGGGCAGCGGGAGCAGCGGCGTACCTTGTTGTGCATGAGGATGGAGCAGCCTGGCTCGAGCTGGTCCTTGTCGACGAAGGAGAGTATGCCGACGTAGTACTCGGGGCCGACGGAGGAGGAGACGATGGCGTGGCTCTCGTCGATGATCTCCTCGAGGGATCCGACGCTCATGGGGGTGCCGCGGAGGTCGTCGACCTTGGAGCGGTCCTCCTCCGTCTTCTCCTCGGTGGGGCGGAGGCGCTCCTGCGCGGCGACGAACTCCTCCTCCATGAGGAGGTAGTCCTTGACGCGGTCGAGCTTGAGGAGGCGGAGGCGGCACTTGGAGAGCGGCGCGACGCCGGGGAGGCGGGCGGCCGCCTCGGGCCCCTTCTGGCGGCGCTGCTTGCGGCCGACGCGGGACGGCGCGGCGGGCGGCTCGAACTTCTTGTCCTTCTTGTCACCGTCGCCGCCCGGCTTGCCGCGGTCGCCCGGCGCGCCGCCCTGCTTGCCCATGCCGCCCGGCGTGCCCTGCCCCATGGTCGCCGGCGAGGGTTTCGGGGATTTCGGGTGTGGATCTGTTTGGATGCGGCGCGGAGGCTGCTTGGGCGGAGGAGTTCTCGTCCCGGATCGGACCCTTCCCCCTTTTCTGTCTGGCTTCAATCAACTTTCCCTGCAAGCAAGGATCGTGCTATATGGCCACTCTGTGGAGCGGTGTGTGTTCGATTCGGTGGAGGTGTGAGACCACGAGTCCACCACGGTTGCTCCCCTCGTCAAAAAGAAAAAAGGAAAACGAGTCCACCACGGTGCAAATCCGATTTGTTTACCAAAACAAATCTAAATTTGGACTATGATTTCCTTATATCAGTAGGGACGAGACTTGCCTGCTCCCATCGCGTGCGCCCATTCGTACTTCCGCGTGCGTGGCTTGATTTGATTGGAACAAAATAAGGTCCGGCCTCATTCCCTTAAAATCAGGGGGAGATGATTAGATTAGAAAAAGAAAAAGGAAAAAAAGACAGCCGTACGATAAAGTGGGAGCATGGATGGAAGCATGGGAAGGGAGCAGGCAAGCCGGATCCTATTAGTAGATATATATCCTGGCCTCCTTTCAAATTTATTGTGAAGTTCTTTTTCTAGGAAATGTCACGAAACGAAACGAATATTATGTTATAATGACAATGCCCCGTGCTTTCCCGCGAAATTGGTTGGATATATAGTTTCTCAATATCAAGTAGCATACTAAAACAGTCCTTTCAATTGAAATTATGCGAGAAATTTCTACGTAAGCAAAAAAAAGCTTAACATGGAAAGTTGTGAATGTCATAATTAAACGCAATGTGATTTAACATTATTTACTCCCTCCGTTCCTAAGTATAAGTCTTTGTAGAGATTGCACTATAAACCACATACAGATGTATCTCTACTCCTAATGTCTCAGTTGGTAGGTCGCGTTCCGGGTTTTATTTTCGTCCCACCTCACCCGGTCTTTTTTGGTACTTCTTTGGTACTTCCTCCCACCTTCCCCTCAGCCACAAAAAACCAAGAAAAATCCCGCGATCGAGTCCCGCACACGCCCAAACTCCCGTCGTTATTAACTAAAAGGATCGAAAATAAACCATGAAGCACAAACCGGCGAAAATTAACCAACGAAAAAAACGGCAAACTGTGCGATCTCGATCTCGTCTGGTTTTTCTTTCGTATCTCACCCCGCACGTAAAACAAATCTCAATCTCGATCTGTTTCATCTCAGCCTCCAGCCCCGAGAGGAGCCGCCGCCGAGAGGAGACGCCCCAGCCCCGAGAGGACCCACCGCCGCCGCCGCCGCCGCCGCCGGGGAACGAGGTCGCCGCCGCCTCCCTCGCCCGCGGCCATGATGACCGATCTGGCGTTGGCACCGCAGATCACCCTCTGGTCCATGGCCTCGACTAGGTACGAATCCCTCCTCCACTTCTTCTGGTTTGGTTATTTCCGCATCTTGATCTGATTCGGGCGTGTGTACAGTTTGCTGTGATCTGGCGACGGGGATGCAAGGAGAAGCTGCTGCGGTTTCAAGGGGCCGTGAGGATGCCCACCATGAAGGCGTGTCTGGGATGATGGAGGTGATATCCGCCAGGTCCCCGTTGCCGTCGACTGGCGGCGGCCACCGTCTCCTCTTCCATGGCGTCGTCGGGGCCTTCCCCTGCCAAGCGTAGCGGCTCCTTGGCTGGATCACCGTCGCACACCTCACCGGCGTGGTCGGCAAGATCTGCATCTCGATCCTCGCCACTCTCCATCCTCTTGCAGGTAATAGGCTTTCCGCCCCCTCTTTTATCTCCGGCGTTCTCGTGTGCACGGATTGTGAGCGTGAAGGAATATTTCTCTTCTATTTCATGGTGCTGCTGTGCTCCTTCTGCTTTCACACTGCACATATATAGATTCTTCAAAGGAATTGGATGCTGATAATATCAACTAAGTTCCCTGAATGTGATATATATTCTTCCCTCGCTTTGAATTGATTGCCCCAAACAATATATCTCTGGTTGGCAGTCATGGTCTATTATTATTGTTGTTAATTTACAACACTCTGCGCTGTATTGTCCAATCATGGTCCAAACTTCAACTTGGTTGTGGATTCATTGTATGTACCATATGCTATTCATAGCTACAAAATTGCAATCTCGCGAAAATGTTCTTGAATACAGTAAATTTTTTGTCACATAACCCATATGCTGATGATAAAGTTTGTTGTATGAGCTTGTGGCATACTGATCCGACAGGTGGCAGGTATGCATTCAGATGTTGCAGCTCTAAGGAAGGGTAGTATATGGCACATGGCTTCGTGGGTTCTTCAACAAGAAGTGTTTTGGGCATATTCGAAAGGCAATCTTGTGAAAATTATACATCGATTTTCTTATTCCGTCATCAGCTTCTATTGATATGAGCGATACAAAAAGTTCAGCACTGAATTTTAGTATGTTAACTTGCAAGATTTCTCACGACTATGTTTTTTGTTATAGGTTTATAAATTTCGAAATATAGTTGCAGCTTCACGGAATGGATGGCCCAATTATGTTAGTGTCTATATGTTTACTTGGTGGTGGTCTAGCGTGAGTGACACCTGCATCTGTAACTTACCCATTGGATGTTCTTCGAAATCACCTGACAACACAGGTGATGCTTTTCTTCCTTTCGTGATTTGTGAATAACACTAAGCCAACCAATCAATCAATATAACTTCCAGATAGAACTTAGAGCATCTTTACCTAACGCTTTCATGCAATGTAGCTTTACAGACCAAAGGAACAGGTTTTAGTAAGCTAAACTTTCATGTCTATAAAATTCTGCAGAAAACCACTAGGTATTACAAGGGCATCTTTCACACGTTGTCTACAATTTGTAGAGAAGAGAATAGTAGAGGATTGTATAAAGGCCTTTGGTCCACCTTATTGGTAAGTCGTATGTTTCTGCTGAGAATTGTTTTTTAGTTGACTTCCCAGTAACTTTTATGTGTTACAGGGAGTTGGACCTGATATATCAATCAACGTTTATGTATATGAATCCTTGAGGTCTCATTGGAAAATGGAAAGTTGAATGTCAAACTGTGCGACCAATGATTTGATATGGTACCTTCCTCTTCTCTCTTCTATGAACCCTATAACACACGTCTCAAATCTTAATTTCTTTTATCCTATTGCAGGTTAATTCCAGTTGGGTGTGTTAACCTACAGTAATCAATCAAGTCAACAAATATAACAATGATACTTTGTCTTCTGATTTTTGGTGATGATTTTTTTTGTGACTGAACTAACAGGAGTTGAAGCATGTGTTCTTATTTTTTTTTATATGACTAGATGCATATGAACTGAAGCTCCATAATTTTCTTTTCAAGTCGACATTGGTGGCAACCAATACAATTAGCGTTATTTACAACCAATGAAGTCTTATAATTTTCTTTTTTAGAAGTATACAGTGACGCTGACTATCATTTAGTAGCTCTACAGGCACTAGCCAAAAACAATAATGTTTATTTATTTAACCACCAAATAGAACAATAGGTTATTCTGCATTGTGGGTACACAAATCACAACACTATATTTCAGCTGTAGAAATCTGTGTGGATGCCTGCTGATATTTTAAGCCTACATATTGCCGATTTGGTTTGAGTAATGCTTGAAGCATAATTTACTTCCTAATGTGCAAATAGCAGTATCATTTTTTGTCAAGAAACTGAGAAGACGGAAGAGAGTTGGTGTTGTCAGTGTGGTGAGCCTATGCGGCAACCACAAGGCTGAAGTCTGCTTTGATCGTTATTCAAGATTTGAGCCTTGGCTCCGGTTTTGATAGCTCTATATCAGTAAGTTTAGTCCAGTAACTATTTTAAGTATCTTTACTGTGCATAGTTGCATACATTTTATTCATGGATTAGTCTTGGTAATATTAACATTTGAAAAGCAATTTTTGTGTGACCATTTTTTCATCTTAGTATCTCCATCTACCAGCAAAAGTCAACGTGCACAAACCCGTATTTAACATGCAACATGAGATAGTGTGCATCGAAACTATGCTTATGTTTGTGACATTCATGTGGCATCTCATGCAGATAGATTTTATTATCCATTTCTGTAGCATGCAATGTTTATTTTCTTCTTTTGGTCCATAATCCCTCCTAAAAGAAACATAAGAGTGTTTAGATCACTAAAGAAGTGATCTAAACGCTCTTATATTTCTTTACATATGGAGTACATGTCATGATTGTTGGATACACATGCAGACTTTCAGTGAGTTTTTGTTGTCGGACTTGGGACCCACAGTCCAAAGTTGATTGGTGGATCAAGTGAACTTGGTGCATCTCCATTCAAGCTGGAGTACAATTACCGGCCTGCTTGTTTAGCGCAGTCTCCACAATCATACAAGCAAATGAGCAGCTGGCGACCCAACACACAAAGTTTCTAGCTTCTTATTTTCTATACAAGTAGCAGCTGGCGCAGCGGTGGTGTTGATGAACGACACCCAATGCAGAGGCGGCAGTTACCATAGGGAAGAGGTCAAGAACATCTAGCTCTTGTGGTGTTCCTCCTCATTATTGTCATCGCCATCAACAGCAACAATGACGACCGGCTCATGAGACAGCTACTAGAGAGGGAGCGAGGAAGGGGGAGACAAATCTTTCAGGTACAATGGTATGACAACCATGTTCTGAACTATCAATGAGATTTGGTGCTAAGTCAGCATCGTGTTTTATCCAATCTATCAAACACCATAAGTTTCATGTCGAATGTGTTGTAGAAATGTTCTTCCATAAATATGGTTTTAGTCCTTCATATTTTAGTATCGTTGTAAATTTATCCATTCACATATCACTCTGAGAAACATTTTAAATTGGGGGAAGGAAGAATGGGAGAAAAGAAGAGTGCTTTGACGTAAAAAAAGAAGTCGTCAATATAGCCCGTTGCAACGCACGGCGTTCTACTAGGAGATGCAAGTGGAGTGGATAATGAAAATACATTGCATCAAATACATTTTTTGATTGTTACTGTAATTTTTTTCTATACATGTGAAATTGGAAATGCATTATGCTTATGTATGCAATCAGAAAAAATAATTAAAAGACCCGTGACAACGCACTGGCATTGTACTAGGGAAACAAGTATTGACATTGTACTATGGAAACAAAACGAATAGACATGCAGACTAAGCTCCATATCCAAGGGATTTTGGTAGTACATGCCATGTTTATGCTCACTGTTGAATAGTTTGTATATAACTATTTATGCAATACTTGGACCATAGGAGCAATTCATTCTGTATATTTTGCTGGGGATTGTGCCTTGCAGTCAATTTATAGAAGGGTAAGATGTATCGCAATATCTTTGACTTGCATTCTCTGTGATGTCAAGTAAGAAAATAGAATATATGCTCTTTGAATTATCTTTTTTTTATGTCTCTATCTTACTTATATAATCCAATTGGCATTCGCTAGAGTTTCTGTTGATGAAACATTTGTTTTGTGATGTGAGGAGCTTCTGTTTGTGAGTAGATACGGTTCGTAGATCATGATATCTGCACAATCTCAATCTACTTCCTATGACCATATATTGTATTAATGGGTTGTGTCAGGGTTATTTTATCAACTACTGGGTTGTTGATCTACATTACGGTTTAATTCTTACATGAATTAATGTTGACTCGATTCCCTGTAATAGGTTGAGAGGCTTCTCCTCTCATGATTTACTATGATTAGTTTGCTTGGCTCCATGCTCCTCATGATTTTCTTTGAATTTTTCTGTAGGAGCTCGGTCAAAAATCACCTAAGGAAAATATGTTGTTCTTCTCTACAAGGGTTGCATGTGGAATTTGAGGAGAATCTGTGCACCAGCATCCGACTCCTTGATACTGCTCTGATCATATTGTGTAAATATATTTCTAATAAAGCAATCGCCCGATGGTGTACATGTTATAAATAACAAGAATCATCAAGTGTGAGAGATGGCAACTTCATGATGGGATGGTATGTACTGTTGTGCTCATCAATAGAGTTAGATCACTTTTCTGTCTGAGAGTCGATTTTTTTGTGCGTTAGATGGATTGACAAGTACCAAAGATTGATGCCAAGCAGAACTAAAACATGTCCATGGATTACCTTCAGTCCCGCATTCCAATCAACAACATTGGGCCGAGCGAGCGCGCGGGTGGCGCAAGAGGCAATGGGCAGACGGTGGAAACTGAGTGGTGAGCGGCGGTGGTGAGGTCGAGAGGTTGGCACCAGCGGCGAGTAGGCAATTACCGTGACGGGCGAGCGGACGGGGCTTGTAGGTGTCACGATTGCATCACAATTGGAATAAAGTAAACAATGCATACTCGTGTGGCAATTGACTGATTTTGTGTGTTGTGTGCTTGTGTTAACAGCCAGCCAAATCAATCAGCCAAGGGCCATTATGTACGTGAGTGTGTTAGCAGTGGGTATATCTGAAGATTATTTCTCAATTCGGCATGTGGGTAGAGACTAAAAAGACAATGCCATGGTAGCATGGCAGACCTGGCAAGTGCCACGAACATCATGACATTCTTCCTTTTCTTAATTCCTTGATTTGAAAAATAATTTGCTCTGCGTGTATAGGAACATAGCAGTCGGGCAAACGACACTTTGGCATCTTGATCTATCAAAGAAAATATTTTTTTTACTTTAGAAAATGTGGGTTCGGATTGGTCTGTTGAGTTATGGCTGGCTGATCGGAATAATTTTTCTATTTAAAAATTGTAGCAAATAGCATTTCATTAGAGATTGGTCTGTTGAGTTATGGCTGGCTCATAGGAATAATTTTCCTATTTAAAAATGTAGCAAATAGCATTTCATTAGAGATGGTTTTGCAGCAAAACGCAAATCACGCAAACCAAGCTATCGCTGCCTCGTCGCTCTCGCCGGGAGCGACAACAACCGCGGGTCTCTTCTTCGCCTTCTTACTCGGCATCTCCTCCATCCGGATGCCCTGCAGCACGAGCCACTCCGCCACCGACTGGACCTCCAGGATGTTTAGGTCCGTCTTCAGCCATCCGGCACACCACACCGCCACGTCGTAGGCACGAGAGGCCTCATCGGCGGTGGGATACGTGCCGAGCCACCAACGCTGCCCGGCATCGAAGAACTCCAGTCCAAAGTTCCCGGAGGGCTTCGCCCTCATGCCGAAGAAACCGGACTTTCCCTTCGGCGTCTTCTTCGGCGCCATCGGGGAGCGGGCGGCGGCCGAGCAGGGAGCGGGAAGGCGACGTGCGGCGTGGGGCGGAGGCGGACGGAGCGGGGCGGCAACGTGCGGCGCGGGGCAGAAGTGGACGGAGCGGTGCGGCGGACGAACCAGAGAGGAGGCGGACGGAGCAGGGCCGGAGAGGAGGCGGACGGAGCAGGGCCGGAGGGGAGGCGGACGGAGCGGGGCCGGGCGGAGGATGGACCGGAGGCGGAGGCGGCCGAAGAGTGTTAGAGTTGTGTCGAATATTGTGTACAAGGTAGGTTACAGTTGGACTCTGAGTAGTATTGTGTTTAGATATGATATGGAGTCGTGTTCTAATAGGACACTTGTATCCTAGGCCTCTCTTATATAGCGGGGGTAGACACACGATGTAACCTATGCCAACATAATAGCACAGGCGCGCAAGGGGGAGCCGGCGGCATGTGCCGGCGCCCAGGTGGCCGGTATGCGGTATTGTGACGGTGTCACGGGGAGGAGCGCCCGTAGTCAGGCCCCGGGGATGTAGCCATATCGGTGAACCTCGTTAACAAATCTCGGTGTCGTGCTCGTGTGATTGCTTGGTCCTCGGATGATCAACGGTATGGCCTCAGATTTATTCTAACAAGTGGTATCAGAGCTAGGTTGTTCAGAGGCTACGGGGTGTTGATTGATCGAGAGGAAGGCTTGATGTTCAGGTCGGTATCGTGTACACGGAAGTTTCCGCAAATACGTGTTGGCATGGTTGAGATCGATCGAAAGAAATCAAGCAAACAGCAATGTCAATGAGTTGTGGTGGTAATCGGACAACAGCGGCGGTGTGGTATAGCGTAAGCAGCAGGCTTATCGATTGACGCGGCGCCTGGAAACGACCTGGTTAGGTGCGCGTTGGCGCAGCGATCGTGAAGCGCAGTTTAGCAGCAGCGCAGTGCTTGCTTGGTGGGCAGGCCAGGCGGGGCCGTGCGTGTTCGAAGAAGGCCCGTGCCAGCTGTTCGGAAGTTACTACGTGCAAGATTTGTTTCGAAGAAAAAGAACACTTGGTGAATACCTGTCGTGGTGTGGTGCGTTCAGGCAGGAGCTAATCAAGCGATACGTATCCATCAGAAGTAGAACTTGTGTAGACGTTGGCAAGGCAAAGGCAAGTAGCCAGCATTAAAAGTTTGTGTCAAGGGATCTACGTGAGAAGACCAAAACTTTTTTGGTTGGAAATTGCTATTGGTATGCGGAGGCTGTTCGTGTACTTGGGCATGGCGTTGATAGCTCGGATTTGTTGGCACAACAGAGATGCTTGAAGGTATTGCGGGAAGTCACGTCAGCTAAGATGGAATTATCATGTGATGGATGGAGATTCACGGAAGACAATTTGGGAGCCTGGAGCGTGTCGTACAGTCGAACGAGTTCGGCTGGGTCGGACTAGGCAGTCTGACGGATCGACGCAAGTCGGTTGGTATAGAAGACGGTGGTGGGATCAGCGATAACGACATAGGAGCGTGATGCCGATGGTGACTGACTTCTGGGCGTGGAAACACGCGGCGCAGGCCCGAGGCTTGTGTGGCTTCGACAAGACTATGGCGCGGGGTTGATTCAAGATGGTGTACACGTGAAGCTTGGAGTCAACAGGGCGCGGGATGGCACGTACAACCATCATGGAGTCATGTTGAAGGTGGAGCTGGAGTCTGGAAGACTTCACTCGGTGCTGATTGAGAGGCTACGGCGTAAGAGATCAGAGAGTCGAAGCCTATTCAGCAAAAAAAGCGAGGGACACGTAATTTGGACTGGAGCCCAGTGGTCTGATGGAAGCGTGAAACTCGTCATCGGTCGGTGATGATCGGTGGTACTCTGCAGTGGGGGTTGAGTGGTGTGGTTTCACGACCCTTGAGACTCAACCAGGACAGCGGAGGCTCGACGCGGTAATAGCGGCGAGGCGTGCGGTATGCACGGGACATGAAGATGGGCCAGGGCTCTGGTGGTCATACATGTGGTGAGACAACTGTGAATTTGACTCGGGATGACTACAAGAAACGGTGAAATTCCTTCAAGTTTCAGACATGTGGTCAAGAAAGGAGCGGTGATGTTGAGTTCAGGTAACTCTTGTGTGCGACACCCAATATGTGAGTTGTTCACTTTCACGCAGGTCAGTGATCGGTGTGTGATGGCGTTGGACTGATACTCTGAAAGTTGGGAGCACAAACTAGAGTAACAAGGAACTTAATTTTGCTCGAGTGTTGACTGTGGTCAAGAAAAGAAGGGACTACAAGTCGCAGGTGGAGTCACATGGAGTCTTTGGAGTAGCAGCGGTGCTCACGGGATAAGCTCAAGTCCAATGTACATGGAAGTTTGACACATGGACGAATTCAAGGTGGTGGAGAATATTCGCCAAGGTGGAGTTTGTTAGAGTTGTGTCGAATATTGTGTACAAGGTAGGTTACAGTTGGACTCTGAGTAGTATTGTGTTTAGATAGGATATGGAGTCGTGTTCTAATAGGACACTTGTATCCTAGGCCTCTCTTATATAGCGGGGGTAGACACACGATGTAACCTATGCCAACATAATAGCACATGCGCGCAAGGGGGAGCCGGCGGCATGTGCCAGCGCCCGGGTGGCCGGTGTGCGGTATTGTGACGGTGTCACAGGGAGGAGCGCCTGTAGTCAGGCCCCGGGAATGTAGCCATATCGGTGAACCTCGTTAACAAATCTCGGTGTCGTGCTCATGTGATTGCTTGATCCTCGGATGATCAACGGTATGGACTCGGATTTATTCTAACAGAGAGGAGGCGGGCGGGGTCGGGGCGGAGGCGAACGCGATGGGGCAGTGCGGCGGCAGGCGGCGGCCTAGGCGGGGTAGAATCAGTGGTGGGGTTCTGGATCTATGGCGGGGCGAGACCTTAAAAAGTTAACATGTAACTCTTGCAAACTATTTCAAGAGCCCGTGGCAACGCACGGACAGTCTACTAGTATAGATGCATTTTGAGTGTAGATTCATTCATTTTGCTCCGTATGTAGTCCATAGTGAAATCTCTATAAAGACTTACATTTAGGAACGGAGGAAGTAGAATATAGTAATGCATGTCGCGTGGTAGAGGATTCTTATGCATAGAGCTCGTGGATCCTACTTGATGGAGCTAATAAATCTAATGCCTACAATATTTTTGATGATGTGGAAGTACACATGTTAAGATAATTAAAAGTACAAGGAATTACTCTTTTATATAGCTTCAACGACATGTTTTAGAAAATCACACAGCTTGATGCCCACTTCGGCTCAGTTAACACAGAATCTACGGGATGGGACTACCTGCCATGACCGTACTGGAGACATGGGATTTTGGGTGATATGTGTTATGGGTCAGTAGTCAACATCTTCTAGGTATAACTTGCAATCGGGGATATTGATGCCATCAGGCATTGCCATGCTGTCAGTAAGAATGTTAGCATCATGGGCTCATCTTTCCCAACCAGTTAACACATATGTGAACTTCAGATCGAAGTCAAAAGCAACAAGCACATTCTGACTTGTGTAGTGCTTTCTACCCATGTATGCTGCAGCTTGTGTCCTCGGCACTCTATCAGTGATGTGAGTACCATCTATGGCACCAATACAATCCTATGATGGCATGAAAACGTCTTCTTATGGTTGATGACAACATTGCAAGCATGTTATGAGATGAAATGCGAGTAATTCTCGCCTTGAAATATTGATACCATCATGAGCTAGTGTGAATCTTGTGCGGAGTTTGCCCGATTGGTGCCTTGATCATCTCTCCTCTGAGCTCCCTAATATCATACAAGACTTGCTTAAAATGCCGAGAAATTGTTTCACTAGATCTCTTGTATGTGTTGTGAATAATCATGAACCTCTGATTATGACCGACGACATGAAGGAACATGTCAACTTGCTCTTCCACAGTGGTGTTGATGCTATCTTTAAGTAGCCCCTGCTCCTAAAGGTATTCACAAGCATGGAAAATGATGCTCTTCACATTCGAAGTGTGTTCACAGTCTCTACGTCGTTGTTGTTGTAGATGTGGTTCAGATTGATGATCATCTCCCTATCTCGAATGAACAGCGGACCATACATAATGACAAGCTTTTCACTACGATGGAACTGCTCTCTGGTAAATAAACGCGAGGAGGAGGGCGCAACTGTCATGGTTGCATGCGTGGATGAGGTCATTGAAGCGACCCCACACATGGAAGAGGTCGCGGTAGCTGCGGCACGCGCTTGTGTCATCCGGGCTTATGAATTGTAGACACACATCAATGTTTGATGTACAATCTAAAAAAAGTTTTAGCTCCGAATTTGACCTACACTAATAGAAACAAAAAAGAGAAATCGGATGTGAATAATGTCAAAACACTATTCACCTAAAGCTGTCACTATTCACATTCCAATTTGTCTTTGTTAATTCTTGAACTGTACATCGATTTTTGAGCCTTTTTTTTCAGGGTTATAGACACACCCCGTAGACATGTCGTTTCAGAACTTTTTGAAATGTCTAAATATAAATTTTTGTAATTGATCTCATTGATCTCATCTAATGTGACATCCTATACTAGCCTTCCCCGTCCAAGCTTTCAATGATATAAGTTGGACGTTTGATCTTAGTTACCTATGTATAATTCTAAAGTATGCTCAAATAAGAATCATTTATTCTTTGTTTAATCGATCATTTTAGGAGAGTCAGTTAATGAGTAAAACACCAATTTTAGGCAATATTTTCTGCAGCAATGCACGAGGTATCATCTAGTTATTGCTGTGATGAAGGGCTTTTGGAGAATAGGGTATTTGATCATTTTAAGGTTTCTCGTGAACAAAATCGAGTTGCACGTTGCTTAGTGGATTATGGTCGTCGTGGGGATAGCACTGGCTTAACCAATCCCCCGCCTTATTGCTGAACTGGCATGAACGATTGTATCTTATCAATATTTTTTGTTTTGAGAGGTCTGTGCTCCGTTTACTGCTCCGTTTCATGCTTGGACCATGCTATTTGGCGCACGGGTCACTGGTTAGCGACCATGCGCGCACCCCTAGCTCCCCGCGCGTACATTTTTGAGCCAACCTAATTAGCTTTTTCCCAATTCTTGGGAACATTCTAGAACCTTCCCAAACCGTGTTTTCTCTTTTTGTGTTTTTTTCTTTTCACCCTTTTCATTTCTGTTCTGTCTGTTCTTTTTTCTTTTTTAGTTTTTTTGTTTTGAAACATATTTTTTTCAAATTTTGCGACCATTTTTCAAAATAAAGAACTTTTCAAATTCATGAACATTTTATGTACCCGTGAACATATTTCAAATTTGAGGACATTTTATACAAATTTGTGAACAATTTCTAAAATTGTTAACATATATTGAATTTATGATTTTTTTATTAAATTCATGATCTTTTTGTAAATTATATAAAAAATTTTGAATTATATATTTTTTTTGAAGTCAAGAACAATTTTTCAAACTCATACACATTATTTATTTATTTTTGAAATCCCAACCATATTTGAAATTCAGAAATATTTTAAAACCCCAAACAATTTAATATAGAAGAAAAAACAGAAAACATAAAAAATTAACAAAAAGAAAACAGGGGGGGCGCTCCTATGGGCCGGCCAAAAACACGCACATGAAATAGGAGCTGCCACCGGGGAGCTCCTGGTCGGTGCCACTTTCCTGGGGAACCAATAAAAACTTCTGCCACAAAGAACGGCTGTGATAAGAAACACCCAATTTTCCTTGCTCTTGCTACAGTTAAACGACCCTCTTCCGATAATTCATCCAGGCCAAGAATAATGATAATGTCCTGAAGTTCTTGTAACGTTGTAAAGTTTCCTTAACTCTTTGCGCAGTTTAATAATGTCTATTGCCAACGATCCAAGGCTGCAACATAGTTCAGGTTGAATCTAAAGGATCTACTGCTGGATAAATACCCTTGGAAGCTAAATAGCTAATCCTCTGGAAAGTACGGTAGTAGCATCGAAATGTGCAAATGTTGTGGCAGTAGCAAGGTCGGTCAAATCGTCTGCAAGTACATAAACTGCTTGAATCAAAGTTATAGATCCCTTTTTAGTAGAAGAAATTCTTTCTTGCAAAGAACAAATCGAACTCGCATCGATCGCGAAGGCAAGGCTTCTTTGAGTTTAGCTGACGACCACAACGATTGGACACTTGTGATTTTAATTGCGCTAACTATGCATGAAGTAGTATGGCCGCGCTATTTATATATCATATTTTTATTTTTATTTATAAAATAGTGAATTTATAAACGTTCATCAACTTTGTGAGAAAACTTCACAAACTTAAAAAAAGTTCATCATTTTCGAAGAACAGTTCACCGATTTTGGAATTTTTTTATGAAAAAGTTAAAAAAGTTCATCATTTTCAAAAATATGTTCATCGGTTTTGAAAAAAATTCATCGTTTTTTAGAAAAAGTTCATCGAGTTTGAACAAAAAGTTGATCGATTTGGAAAAAAGTTCACAAATTTAAGGAAAAATTCCTCAATCTTGACAAAAAGTTCATCGGATTTGGAAAAAGCTCATCAAATTGAAAAAAAGTTTATCAAATTTGAAAAAAAATCGTTGAATTAGAAAAAGTTCGTGAATTTTAAAAAACGTGGCTGTATTTGAGAAAATGATAGAACGAGGAAGAAGGAAAAATAAAACAGAAAAAAATGAAAAACGAAAAACAGAAAAAACGAAAGAACAGACGATATGGCACGAAGGTGATTTAACTTATCGTATCAAGTTCCTATGGCTTGGTGGTTACCACAGTGCGCGGTGAACCAGGAAATCCTTGGTTCGATTCTCACCTCTCGCGGGAATTTTTGCGCTTGGATGAATACGCGAGCGAAAGAGATGCGAGCGAAATGGGCCGAGCCCAGCTCAGACGAAAAACGTAACCGTTTTAGTACTTTGTTAGTGCCACCGCTCAAAAAAGGAAAGAAGTGGTTTAGTGCCACATCGCTTAGCGAGAGCTGACGGAAGCTGTTTATATGCACGCGTCGTGACTAGGTGTTCACCAGGCAGCAAGCCTGGTAAGCTATGAAAAAAGCATCATGGATAATTGACGTATCTGCAAGCTTGCGGGCAGTTCTCAGGGTATGATGAGCCCGATAGAATAGGATTAGGCAGCCAAGCTGCTCTCGGGCCTCATCAACCCTGATCGCACAAAACTGCTTGACCTGCTAAATAGCACTCCGTCATGGAGTGCCTAAGCTTTTGTTTTTAATATATATTTCGACTGCCAAAAGATAGACGAGTTCCAGAAGGTGTATACATACAGGACTCTGATCAGTTTTTGAGGGAATTGACGACGTTTGAGCACAGTGCCTCCATTCTTATTCAAAACTAATTCCTTTTCATATGGTCACTGAGCAGAGAATACATGTTTATAGATAGACGAGGACACCAATATACAATGATTTCACAATGGTGCAATACCGATCATGTATCTAGGGGCCTTGAGAGTTTTCATGCTATTTGCCACCAAATATGTCACGGAAAAAAAGTACAACAATATGGTAACTGCTTTATTGTAAGAACACAACATGTGCATTTGTTTCAAAAGTATAAAAATGTTTTTTTTAGCATAGATAGTACATTTTTTCCCGCAAAAAAAATGTAGATTGTTCTAGCGTGATGAGTTGAGCAAACAGAATTAGTAGATCAAAAAACTAATTGTCGTGTTTAAAAATGTTGATCATCTGTCAACGATTCATTGTGTTTGCGAATACATGTGTCAAAGCATATCTACGTCTCAATGAACATCACATATTTACCTCCTAGCTTTCTTCCTTGCTGCCTACTGCTAGAAGTAGGCTCTACTTATCACAGTAAAATTCTCCGCAAAAAAAAGGAAAAAGAAAAATCACAGTAAAAAGCAACGGAGATCATAAAAATGACGACAAACACACTTGCAAATATGCAACATTAGGACATCTCCAACGCATACCCTCAGGCACACCTCCGGACCATGCAGTCGAAACATGTTTTGCCATCCAACGTGGTCATATATCCGTCCGTTGGCCAGTGCGGACGTCATTTTTTCCGTGAACCCGAGGGGGAGAGGGGTTTGAGGGAGTCCGGACTGCTGCCATCCACGCCTATACAAAATGGCCAACCCAAAACACTCTCCCTCGCCGCGCGCTTTCTTGCCCGTAGCAGTCAGCGCCGCATTCATGCCTGTCCAAAGCGGACGCAACCTCTCTGGAGCCGGCAGTGAAGTGGCGCACCGACCAACATCGCCACCTGCTGCATGCACCTTCTCTCCGCATTGAAGCGACATCTGCCCTCCCTGCCTTCCTTCATTAAACCGGCGCGTCAGCCGAGAAACCTACTCTGACGCCCCGAGCGACATGGCATCTGCCCGCTATGGGCAAAAGCTGCACCACAGCTCCACTCTCCATCTCCTCTATGCACCCGCCATGGCCTCGAGCTCTGAAGCCCCGTGACACGACATCACCGGCGAGCAGAACTCACGAGCCAACGGAGGAAAAGCCGACACCACCCCCATCGCTGGTCCAGCCGGCATCACCATGGGCGAGGCACGAGAGGACGACAAGGGCCTCGTGGCGAACAAGCAATGGCACACAGAGGAGCAAGTCGATGACATAGTCATCATGGTGGACGTGGACGTGCACGGGCAGGAGGCTTTGCTCATGTCCTACTGCGCCACCCGCGAAATCCACCACGAGCAAATGCAGCATCGCATGTTGCGGGCAGAGAAAGAAGCCGCCTATGCGGAGATCGACGAGGCGGTGACGCAAGTTTACGACGGCACGGACGACACTGCTAGCTCCGTGTCGGTCGCGCCCCGCCGCCATGATGATGAAGCCGACACGTTCGTGGGCACCGCTGGCAGCGAGGATGAGTAGACCAAAGGCGGCCACCGCCGCTAGGGTCCCAAGAAGGCCACCACGCCGTTGCGCCGGGCCTCATAGCCGACGTCTTGCCCAGTTCGTGAAGGTATATGCCACCATCACCGTCTTCCATCGTTCTAAAACCAATCACTGATTTGGGCTTCATGGAGGCGGATGTTATTCTTCCCCTCCCGCCGAAGCATATTCTCTAGGGCTCACAGTGTTCCCGTGAGCTTGTTGCTGGACATAGGAAAGATATGGGGTGGGAAACGGGCATCGAGAAGGCCAGTCATAGACTGGTTCGAATAGGCTAGCCTAGTCAGCTATATTTTAGTTCAAATATGTCTGAAATATAAATGTTTTCGTCCAGTTTAGATGAAAATTATCTGGTTTGCATGTAATTCGTCTCCTTTGGTCCCATATCAGTGTCCGCGTATTGGTCCCCCTCTCCACCAGTCCGCGAACAAATTCGGTGTTTGGGGTCTGCACTGGAGATGCCCTTACCTAGAGCAGTGCACATCTTTTTTTTGGATTTTTTTTGATCTATTCATCTTCAATCATGACAATACAACAAACATAAAAATAATAAAAAATTACATCCAGATCCGTAAACCACCTAGCGACGACTACAAGCATTGAAGCGAGCATAAAGTGTGCTGCTGTCATCGCCCCTCCCTCGCTAGAGCTGGACAATAGTTGTTGTAGTAGACAGTCGGAAAGTTGTCATGCTAAGCTCCCATATGACCAGCGCACCAGAATAGCGACCGTCGCCGTTGAAGAATAGATTGGAAGGATCTAACCTGAAGACACGCGAACGTAGATGAACTATGACCAGATCCAAGCAAATCTAGATCCGTCGAAGATACACCTCCACATATCCACC
>LT934114.1:68284574-68300214 GCA_900231445.1 Triticum turgidum subsp. durum | reverse complement strand
CCTGAACAGGACATAAATCCTAACAAAATACGAAGAAATATCTAAAAACAGAGTCCTCCCACCCCGCCGTTAAGGACCGGGATTCGTCGCGCCACCGTAGCCTAAGGCGACCGAAGACCAGCCGGACCGTCGCCGCCGGCAGGAGGCAGTGGAACCCATCAAGGGTTGTGTACATCTGTGTCCATATTCTTTTCTATGTAAGAAAGAAACATCAAGAAGAATATATTTGCTTGAACCTTTTCTCCAAGATGAATTTCATAGCATCGCCCACTTCTGCAGATTGAATTGATCAACGAGCACCCATCCAGTCTTGGCATGTAAGTAACCGGGGCTTCAAGCACCATCGAATAACCAAGCCTTAGTAAGGCTGTCATTAGGAAGCAATCAACATTGGGGTGGTGGCGCAGTTGGCTAGCGCGTAGGTCTCATAGCTACTAGATCGGTAACGCGCCTTGGCGCGAGGGTACCGGTCCTAACGACTTGGGCAAGCGGATAAATATCAAACGCATGTTCATGAGAAAGAACAACTAATTTTCGGGTTTAAGAGAAAGAACAAACATTCACTCTGTAGTCTGTACCAGAAGCATGGCATCATAAGTTTAGCACGGTCATGATATTACAATAGCTAATTGCATTTAATCCGCCCCATGAGCAAGGTAGCATCAAGTTCAGTATGGACATCAGTGAGATTACAAAAACTAATTAGATATAAGTTCAATAGTAAATGTAGGAAAATGAGATTGCAAATGCAAGACCAAATGGCAGTGAAGACAGGAAAACTATGCGAAGTCATAGTTAGGCATACTAATGCTTGGTTCAACTGCCTTTTCGATTAACTCCATGAGTGCCATTCCATATGACCTGATGTGAATAGTTTGTGAGATAGATGAACCATAAAATGTTCTTTTATAGACAATGCACTTCTGATTTTGTACCTTAGCCTTTTAAAGCGTATGGACAGTGAGCGATGGTTTCCCCTTTTAATCTTGAAGGCGAAGACACGTATCTGATATTCTTTCATCACTGCCGCCTCAACAAAGTCTGGCCAATTGGTTTATTCTTTGATCCCCCTTTTATAGACCGGATCACAAATCAAAATAGTACCAACTGCAACAAAAGCAAGATGTAGTCATTGATGTGCATTCATGGCAATGCAGGAAGAGAATCGGGAGCGCGCCTTGGCGCGAGGGTACCGATCCAACGCTTTGGCCAAAAAGGTAATGCTCAAGTTGGTAAGAATCCTCATTTAGCATATGTATTCAAACAAGAAAACAAAATAAAAGAAAAAAGAAACATAAGATATGCTGGTCCCAACGATGTGGTCAAGCAGGTAATGATCGTTTAGTAGGAAGTGCAGCATGCCACAGCCCTGCCAAGGTTTAGAACAACACCATAATAATAAGTTCGTTGGCAACTTCCGAGAATGACAAATATACAAAAGACGCCTTGACACTGACATCTACTTACAAAAGATAGCATATTTCCTAATTTGTTAAATAATTTGAATCAACAAAACAGAAGTTTCCAGAAAAAGATTGACATAGAATCCCAAACAACAATCAACAAAAATGGAAGTTTGAGCTAGAAGAACCAAAAAAAATTAACGCTTAACTGCACACACAAAAATCTATTGTCTCAGACTGCTCTTCTTACTTACTCCCTCCGTTCCAAAATAGATGACCCAACTTTATACTAACTTTGTACTTAGGTTGAGTCATCTATTTTGGAACGGAGGGAGTAGTTGAAATTGCATATCGATTGAGAAACAAAGGCCACTTCTAAATTTACTTATATCTCCATGATATATTGTTGATCCCCTAATTCCTTATGCGGACATCGGTTACGGTTCATGGTTCAGTACGTTATTGGAAAATTATTTAGACGAATCAAATCTAGAGAACTTCTAAGAACACACAAATTAACAAAAAATGGAGTGGAAGAAACAATCTGCCCATATCGATAAAAAGGGCATGCGTGGTAGCAGCGATGGCGACTACCTCATGTTTAGCCAACCAGAAAATGACATGTATTCTCAAGCATATTCAGAAAGAGGATCAAATAAAAGTATGTGTGTACTTCAGAGATAATTACCTTGAGAAAGTTGTGGTATGGACGGGGAGTTGATGGTCGCATGATCTAGATGTAGAGCAGCGGGGAGATGATGCTACTTCGGGATGGCAGCCCCGCACTGCTGGAAGGGGAACCAGAGCCTCGAGCTTCCGACGCTGCTAGCTGCCACCTTATTCAAACATTGATAACTAAAGTCTCATTAGTATTAACTTGTAAATAATTAGGAACAAATAATAGGTGGATGCAAATACGAATCAGGAACAGGAACGAAACAGCTTAACTGGATGCGAATTAGAATGCTTTTACTCTGTATGCATCAAAAGAGTCTCTTGTGGTCTAGAAGCTTAGTGAATAAGCTCACAGAAGTAGCACATGATTGTTTTATGTAGTGAGAAAAAATTAAGCTCACAAAAGAGCAAAAAGGAGGAAGAATACAGGAGATTACAAACAAAAAAGCTTCATTTTCAAGTGAAAGGCATGAGCCTTAAGCATGATATAAACACCAATTTATATGAATCATGCCAAAGATTCTGTTGCACAATCAGTCACGACCTCGATATGATTTTGACAATATGGATCATACCCTATGGACCATGGACCATGAATTATGGAAATCACACCACACAAATATAAATTATCAAGACAGAGGTAATACAACATTTTTTGGAAGTATTTCCAATCCTAGTGGAATATTACCAATCTAAACCATCACAACCCATGGATAACAACATGCATATGGGCCTTTACCTTTTGTGCATCTTCCAAAAGTAGATTAAGTTACTGAGATAGCTACCTTTTGTGAATCTTTGTGTACATGGAAAATTCTCTCAGTGCTCAACTGGGTTTATCACTACAAATAAAAACTAAAAATGCCATTGACACAACAACAACAAGGATACTATTAACATACAACCTGGGTAGGTACGTAACAACAACAAAGCATGTCCTATTTAATCCAGCAAGCATCACCTAAGTAAGTGCAACACAACCTCCAGGCATAAGATCAACTCTAATTAAGGCTAACAGGAATGAAGAAGATATATCACTTTATTAGGTTTCATTGCGGAGGCAATCACAGCATGAACGCCGAGATGGAGGCTAGATGAGGATGTAAAGCATTCATCCATGAATAAGCTACATTCAAAAGATTAGGTAATTACCAAAAAGTTAAACGTACAATATGAGCATATATCATACATCTTGAGGTAAAGCACCATGAAGCGAGCATATAGTTATACTCTTGATTACAATCAATGGTTTCATTGATCCTATTTTGCGCAGGTCAATACTGAAGGAACCAAATCAGTCAACAGAGTGTATTTCTGAAGAAATGTTTACCCTATTTTTACAGAGATGCAGAGGGAGAGAGGGAGACGGCCTGAATCTCAATGTTGTACCTGGTAGAGGAGCTTCTCGAGGATGAGGTCTGTGACATCCATGATGGTGTGGAGGCGGCCAGAGAGGAAGAAGAACATGCGGTTTGTGCTTGCCGAGGTTAGCATGTGGAATCCTGCAGAAATGCGTTGCTAAACATCATAAGATTTACCAAAGGTCTGTTAAAGAACTTCCCAAACTGCAGGCTTGAGCCTAAACATCTATATCATGTGCATGCAAAAGAATGGCTTAATGATGCGGTTATGTTTTTCTATCTTCCAATGTATTACTTGATCATTCAGGAATTAACCAGTCCAACAATCGGGCAAAACTTATTAAAAATAACCAAAGGAACATAACATGGAGGATCTTACAACCTGGTAGACTTAACTGGGCAGTTCCCGGCGGTAGTCTTCAACCTTTGAGCCGCAGAACGGAATATCGAATTGAGATTTTTGCCAAAATTATTCATTTCAGAAGCTCGGTCACTACTAAAAGAAATTTATATAAAAAAATCATCACAAGTCAAGAAAAGAGGAATCATGGTTTCTAGATCCGAGAGAAGAAACATATCCTTGTTTACTGTTCTAACAAAAAACATAGATGGAAATCTTAGATATTCTAAACCTAAATCTTGGTGACATCCAAATATAACATATATCAAAATGTAAATATTTTCAAAGACATGCAAATTTGACCACATATCGTCCTAACTCCTAATAGTGGTGACAAGTGGAGACACGACTGGTACAAGCAGGTAGTATTTTTATCTCATTTAGTGGTATTAAAATGAACCTAGCCTATATGGTGGTATTATCCCGAGATGTTTTTTTTTTCGTGCGGTACCAAACCAATTTTCTATATAATGCAGCTAATACCTTTCATATTGGTGTAAATAGAGAAACCGAGTTAAATCAGCTAGGGATTCCTAAGAGCGCTCTGTTATGTTCAACGACACATATCAAATGATCCCAAGTAAGAATAAGAAACTTGTGGAATGTCAAAAGATCCATGTAGGAATGAAAATACAACAACTAATTAGTGATTAACTTCTTGAATTAACTTAATGTAGGCTTGCTTAACAAAATCCAAGCAGCAGGAGCCTCTTAAATGGAACGGCCCCTGTCATTGCCCTGAAAACAATAGACCAAGTTTAGTTCTTAAGATATTATATATGATGAACACTAACATACTACAGAAAATGTGACACTACTTCGTTGTCCACTCGCGTCCACTCATCAACTGCCTGCCCAGCCGCACAGAAACCAGCAAGCTCATCACTACCCTCACCCAAACATTTATTACCGTTCATATCGAAGCACATCACATCGCCATGTCTCAAGAACCTCTGGACATAAGCAGGAAAACCTTTGCATAAGCTAACCTGTATGCTTCTTGGAGATGCACATCAATTAACCAATTGAAGGAATTCTCAGTAAGTACTACTACCCCTCATCTCATCTTTCAGTCTGCAAAATAAGAGGCAATCGAGCTTGAGAAAGAGATGGACTTGTAGGCCATCGGCGGTCGCTATGACGAATTTGCTCAAGAGCTGGCCAACCCTGCGTACGACAAATTCAACAATCAGCACTCCGTATAAAATAGTCTGAAGAGGCTTATCTCTCTACAGGAATTAAGTAAGGAGACAGTCACACCATACACTTTGTAGAGTTCTACGATTCTGCTGTCCTACTTGACGGCAGGCCGTCCTTCTGATCCAACTTTCAGCTCAAGCAATACCTAATTTGATCACATCCAAGTTTTAATTCCATCAACTGCAATTTCTGATCCAACAAAATTTGATTCCATCACCCGCAATTTTTGACCCAACAGATTTGGGAAGCCCGAGACGGTACCTTCCAGCTCCAGGGGAGAGGGAAGGGAGGCGCAGGTGCCACGCTGGTGAGACCCTTCGACCATAGCCGCGTCCACGGAACCACGACTTCGGCAGAGAAAACGGACGGCACAAATCAAGGGCCACACTCAGACTCCGGACCAGCTACAACACGGTTAACGGAATCAGTCACACACGCGCGCGCACACACAGAGACAAAGAGGAGGGACAGGGAAGCACGACCTCGAGGCGGACGACAGTGAGCTCGCCCACCAAACCCAGGATGTGGTGTCATGCAATCTTTTTGAACTCAGATCTTCTGCATAAAGTGATTCATATTAAAAAAAGCATATATATACCAATTAATTAGATAGCAGAATCGCAAATTATCTTGAATCAACCCATTGATAGGCACACCAAACTGAACCGAGTAAAAAAAGCATATATATACCAATCAATTAGATAGCAGAATCACAAATTATCTTGAATCAACCCATTGATAGGCACACCAAACTGAATCTAGTAAGAAAAATGCAGACAACTAAATAGTATCACTTTCATACATGGAAGAACCAGAGGCATCAAATCACATAAACTTAGCAGACAACCTTGCTCCATGAAAAGTAGGGCTCATAAGAGGCTAGGGAATCGATTCATACCTACGGAGCAGTGGCTACCTTGACGTACGTCCCTTTGGAGCTGCGGCACACACACATACACTGACTTATATGTCGAGCTGTTGAAAAGAAGGGATCAGAACAGAGAGAGGGAGGAAATGGGGGAAGTGGAGAGGGCACTCACCTCCACCTTCGCACGACGGATCTGAGGCGCCTCACCTCGAGCAGTCTTCTTCCTGGAGGTGCACGAACGCGAGGACGACGGTCCCGCGCTCCTCCAGTCGATGGCGACGCCTGGACAGTGACCAGGAGGCGATGCAGTGCGCGAAAGTTCGGACGGGGTCGGGGAGGACCAACCGGAGGTGCAGGCGCAGCGCGGGCGTTGATGGCGACGCCGTCGACCGGCGACCGTGGCGCTAGGGTTAGCCGGGTCCGCGCGTAGAGGGGAGGCACGTCGGGTCAACGCGGTGGAGAAGGAGCAGTGTGACGAGATGAGCTCGTGGATGTGCTGTATGGCGGCGGACCTCGCCGGAGTTGGCCGTGGTGGTGACGGCAGGGGGGAATACACACAGAGAGAGAGAGAGGACGACCAGGAGGCGATGTAGTGCGTGAGGGCGACCAGAGGAGAGGGGGACGGGAGGGCGGGCTCGCCGTCGGGCGATAGGGGGCGGCGGCCACGGTGGAAGGGGAGGGGCAGCGACCATGGTGGAAGGGGAGGGGGCGGCGGCGATGGTGGAAGCCTGGAAGGGGAGGCGGCGGCGGCTAAACAGGAAGAGGAGAAGCCGATTGGGGAGAAACGGATGGGAGTTGGGTTTATATACCTCGTAGCGAAATTACGAAAATACCCTCGGCGGGGCACGAGAATAACGGCGGTGGCACAAGATATTTTCTTTTTTTGAAACGGCACAAGATATTTTCGGTGGTGAGCTAAACTGTTCGTTGCAATAGTCCAGATCGTCCGGGAGAGAGATCCAAGGGTCGGAAACGCATCAAGCAAATTGATCCAACGGCCAGAAGTCGCTAATCGCTGTGAGAGCCCGGGAAGCGTCTGAATCCTTATTTCTTGACACGTGAGTGATCCTGAGGTCGAGAGTTCGAGCAACTCTGAACTTTGTTCTTTCTTTCTCCCTCTCTTTTTTCTGCTGGCTGGATTGGCTAGCTAAGCAGATCACAAGGCAGTTAGTACGTGGTTGTTAGAACTGCACACACACATGCGTGCTAAGTAAACTTCACCTGATCGCCGGCGATATGAAGAAAGCTGGCATGGGCAGCGCCGTGGCGCATCCGGCGAATTTTCCTCCTGCACGCCACCACGGAGACCCCGAGAAGATACCTAGGAAATCAACACGAGAACGATGTCAGTCCAGGAGCCGGGCTGACGGCCGGTGGGTCACACGATTATTATGGCACTGGGCTTTTCGTTTCGTTTGGGCCGTATCAAGGCACACACGTAAGGTTGTGATGTTGATATGATATTACAATACAATACGGTCTTTATTAGGACCACATCGCTTACGGAGAGGATATGGCAGCAGTTTATATGCATGTTTCGTGACGTGGTGGTCACCAGGCAGCAAGCCTGGTAAGCTATCTCAAAAAACAACAACCAGCAGCATAATTGGTTAATAGGCATGCAAGTAGCTCTCAGGGTCTGACGCCATGATTGTAGTACAACTTGCCATGCAAGCGGCTCTAAGGTGTCAATGTGCCCTCAGTGAAAAACTTGACATGCCCACACCACTCTGACATGGAGTGCCTGAGCTTTTTTTTTCGAGTCAACTCCTTTTGAAACTTTTTAAGTGCTGGTTTTAGAAACGTGCTTAGTGGCCACCGTGCTCCAAAAATCCACTTTCGTTGCTATGTACATCTTCATGCAATTCTTTTTTATATATGGCGCTTGTGTGGAACCGCACAAGTTTTATTATTTTTTTTTCAAGTTCTTTATTTTATTATTCATATTATTTTTACCATTCAAAAAAAGAAATGTAAGAGAAAATTACAATTGCCATAAAATTATAGAAAATGTTAGTACATTTGAAAAATGTTCAACATGTTTTTGGAAAATCTTTCACATGTATTAAAAATTATAACGTGTTTTTGGCAAATGTTCTTCTTGCATTAAAAAAAATTCGCAATGTGTATTTAAAAACAGCTCAACGTGCATTAAATTATTCTATTACATTTTGAATAGTTGTATTAAAAAGTTCAAAACTACACATTTTAATGCATGTTGAAAAGTTTGCAAAATAGAACATTATCAATTTGTTAGTAATTAGGTATTTTAGAAATACAAGAAAGATAAACAATAATAGTGTGTGCTTGTGGTCCAGAATGAACATAAAAATATTTACACAATAATTTCTAATATAGGTTGGACTATTTCAATCCCCACAAATTTTTGAAAACGTTCATGTCTGTTGGGGAACGTTGCAGAAAATTAAAAAAATTTCCTACGGTTTCACCAAGATCCATCTATGAGTTCATCTAAGCAACGAGTGATAGGAGAGAGAAGCATCTACATACCACTTGTAGATCGCGTGCGGAAGCGTTCAAGGGAATGGGGATAATGGAGTTGTACTCGCCGTGATCCAAATCACCGATGACCAAGTGCTGAACCGACAGCACCTCCGCGTTCAACACACGTACGGAGCGGACGACGTCTCCTCCTTCTTGATCCAGCAAGGGGGAAGGAGAGGTTGAGGAAGAAGTCTCCAGCAGCAGCACGACGGCGTGATGATGGTGGAGAGGCAGTACTCCGACAGGGCTTCGCCAAGCACTCAACGGAGGAGGAGAGGTGCTGGGGAGGGGAGGGGCTGCGCCTTGGATCAGGTGTTCAGTGATGGGGTTATGTACCTAGGGTAGGGTCATGGACCTGATCTAAGTACCTTACCCAAGGACACCCTTAGAAGAAGTCGCCTTCCAGTCGACCAACGAGGGACACACTCGACTGACTTGAAGGACTCGACCACGAAGACTCACTCGACCACCAGAAGGTCAAGAGGCACTCTGCACTGCAACGGCCTGTAATCAAGTAGACTTTATGATAGTAAAGGCACTTTATATGGGGCGTTACCAGTAACGCCCCAGACTTAACTCACCTTAAACCCTCTCCTACGTGGGCTGGCTGGGGTCTTGGCGCACTCTATATAAGCCACCCCCCTCCACAGGCAGAAGGGTTCGGCACCTTGTAACTCATATACTCATAATCCACTCGACCGCCTCTGGGCTCCGAGACGTAGGGCTGTTACTTCCTCCGAGAAGGGCCTGAACTCGTACATCCCTTGTGCTTACAACCTCTCCATAGCTAGGACCTTGCCTCTCAATACCTACCCCCCACTCTACTGTCAGGCTTAGAACCACGACAGTTGGCGCCCACCTTGGGGCAGGTGTTTTAGCGATTTTGTGGAGAAGTTGCGATTCTTCCGAGTACTTTCATCATGGTGTCTGCTGGAGTTTTGGTCGAGGGTCAAGAGATCCGTCTCGGCACTCTCGCCTTCATCGCCGACGACTCCGCATGGCTCTAGGAGGCTCCACTCGACGTGGATGCGCTCCCCGTCCGCGGTGCGACGCATTTTCGCGCATGTGTCCGTGGCGTTCTGCTGCGGCAACCGTCGACCCAGTATCGGTCGGCTCCTTTATCGTCCACCCTTCCGGTCTCCTGCCAGCGCAAGCGCTCAGGCCGGTCGAGGCTTCAGCGATGGATGAGGCACGCGGTGGCTCGCCAATCGGCCACCACCCAAGTTGCGGCAATCGAGCCCAACGAATCTCTCTACGGCTTGTTCGATCAGTCGACTGGCTCTGTAGAGACTGCATCTGAGTGCGGTAGCAGTGATCCAGCGGCGGAAATCTTGATGGTCGACGGGCCCCACAGTCCCCCTGGCTTCGCCCGTGGTGGTGGAGCAGGTGACGGCGGCGACCCTACGCGAGGCTACGAAGAGTACCAGCCCGAGCCACTCGACTCTCTGCAAAGAGAGGAACTTCGTCGCAGGAACGAGGATCCCCTGCGTATTCCCATCGCAGGAGAAACCCCCGAGGCTCGTGCCTTGGAGGAGGCGCGTCTGGCCAATTTGGCCGAGCGCACTCGACTGGAGAACCTTCAGCGAGCACTCGACGAGCGCGCGCGGCAACGAGTTCCTGACACCAGTCGACGTCAACTCTTCCCGCCGACTCAGGTATATCGAACCCCAATTCAGAATTTAGCAGCTGCGACCCGTATAGCAGAGTCCATCCAGCCTTCGCAGTCGGAAGCTGGCAGAGGTTTGCTGCAGATCAGGGATTTGCTCCGGGCAGCAGGAGATCAGAATTCAGCCGTGTCTCAGTCGCGCAACAGAATTCACAGTCGATCCGTCACTGTGAATACAGTTCAGTCGGCGCACAGCCCCAGATCGCCTCCGCGGCGCGAAGGGCGCGGGAATCGGCAAGATCAATATGACGACAGACTCGACCGAGATGACAGGCGTCGAGTGCCCTATTCCCCTCCGAGGGGTGGGTCTTACGCTCCTCGGCAGCCAGATGATAGGCGTCAGTACAGTACAGGGCGTAGGGTTCCAGTCGACCCCAGAGAACCAGGCTTCGACGCGCGATCCATTATCGTGCAAGGGTTGGTCGACCGGAACAGAGCCCATCGAGGTGCACTCGACAGAGATGTACCCACAGGCAGTCGAGTGCATGTTTCTGGCCCTGAATGTTTCAGCAGGGCTATCAGAGCCGCAGTTATCCCTCCCAATTTCAGGTTGGCAACAGGAGTCAGCAAGTTCACTGGTGAGTCAAAGCCTGAAACTTGGCTTGAAGACTACCGAGTGGCAGTTCAGATTGGTGGTGGGAACGACGAAGTGGCCATGAAGCACTTGCCCCTCATGCTGGAAGGTTCTGCCAGAGCATGGTTGACTCAATTACCTCCTAGCAGCATTTACACTTGGGAAGATCTGTCCCGAGTGTTCATCAGAACGTTTGAAGGAACTTGCAAACGACCAGCTGGATTGACAGAGTTGCAAGTCTGCGTGCAGAAAACTAATGAGACTCTCAGAGAATATATTCAGAGGTGGATCACTTTGCACCACACTGTGGAGAATGTGTCTGATCATCAGGCTGTCTGCGCCTTCAAAGATGGTGTCAAGAACAGAGAACTGAGTTTGAAGTTTGGTCGAACCGGTGACATGACCTTGAGTCGGATGATGGAGATTGCTACCAAGTACGCCAACGGCGAAGAAGAAGACCGACTCCGAAGCGGCAAGCACAAGCCGAGTCAGTCGGAAAAAGGAAACACCAGTCGGAAACAGAAACGGAAGGCTGAACCGGCAGCTCCTGGAGAGGCTCTGGCCGTGACTCAAGGAAAGTTTAAGGGGAAAACAAAAGGATCCTGGAACCCCAAGAAGGTAAAGGATAAAGAAGGGAACGACGTGATGGATATGCCATGTCACATTCACACGAAGAAAGACGAAGAGGGGAATATCATTTACCCGAAGCACACCACTCGCCAATGTCGACTCCTAATCCAGCAGTTTCAGGGAAAACAGTCTAAGGACAAGGAGAAGGAGTCGGACAAGGCCGAAGACAAGGAGGACAGTGAGGAAGGATATCCGCATATCAACTCCACTCTGATGATCTTTGCAGATGTGGAAAGCAGAAGTCAACTGAAAGTGATTAACCGAGAGGTGAACATGGTTGCCCCCGCAAAAGCAAATTATCTGAAGTGGTCTCAAACACCCATCACATTCGACCAATCTGATCACCCGACTCATATTGCCACCCCTGGGAGGCAAGCTTTGGTGGTCGATCCAGTTGTCGAAGGCACTCGACTGACAAAGGTGCTGATGGATGGTGGAAGTGGGCTGAACTTATTGTATGCAGACACATTGAAAGGTATGGGCATTCCGATGTCCCGACTGAGCACTAGTAACATGAGCTTTCATGGAGTTATACCAGGGAAGAAGGCCGAGTCACTCGGCCAGATAGCTTTGGACGTGGTGTTTGGCGATTCGAAGCATTTTCGCAAAGAAAAGTTGACGTTTGAGGTCGTGGATTTTCAGAGTGCATATCATGCCATTTTGGGGAGACCAGCTTACGCGCGGTTCATGGCTCGACCATGTTACGTATACCTCAAATTGAAGATGCCCGGTCCCAAAGGAGTGATCACTGTCACCGGTGATAGGAAAAAGGCAGAAGAGTGCTTTCAGAAGGGCTCCAAGATTGCTGATTCCCAGGTGACAGCAGTCGAGTTCGAAGAATACAAGCAAAACGCAGATCCGAGTGACTTGCTGCGATCCAAGAAGCCCGCCACAGAGTCTGCATTCCAGTCGTCCGGTGAGACGAAGCCTGTTCACATTCACCCGACCGACCCCGAAGCAGCTCCGACCCGCATCTCCACGACACTCGACCCAAAATAGGAAGAAGCGCTCATCCAGTTCCTTCGTGAGAACTGGGACATTTTTGCATGGAAGTCCGCTGACATGCCAGGTGTTCCCAGGGGACTGGCTGAGCATCGCCTAAGAGTCGACTCATCTGCAAAACCAGTCAAAGAGCATCTTCGGCGGTCCGCCGTCCAGAAGAGAAAAGCCATTGGCGAAGAAGTGGCTCGACTGTTGGCGGCAGGATTTATCAGAGAGATATACCACTCCGAGTGGCTGGCTAATGTCGTCATGGTTCCTAAGAAGGACAAGTCACTCCGAATGTGCATTGATTTCAAGCACATCAACCGGGCCTGCCCGAAAGATCATTTTCCTCTCCCTCGCATAGATCAAATTGTTGACTCGACCGCGGGATGTGAGAGGTTATCTTTTTTAGATGCCTACTCCGGGTACCACCAGATCCGTCTGTACGGGCCCGACGAGGTAAAAACAGCTTTCATCACTCCATTCGGGTGCTTCTGCTATATCACCATGCCATTCGGCCTCAAGAATGCCGGAGCCACATTTATGCGAATGATTCAGAAGTGTCTACTCACTCAAATCAGTCGGAATGTGGAGGCTTATATGGATGATATCGTTGTCAAGTCGCGAAAAGGTTCCGACCTGCTCGCTGACCTCGCTGAAACATTTGCCAACCTCAGAAGGTATGATATCAAGCTCAATCCATCAAAGTGCACATTTGGAGTTCCTGGTGGCAAGTTACTCGGTTTTCTCGTTTCCGAACGGGGAATCGACGCTAACCCAGAGAAGATTGGCACTATTCTCCGAATGAAACGCCCTGTGCGAGTGCATGATGTCCAGAAGCTTACTGGATGCTTGGCCGCATTAAGTCGATTCATCTCACGACTCGGTGAAAAGGCATTACCTCTTTACCAACTGATGAAGAAGACAGACAAGTTCGAGTGGACTCCAGAAGCTGATGCAGCATTTGCCGAGCTAAAAGCTCTGCTCTCCACCCAGCCGGTGCTTGCTGCTCCAATCAGCAAAGAGCCTCTGTTGCTCTATATCGCAGCCACAGGACAAGTCGTCAGTACTGTGCTAACGGTCGAGCGGGAAGAAGAAGGAAAAGCTCTCAAAGTTCAGCGCCCAGTGTATTATTTGTCTGAAGTCTTGACTCCATCCAAGCAGAGATATCCTCATTATCAGAAGCTTGTGTATGGAATATACATGACCACAAAGAAGGTTGCTCATTATTTCTCTGATCATTCCATCACAGTCGTCAGCGACGCTCCACTATCAGAGATTTTGCACAACAGAGATGCAACTGGTCGAGTGGCCAAATGGGCGATTGAACTTCTTCCCCTTGATATCAAGTTTGAGGCAAAGAAAGCCATTAAGTCCCAGGCAATAGCAGATTTCCTTGCCGAGTGGATTGAACAGCAGCAGCCGACTGAAGTTCACTCGGAGCATTGGACCATGTTTTTTGATGGCTCTAAGATGTTGAATGGTTCCGGTGCTGGGGTTGTCCTGGTTTCCCCCAGAGGAGATAAGCTCAGATATGTGCTCCAGATTCACTTTGATTCCTCCAACAATGAGGCAGAATATGAAGCCCTCTTATATGGGTTGCGCATGGCCATTTCACTCGGCGTCCGTCGCCTGATGGTCTATGGCGACTCGGATTTAGTGGTCAATCAGGTGATGAAAGAGTGGGACGTGAGAAGCCCAGCCATGACTGGATACTGCAGTGCAGTGAGGAAGCTGGAAAAGAAGTTCGAGGGGTTGGAGCTCCATCATATACTCCGACTGAAAAATCAAGCAGCTGATGATCTAGCAAAGATAGGTTCCAAGAGAGAAGCCATTCCGAGTGGTGTGTTCTTGGAGCATATACACACTCCGTCAGTCAAAGAGGATCCTTTCACCGAAGAAACTCCACAGCCCAAGAGTGCCACAGATCCGACTGAAGTTGAAGTTCCAGCGGTGGTCGACTTGATCATGGAGGTTTTGGTGGTCATTCCCGACTGGACGATTCCGTATGTCGCATATATCCTGAGGAAAGAGCTCCCGGAGGATGAGGAAGAGGCTCGACAGATCGTCCGTCGATCTAAGGCCTTTACCGTAATCAAAGGACAATTATACAGAGAAAGCGCGACTGGAGTTGGTCAGAAGTGCATAACGCCAGAAGAAGGTCGACTCATCCTCAATGATATTCACTCGAGGACCTGTGGTCATCATGCGTCCTCTCGGACCATCGTGGCCAAAGCATACCGAGCCGGATTTTACTGGCCAAAGGCGAATGAGATGGCAAAAGAGATAGTGGATAAGTGCGAGGGATGTCAATTCTACTCGAATATGTCGCACAAGCCTGCGTCGGCTCTGAAGACCATTCCACTCGTCTGGCCTTTCGCAGTATGGGGATTGGACATGGACGGTCCTTTGAGAACAGGACGAAGTGGCTTCACGCATGTACTGGTGGCAGTCGACAAGTTCACCAAGTGGATCGAAGCTAAACCAATCAAGAGTCTTGACACCGGTACTGCTGTAAGCTTCATCAGGGAACTAATATTCAGATATGGAGTCCCACACAGCATCATTACGGATAATGGGTCGAACTTTGACTCAGAGGAATTCAGAGCTTTCTGCAACTCCCAGGGCACACGGGTCGACTACGCTTCAGTGCCCATCCGCAGTCGAATGGACAAGCAGAGCGAGCTAATGGACTGATTCTTAAGGGATTGAAGCCTCGACTGATGCGTGATCTCAAACACGCGGCTAGAGCTTGGGTCGACGAACTTCCCTCAGTACTCTGGGGACTGCGGACCACACCTAATCGGTCGACCGGAAGAACTCCATTCTTCTTGGTCTACGGAGCTGAAGCAGTCTTGCCAAGTGATCTTCTCCACAATGCTCCTCGAGTTGAAATCTACAACGAAGCAGAGGCTGAACAAGCGCGGCAAGACGCAGTCGACCTTTTAGAGGAAGAAAGGGAGATGGCTCTGATCCGGTCGACCATCTACCAACAAGATTTGCGTCGTTTCCACGCCAGAAATGTGAGAGGTCGAGCCTTCCAGGAAGGAGATTTGGTTCTCCGAGTGGATCAGCACAAACCACACAAGCTTGCTCCTTCTTGGGAAGGCCCCTTCATCGTCACCAAGGTTCTCCACAACGGGGCGTACCGTCTTTACAACGTCGAGCATAATATCGACGAGCCCCGAGCTTGGAACGCGGAGCTACTCCGCCCATTTTACACTTAAGTTTTATCACTCGGATGAGTTGCAATAAAGTACTTCTGTAGTTCATGGACCTCAAAATAATAGTGTCATAGTCCCTCCATAATTTCTGCCGCTTTTTATTTTTGTCCAATAAAATTCCCCCTCAGTGGGTGACTTAGCTGCGAATCC
>LT934114.1:68241538-68282255 GCA_900231445.1 Triticum turgidum subsp. durum | reverse complement strand
AACCCTCTCACTCGGAGGCTTAGCTGCAGTCCAAGCACTCGCCTAAGTTATCAAAATCCTACTGAGTGTAGAGCAACCCTCTCACTCGGAGGCTTAGCTGCAGTCCAAGCACTCGCCTAAGTTATCAAAATCCTACCGAGTGTAGAGCAACCCTCTCACTCGGAGGCTTAGCTGCAGTCCAAGCACTCGCCTAAGTTATCAAAATCCTGCCGAGTGAAGAATAAACCTCTCACTCGGAGGCTTAGCTGCAGCCCAGTGCTCGCCTAAGTGGACTGAAGAATAAGTCGATTGCAGTAAAGGCGCCTTGCTTTGAACCTGCAAAAGACATTTCGAGCCAAAAGCAATCATATTCAAGCACCAAATTCAAGTTTGAATCGATATCTAAAGGAACCGAGAGTGCTCAGGCGTTAAGCCTGTTAAGGTTTATCGGTTACAATTCCACTCGGCATACCGAGGCAAATTTAAAAGTGTCGAGCCAGAAGAAGTTTTTTACCCCTCCTGTGGAGGGCTGGAAAGAGCAACGAATTCATCAAGGTCAATTCCGTCGGCGATCCGAGTGGCAGCTGCAAGGAAAGTTTCCATAAAGGACCTGAAGTCGTGCTTCTTGGTATTGGCCACCCGAAGGGCCGCCAGCTTCTCTTCTCGTGCATCCTTACAGTGGACTCGGGCAAGACACAGAGCAACATCTGCACCACACCGAGCCGAGGACTTCTTCCATTCCTGCACTCGACCAGGGATCGTGTTCAACCGGGCCATCAGCGATTCAAGGTCATTCTGAAGTGTCTCCTCAGGCCAAAGCGTCGAGTCGATGCGAGATGTGGCGGCCTTCAGCCTTGCGAGATAGTCCACGACAGCTGCAACACGGGACTCCAGTCGGAGAACATCCATGGCAACTTCATCGTTCACCGGAGAATTGACGGGGTCGAGGTTCGGCTCCAGCCGGCTAGTTTCTTCTTCAAAGTTTTGACAAAATTCTGCAAGGGTGATCACTAAGTCAAGGAGATGGTCGAATGGAAAAATCACAATTGGAAATGTCTGCCAAGCATAGAGGTTTACCTTCAAGCATAAGAAACAGCTTCTTGGCAAGTCCACTCAGGAAGGCCTCTAGATCAGTTTTCTTCCCAGTCAATTTGGCGACTTGATCGGTCAGGGCAGCTTTATCAGTTTTCAGTCGACTGACCTCCTTGTTGGCAATCCCAAGAGCAGCTTTCAGATTGGTATTGTCTTGTTCGAGCTTGGTGACTGAAGCTAACTTCTCGTCAGCAAGCTTGATCTTCTCAGCTAGCTCAAGGTCTTTCTTATGTTGGGCCTCCCTTACCTTACCTGCAAGTTACAGCAAGATCAGATTTTTGAAACAAGCAAGGGGAAAAGCAGTCGTCAAGGTCTCACCAAACATACCTTCGGTCTCCTCCTTTGCCTTTGTCAGCTTCTCCTGAACCAGCTTCAAGCTCAGCTCGACTTGAGTATGTTTGTGTTCCAGCTCTGAGTAGCGAGCCACAAGATCACAAGAGTTCTGCAAAGAACCAATCGACTAAATGTCAAATATAATTCACTTCCGAGTGAAAAAGGGAAAAACTCACGTTTCTAAGACTACAGCCGAATACAAGCATTCGACCGTAGTCTCGGGGACTACACCCAGTGGGTGCACTCAGCGTGCCCCCACTAATCCTGTTGAAGACAAAGTCGACCAGTCGACCTCAAAAAAAAAGATGTATTCTCTAAGACTGTGATCAACTGCAAGCAGTCGACCACAGTCTCGGGGACTACACCCAGTGGGTGCACTCAGCGTGCCCCCACCGGTTTGTGAAATCCAGTCGACATAGTCGACTAACAGAAAAATTGACATCATAAAGCCTAAGGCCGACTGCCAGCAGTCGACCTTAGCCTTGGGGACTACACCCAGCGGGTGCACTCAGCGTGCCCCCGCTACCACGGAGTTCATTCGACACACCCAGTGGGTGACTACTATAGATTCTGGAAAAGAAAAGTTTTTGGTAGCATATCCAACAGAACAAACAACGGTCGACTGACCTGGACATTGCTTTGGAGGGCAGAACTGGCGTCATAAGCTGCCTGGCTCGCGTCCCGGATGGTCTTCAGCTGCTCCATCATGAGTCCCGCCTGGCGTATCGCCTCCTTCGCTGCGCCAGCTTGGTCCTCTGGGACGTGGTGCGTCGTGAAGAGGGAGGGCTGCTGAGCACTCGTCAGTGGATTTGCGAAGGACATCGTGTGTCGAGTGGTGTTCTCTTCCTCCACAGTCAGAATCTCAGGCGCTGTCACGTCCTGAGGCACCTTACTGGCGGACGCTTTCCGACTCCTCCTGCACTGCAGCGGCTCTTCATCCTCATCATCATCAGGAAGATTGATAACAGTATTGGGTGGAGCTACAGAGAAAGATCAGGATCAGAGATCGCGAGTCAGTCGACTAAGAACAGCGTTAAGAATACAGTACCTGGGTTCGAAGTTGCTGCGTCCTCCATCTCGTGATCATCAGCCCGGGCCGAGGTTTCAGAAGTAGCAGCACTGCAACTCCAAAGGATCAGTCGACTAACTTCAGCGTCGACCAGAGACAAAGTTCACACAAAATAAGAAAATATGAGCAGCACGGTTACCCTGATATGGTGGGGATGGACACCTTCATCTTCGGCAGGAGCTTGATCGGCTTCGACGAGGCCGCCCTGGGCTGCTTCGGCGCCTTTTCAGTCGGCACCAGAGAGGTGGTTCGAGGGCGCTTGGTCGACTGAGTGGCGGTCGCAACCCCCTTACCACGTTCGGTCGAAGGGTCGTGCACAAGCTTCGACCGCCTTTCTGAGCGCGGTGGTACGACCTCCTCCTCCTCTTCTTCCTCGTCCTCGACGTCATCTTCATCACCGTCATCATCATCATCATCGTCATCATCCTCTGCAACATCCGAGTCCCATTCCTCCTCTTCCTGGCTCTCGCCCCCGCTCGCCTTGCCCTCCTCGGTCGAAGCTTGTGCCCCATTGGGCATCGAGTACAGCTCGGTGAGGGCCTAGCAGATGTCCAGACAAGGATCAGTCGACCAGTCGGCAGGGTAAACAGAAATGGATGCGACAAGAGCGCAGTGGAGAGCAGGGCAAGTGTACCTTGTTTGGGTCGCTGTTGTGGTCGAGTGGAGGAATCCTTCTGGCTCCGCGTGGGTTATCCTTGTTTCCGGTAACGGCTGCCATCCATCTTTCCAGAGTGACGTCGTCGACTGCTTCTGGATGGACTCTAGTCTCGTCTTCGGTCCCACAGTACAACCACATGCAGTGGCTCCGGAACTGAAGGGGCTGGATGCGACGCCTGAGGAAGACCTCCAGGAGGTCCATGCCCGTCACTCCCTCCCGAACCAACTGCACCACGCGCTCCATCAACATCTTCACGTCAGCTTTCTCCTCCGGAATCAGCTTCAGAGGGGAGGGCTTGTTCACTCGGTCCATGGTAAACGGAGGGAGTCCACTCGACTGCCCCGGCGTCGACTGGACCTGGCAGTAGAACCAAGTCGACTGCCAGCCTCTGACGGACTCGGGAAAGGTCATGGGCGGGAAGGTGCTCTTATTCCTCACCTGGATCCCCAGACCCCCACACATTTGGACGACTCGGGTTCTCTCATCACCTGGGCTCGCCTTCTTCACGGTCTGAGAGCGACACGTGAATATATGTTTGAACAAACCCCAATGCGGTCGACAGCCCAAGAAACCCTCACACATGGACACGAATGCAGCAAGATATGCAATGGAGTTTGGGGTAAAGTGGTGGAGCTGCGCTCCGAAGAAGTTCAAGAAGCCACGGAAGAAAATACTCGGCGGCAAAGAAAACCCACGATCAACATGAGTGGCCAAAAGCACACACTCACCCTCTTCTGGCTGAGGCTGCCACTCCTTCCCCGGAAGCCTCGCAGCTCCGTGAGGGATCAAGCCCTCGTTGGCCATGTCGAGGAGGTCTTTCTCTGTGATGGTCGACTGGATCCAGTCTCCTTGGACCCAGCCCTTCGGCAGGCGGGATCTGGACGAGGACCCTCCGCGGCTGGTGGATCTCCCCTTCGCCTTCTCCGACGCCGACGCCTTCTTTGCGCGCTCCAGCGCCGCCGTCTTCTCCTTGGCCATGGTCGCCGGCGAGATGCACGAAGGGAAGTGGAGCGGGGGCGAGAGCGAGCGCGCTGGGCGGAGAAGAAGGAAGCAGAGAGAGGGAGAGAATGCTGAGGCGCAGCACAGAAATCCTCGCCGGGCACATTTATAAGGTCCCTTCCGAGTGGATGACAGGTGGGCCCGTCGATCTAATCATATCTGGGAGCAGTTATGCAGACTGGATACGTGGCGAAAAAGGCGGCACGGAGATCGAGGCGTCTATGCCCCGTCCCATCCGAACGCCGCGGTCCGCCCCGCTTCGCGCGCGTCCCCAAATTTCGCATCCCGCGGAATCCGCGAACAGCAAATCAGTCTGTCAGACGCGGTGTTTCCGGCGATCCGTCGCTCGGAGATCACCGAAGCCCGAAATATCACTCGACGCAAAAATAGAATGGATCGAGTCGACTGAAGGTAAATTGCTCCCTGTCGACGAAGAGATTCTTTGGTCCAGGGCAACACACGACCAGGGCACAAAGGTTAATCGGAAACGACATCAACTCCTTCCTCACTCGAAGCCTCAATCCATTCGGGGGCTAATGATGGGGTTATGTACCTAGGGTAGGGTCATGGACCTGATCTAAGTACCTTACCCAAGGACACCCTTAGAAGAAGTCGCCTTCCAGTCGACCAACGAGGGACACACTCGACTGACTTGAAGGACTCGACCACGAAGACTCACTTGACCACCAGAAGGTCAAGAGGCACTCTGCACTACAACGGCCTGTAATCAAGTAGACTTTATGATAGTAAAGGCACTTTATATGGGGCGTTACCAGTAACGCCCCAGACTTAACTCACCTTAAACCCTCTCCTACGTGGGCTGGCTGGGGTCCTGGCGCACTCTATATAAGCCACCCCCTCCACAGGCAGAAGGGTTCGGCACCTTGTAACTCAGATACTCATAATCCACTCGACCGCCTCCGGGCTCCGAGACGTAGGGCTGTTACTTCCTCCGAGAAGGGCCTGAACTCGTACATCCCTTGTGCTTACAACCTCTCCATAGCTAGGACCTTGCCTCTCAATACCTACCCCCCACTCTACTGTCAGGCTTAGAACCACGACATTCAGCCCTCCCCTCGCCCCTCTATTTATAGGGGAAGGGGGAAGGGGACCGGCCCCCTCTAGATGAGATCTAGAGGGGGGGTCGGCGGCCAAGGAGGGGGGCTTGCCCCCCAAGCAAGGGGGGCGCCCCCACTAGGGTTCCCCCCCCAACCCTAGGCGCATGGGCCCAAGGGGGGGCGCCCAGCCCTCCAGGGGCTGGTTCCCTGCCCCTTGCGGCCCATGAGGCCCTCTGAGAGGGGTGTCCCCTCCCGATGGACCCCCGGACCCCCTCCGGTGGCCCCGGTACAATACCGATATGCCCCCGGAACTTTCCGGTGTCCGTATGACAACTTCCCATATATAAATCTTCACCTCCGGACCATTCCGGAACTCCTCGTGACATCCGAGATCTCATCCGGGACTCCGAACAATATTCGGTAATCACATACAAGTCTTCCTAATAACCCTAGCGTCACCGAACCTTAAGTGTGTAGACCCTACGGGTTTTGGAGACATGCAGACATGACCGAGATGGCTCTCCGGTCAATAACCAACAGCGGGATCTGGATACCCATGTTGGATCCCACATGCTCCTCGATGATCTCATCGGATGAACCACGATGTCGAGGATTCAATCAACCCCGTATACAATTCCCTTTGTCAATCGGTACGTTACATGCCCGAGACTCGATCGTCGGTATCCCAATACCTCATTCAGTCTCGTTACCGGCAAGTCACTTTACTCGTACCATAATGCATGATCCCGTGACCAAACACTTGGTCACTTTGAGCTCATTATGATGATGCATTACCGAGTGGGCCCAGAGATACCTCTCTGTCATACGGAGTGACAAATCCCAGTCTCGATCCGTGTCAACCCAACAAACACTTCCGGAGATACTTGTAGTGCACCTTTATAGTCACCCAGTTACGTTGTGACGTTTGGTACACCCAAAGCACTCCTACGGTATCCGGGAGTTACACGATCTCATGGTCTAAGGAAGAGATACTTGACATTGGAAAAGCTCTAGCAAAAACGAACTACACGATCTTGTGCTATGCTTAGGATTGGGTCTTGTCCATCACATCATTCTCCTAATGATGTGATCCCGTTGTCAATGACATCTAATGTCCATAGTCAGGAAACCATGACTATCTGTTGACCAACGAGCTAGTCAACTAGAGGCTTACTAGGGACGTATTTGGTCTAAGTATTCACACGTGTATTATGATTTCCGAATAATACAATTATAGCATGAATAAAAGACAATTATCATGAACAAGGAAATATAATAATAATCCTTTTATTATTGCCTCTAGGGCATATTTCCAACAGTCTCCCACTTGCACTAGAGTCAATAATCTAGTTACATTGTGATGAATCGAACACCCATAGAGTTCTGGTGTTGATCATGTTTTGCTTGCGAAAGAGGTTTAGTCAACGGATTTGCGATATTCAGATCCGTATGTACTTTGCAAATATCTATGTCTCCATCTTGAACATTTTCACGGATGGAGTTGAAACGACGCTTGATGTGCCTGGTATTCTTGTGAAACCTGGGCTCCTTGGCAAGGGCAATAGCTCCAGTGTTGTCACAGAAGAGTTTGATCGGCCCCAACGCATTGGGTATGACTCCTAGGTCGGTGATGAAATCCTTCACCCAAATTGCTTCATGTGCTGCCTCCGAGGCTACCATGTATTCCACTTCACATGTAGATCACGCCACGACGCTCTGCTTGCAGCTGCACCAGCTTACTGCTCCACCATTCAACATATACACGTATCCGGTTTGTGACTTAGAGTCATCCAGATCTGTGTCGAAGCTAGCATCAACGTAACCCTTTACGACGAGCTCTTCATCACCTCCATAAACGAGAAACATGTCCTTTGTCCTTTTCAGGTACTTCAGGATATTCTTGACCGCTGTGCAGTGTTCCTTGCCGGGATTACTTTGGTACCTTCCTACCAAACTTACAGCAAGGTTTACATCAGGTCTGGTACACAGCATGGCATACATAATAGATCCTATGGCTGATGCATAGGGGATGACGCTCATCTCTTCTTTATCTTTTGCCGTGGTCGGGCATTGAGCCGAGCTCAATCTCACACCTTGCAATACAGGCAAGAACCCTTTCTTGGACTGATCCATTTTGAACTTCTTCAAAATCTTATCAAGGTATGTGCTTTGTGAAAGACCTATGAGGCGTCTCGATCTATCCCTATAGATCTTGATGCCTAATATGTAAGCAGCTTCTCCAAGGTCCTTCATTGAAAAACACTTATTCAAGTAGGCCTTAATGCTGTCCAAGAATTCTATATCATTTCCCATCAAAAGTATGTCATCTACATATAATATGAGAAATGGTACAGAGCTCCCACTCACTTTCTTGTAAACGCAGGCTTCTCCATAAGTCTGCATAAACCCAAACGCTTTGATCATCTCATCAAAGCGAATGTTCCAACTCCGAGATGCTTGCACCAGCCCATAAATGGATCGCTGGAGCTTGCATACTTTGTTAGCATTCTTAGGATCGACAAAACCTTCCGGCTGCATCATATACTGTTGGGTTTCATAGTAATTTCAAAAATTTTCCTACGCACACGCAAGATCATGTGATGCATAGCAACGAGAGGAGAGTGTTGTCTACGTACCCAACGCAGACCGACTGCGGAAGCGATGACACGACGTAGAGGAAGTAGTTGTACGTCTTCACGATCCAACCGATCAAGCACCGAAACTACGGCACCTCCGAGTTCGAGCACACGTTCAGCTCGATGACGATCCCCGGACTCCGATCCAGCAAAGTGTCGGGGAAGAGTTCCGTCAGCACGACGGCGTGGTGACGATCTTGATGAACTACAGCAGCAGGGCTTCGCCTAAACTCCGCTACAGTATTATCGAGGAATATGGTGGCAGGGCACCGCACACGGCTAAGGAATCAATCACGTGGATCAACTTGTGTCAACTTGTGTGTTTAGAGGTGCCCCTGCCTCCGTATATAAAGGAGCCAAGGGGGGAGGGTGCGCCGGCCAAGAGGGAGAGGCGCAGGAGGAGTCCTACTCCTACCGGGAGTAGGACTCCCCCCCCAATCCTATTCCAACTAGGATTCCCAAGGGGGAAAGAGGGAGAGGGGTGGCCGGCCACCTCTCCTAGTCCTAATAGGACTAGGGGAAGGGGGGAGGCGCGCATCCCCTTTGGGCTGCCCCTTTCTCCTTTCCACTAAGGCCCATGATGGCCCATATGGCTCCCGGGGGGTTCCGGTAACCTCCCGGTAACCCGGTAAAATCCTGATTTCACCCGGAACACTTCCGATGTCCAAACATAGACTTCCAATATATCAATCTTTATGTCTCGACCATTTCGAGACTCCTCGTCATGTCCGTGATCACATCCGGGACTCCGAACAACCTTCGGTACATCAAAATGCATAAACTCATAATATAACTGTCATCGTAACCTTAAGCGTGCGGACCCTACGGGTTCGAGAACAATGTAGACATGACCGAGACACGTCTCCGGTCAATAACCAATAGCGGGACCTGGATGCCCATATTGGCTCCTACATATTCTACGAAGATCTTTATCGGTCAGACCGCATAACAACATACGTTGTTCCCTTTGTCATCGGTATGTTACTTCCCCGAGATTCGATCGTCAGTATCCAATACCTAGTTCAATCTCGTTACCGGCAAGTCTCTTTACTCGTTCCGTAATACATCATCTCACAACTAACATATTAGTTGTAATGCTTGCAAGGCTTTATGTGATGTGTATTACCGAGAGGGCCCAGAGATACCTCTCCGACAATCGGAGTGACAAATCCTAATCTCGAAATACGCCAACCCAACATCGACCATTGGAGACACCTGTAGTACTCCTTTATAATCACCCAGTTACGTTGTGACGTTTGGTAGTACCCAAAGTGTTCCTCCGGTAAACGGGAGTTGCATAATCTCATAGTCATAGGAACATGTATAAGTCATGAAGAAAGCAATAGCAACATACTAAACGATCGGGTGCTAAGCTAATGGAATGGGTCATGTCAATCAGATCATTCTACTAATGATGTGACCTCGTTAATCAAATAACAACTCATTGTTCATGGTTAGGAAACATAACCATCTTTGATTAACGAGCTAGTCAAGTAGAGGCATACTAGTGACACTCTGTTTGTCTATGTATTCACACATGTATTATGTTTCCGGTAAATACAATTCTAGCATGAATAATAAACATTTATCATGATTATAAGGAAATAAATAATAACTTTATTATTGCCTCTAGGGCATATTTCCTTCAGTCTCCCACTTGCACTAGAGTCAATAATCTAGATCACATCACCATGTGATTAACATCGATAGTTCACATCATCATGTGATTAACACCCATAGTTCACATCGCTTATGTGACCAACACCCAAAGGGTTTACTAGATTCAGTAATCTAGTTCACATCGCTATGTGATTAACACCCAAGGAGTACTAAGGTGTGATCATGTTTTGCTTGTGAGAGAATCTTAGTCAACGGGTCTGCCACATTCAGACCCACATGCATTTTGCAAATTTCTATGTCAACAATGCTCTGCATGGAGCTACTCTAGCTAATTGCTCCCACTTTCAGTATGTATCTAGACCGAGACTTAGAGTCATCTAGATTAGTGTCAAACTTGCATCGGCGTAACCCTTTACGACGAACCTTTTTCCACTTCCATAATCGAGAAACATATCCTTATTTCACTAAGGATAATTTTGACCGCTGTCCAGTGATCTACTCCTAGATCACTATTGTACTCCCTTGCCAAACTCAGTGGTAGGGCATACAATAGATCTGGTATACAGCATGGCATACTTTATAGAACCTATGACTGAGGCATAGGGAATGACTTTCATTCTCTTTCTATTTTCTGCCGTGGTCGGGCTTTGAGTCTTACTCAACTTCACACCTTGTAACACAGGCAAGAACTCTTTCTTTGACTGTTCCATTTTGAACTACTTCAAAATCTTGTCAAGGTATGTACTTATTGGAAAAACTTATCAAGCGTCTTGATCTATCTCTATAAATCTTGATACTCAATATGTAAGCAGCTTTACCGAAGTCTTTATTTGAAAAAACTCCTTTCAAACACTCCTTTATGCTTTACAGAATAATTCTACATTATTTCCGATCAACAATATGTCATTCACATATACTTTATCAGAAATGCTGTAGTGCTCCCACTCACTTTCTTGTAAATACAGGCTTCACCGCAAGTCTGTATAAAACTATATGCTTTGATCAACTCATCAAAGCGTATATTCCAACTCCGAGATTCTTGCACCAGTCCATGGATGGATCACTGGAGCTTGCACATTTTGTTAGTTCCTTTCGGATTGACAAAACCTTCTGTTGCATCATATACAACTCTTCTTTAATAAATCCATTAAGGAATGCAGTTTTGTTTATCCATTTGCCAGATTTCATAAAATGCGGCAATTACTAACATGATTCAGACAGACTCAAGCATAGATACGAGTGAGAAGCTCTCATCGTAGTCAACACCTTGAACTTGTCGAAAAACCTTTTGCGACAATTCTAGCTTTGTAGATAGTAACACTACTATCAGCGTCCGTCTTCCTCTTGAAGATCCATTTATTCTCAATTTCTTGCCGATCATCGGGCAAGTCAACCAAAGTCCAAACTTTGTTCTCATACATGGATCCCATCTCAGATTTCATGGCTTCAAGCCACTTTGCGGAATCTGGGCTCACCATCGCTTCTTCATAGTTTGTAGGTTCATCATGATCTAGTAGCATGACTTCCAGAAAAGGATTATCGTACCACTCTGGCGCGGATCTTACTCTGGTTGATCTACGTGGTTCAGTAGTATCTTGTTCTGAAGTTTCATGATCATCATCATTGGCTTCCTCACTAACTGGTGTAGGTGTCACAGAAACAGTTTTCTGTGATGAACTACTTTCCAGTAAGGGAGCAGGTACAGTTACCTCGTCAAGTTCTACTTTCCTCCCACTCACTTCTTTCGAGAGAAACTCCTTCTCCAGAAAGTTTCCGAATTTAGCAACAAAAGTCTTGCCTTTCGGATCTGTGATAGAAGGTGTATCCAATAGTTTCCTTTGGATATCCTATGAAGACGCACTTCTCCGATTTGAGTTTGAGCTTATCAGGATGAAACTTTTTCATATAAGCATCGCAACCCCAAATTTAAGAAACGACAGCTTAGGTTTCTTGCCAAACCATAGTTCACACGGTGTCGTCTCAACGGATTTAGATGGTGCCCTATTTAACGTGAATGCAGCTGTCTCTAATGCATAACCCCAAAACGATAGTGGTAGATCGGTAAGACACATCATAGATCGCACCATATCTAATAAAGTACGGTTATGACGTTCGGACACACCATTATATTGTGGTGTTCTAGGTGGCATGAGTAGTGAAACTATTTCACATTGTTTTTAACTGAAGGCCAAACTCGTAACTCAAATACTCTTCTCTACGATCAGATCGTAGAAACTTTATTTTCTTGTTACGATGATTTTTCACTTCACTCTGAAATTCTTTGAACTTTTCAAATGTTTCAGACTTATGTTTCATCAAGTAGATATACTCATATCTGCTCAAATCATCTGTGAAGATCAGAAAATAATGATACCTGTCGCGAGCCTCAATATTCATCGGACTACATACATCAGTATGTATGATTTTCAACAAATCTATTGCTCGCTCCATTGTTCCGAAGAACAGAGTCTTAGTCATCTTGCCCATGAGGCATGGTTCGCAAGCATCAACTGATTCATAATCAAGTGATTCCAAAAGCCCATCAGTATGGAGTTTCTTCATGCGCTTTACACCAATATGACCTAAACGGCAGTGCTACAAACAAGTTGCACTTATCATTATTAACTTTGCATCTTTTGGTTTCAATATTATGATTATGTGTATCACTACGATCGAGATCCAACGAGCTATTTTCATTGGGTGTGTAACCATATAAGGTTTCATTCATGTAAACAGAACAACAATTTATTCTCTTACTTAAATGAATAACCGTATTACAATAAACATGATCAAATCATATTCATGCTCAACGCCAACACCAAATAACACTTATTCAGGTTCAACACTAATCCCGAAAGTATAGGGAGTGTGCGATGATGATCATATCAATCTTGGAACCACTTCCAACATACATCGTCACTTCACCCTTAACTAGTCTCTGTTTATTCTGCAACTCCCGTTTTGAGTTACTAATCTTAGCAACTGAACTAGTATCAAATACTGAGGGGTTGCTATAAACACTAGTAAAGTACACATCAATAACATGTATATCAAATATACTTATGTTCACTTTGCCATCCTTCTTTTCCGCCAATCACTTGGGGTAGATCCGCTTCCAGTGACCAGTCCCTTTGCAGTAGAAGCTCTTAGTCTCAGGCTTAGGACCAGACTTGGGCTTCTTCACTTGAGCAGCAACTTGCTTGCTGTTCTTCTTGAAGTTCCCCTTCTTCCCTTTGCCCTTTTCTTGAAACTAGTGGTCTTGTCAATCATCAACACTTGATGCTCTTTCTTGATTTCTACCTTCGTCGATTTCAATATCACGAAGAGCTCGGGAATCGTTTTCGTCATCCCTTGCATACTATAGTTCATCATGAAGTTCAGTAACTTAGTGATGGTGACTAGAGAATTCTGTCAATCACTATCTTATCTGGAAGATTAACTCCCACTTGATTCAAGCGATTGTAGTACTCAGACAATCTGAGCACATGCTCACTAGTTGAGCGATTCTCCTCCATCTTTTAGCTATAGAACTTGTTTGAGACTTCATATCTCTCAACTCGGGTATTTGCTTGAAATATTAGCTTCAACTCCTGGAACATCTCATATGGTCCATGACATTCAAAACGTCTTTGAAGTCCCGATTCTAAGCCGTTAAGCATGGTGCACTTAAACTATCAAGTAGTCATCATATTGAGCTAGCCAAACGTTCATAATGTCTGCATTTGCTCCTGCAATAGGTCCGTCACCTAGCGGTGCATTAAGGACATAATTCTTCTGTGCAGCAATGAGGATTTAACCTCAGATCACGGATCAAATCCGCAACATTGCTACTAACATTTTTCAACACAATTTTCTCTAGGAATATATCAAAATAAACACAGGGAAGCAACAACGCGAGCTATTGATCTACAACATGATTTGCAAAATACTACCAGGACTAAGTTCATGATAAATTTAAGTTCAATTTAATCATATTACTTAAGAACTCCCACTTAGATAGACATCCCTCTAATCTTCTAAGTGATCACGTGATCCAAATCAACTAAACCATGTCCGATCATCACGTGAGATGGAGTAGTTTTCAATGGTGAACATCGTTATGTTGATCATATCTACTATATGATTCACGCTCGACCTTTCGGTCTCCGTGTTCCGAGGCCATATCTGCATATGCTAGGCTCGTCAAGTTTAACCTGAGTATTCTGCGTGTGCAAAAACTGGCTTGCACCCGTTGTAGATGGACGTAGAGCTTATCACACCCGATCATCACGTGGTGTCTGGGCACGACGAACTTTGGCAACGGTGCATACTCAGGGAGAACACTTCTTGATAATTTAGTGAGAGATCATCTTATAATGCTACCGTCAATCAAAGCAAGATAAGATGCATAAAAAGATAAACATCACATGCAATCAATATAAGTGATATGATATGGCCATCATCATCTTGTGCTTGTGATCTCCATCTCCGAAGCACCGTCATGATCACCATCGTCACCGGCGCGACACCTTGATCTCCATCGTAGCATCGTTGTCGTCTCGCCAATCTTATGCTTCCACGACTATCACTACCGTTTAGTAATAAAGTAAAGCATTACATCGCGATTGCATTGCATACAATAAAGCGACAACCATATGGCTCCTGCCAGTTGCCGATAACTTGGTTACAAAACATGATCATCTCATACAATAAAATTCTCAGCATCATGCCTTGACCATATCACATCACAACATGCCCTGCAAAAACAAGTTAGACGTCCTCTACTTTGTTGTTGCATGTTTTACGTGGCTGATACGGGCTTAAGTAAGAACCAATCTCACCTACGCATCAAAACCACAACGATAGTTTGTCAAATAGACTCCGTTTTAACCTTCGCAAGGACCGGGCGTAGCCATACTTGGTTCAACTAAAGTTGGAGAGACAGTCGCCCGCAAGCCATCTCTGTGCAAAGCACGTCGAGGGAACCGGTCTCGCGTAAGCGTACGCGTAAGGTTGGTCTGGGTCGTCTCGTCCAACAATACCGCCGAACCAAAATATGACATGCTGGTAGGTAGTATGACTTGTATCGTCCACAACTTACTTGTGTTCTACGTGTGCATATAACATCAACATCAATAACCTAGGCTCTAATACCACTGTTGGGTTTCGTAGTAATTTCAAAAAATTTCCTACGCACACGCAAGATCATGTGATGCATAGCAACGAGAGGAGAGTGTTGTCTACGTACCCAACGCAGACCGACTGCGGAAGCGATGACACGACGTAGAGGAAGTAGTTGTACGTCTTCACGATCCAACCGATCAAGCACCGAAACTACGGCACCTCCGAGTTCGAGCACACGTTCAGCTCGATGACGATCCCCGGACTCCGATCCAGCAAAGTGTCGGGGAAGAGTTCCGTCAGCACGACGGCGTGGTGACGATCTTGATGAACTACAGCAGCAGGGCTTCGCCTAAACTCCGCTACAGTATTATCGAGGAATATGGTGGCAGGGCACCGCACACGGCTAAGGAATCAATCACGTGGATCAACTTGTGTCAACTTGTGTGTTTAGAGGTGCCCCTGCCTCCGTATATAAAGGAGCCAAGGGGGGAGGGTGCGCCGGCCAAGAGGGAGAGGCGCAGGAGGAGTCCTACTCCTACCGGGAGTAGGACTCCCCCCCCAATCCTATTCCAACTAGGATTCCCAAGGGGGAAAGAGGGAGAGGGGTGGCCGGCCACCTCTCCTAGTCCTAATAGGACTAGGGGAAGGGGGGAGGCGCGCATCCCCTTTGGGCTGCCCCTTTCTCCTTTCCACTAAGGCCCATGATGGCCCATATGGCTCCCGGGGGGTTCCGGTAACCTCCCGGTAACCCGGTAAAATCCCGATTTCACCCGGAACACTTCCGATGTCCAAACATAGACTTCCAATATATCAATCTTTATGTCTCGACCATTTTGAGACTCCTCGTCATGTCCGTGATCACATCCGGGACTCCGAACAACCTTCGGTACATCAAAATGCATAAACTCATAATATAACTGTCATCGTAACCTTAAGCGTGCGGACCCTACGGGTTCGAGAACAATGTAGACATGACCGAGACACGTCTCCGGTCAATAACCAATAGCGGGACCTGGATGCCCATATTGGCTCCTACATATTCTACGAAGATCTTTATCGGTCAGACCGCATAACAACATACGTTGTTCCCTTTGTCATCGGTATGTTACTTGCCCGAGATTCGATCGTCAGTATCCAATACCTAGTTCAATCTCGTTACCGGCAAGTCTCTTTACTCGTTCCGTAATACATCATCTCACAACTAACATATTAGTTGTAATGCTTGCAAGGCTTTATGTGATGTGTATTACCGAGAGGGCCCAGAGATACCTCTCCGACAATCGGAGTGACAAATCCTAATCTCGAAATACGCCAACCCAACATCGACCATTGGAGACACCTGTAGTACTCCTTTATAATCACCCAGTTACGTTGTGACGTTTGGTAGTACCCAAAGTGTTCCTCCGGTAAACGGGAGTTGCATAATCTCATAGTCATAGGAACATGTATAAGTCATGAAGAAAGCAATAGCAACATACTAAACGATCGGGTGCTAAGCTAATGGAATGGGTCATGTCAATCAGATCATTCTACTAATGATGTGACCTCGTTAATCAAATAACAACTCATTGTTCATGGTTAGGAAACATAACCATCTTTGATTAACGAGCTAGTCAAGTAGAGGCATACTAGTGACACTCTGTTTGTCTATGTATTCACACATGTATTATGTTTCCGGTAAATACAATTCTAGCATGAATAATAAACATTTATCATGATTATAAGGAAATAAATAATAACTTTATTATTGCCTCTAGGGCATATTTCCTTCATATACAACTCTTCCTTAAGATAACCATTAAGGAATGCCGTTTTGACATCCATCTGCCATATCTCATAATCATAGTATGTGGCAATTGCTAACATGATTCGGACGGACTTAACCTTCGCTACGGGAGAGAAAGTCTCATCGTAGTCAATCCCTTGAACTTGCCGATAACCCTTAGCGATAAGTCGAGCTTTATAGATGGTGACATTACCATCCGCGTCCGTCTTCTTCTTAAAGATCCATTTGTTCTCTATCGCTCGCCGATCATCGGGCAAGTCTGTCAAAGTCCATACTTTGTTTTCATACATGGATTCTATCTCGGATTGCATGGCTTCAAGCCATTTGTTGGAATCTGGGCCCGCCATCGCTTCTTCATAGTTCGAAGGTTCACCGTTGTCTAACAACATGATTTCCAGGACAGGGTTGCCATACCACTCTGGTGTGGAACGTGTCCTTGTGGACCTACGAAGTTCAGTAGCAACTTGATCTTAAGTACCTTGATCATCATCATTAATTTCCTCTCCAGTCGGTGTAGGCACCACAGGAACATTTTCCTGAGCTGCACTACTTTCCGGTTCAAGAGGTAGTACTTCATCGAGTTCTACTTTCCTCCCACTTACTCCTTTCGAGAGAAACTCTTTTTCCAGAAAGGATCCGTTCTTGGCAACAAAGATCTTGCCTTCGGATCTAAGGTAGAAGGTATACCCAATGGTTTCCTTAGGGTATCCTATGAAGACGCATTTTTCCGACTTGGGTTCGAGCTTTTCAGGTTGAAGTTTCTTGACATAAGCATCGCATCCCCAAACTTTTAGAAACGACAACTTAGGTTTCTTCCCAAACCATAATGCATACGGTGTCGTCTCAACGGATTTAGATGGTGCCCTATTTAAAGTGAATGTAGCTGTCTCTAGAGCGTATCCCCAAAATGATAGCGGTAAATCGGTAAGAGACATCATAGATCGCACCATATCCAATAGAGTGCGATTACGATGTTCGGACACACCATTACGCTGAGGTGTTCCAGGCGGCGTGAGTTGTGAAACGATTCCACATTTCCTTAAGTGTGTACCAAATTCGTGACTTAAATATTCTCCTCCACGATCTGATCGTAGGAACTTTATCTTTTGGTCACGTTGATTCTCCACCTCAGTCTGAAATTCCTTGAACTTTTCAAAGGTCTCAGACTTGTGTTTCATCAAGTAGACATACCCATATCTACTCAAGTCATCAGTGAGAGTGAGAACATAACGATATCCTCCGCGAGCCTCAACGCTCATTGGACCACACACATCAGTATGTATGATTTCCAATAAGTTGGTTGCTCGCTCCATTGTTCCGGAGAACGGAGTCTTGGTCATTTTACCCATGAGGCATGGTTCGCACGTGTCAAATGATTCATAATCGAGAGACTCTAAAAGTCCATCAGTATGGAGCTTCTTCATGCGTTGACACCTATGTGACCAAGGCGGCAGTGCCACAAGTATGTGGGACTATCGTTATCAACTTTACATCTTTTGGTATTCACACTATGAATATGTGTAACACTACGTTCGAGATTCATTAAGAATAAACCATTGACCATCGGGGCATGACCATAAAACATATCTCTCATATAAATAGAACAACCATTATTCTCGGATTTAAATGAGTAGCCATCTCGCATCAAACGAGATCCAGATACTATGTTCATGCTCAAACTTGGCACTAAATAACAATTATTGAGGTTCATAACTAATCCCGTGGGTAAATATAGAGGTAGCGTGCCGACGGCGATCACATCGACCTTGGAACCATTCCCGACGCACATCGTCACCTTGTCCTTCGCCAGTCTCCGCTTATTCCGCAGCTCCTGCTGTGAGTTACAAATGTGAGCAACGGCACCGGTATCAAATACCCAGGAGTTACTACGAGTACTGGTAAGGTACACATCAATTACATGTATATCACATATACCTTTAGTGTTGCCGGCCTTCTTGTCCGCTAAGTATTTGGGGCAGTTCCGCTTCCAGTGACCCTTCCCTTTGCAATAAAAGCACTCAGTCTCAAGCTTGAGTCTATTCTTTGACTTCTTCCCAGCAACTGGCTTACCGGGCGAGACAACATCTTTGCCGTCCTTCTTGAAGTTCTTCTTACCCTTGCCCTTCTTGAACTTAGTGGTCTTATTGACCATCAACACTTGATGTTCTTTCTTGATTTCAACCTCTGCTGACTTTAGCATTGAAAATACTTTAGAATGGTCTTCACCATCCCCTGCATATTGTAGTTCAACACAAAGCTCTTGTAGCTTGGTGGGAGCGACTGAAGGATTATGTCAATGACCGCCTCGTCCGGGAGGTTGATCTCCAGCTGGGGCAAGCGGTTATGCAACCCAGACATTTTGAGTATGTGCTCACTGACAGAACTGTTTTCCTCCATCTTACAACTATAGAACTTGTCGGAGACTTCATATCTCTCGACCCGGGCATGAGCTTGAAAAACCATTTTCAGCTCCTCGAACATCTCATATGCTCCGTGTTGCTCAAAACGCTTTTGGAGCCCCGGTTCTAAGCTGTAAAGCATGCCGCACTAAACGAGGGAGTAATCATCAGCACGTGATTGCCAAGTGTTCAAACGTCTTGGTTCTCTGGGATGGGTGCTTCACCTAGCGGTGCATCTAGGACATAATCTTTCTTGGCTGCTATGAGGATGATCCTCAGGTTTCGGACCTAGTCCGAATAGTTGTTGCCATCATCTTTCAGCTTGGTTTTCTCTAGGAATGCGTTGAAGTTCATGTTGACATGAGCGTTGGCCATTTGATCTACAAGACATATTTTGCAAATACTTTAGACTAAGTTCATGATAATTAAGTTCATCTAATCAAATTATTTAATGAACTCCCACTCAGATTGACATCCCTCTAGTCATCCAAGTGTTACATGATCCGAGTAGACTAGGCCGTGTCCGATCATCATGTGAGACGGACTAGTCAGCATCAGTGAACATCTCCATGTTGATCGTATCTTCCATACGACTCATGTTCGACCTTTCGGTCTCTTGTGTTCCGAGGCCATGTCTGTACATGCTAGGCTCGTCAAGTTAACCCTAAGTGTTTCTGCATGTGTAAAACTGTCTTACACCCGTTGTATGTGAACGTAAGGATCTATCACACCCGATCATCACGTGGTGCTTCGAAATGACGAACTTTAGCAATGGCGCACAGTTAGGGGGAACACTTTCTTGAAATTATTATAAGGGATCATCTTATTTACTACCGTCATTCTAAGTAAACAAGATGCATAAACATAATAAACATCACATGCAATTATATAATAGTGACATGATATGGCCAATATCATATAGCTCCTTTGATCTCCATCTTCGGGGCTCCATGATCATCTTTGTTACCGGCATGACACCATGATCTCCATCATCGTGTCTTCATGAAGTTGTCACGCCAACGACTACTTCTACTTCTATGGCTAACGCGTTTAGCAATAAAGTAAAGTAATTTACATGGCGTTCTTTAATGACACGCAGGTCATACAAAAATAAAGACAACTCCTATGGCTCCTGCCGGTTGTCATACTCATTGATATGCAAGTCGTGATTCCTATTACAAGAACATGATCTCATACATCACAATATATCATTCATCATTCATCACAACTTCTGGCCATATCACATCACATGACAATTGCTGCAAAAACAAGTTAGACGTCCTCTAATTGTTGTTGCATCTTTTACGTGGCTGCAATTGGATTCTAGCAAGAACGTTTTCTTACCTACAAATAACCACAACGTGATATTGTCAACTTCTATTTACCCTTCATAAGGACCCTTTTTGTCGAATCCGCTCCAACTAAAGTAGGAGAGACAGACACCCGCTAGCCACCTTATGCAACTAGTGCATGTCAGTCGATGGAACCTGTCTCACGTAAGCGTACGTGTAAGGTCGGTCCGGGCCGCTTCATCCCACAATACCGCTGAAGCAAGAAAAGACTAGTAGCGGCAAGCAAGTTGACAAGATCTACGCCCACAACAAAATTGTGTTCTACTCGTGCAATAGAGAACTACGCATAAACCTAGCTCATGATGCCACTGTTGGGGAACGTTGCAGAAAATTAAAAAAAATTCCTACGGTTTTACCAAGATCCATCTATGAGTTCATCTAAGCAACGAGTGATAGGAGAGGGAAGCATCTACATACCACTTGTAGATCGCGTGCGGAAGCGTTCAAGGGAACGGGGATGATGGAGTCGTACTCGCCGTGATCCAAATCATCGATGACCAAGTGCTGAACGGACAGCACCTCCGCGTTCAACACACGTACGGAGGGGACAACGTCTCCTCCTTCTTGATCCAGCAAGGGGGAAGGAGAGGTTGAGGAAGAAGGCTCCAGCAGCACCACGACGGCGTGATGATGGTGGAGAGGCAGTACTCCGACAGGGCTTCGCCAAGCACTCAACGGAGGAGGAGAGGTGTTGGGGAGGGGAGGGGATGCGCCTTGGATCAGATGTTCAGCCCTCCCCTCGCCCCTCTATTTATAGGGGAAAGGGGAAGGGGGCCGGCCCCCTTTAGATGAGATCTAGAGGGGGGGCAGGAAGGGGGGCTTGCCCCCCAAGCAAGGGGGGCGCCCCCACTAGGGTTCCCCCCAACCCTAGGCGCATGCGCCCAAGGGGGGGGGGCGCCTAGCCCTCCAGGGGCTGGTTCCCTGCCCCTTGCGGCCCATGAGGCCCTCCGAGAGGGGTGGCCCCTCCCGGTGGACCCCCGGAACCCCTCCGGTGGCCCCGGTACAATACCGATATGCCCCCGAAACTTTCCGGTGTCCGTATGACAACTTCCCATATATAAATCTTCACATCCGGACCATTCCGGAACTCCTCGTGACGTCCGGGATCTCATCCGGGACTCCGAACAACATTCGGTAATCACATACAAGTCTTCCTAATAACCCTAGCGTCATCGAACCTTAAGTGTGTAGACCCTACGGGTTCGGGAGACATGCAGACATGACCGAGATGGCTCTCCGGTCAATAACCAACAGCGGGATATGGATACCCATGTTGGCTCCCACATGCTCCTCGATGATCTCATCGGATGAACCACGATGTCGAGGATTCAATCAACCCCATATACAATTCCCTTTGTCAATCGGTACGTTACATGCCCGAGACTCGATCGTCGGTATCCCAATACCTCGTTCAGTCTCGTTACCGGCAAGTCACTTTACTCGTACCGTAATGCATGATCCCGTGACCAAACACTTGGTCACTTTGAGCTCATTATGATGATGCATTACCGAGTGGGCCCAGAGATACCTCTCTGTCATACGGAGTGACAAATCCCAGTCTCGATCCGTGTCAACCCAACAGACACTTCCGGAGATACCTGTAGTGCACCTTTATAGTCACCCAGTTAAGTCGTGACGTTTGGTACACCCAAAGCACTCCTACGGTATCCGGGAGTTACACGATCTCATGGTCTAAGGAAGAGATACTTGACATTGGAAAAGCTCTAGCAAAAATGAACTACACGATCTTGTGCTATGCTTAGGATTGGGTCTTGTCCATCACATCATTCTCCTAATGATGTGATCCCGTTGTCAACGACATCTAATGTCCATAGTCAGGAAACCATGACTATCTGTTGACCAACGAGCTAGTCAACTAGATGCTTACTAGGGACGTATTTGGTCTAAGTATTCACACGTGTATTACGATTTCCGGATAATACAATTATAGCATGAATAAAAGACAATTATCATGAACAAGGAAATATAATAATAATCCTTTTATTATTGCCTCTAGGGCATATTTCCAACAATGTCTACCTCTTCAAAGTACGCAATAATGAAAATAGAAAAATACTTAAAATAAAAAATAATTGCATATAGTATTTTTCATATGGGAAAATTTACGTGCCATGAAACTAAACAGGAACTTACAAAATAAACGATAGATAATGCATTAGGAAAATTGCAGAGAGATATGTGGAAAGCGTCTACATAGCTTAGTGGAGGTGAAATCTTTCATCGACGCCCTGATGAAGATATAGTGATTCGACGGCCTACACTTCTAGGGAATCTTCCCCGGCCGATGTACGTTCATCGATTAAGGCTTTCCATCTTTTTGGATGGACGACTCAAGGCGTTTTCAAAAACCATTATTGGTAATGTTTGTGGGGGTGAAAGAGTGAAAATATGCATTCTCTTTACAGAAGTCTTTGGAGTATTAATTCGAACAGAAATTGACATCGTGAATAAGGTGTTTTCAAGAGATTTCATTGTAATTCTTGGTCATATGAGTTACTTTGTATTTTCTTGAATCTTAGTGAATGAAATATGCCTTAGAGGCAATAATAAAGTTGTTATTTTATATTTTCTTATTCATGATAAAGGTTTATTATACATGCTAGAATTGTATTAATCGGAAACTTAAATACATGTGTGAATACATAAACAAATACCGTGTCCCTAGTAAGCCTCTACTAGACTAGCTCGTTGATCAAAGATGGTTAAGGTTTCCTAACCATGGACATGAGTTGTCATTTGATAACAGGATCACATCATTAGGAGAATGATGTGATGGACAAGGCCCATCCGTTAGCTTAGCATAATGATCGTTCAATTTTATTGCTATTGTTTTCTTCATGTCAAATACATATTTCTTCGACTATGAGATTATGCAACTCCCGGATACCGGAGGAATGCCTTGTGTGCTATCATACGTCACAACGTAACTGAGTGATTATAAAGATGCTCTACATGTATCTCCGAAGGTGTTTGTCGAGCTGACATAGATCGAGATTAGGATTTGTCACTCCGAGTATCGGAGATGTATCTCTGGGCCCTCTTGGTAATACACATCATAAGCTTGCAAGCAAATGACTAAGGAGTTAGTCACGAGGTGATGTATTACGGAATAAGTAAAGAGACTTGCCGGTAACAAGATTGAACTAGGTATGAAGATACCGACGATCGAATCTCGGGCAAGTAACATACCGACAGACAAAGGGAATAACGTATGCTGTCATAACAGTTCGACCGATAAAGATCTTCGTAGAATATGTAGGAGCCAATATGAGCATCCAGGTTCCGCTGTTGGTTATTGACCAGAGAGGTGTCGCGGTCATGTCTACATAGTTCTCGAACCCGTAGGGTCTGCACGCTTAACGTTCGATGACGATATTGTATTTATATGAGTCATGTGATTTGGTGACCGAATGTTGTTCAGAGTCCCGGATGAGATCACAGACATGACGAGGAGTCTCAAAATGGTCAAGAGGTAAAGATTTATATATAGGGCGATAGTATTCGGACACCGGAAGTGTTCCGGAGTGTCTCGGGTATTTATCGAAGTACAGGAGAGGTTATCGGAACCCCCAGGGGGGGGGGATATATGGGCCATATGGGCCATGTGAGGGGAGCACACCAGCCCACAAGGAGTGGCGCGCCACCCCTATGGCAGGAGGCTGATTTGGGAGAAGGAAAAAGGGGGTTCGCCCCCCCTTTCCTTTCTCTCCTCCCCCTTCCTTTTCTTCTCCGGTGAAATAAGGCAGGGGGCGCCACTTGGGGAAACCCCAAGTAGGATTCGGATCCTACTTGGGGCGCGCCCTGTCTGCCTCCCCTCTCCGTCCCACCTATATATGTGGGGGGGGGGGAGCTAGCACACCCAAGACAATTGCCTAGCCATGTGCGGCGCCACTGTTCACTCCCGCTGTCATATATTCATAGTGCTTAGGCGAAGCCCTGCGTGGATCACTTCACCATCACCGTCACCATACCGTCGTGCTGACGGAACTCATGTACTACCTCAACATCTTACTAGATCAAGAAGGCGAGGGACGCCACCGAGCTGAACGTGTACAAAACTCGGAGGTGCCGTATGTTCGGTACTTGATCGGTCGGAGTTAGAAGAAGTTTGACTACATCAACCATGTTGTCAAACGCTTACGCTTACACTTACGATCTACCCATGTATGTTGCCGCTTGTGTCCTCGGCACTGTATCAGTGATGTGAGTACCATCTATGGCGCCAATACAATCCTATGATGGCATGAAAACGTATTATTATGGTTGATGACAACATTGCAAGCATGTTATGGCATGAAATACGAGTAATGCTCACCTTGAAATACTGATACCATCTTGGGCTAGTCTGAATCTTGTGCGAATTTTGCCTGATTGGTGCCTTGATCATCTCTCCGCTGAGCTCCCTAATATCATACAAGACTTGCTTCAAATGTCGGGAAATTGTTTCACTAGATCTCTTGTATGTGTTGTGAATAATCATGAACCTCTGATTATGACCGACGACATGAAGGAACATGGCAACTTGCTCTTCCACAATAGTGTGGATACTATATTCAAGTAGCCCCTTGCTCCTAAAGGTATTCACAAGCATGGAAAATGATGCTCTTCACATTCGAAGCATGTTCACAACCTCTAGATTGTTGTTGTTGTAGATGTAGTTCAGATTGGTGATCTTCTCCCTATCTTGAATGAACAGTGGACCATACATAATGACAAGCTTGTCACTAGATGGGACTGCTCTCTGGTAAATGAACGCGAGGAAGAGGGCACAACTGTCATGCATGGCTGCATGCGTGGATGAGGTCATTGAAGCGACCCCACACATGGAAGAGGCTGCGGCAGCTACGGCACGCGCTTGCGGCATCCGGACTTATGAATTGTAGACACACATCAATGTTTGATGTACAATCTAAAAGTTTTAGCTCCTAATTTGACCTACACTAATAGAAACAAAAAAGAGAAATCAGAGGTGAATAATGTCAAAATACTGTTCGCCCAAAGCTCCACTATTCACATTCGATTTTGTCTTTTTTAATTCTCTAACTCTACATCAATTTTTGAGTTGTTTCTTTCCAGGGTTATAGACACACCCCGTAGATATGTTGTCAAATAATTTCAAAACTTTTTGAAATGTCTAAATATAAATTTTTGTAATTGATCTCATTGATCTCACCTAATGTGAGATCATATACTAGCCTCCCCCGTCCAAGCTTTCAATGATATAAGTTGGATGTTTGATCTTAGTTACCTATGTATCATCCTAAAGTATGCTCAAATAAGAATCATTTATTCTTCATTTTATCGATCCTTTTAAGAGAGTCAATTGATGAGTAAAATACCAAATTTAGGCAATATTTCCTACAGCAACATACGGGGTATCATCTAGTTATTGCTGAGATGAAGGGCTTGCTGGAGAATAGCGTATTTAATCCTTTTAAGATTTCTCGTGATCAAAATCGAGTTGCACGCTTCTTAGTGGATTATGGTCGTCGTGGGGATAGCACTGCATGTTGGCTTAACCAATCCCCCGCTTTATTGTTGAATTGGCATGAACGATTGTATCTTATCAATAATTTTTGTTTTGAGAGGTCTGTGCTCCGTTTTCATGCTTGGACCAATGCTATTTGGCGCACGGGTCACTGGTTAGCGACTACGCGCGCACCCCTAGCTCCCCACGCGTACATTTTTTAGCCAGCCCAATTAGCTTTTTCCCGGTTCTTGGGAAGGTTCTAGAACCTTCCCAGACCATGTTTTCTCTTTTTTTGTGTTTTTTTCTTTCCACTTTTTTCATTTTCGTTCTGTCCTTTCTGTTTTTCTTTTGGAGTTTCCATTTTTCAAACATAGTTTTCCAAATTTTGAACATTTTTCAAAATAATGAACTTTTCAGATTCATGAACATTTTTATGTACCCATGAACATCTTTCAAATTCGAGGAATTTTATACAAATTCGTGAACAATTTCTAAAATTGTTAACATATATTAAATTTGCGATTTTTTTATTAAATTCATGCTCTTTTGTAAATTATATGAACATATTTTTGAATTCAAGAACAATTTTTCAAACTCATTCACATTATTTCTTAATTTTTTAAATCCCAACCATATTTGAAGTGCAGAACTGTTTTGAAACCTCAAACAATTTTATATAGAAAAAAATAGAAAATAGAAAAATTAACTAAAAGAAAACAGGGACACCGCGCTCTTATGGGCCGGCCAAAAGCACGCGCGCGAAATAGGAGCTTCCATCGGGGAGCTCCTGTTCGGCGCCTTAAGCGTCCAAACAGGTTCCTGCCGCCCGCTGCAGCTCCTTGTTGGGCTAGTCCGCGACGGGAAAGGTAGCGAACAGAAATCGCCAGAAAAGCGCAAAAACGTGGCTGCTTCAAGAATCGTACTCGCATCGCTCGCGAAGGCAAGGCTTCTTCAAGCTTTGCTAACTACCACAATGATTGGACACCTGTGATTTTAACTGCGCTAACTATGCATGAAGTAGTATGGCCGTGCTATTTATTTATCATTTATTTTTATTTACTTTTATAAAATCATGAATTTTAAAAAGTTCATCGATTTTGAGACAAAATTTCACATACTAAAAGAAAGTTCATCAATTTTGGAAAAAAGTTTAAAAAGTTCATCATTTTCGAAAAAAAACATTGGTTTTGAAAAAAATATTTCGTTTTTGCCAAAAAGTTCGTCGAGTTTGCAAAAATAGTTCATCGATTTGAAAAAAAAGTTCACAAATTTAAAGGAAAAATTCATCAATCTTGACAAAAAGTTCATTGAATTAAAAAAAGTCTATCGGATTTGGGAAAAGCTCATCAAATTAAAAAAAAAGTTTATCAAATGTGAAAAAATTCGTCAATTTAAGAAAACGTGGATGTATTTGAAAAAGTCATGGAAAGAGGAAGAAGGGAAAATAAAACAGAAAAACAAAAACAGAAAACAGAAAAAATGAAAAATAAAAAACAAAGATAAACAAAAGAAAAGATGATAAGGTGAAAAGGTGATTGAACTTACTGCATCAAGTTTTTATGGCAGGGTGGTTATCGCAGTGCGCTCTGAACCAGGAATCCTTGGTTCGATTCTCACCTCGGCGAAATTTTTGCGCTTTGATGAATACGCGAGGGAAATGGGCCGACCCCAGCTCAGACGAAAAATAGGGTTTGCCTCCCATCGAGCCCAAATAGGGTTTGCGCTTTTGGTCGAGGAGTTGTGGGGAAAAAAAAAACGTAACCGTTTTAGTACTTTGTGTTAGTGCCACCGCTCAAAAAGGAAAAAAGTGGTTTAGTGCCACATCGCTTAGGGCGAGCTGACGGAAGCTGTTTATATGGACGGCTCGTGACTAGGTGTTCACCAGGCAGCAAGCCTGGTAAGCTATTAAAAAAACATCATGGATAATTGGCTTATCTGCAAGCTTGCGAGCAGTTCTCAGGGTATGATGAGCCCGATAGAATAGGATTAGGCAGCCAAGCTGCTCTCGGGCCTCATCAACCCTGATCGCACAAAACTGGTTGACTTGCTAAATAGCACTCCGTCATGAAGTGCCTAAGCTTTTCTTTTCTTAAATATATTTCGAGTTCCAGAAGATGTATATATACAGATCAGTTTTTGAGCGAATTAACGATGTTTCAGCATAGTGCCGCCATTCTTATTCGTTAGTAATTTCTTTTGACATGGTCAGTGGGCAAATAATACATGTTTATGTGTTTATATATAGACGACAAAACCAATATATAATGACGCTGAAAATAACATTTAACAACGGCGCCATACCCTCCCTGTTGGGGAACGTAGTAATTTCAAAAAATTTCCTACGTGCACGCAAGATCATGGTGACGGCATAGCAATGAGAGGAGAGAGTGTTGTCCACGTACCCTCGTAAACCGTAAGCGGAAGCGTTATAACGACGTGGTTGATGTAGTCGTACGTCTTCACGATCCGACCGATCCAAGTACCGAACGTACGGCACCTCCGAGTTCAGCACACGTTCAGCTCGATGACGATCCCCGGGCTCCGATGCAGCAAAGCTTCGGGGATGAGTTCCGTCAGCACGACGGCGTGGTGACGACGATGATGCTCTACCGGCGCAGGGCTTCGCCTAAACTCCGCGACGATATGACCGAGATGGAATATGGTGGAGGGGGGCACCGCACACGGCTAAGGAACGATCCGTAGATCAACTTCTGTGTCATGGGGTGCCCCCCTGCCCCCGTATATAAAAGGAGGGAGGGGGGAGGTGCGGCCGGCCTAGGAGGGGGCGCGCCAAGGGGAGTCCTACTCCCACCGGGAGTAGGACTCCCTCCTTCCTTGTTGGAGTAGGAGAAGGGAAAAGAGGGGGAGAGGCAAAAGGAAAAGGGGGCTGCGCCCCTTGTCCAATTCGGACCAGAGGGGGGGCGCAGGCCTCTTTCCTTTTGGCCTCTCTCCTCTATTCCCGTATAGCCCAATAAGGCCCATATACTCCCCGGCGAATTCCCGTAACTCTCCGGTACTCCGAAAAATACCCGAATCACTCGGAACCTTTCCGAACTCCGAATACAGTCGTCCAATATATCGATCTTTACGTCTCGACCATTTCGAGACTCCTCGTCATGTCCCCGATCTCATCCGGGACTCCGAACTCCTTCGGTACATCAAAACTCATAAACTCATAATATAACTGTCATCGAAACCTTAAGCATGCGGACCCTACGGGTTCGAGAACTATGTAGACATGACCTAGAACTATTCTCGATCAATAACCAATAGCGGAACCTGGATGCCTATATTGGCTCCTACATATTCTACGAAGATCTTTATCGGTCAAACCGCATAACAACATACGTTGTTCCCTTTGTCATCGGTATGTTACTTGCCCGAGATTCGATCGTCGGTATTCAATACCTAGTTCAATCTCGTTACCGGCAAGTCTCTTTACTCGTTACGTAATGCATCATTCCGTAACTAACTCATTAGTTACATTGCTTGCAAGGCTTATAGTGATGTGCATTACCGAGAGGGTCCAGAGATACCTCTCCGACAATTGGAGTGACAAATCCTAGTATCGAAATACGCCAACCCAACATGTACCTTCGGAGACACATGTAGTACTCCTTTATAATCACCCAGTTACGTTGTGACGTTTGGTAGCACCCAAAGTGTTCCTCCGGTAAACGGGAGTTGCATAATCTCATAGTCATAGGAACATGTATAAGTCATGAAGAAAGCAATAGCAACATACTAAACGATCAAGTGCTAAGCTAACAGAATGGGTCAAGTCAATCACATCATTCTCCCAATGATGTGATCCCGTTAATCAAATGACAACTCTTTTGTCCATGGCTAGGAAACATAACCATCTTTGATTAATGAGCTAGTCAAGTAGAGGCATACTAGTGACGTTATGTTGGTCTATGTATTCACACATGTATTATGTTTCCGGTTAATACAATTCTAGCATGAATAATAAACATTTATCATGATATAAGGAAATAAATAATAACTTTATTATTGCCTCTAGGGCATATTTCCTTCAGTCTCCCACTTGCACTAGAGTCAATAATCTAGTTCACATCATCATGTGATTTAACACCAATATTCATATCTATATATGATTAACACCCATAGTTCACATCGTCATGTGACCAACACCCAAAGGGTTCACTAGAGTCAATAATCTAGTTCACATCGCTATGTGATTAACACCCAAAGAATACTAAGGTATGATCATGTTTTGCTTGTGAGAGAAGTTTAGTCAACGGGTCTGTCATATTCAGAGCCGTATGTATTTTGCAAATATTCTATGTCTACAATGCTCTGCACGGAGCTACTCTAGCTAATTGCTCTCACTTTCAATATGTATCCAGATTGAGACTTAGAGTCATCTGGATCAGTATAAAAGTTTGTACCGATGTAACTTTTACGACGAACTCTTTTATCACCTCCATAATCGAGAAACATCTCCTTAGTCCTCATTAAGGATATTTTTGACTGCTGTCCAGTGATATACTATTAGATCAAAATTGTATTCCTTTGCCAAACACAGAGCAAGGTATACAATAGGTCTGGTTCACAGCATAGCATACTTTATAGAACCTATGACTGAGGCATAGGGAATGATTTTTCATTCTCTTTCTATTTTCTGCCATAGTCGGGTTTTGAGTCTTACTCAACTTCACACCTTGCAACACAGGCAAGAACTCTTTCTTTGACTGTTCCATTTTGAACTGCTTCAAAAAATTTATCAAGGTATGTACTCATTGAAAAACTTATCAAGCGTCTTGATCTATCTATATAGATCTTGATGCTCAATGTGTAAGCAGCTTCACCGAGGTCTTTCTTTGAAAAAACTCCTTTCAAACACTCCTTTATGCTGTCCAGAAAATTCTACATCATTTCTAATTAATAATATGTCATTCACATATACTTATCAGAAATGCTGTAGTGCTCCCACTCACTTTCTTGTAAATACAGGCTTCACCGTAAGTCTGTACAAAACTATATGCTTTGATCAACTTATCAAAGCGTATATTCCAACTCTGAGATGCTTGCACCAGTCCATTGATGAATCACTGGAGCTTGCACATTTTGTTAGCACCTTTCGGATCGACAAAAACTTCTGGTTGTATCATATACAACTCTCCTTTAAGAAAACCATTAAGGAATGCAGTTTTGACATCCATTTGCCAGATTTCATAAAATGTGGCAATTGCTAACATGATTCAGACAGACTTAAGCATCGATACGAGTGAGAAAATCTCATCGTATTCAACACCTTGAACTTGTCGAAAACCTTTCGCAACAAGTCGAGCCTAGTAGATAGTAACACTACTATCAGTGTCCGTCTCCTCTTGAAGATCCATTTATTTAACATGGCTTGCTGATCATTGAGCAAGTCAATCAAAGTCCATACTTTGTTCTCATACATGGATCATATCTCAGATTTTATGGCCTCATGCCATTTCACGGAATCTGGGCTCATCATCGCTTCCTCATAGTTCGTAGGTTCATCATGGTCTAGTAATATGACTTCTAGAACATGATTACCGTACCACTCTGGTGCGGATCTTACTCTGGAAGACCTACGAGGTTTGGTAGTAACTTGATCTGAAGTTTCATGATCATCATCATTAACTTCCTCACTAATTGGTGTAGGAATCACTGGAACTGATTTCTATGATGAACTACTTTCCAATAAGGAAGAAGGTACAATTACCTCATCAAGTTCTACTTTCCTCCCACTCACTTCTTTCGAGAGAAACGTCTTCTCTAGAAAGGATCCATCTTAGCAATGAATAACTTGCCTTCGGATCTGTGATAGAAGGTGTACCCAGTAATTACCTTTGGGTATTCTATGAAGACGCACTTCTCCGATTTAGGTTCAAGCTTATCAGGTTGAAACTTTTTTCACATAAGCATCGCAACCCAAACTTTAAGAAACGATAGCTTAGGTTTACTGCTAAACCATAGTTCATACAGTGTCGTCTCAACGGATTTAGATGGTGCCCTATTAAACGTGAATGTAGTTGTCTCTAATGCATAACCCCAAAACAATAGTGGTAAACTGATAAGAGACATCATATATCGCACCATATCTAGTAAAGTACGATTACGACGCTCGGACACACCATAACGTTGTGGTGTTCCAGGTGGCGTGAGCTGTGAAACTATTCCACATTGTTTTAATTGAAGACCAAACTCGTAACTCAAATATTCGTCTCTGCGATCAGATCGTAGAAACTTTATTTTCTTGTTACGATGATTTTTCCACTTCACTCTGAAATTCTTTGAACTTTTTAACTATTTCAGACTTATGTTTCATCAAGTAGATATACCCATATCTGCTCAAATCATTTTGTGAAGGTCAGAAAATAGCGATACTTGCCACGAGCATCAACACTCATTGGATCGCATACATCGGTATGTATTATTTTCAATAAGTCAGTAGCTTGTTCCATTGTTCCGGAGAACGGAGTTTTAGTCATCTTGCCCAAAAGGCACGGTTCGCAAGCATCAAATGATTCATAACCAAGTGATTCCGAAAATCCATCTTTATGGAGTTTCTTCATGCGCTTTACACCGATATGACCCAAACGGCAGTGCCACAAATAAGTTGCACTATCATTATTAACTTTGCATCTTTTGGCATCAATATTATGAATATGTGTATCACTATGATCGAGATCCAACAAACTATTTTCATTGGGTGTATAACCATCGAAGGTCTTATTCATGTAAACAGAATAACAATTATTCTCTAACTTTAAATGAATAACCGTATCACAATAAACACGATCAAATCATGTTCATGCTCAACGCAAATGCCAAATAACATTTATTTAGGTTTAACACTAATCCCGAAAGTATAGGGAGTGTGCGATGATGATCATATCAATCTTGGAACTACTTCCAACACTCATCGTCACTTCCCCTTCAACTAGTCTCTGTTTATTCTGTAACCCCCGTTTCGAGTTACTACTCTTAGCAACTGAACCAGTACCAAGTACCGAGGGGTTGCTATAAACACTAGTAAAGAACACATCAATAACATGTATATCAAATATACCTTTGTTCACTTTGCCATCCTTCTTATCCGCCAAATACTTGGGGTAGTTCTGCTTCCAGTGACCAGTCCCTTTGCAGTAGAAGCACTTAGTCTCAGGCTTAGGTCCAGACTTGGGCTTCTTCACTTGAGCAACAACTTGCTTGCCGTTATTCTTGAAGTTCCCTTCTATCCCTTTGCCCTTTTTTTTGAAACTAGTGGTCTTGTTAACCATCAACACTTGATGTTCTTTCTTGATTTCTACCTTCATCGATTTCATCATCATGAAAAACTCGGGAATCATTTTCATCATCCCTTGCATACTATAGTTCATCACAAAGTTCTACTAACTTGGTGATGGTGACTAGAGAATTCTGTCAATCACTATCTTATCTGGAAGATTAACTCCCACTTGATTCAAGTGATTGTAGTACCCAGACAATCTGAGCACATGCCCACTAGTTGAGCGATTCTCCTCCATCTTTTAGTTATAGAACTTGTTGGAGACTTCATATCTCTCAACTCGGGTATTTGCTTGAAATATTAACTTCAACTCCTGGAACATCTTATATGGTCCATGACGTTCAAAATGTCTTTGAAGTCCCGATTCTAAGCCGTTAAGCATGGTGCACTTAAACTATCAAGTAGTCATCATATTGAGATAACCAAATGTTCATAACGTCTGCATCTGCTCCTGCAATAGGTTTGTCACCTAGCGGTGCATCAAGGACATAATTCTTCTGCACAGCAATGAGGATAAACCTCAGATCACGAATCCAATCCGCATCATTGCTACTAACATTTTTCAACACAATTTTCTCTAGGAACATATCAAAATAAACATATGAAAGCAATAACGCAAGCTATTGATCTACAACATAATTTGCAAAATACTACCAGGACTAAGTTCATGATAAATTTAAGTTCAATTAATAATATTACTTAAGAACTCCCACTTAGATAGACATCCCTCTAATCCTCTAAGTGATTACGTGATCCATATCAACTACACCATGTCCGATCATCATGTGAGATGGAGTAGTTTCAACGGTGAACATCAATATGTTGATCATATCTACTATATGATTCACGCTCGACCTTCCGGTCTCCGTGTTCCGAGGCCATATTTGCATATGCTAGGCTCGTCAAGTTTAACCTGAGTATTCCGCGTGTGCAAAACTGGCTTGCACCCGTTGTAGATGGACATAGAGCTTATCACACCCGATCATCACGTGGTGTCTGGGCACGACGAACTTTGGCAACGGTGCATACTCAGGGAGAACACTTCTTGATAATTAGTGAGAGATCATCTTATAATGCTATCGTCAAACAAAACAAAATAAGATGTATAACAGATAAACATCATATGCAATCAAAATATGTGACATGATATGGCCATGATCATCTTGCGCCTTTGATCTCCATCTCCAAAGTACTGTCATGATCTCTATCGTCACCAGCACGACACCATGATCTTCATCATCTTGATCTATATCAATGTGTCTCACATGGTCGTCTCGCCAACTATTGCTCTTGCAACTATTGCTATCGCATAGCGATAAAGTAAAGCAATTATTTGGCACTTGCATCTTATGCAACAAAGAGACAACCATAGAGCTTCTGCCAGTTGCCGATAACTTTAACAAAACATGATCATCTCATACAACAACTTATATCTCATCACGTTTTGACCATATCACATCACAACATGCCCTGCAAAAACAAGTTAGACGTCCTCTACTTTGTTGTTGCAAGTTTTACGTGGCTGCTACGGGCTGAGCAAGAACCGTTCTTACCTACGCATCAAAACCACAACGATAGTTCGTCAAGTTAGTGCTGTTTTAACCTTCGCAAGGACCGGGCGTAGCCACACTCGATTCAGCTAAAGTGAGAGAGACAGACACCCGCCAGCCACCTTTAAGCACAAGTGCTCGTAACGGTGAAACCAGTCTCGCGTAAGCGTACGCGTAATGTCGGTCCGGGCCGCTTCATCTCACAATACCGCTGAACGAAAGTATGACATGCTGGTAAGCAGTATGACTTGTATCGCCCACAACTCACTTGTGTTCTACTCGTGCATATGACATCTACGCATAAAACCAGGCTCGGATGCCACTGTTGGGGAACGTAGTAATTTCAAAAAATTTCCTACGTGCACGCAAGATCATGGTGATGGCATAGCAACGAGAGGAGAGAGTGTTGTACACGTACCCTCGTAGACCGTAAGCGGAAGCGTTATGACAACGCGGTTGATGTAGTCGTACGTCTTCACGATCCGACCGATCCAAGTACCGAACGTACGGCACCTTCGAGTTCAGCACACGTTCAGCTCGATGACGATCCCCGGGCTCCGATCCAGCAAAGCTTCGGGGATGAGTTCCGTCAGCACGACGGCGTGGTGATGATGATGATGCTCTACCGGCGCAGGTCTTCGCCTAAACTCCGCGACGATATGACCGAGGTGGAATATGGTGGAGGGGGGCACCGCACACGGCTAAGGAACGATCCGTAGATCAACTTCTGTGTCATGGGGTGCCCCCCTGCCCCCGTATATAAAGGAGGGAGGGGGAAGGTGCGGCCGGCCTAGGAGGGGGCGCGCCAAGGGGAGTCCTACTCCCACCGGGAGTAGGACTCCCTCCTTCCTTGTTGGAGTAGGAGAAGGGGAAAGAGGGGGAGAGGCAAAAGGAAAAGGGGGCTGCGCTCCTTGTCCAATTCGGACCAGAGGGGGGGCGCAGGCCTCTTTCCTTTTGGCCTCTCTCCTCTATTCCCGTATAGCCCAATAAGGCCCATATACTCCCCAGCGAATTCCCGTAACTCTCCGGTACTCCGGAAAATACCCGAATCACTCGGAACCTTTCCGAACTCCGAATATAGTCGTCCAATATATCGATCTTTACGTCTCGACCCTTTCGAGAGTCCTCGTCATGTCCCCGATCTCATCCGGGACTCCGAACTCCTTCGGTACATCAAAACTCATAAACTCATAATATAACTGTCATCGAAACCTTAAGCGTGCGGACCCTACGGGTTCGAGAACTATGTAGACATGACCTAGAACTATTCTCGATCAATAACCAATAGCGGAACCTGGATGCCCATATTGGCTCCTACATATTCTACGAAAATCTTTATCGGTCAAACCGCATAACAACATACGTTGTTCCCTTAGATTCGATCGTCGGTATCCAATACCTAGTTCAATCTCGTTACCGGCAAGTCTCTTTACTCATTACGTAATGCATCATTCCGTAACTAACTCATTAGTTACATTACTTGCAAGGCTTATAGTGATGTGCATTACCGAGAGGGCCCAGAAATACCTCTCCGACAATTGGAGTGACAAATCCTAATCTCGAAATACGCTAACCCAACATGTACCTTCGGAGACACCTGTAGTACTCCTTTATAATCACCCAGTTATGTTGTGACGTTTGGTAGCACCCAAAGTGTTCCTCCGGTAAACGGGGGTTGCATAATCTCATAGTCATAGGAACATGTATAAGTCATGAAGAAAGCAATAGCAACATACTAAATGATCAAGTGCTAAGCTAACAGAATGGGTCAAGTCAATCACATCATTCTCCCAATGATGTGATCCCGTTAATCAAATGACAACTCTTTTGTCCATGGCTAGGAAACATAACCATCTTTGATTAATGAGCTAGTCAAGTAGAGGCATAATAGTGACGTTATGTTGGTCTATGTATTCACACATGTATTATGTTTCCGGTTAATACAATTTAGCATGAATAATAAACATTTATCATGACATAAGGAAATAAATAATAACTTTATTATTGCCTCTAGGGCATATTTCCTTCACCCCCCCTAAGAAAACGGCGCCATACCAATCTTGCTCACCGCCGTGTATAGGGGCCCTGAGATTTTTTAGAAAAAATGATTTAACAGTGGCGCAATACCAATCTGTCACACCGCCGTATCTAGGGGTCCCCAGAGTTTTCATGCTATTTGCCACCAAATATATGTCATAGAAAAAAAGTATGGCAATATGGTAACTGCTTTATTGTAAGAATACAACGTGTGCATTCGTTTCAAAAGTATAAATTGCTTTTTTAGCATTGACAATACATTATTTTTTTCCGCAAAAAAATAGTAGATTGCTTTAGCTGATGAGTTGAGCAAAAAGAATTAGTAGATCATAAACTAATTGCCGTGTTTAAAAATGTTGATCATAGACACAGTATTAACCTTAGGTGTTAGGACGTCGACACTTTACGCACTATTTGCCACTGGCAATAGCTTTAACAAAGAGAGAATGGTGATATTTTCAAGAACATCTTGATGGAAACATATTGAGACCATAAGACTGTTTGGTGCGAGAAGATTTAGAAAAGTCAAAAATATTTTAAAGGATATTCATGAATTAGCTATTAAGTTTTTTGCTCCAACATTGAAAATCATGACACAAATTGTGACAACTTTTTCAGATACAAGATTAGATCATTTTATCTTGAAAGGGAAATCAAAATATTAGAGATTTTGCTACTCTAGTGAAATGAACTAGACGGTGATTCAGCTCCACTCAACCCGATGGATAGCAACATCTGACAACGATTCATTGTGTTTGTGAATACATGTGTCGAAGTATGATATGCTTGCGGCTCTTTGGCTACATCTCAATGAACATCACATATTTACCTCCTAGCTTTCTTCCTTGCTGCCTACTGCTAGAAGTAGGCTCTACTTATCACAGTAAAAATCTCCTGCAAAAGAAAGAAAAATCGCAGTAAAAAGCAACGGAGATCATAAAAATAACGACAAACACACTTGCAAATATGCAACATTAGGACATATCCAACGCAGATCCTCAGACCGCACACGTCCGAACCGTGCGGTCAAAACATGTTCTGCCATCCAACGGGGTCATATATCCGTTCGTTGGCGAGTGCGGACGTCATTTTTTCCGCAAACCCGAGGGGGAGAGGGGTTTGAGGGAGTCCGGACCGCTGCCATCCACACCTCTGACAAATTGGCCCACCCAAAACACTCTCCCTCGCCGTGCGCTTTCTCGCCCGTAGCAGTCACCGCTGCATTCATGCCTGCCCAAAGCAGACGCAACACCTCTGGAGCTGGCAGTGAAGCGGCACACCGACCGACATTGCCGCCCGCTGCATGCGCCTTCCTCCGCATTGAAGCGATATCTGCCCTCCCTGCCTTCCTCCATTAAATCGGCGCGTCAGCCGAGAAACCTACTCCGACGCCCCGAGCGACATGGCATCTGCCCGCTATTTAAACATGGCCAGGCTTTGGGCAAAAGCTGCACCACAGCTCCGCTCTCCATCTCCTCTATGCACCCGCCCACTAGTAGAAAATGGGGCATCAGTCCCGGTTCGTAAGGGCCTTTAGTCCCGGTTCTTGAACCGGGACTAAAGGGTCGTGACTAATGCCTCCCTCTTTAGTCCCGGTTCAAACACGAACAGGGACTAAAGGCCGCGGCCACGTGAAGCTCCACCTTTAGTCCCGGTTGGTAACACCAACCGGGACTAAAGAAAATTTTATGATTTTTTTGAATTTTTTTATTTTCAAGTTTCTGAATTATTTTAACCTCTAATCTCTAATCACCATCCCTCATCACTGTTCAATTTATCCTCTAATCTCTAATCACCCCTCATCATTCCAAATCATCTAACTTCCCGAACGGTCACCCATCCTCCCACTCCCCCAGCCTGAGCCCGCTTAACTTTCGGGTTCTATTCTCCCTCGTTTCCAAGTCTGCACTTGTTGTTTTCCTGACAATAGTAAGATGTCAATCCTATTAACCCTCAGGAATTTTGCTTGAGCATGAAGTGACACATTTCACTGTTTGAGTTTGAAACTATTGTTTTAAAAAACAAAAATTATTTAGTAACACTAATATTTCTTGAATAATTAGTTTGACCATTGTTTGACCACAGTTTGACCAGATTTGACCAAAATACAAAATAACTAAAATAATTATTTAGTAACAATAATATTCTTGAATAATTAGTTTGACCATTGTTTGACCACGGTTTGAATTATTTTTGATTTTTTCTACTCTAGATCTTAAAAGCCCCGTAACTTTTTTTTCTGTTAGGTTTTTGAGGATTTTGAAAATGTTTAACGAGGTTCCCCTGGTTAAATTTGGATGTAACTTTTCGAGTAGATGATTTCTCATATAAAAAACTTTTTTATCCGAGTTAGTATGCAAAAGTTATGCCCATTTTACTAAATTCTAGAGAGATTTTGCAAATAAAGTCAAAATTCACATTTGCAAATTTTCCCAACAACTAGACCACATATCACATGAGAAACTTATTATTTTTTTATTTTTTTGACATTTTCATCATTTTCTTTTATTTTTTTTAAAACTGATAAGGCGATCCAAGGGGGGGGGGGGTGGAGTTTGAAAACGGGACCTTTAGTACCGGTTTGTGCCATGAACCGGTACTAATGCCTCAAACCCCATTAGTACTGGTTGGTGGCACGAACCGGGACTAAAGGTCTAACCTTTTAGTCCCGGTTGGTGCCACGGACCGGGACTAATGGCCATCGCACCCTTTAGTACCGGTTCGTGGCACCAACCGGGACTAAAAGGTCCAGACGAACCGGGACAAATGGTCCACGTGGCCCCTGGGCGCACGAACCGGGACTAATGCCCCCATTAGTCCCGGTTCTAGACTGAACCGGGACTAATGGGCTAACCCGGCCTGGACCAATACCCTCTTTTCTACTAGTGGCCATGGCCTCGAGCTCTGAAGCCCCGTGACACGACATCACCGACGAGCAAAATAAGGAGCTCCCTGGTATTGCTGCCAGACGGCTGGCCCGTTGAGCTAGCCGGATACATGCTGGCTTTCCAGCGAGCTCTCTGGATGGCTGCGACACTCACGAGCCATTCGAGGAAAAGCCGACGCCACCCCCATCGCTAGTCCAGTCGGCGTCACCATGGGCGAGGCACGAGAGGACGACACGGGCATCGTGTCAGACAAGCAATGGCACACAGAGGAGCAAGTCGATGACATAGTCATCATGGTGGACATGGACGTGCACGAGCAGGAGGCTTTGCTCATGTCCTACCGCGCCACCCATGAAATCCACCACGAGCAAATGCGGCATTGCATCTTGCGGGCAGAGAAAGAAGCCGCCTATGCGGAGATTGACGAGGCGGTGACGCAAGTTTATGGGCACAGACGACACTGCTAGCTCGTGTTGGTCGCGCCCCGCCGCCATGATGATGAAGCCGGCACGTCCGTGGGCGACATTGGCAGCGAGGATGAGTAGACCAAAGGCGGCCACCGCCGCTCGGGGTCCCAAGAAGGCCACCACGCCGTTGCGCCGGACCTCATATCTGGCGTCTTGCCCAGTTCGAGAGGCATATGCCACCATCACCATCTTCCATCGTTCTAAAACCAACCACAGATTTGGGCTTCAGAGGCGGATGTTATTCTTCCCCTCCCGCCGAAGGCATATTCTCTAGGGCTCACGGCGTACCCGTGAGCTTGTTGCTAGACATAGGGAAGATATGGGGTGGAAAACGGGCGTGAGAAGTCCGGTCATAGACTAGGTTAGAATAAGCTAGCATAGTCAGCTATATTTTAGTTCAAATATGTCTGAAATATAAATGTTTTTGTCCGGTCTAGATAAAAATTATTTGGTTTGCATGTAATTTGTCTCCTTTGGTCCCACATCAATGTTTGTGTATTGGTCCCCCTCTCCAACGGTCCGCGGACGAATACGGTGTTTGGGGGTCTGCCCTGGAGATGCCCTTACCTAGAGTAGTGTACATCTTTTTTTGGAATTTTTTGATTTATTCATCTTCAATTATGGCAGTAAACCACCTAGCGACGACTACAAGCATTAAAGCGAGCCTAAAGCGTGATGCTGTCATCGCCCCTCCCTCGCCAGTGCTGGACAATAGTTGTTGTAGTAGACAGTCGGGAAGTCGTCATGCTAAGCCCCCATATGACCAGCGCACCAGAATAGCAACCATCGTCGTTGAAGAATAGATTGGAAGGATCCAACCTGAAGACACGCGAACGTAGATGAACTATAACCAAATCCAACCAGATCCAGATCCGTTGAAGACACACCTCCACATATTCACCAATGATGCTA
>LT934114.1:68213554-68241128 GCA_900231445.1 Triticum turgidum subsp. durum | reverse complement strand
CGTTGTCTTGTATTCCTGAGTAGGACATAAACCCTAACAAAATACGAAGAAATAACTAAAAACAGAGTCCTTTCGCCCCGCCGTCAAGGACCGGGATCCATCGCGCCACCGTAGCCTAAGGCAACCGAAGACCAGCCGGACCGGCGGCGCCGCCGGCAGGAGGTAGTGGAACCCATCAAGGGTTGTGTACATCTGTGTCCATATTCTTCTCTATGTAAGAGAGAAACATCAAGAAGAATATATTTGCTTGAACCTTTTCGCCAATGGGCCGATTGCATGCTGGCTGTCGTGCTATGCCTGTCTGGAGAGCATGGCGGACAGGGCGAGCGCCGCGAAGGCGAGGAAGCCCAGGACAATGGACGCGCCTTAAGGGGCGAGGGAATTTGACACGGCGTTGCCAATCTGTCCTTGCACCAAGATTCGTGCGCAGCATCTTGTGGACGTCGTTGCGTTCACTCAGAAATATTGTGAATTCACGTCAGTTGTGTAGCATTTAGGTAAAATTGTGAGATAGAACGTTGGGGACGGGGTGTATGCATACACAGTGGAGCCACCCTACCAGGGTTGCCAGTATTGTTAGGGGTGGGCACACTCACACCGAAAACCGAAAAACCGAACTGAACCGAACCGATTTAACCAATTTATGTGTTTATTCGGTGTATGGTTTTTTGGTTCGGTGGCAATTTTATTTCCTATTCGGTGTTCGGTGCAACTTCGGTTTCATGCAGTCACAAACCGAAATCACCGAAGAAACCGTTGTTTTCTATGATGGCCAGCCCACCCGTACGTGATTGTGGCTGTGACCTGTGAGCGGCTGAGCGCAGCCCATTTGTCCTTCGGCCCAACAGCCTCTGATTTGCCTAATGTATAGATATAAATCATCCGACGTCCACATGTACGTGAAACCCTAGTCACCGCCCATCGCTCGATCCTTTCGTCAGGCGGTGCCCTCTCCTCTCCAACCCTAGACGCCAGATCAGCTACTCATCGAGTCGGCTCCGGCGAGTCAGCGTTCGGCGGTCAGCAACAAATCCTATGGTTGAGACGGACGTAAGCCATCCGCTTGCTTCTCCAAGTTCTAATCTCTCAAATCTCAGTACAAGTACCTAGTAAACTACGAACGTAACTCCATGCAAGTGATCAGTTTGATCTACTACTAGTAGGAATATTTTAGTATTGTTTTGCATGAAACAATTGCCATGAGAGCTAGTGTATCAGCAAGTACTTGTACGATTTCTATCCATAGATCTTCTCGTACATGTGCAGTGTGCGTGCGTAATATAACAAATTATTTATTAGTCTATGGTTTAGTGCATGTGCTTATTCTGATCCATATGTTCTTAGACATAAGCCAAAATGCTTCTAGAAACGTGAGTACGTACCAGCTAGATGCGGCGTAAGGCGGCTGGAAAATCAATTAAGGTGCCTGTGTGCTAGCTTCCTTAGGCTAGCTTGCAATTGTAGGTATATAGCTCCTGGGGTGAATCCATCTAGCAGTTAAAACAAACATATATAATACGTATCAAATTCCTTAAAAATGGTACAAAATGAAAGCTGCACACTTAGAGGTATCACATGTATTCTCCCTTATATAATACTTTTCATGTTCCACATGATCTTATGTTTTATACACAGTACAGTTGTTTGCTTAACCGAATTGAACAGTGACTAATCATATTCTTGTCTAATTTGTAGATGTCAGAACCAAATGAAGACATCGCCAATCAAGAATCTGAGAGCTTAGCGGTGGTCACAGAGGGAGAGCAGAATGAGAATAATGGGCAGCAACCGGATGCATCGGAGAATGCTAAGAAGGAAGTGGTGATGCCCAAGAAAAGGAAAGAGATGGAACCAAGATCAGAGGTCTGGGATAGTTTCACCAAGATCGTAGAGGGAGATGTTTTGAAGAGGGGCAAGTGCAACTACTGTAAACGTGAGCTTAAATGTGAAACAAAAATCAATGGTACATCTGCCCTAAATTCTCATTTAAAGATATGCAAGAAGAATCCTAATAGGAACAAAGATGATAAGCAACCTACTTTGCAAGCTACACGAAATGAAGGGGATGGTAGCAAGTGTACACTTACTGCTTGGAGGTTTGATCCTGAAATGCTTAGGAAAGCTTTTGCTGAAATGATTATTACAGATGAGCTCCCTTTTGCATTTTCTGAGAAAGAAGGGTTTAGAAAGTTTATGTCCAAGGCATGCCCACGTTTCAATGTGCCGTCTAGGAGAACAACTACTAGGGAAGTTGTTAGCATGTTCAATGTGCAGAAACAGAAGCTGAAAAAAATCTTTAAGGAATCATGCGAAAGAGTATGCCTCACCACTGACACATGGACTTCTGCCCAGAAGCAGAACTATATGTGTGTTACAGCACATTTCATTGATGGTGACTGGAAGCTACAAAAGAAGATAATTGGGTTTTTCTTAGTGAAGGGACATAGGGGGGAGGACATTGGGAAGGACTTGGAGAGATGCTTAGTAGATTGGGGGCTTGATAAAGTTTTCACAATAACTGTTGACAATGCTTCTGCTAATGACGGTGCTATAAATTATATCAGGAGGGTTATGAATAAAGCCAAAAGTAGTATTGCTGAAGGGAAGTATTTTCACATGAGATGTGCTGCGCATATTATAAACTTGGTGGTTACTGATGGACTAAAGGAAATCGACCTTTCAGTGGCACGTGTGCGAGCTGCTGTAAAGTTTGTGAAGAACTCCCCTGCTAGAATTACAAGGTTTAAGAAATGTGTTGAACTAGAGAAAGTTAAAAGTAAAGCCTTTTTGTCATTGGATGTGCCTACTAGATGGAACTCAATATACCTTATGTTGAGAGCTGCAGCAACGTATGAGCAAGTTTTTTATAGGTATGCTGATGAGGACCCGTACTATGCACTTGATTTAAATGGTGAGAAAGGTCCGGGAGTTCCAGAAGCCGCAGATTGGGATAATGCAAGAAAGATGACAGAATTTTTGGAACACTTCTACAAGCTTACTGTCCGTGTTTCCGCGTCGCTACACTGTACAGCTCACATATTTTTTCATGAGATAGCCGATGTTATCATCTTGTTGCGGCAATGGTGTGAAAGCGAAGATTCTTTGCGTAAGGACATGGCTAAGAGGATGATAGCTAAGTACAATAAATATTGGGGGGATCATAAAAGCTTCAACATCCTTATTTTTATTGCGGTTTCTCTTGATCCAAGGTACAAGTTGTCAAATTACATAAAGATAGCTATTCTGGAGATGTTTGGTGAGACCCAAGGGCAGGTAGTTTGGACTGAAATAAGTAAGACGCTTCACGAGTTATTTGAAGAATATGGAAAGATATATGCTCCAAGTGATAAAGTGCAGCCGTCCAATGTAGCACAAGAACCTGAAGCCCGTGGCACAAGTTTAATGAAGTCCTTGATTGCTCAAAAGATGAGGACGAGCACTTTTGGAATTACTGCTAGTAAATCTGAACTTGAGAAGTACCTTTCCGAGGAGAATGAAGAAGATGGCAGCAAGTTTGACATTCGTGAGTGGTGGAAGGTCAATTCTTCTAGATTTCCAGTATTGTCACATTTGGCCCTTGATGTTTTAGCAATTCCTATATCTACGGTTGCATCGGAGTCGGCCTTCAGCACTGGTGGTCGTATTTTAGATCCATTCAGGAGCTCCTTAACTCCATTTATGGTCCAAGCACTTGTCTGCACACAAGATTGGTTGAGGGGATCTATTGCTGTAAATGACGAAGAGGACACTGCAGAATTAACTAAGCTAGAGGAAGGTAAGTCAATAATTTACTTGAGTTATTTTTGTTAGACTTCTCCTATGTCACTCATGAATTAAATATCATTTACTCATATTTTCAGCATTGCTTGAAGAAATAAATGGGCTCAATATTTCGAAGAACAACTCCAATAAGGATAATTCGGTCATCATGGATGATCGTACTTCCTAAACATGGTGCGGTTTCTTGATAACTTTACTACCTATTAGTTACAGCCTATCAGGTTCAAAAATATACATCTTTTTCATGCAGTTGCTATTGAGGTATGCTAATAAATTTATTGTACAAAATCCTCAGATGTTTGCATCCCACAAGGTTGCCGTATGGAGCCATGGAAGTAGTACTGCAGATCTGAGATCTTGAAGCCTTGCTCCTGTGATGAAGTCCCATTTATTCATGTTTCTGTCACCAGTCAGCTATTTGATAGCCTTTTGTTTGATTTCCCTCCACTTGTGTGTGAGAAAATAAGAATTATGCTATTTGCTTTTGCTGCTACATAAGTGAGACTATTTGATATATTTACGTACGTGAGACTTTATTCACTATCCATTTATATATATAGCAAAGTTGTGTCTTTCATTACAGCCAACGATGTGACATTTTAACTATCATATATTCATATTTTCTGTTAAGGTTGCTAGCTCTTGTGATTATTATTTGTATATTTTGTGCAATGCAAATAGCTACTCATATAAGTGGTGGCTCTGATTGGTGCACGTACTTCGGTTTTCCGGTTAACCGAATAAACCGAACCGATATATTTAGGTTAATATGGTTCGGTTGCTAATTTTTGTTTGATTATTTCGGTTGCCATTTCTCTAAAACCGAAATTATAAAAAACCGAATAAACCGAACCATAATAACCATATTAACCGAACGCCCAGCCCTAAGTATTGTTTTGGGAAGAATGGGGCGCCGCAAATAAGTACTACAGATTAGTAAGGCCGCTATTAGTAGTAAACAAACAACATTGGGGTGGTGGCGCAATTGGCTAGCGCGTAGGTCTCATAGCTAACCGTTGAGTGATCCTGAGGTCGAGAGTTGGAGCCTCTCTCACCCGAAACGCCCTAAAAAGTGGTGATGAAAATGCTCTCTTGACAACTTGGGTCGTCATGCAAACATCTGATCTTCAGATGCCACGAGCAACTCTGAACTTTGTTCTTTTTTGCCTTTTTTTTTGCTCCTGGGTCTAACTAATTTCTTCTACAGAAGAGTATTCACGAGCTTACTCTGAACTTCACGAGCTTACTCTGAACTTTGTTTTCCCTTTGCTTTTCTCCTGGATTTAACTAATTTTCTTCTGCAACAACCATGGATGGATGTCACGACCCACGATAGGCCGACTGCATGCTGGCTTGGCTATCTAAGCTAGTCGTGGTTGTGTTACGCCCGTCTGGAGAGCATGGCGGACAGGGCGAGCGCGGCGAAGGCGAGGGAGGAAGCCCAGGACGATGGACGCGGCATGGCGTCCGTGAAGACGTTGACCACCGCCGACCTCATGCGGATCGTGATCGGGAGAGCCGCCGCCGACGCCGTGACCAGCAGATACGCCACCGCCTGCATTCATCCAGATCATGGGAATATTTCAACTGCGTGTGGAAAGCCGTGCTTGTATGGTTTCAGATGAATCGGCGGTCCGGTCTCCACTGAGCTTCATCCAACCAGCTTAGGCAAAATCGAACGTCTTTTACGAGGCGGGCAGACGGACCGTGGGTCATCCCGTTTTAGAGCACTGGGCTTTTCGTTTGGGCCATATCAAGGCACACACGTAGAGTTGTGGTGTTGACATTAAAATACAGTACGGTTTTTTTAGGACCACATCGCTTACGAAGAGATGGCAGCAGTTTATATGCATGTTTCGTGACGTGGTGGTCACCAGGCAGCAAGCCTGGTAAGCTATCTCAAAAAACAACAACCAGCAGCATAATTGGTTATAGGCATGCAAGCGCCTCCCAGGGTCGTGGGACGCCATGATTGTAGTACAACTTGCCATGCAAGCTGCTCTCAGGCAACAATGAGCCCTGATTGGAAAACTTGACATGCTATATACCACTCCGACATGGAGTGGCTGAGCCTTTTTTTTTTGAATTCGAGAATATACTCAGTTTTTTGAGAGAATTAAAAATAATGTTTAAGCCTACTGCCTTCATTCTTATCCAACATAGCGCAAACTACTCAAATAATTATTTAAACTTAGGCCAAGAACATAGTGCAAATACTATCAGGCAAATATTATTGTCGAATATGTCGGAGTATTTGACATGTCACACCACTCCGACATGCAGTGCCTGAGCTATTTTTTATTTCGAGTTCGACAATATAATCAGTTTTTTGAGGGAATTAAAAAAAATGTTTTAGCCTACTGCTTTTATTCTTGTCCAATATAGTACAAACTATTTGACATGGTAAGTGGGCAAGGAATATATATTTTATCCATAAGAAAATTGAATATGCAGTGATGCTAAAATATTGATTAATAATGGCGCGATATCAACCTTGCATGACTGATCTCGCTCAGCATCATACCTACGGGCCTTGAGATTTTCAAGCTGTTTGCCACAAAGTATAGGTTACAAGAAATTGAACTTTTTTTAGGGTTACACAAAATTGAACCGCAATATAGTAATTGCATTATTGTAAGAACACAACGTGTGCATCTTGTTTACAAAGTAAAACAGGTTTTTTTAGTATAGATAGTAGATTGTTTTGGCATGGTAAGTTGAACAAGAAAATGCAATGGATTAAAAACTTTAATTGTGCTCACTGTTGTCTAGGGAACCTTGGGACATTCCCAACTGTTTGCCACTGGGTATAGCTAACAACGAACTAAAACTAACTGACATTATTCTCAAGTGGGCTGCTATGCGTCGACCGGCGGATATTTTTAAAAGATCGGTCGCCCCGCGAGCCGTCGGATATGACAAAATCAAGCGGTTGACTTTCTTTCTCTTCTTTGCAATAATGATTTTGTCGCGGAAACACTTGTAACAAAGATTGTGTTGCGGGATGATTTTTTTTTTGCAACATAGTCCGTGTTGCAGAATTGTTTTCATGTCTTCACTTTTTTTTTTGCAACAAAGGTATTGTTACAGAAAAACTTTGCAACTGAGGTGATGTTGCAGATTTTTTTTATTTGTCTTCGCCTCTATATGATGTTATGGAAGAAAGTTTCGCAAGATGACTGATGTTGCAGCTTGCAACACACTGGATGTTGCAAAACAAAACACCACCGTCATTCGCCGTGAGCCCGCCGGATGGTGGTGAGGGAGGAGCGGCGCCGCCCGCCCCCACCACCGCACCGCCGAACCTCCAACCAAGTCGCCTCGACACCGCTGGCGAGCGCCAGACCTCCGACCAGGTCTCCTTTGGTCCGGTTTAGTTCATATATTTTAGTTCAAATATGTCTGAAATATAAATGTTTTCGTCCGGTTTAGATGAAAATTATCTGGTTTGCATGTAATTTGTCTCCTTTGGTCCCACATCAGTGTTTGTGTATTGGTCCCCCTCTCCACCGATCCACGGACAAATTCGGTGTTTGGGAGTCAGCATTGGAGATGCCCTTAACTAGAGTAGTGTACCTCTTTTTTTTGGAATTTTGTTGATTTATTCATCTTCAATCATGGCAGTACAACAAACACAAAAAATAATAAAAAATGCATCTAGATCCGTAAACCACCTAGCGACGACTACAAGCAATGAAGTGAGCCTAAAGCGTGCTGCTGTCATCGCCCCTCCATTGCCAGAGCTGGACAATAGTTGTTGTAGTAGACAGTGGGAAGTCATCATGCCAAGCCCCCATATGACCAGCACACCAGAATAGCAACCGTCGTTGAAGAATAGATTGGAAGGATCCAACATGAAGACACGTGAACGTAAACAAACTATGACCAAATCGAAGCAAATCCAGATCCGTCGGACACACACCTCCACATATCCACCAACGATGCTATGGCCATCCAGTCTTCGTGGCGTCTGGAGGCGACGAGCGACATGGCCACGAGAGCCAGGAGCGCGGCGCCGGCGCGCAGCACGAGCCATGCTTGTATTGGTTTCAGATGGGCAGACGGCCCGTGGGTCACCCCGTTTTATAGTTCCGTTTGGGCTATACAAAGGCACGTACGTAAGGTTGCATGTCTCAAATAAACGTACGTAAGGTTGTGCTGTTGATATTACAATACAGTACCCTTTTTTAGGACCACATCGCTTACGGAGAAGAGACGGCAGCAGTTTATATGCATGTTTCGTGACGTGGAGTTCACCAGGCGTCAAGCCTGGTAAGCTATATCTCAAAAAACAACTACCAGCAGAATAATTGGTTTATCGGCATGCAAGCCCCCTTGCCATGCAGGCGGCACTCTGGCATCAATGAGCTCTGATTGAAAACCTTGACATGCCACACCACTCCGACATGGAGTGCCTGAGCTTTTTTATTTATTCCGAATTTCTGACGTTACACGATTCATGAGATGTTTCAACCTATTTGCCACCAAGTATAGGTTACGTTTTTTTAGATAAAACTGCAATATAGTAGTACTCCCTCTGTAATTACGGAGGGAGTAATTGCTATTGCAAGAACACAACATGTGCATCTTGTTTACAAAGTAAGTTTTTTACTAGTATAGATAGTGGATTGTTTTGGCATGGTAAGTTGAACAAAAAAATGCAACGAATTTAGAACTAATCTTCATGCTACAAATGTTGACCATGGGCAGAATAATTCTGCTCACTGTTGTCTAGGGACCTCGTGACTTTTCCTACAATTTTTCTGTTGAGTATAGCTAGCAGCGAACAAAAATTAAGTGACGTTATTCTCATGGACATCATGAAGAAAAACATATTGACACCATAAGATTGCTGGTGAGAGAAGATTTGGAAATGACGCAAGCATTTTGAAGGACCCAATTAAACTATAGGTTATTAAGGTTTTGGCAACTACGAACTTCTAATGTTTAAAATTACGACGCCAAGACACATCTGGCGTTCCTCCTGGGGTGTGTTTACAGTGAACGATAGTTCCCTCAGCGAGGGGGGAACAATAGAACACACTCATTTGCTCGGAGATCCCCCCCCCCCCTATCAGGCCCCTACTGGGCCTCTCAAGCATCAGCTTGCTGGAAACGAAATCTATTGTTTTTTTTTGCGAGAAAATTTCCGATCTATTCATCTTCAATCATGGCAGTACAACGAATACCAGAAATAATAGAAATTACATCCACAAGTCGTCGTTGAAAAACGTAAAAATGACTCTCGAGGAAAATTGCCACCACTCCCACCGTCACCCCTCCCGTACGTTTACTTTGAGAATAAGCAAGGCAAAAATGTCCAAAAACTATGCTATGTACAAAAACAGAGGTTTCACATGATATATACAATACTTTTCTGCCATGATATATGCAATTGCCATGGTATGTACAAATTAATTGCAATGATATGCACAAGTATAGTGCCAAAAAACATCCATAGCAAAAATCACCATGAATAGTAAAAACATCCACACATGGAAGAGGCCGCGGCCGCTGCGGCACGCACTTGCGGTATTCGGGCTTATATATTGTAGACACACATCAATGTTTGATGTACAATCTCAAAAAGTTTTAGCTCCTAATTCGACCTACACTAATAGAAACGAAAAAGAGAAATCGGATTTGAATAGTGTCAAATACTGTTCACTCAAAGCTGTCACTATTCACATTCGAAGTTGTCTTATTTGATTCTCCAACTGTACATCGATTTTTGAGTTGTTTTTTCAGGGTTGTAGACACACCCCGTAGATACGTTGTCAACTAATTTCAGAACTTTTTGAAATGTCTTAATATAAATTTTTGAAGTTGATCTCACCTAATGTGAGATCCTATACTAGCCTCCCCAGTCCAAGCTTTCGATGATACTAGATGATAACCCGCACATTGTTGTGAGAATATTTTGCAAAAATATTTCAATACAATTCATTGTATGAAATATGAATATTTGAAGCAATGATATAAAAATATATTACTAAAAATACATAAAATTTATTATTTTTGATTACTATATAGTTGTAATGTGTTTATTAAATATATATAGCATAATAGAATAAAAATTCTCATGTATTTTTGCATGTTGAGATGTGTCTTTTTTTCATGCATTTCTGGATGAAGTGGCATGGTTGCATGTTGGGAGACATGTGATAGTGGAGGTGGGCCTTTTCTCATGCATATTATGCGATGATGTGGCATGCTTGCATGTTGAGAGAAATATTTAGTGAGGGCTAGCTATTTAGATACTAGATGATACCCCGCGCGTTGCTGCGGAAATAAATGCGAATATACATATTTATAGAATTACAGGTAGAAAATTATAGAAAAATTAGTGACATGGAAAGAATATGAAGAAAAATATTTGCTAGCTGACTGGCGGATTGCCACTGGCGCAAAATGATTATCATGTGTGTGAAGTCTCTAATACAAAGGAAATAACTTTGAAGCATCGAGATAAAAAAGTTGTTCGAATACTTGTAAAATTTGGCCCAATTTTACAATTTGTCTGGATCCCCAGCATTCCGTATGAAAAATCATCCTCATCAATGTGAAAAATAATATCATTACACATAAGAGAGTAAACTTTGCAAGTAGAAATTTGGAATTGATACAACCAATCATCACAATTAATTTTGAACTATATTAACCACAAAATGGCTATCTTTAAGTTTAGAACTACTGTATTACGAAAAAAGTGGACCTAATATATATTACATGGAAGTATTATAATTAAACTAAGTGAAAACAATATATCCTAAAACATCGAGCGGCTGCATTGAACACTAAATGTCAATAGAGATCTTCCAAAAAAACTGTGAGAAAAAGTCTTACCAAATTTGCATTGAGTATTCCAACGAATTAGTGGGAAACAAAATTCTCACCTCAATTATGGGGTCTCACAAACAAGTAATGAATGGGTCACCTTTGCCACATAAGACACGATGACTGACTTTGGCCATAAATGTTAATTGTATCTTCTTGTGAAATATGCCCTCTTCATGGATGCAAAACTAATCTTGTATTCCAAAACCAATAGCATATGGAAGAATTATAAGATGCAAACATTAAACTTAAACCACAACATAAAGATGAAACAACTTATTTTTAATCAAAGCACTGACCTCGGCTTCTTGATCTGAGCAACAAAATAGTGTATCTATTGATATTTTTGCCACTGATATGAAAAAATAACGATAAGAAAAAAACAGCAGGAAAGAACAGGGTGCATTTTACCAAACAAAATCGCATAGAGAAAAGGTCACAACATAGATGTGCGAGATAATAGTTTAGCATCCCCTCAAATTTTGCTGGTAGATGACCTATTGAGGAGAGCACTTGTATCTAAGAACATACTCGAAGTTCCTCACAAAAAAAAAAGAAAAGAACATACTCCATGTGAAAAGGCATCCTGGTGAAGTGGATGCACGTACATGTGCCTGGACCGGAGAGTATCGGAGGCGTGTGACATCGTAGCATCATATGGTGCAGACTGTTGTGTGGGTAGTGGGATGCAACTGCAAAAGTAGAATCTAAACGATAGGCCACACAGAAGCATGTCAAGAGTGGTATTCATCATCTCACAGATGAATGTAAGAGCGCAGCGATGCTTACCTGATAATCTAATGTGACCGCCCGAAGGTGGACATGACTCTCAATGGAAATCGCCTTTGCCGATTTAGTCGGCTTCTCGCTGCTCCCGGCGGCTTCAGAGCAGAGCAACGACACATAAAGGACGCATGAGCTGTTTCTTACTCGATGATATAGATGGCCAGCCAAGGAACGGCGGCTCAGCCCGCATCCCAACACTCATAGAAACATTAAGAGGCGAGACGTAATGGCAAGCATGGCGGAGGGGGTTTAGAGAGGAGCAGCAGCGTGTGGCTGGCAATGGAACGGCAGACCAGCAGACAGCTTCCCATCACCAAGAAAAATTTGGGGCGAGGCAGAGGAGGTCAACGACCCGCGCAGGCCGAATTGGGTACGTCTTCCTCGAAGATCTGGCTGCTCGGCAATTGAAGCACGGCACGACCTGCGACCCAAGAACCATGGTAACGGAGGGATGGTAGGGTAACGGAGGGATGGTAATGTGGGCGATCAATGCTGCAGTTTCATCTGCATTTAAAGCTATAATTTGTGGCATATGAGAGGTATGGTTGTGGCGGCGGAAGAGATAACAACGGGGATGAGAGTTGCTGCGTGGGGAAGATGACCGTACATGGAAACCTACAACCCACATAATATATGTTGGCTTCGAGAGCCAGCCCAACAGCGACAGGTCCATGTCAAAAAAGCCCATGTACGAAGCGAGGCAGCGCGATCGAAGAATAGAGGGCGCTAGGGAGAACAAACGAATCGTTATTTTCTACTTAGCGGTGGCAAGTCTTGGTAAATTGCATCAAAACATGATCAGACGGCTGCAGACTCGTGAACTATACTGCATCACCGGCTATTGAAATTCGGATGACGTGGCTTCATGTCGAGTCGGAAAAATCAGCTAGTGGGGTGCCCCTATTTAAATATAGAAGATAAAAGATAAGTTGGAGGCTTGATCTTAATTACCTATGTATCATCCTAAATTATGCTCAAATAAGAATCAATTATTCTTTGTTTTATCAATCCTTTTAGGAGAGTGAGTTGATGAGTAAAAGACCAATTTTAGGCAATATTTCCTGCAGCAATGCACGGGGTATCATCAAGTTATTGCTGAGATGAAAGGCTTGTTGGGGAATATGATATTTAATCCTTTTAAGATTTCTCGTGAACAAAATTGAGTTGCACATTGCTTAGTTTTTCTTTGAGACACTCACGTTGCTTGGTTAATTATGGCCGTCGCGGGGATAGCACCGTGTGTTGGCTAAACCAATCCCCCGCTATATTGTTGAACTAGTCACGAAAGATTGTATCTTATCAATAATTTTTTGTTTTGAGAAGTCTGTGCTCTGTTACTTTTTTTTGCTGCTCCGTTTCATGCTTGGACCAATCATATTTGGCACGCGGGTCACTGGTTAGTGACCACGCGCGCACCCCTAGCTCCCCGCACCCAAAGCCGCGTTTTGTTGCTTCGGTTGTTAAGGAAATCGGTAACTGGTAGCTACTCGTCCGTCTTGGAAGTAGCGATGAATCGGTGAATCAGCCTGTTAACTGGATTAATCGGTCGATCATTAATCGCTAGATTGAATAGGAACCTACCAACATATATCTGATTTTTTTAGGTATTATAGCATAGTCCCATGCTCTCAACTATATAATATACAAAATATGTTGCGATTTGGTCAAACTCTAGCTATTGAAAAGCGAGAGGGGGATGGAAGGGGTCACGGGCCAAAATTTTGGGCTTTGTTTTCCCCTAAGTTAATGGGCTAACAACGATTAATCAGCCTAAGAAACTATGAATCGGTCTCACGGGAAAGTTAATCGGCCTGACAAGTTAACGTGGTGAATAGGTGCTATTCGATTCGGCCATCCTATGAGTACGATTAACTGGTCTGTTAACTGATTAATCGTATGAATTCTTAAACAGTATTTAGTGCCACCGCTTAAAAAGAAAAAAAAGCACGCGCGCGAAATGGGAGCTGTGCACACTTAAAGGCCGATGAAACAAACAACGTACCGTTTTAGGGTGCTTTAGTGCCACCGCTCAAAAAGAAAAAAAAAGTGGTTTAGTGCCACATTGCTTAGGGAGAATCGACGGAAGCTGGTTATATGCACGTCTAGTGACTAGGCGTTCACCAGGCAGCAAGCCTGGTAAGCTGTGAAAAAACAGCATGGATAATTGGTGTATTTGTAAGCATACGGGCAGTTCTCAGGGTATGATGAGCGCCCGATAGAATGGGTTTAGGCAGCAAAGCTGCTTTCGGGCCTCAAGAACCCTGATCGCACAAAACTGCTTGACTTGCTAAATACCACTCCGTCATGGAGTGCCTAAGCTCTGTCCTCTCCTTTGTAGCCGCCGCCTCCTCCTTCTCCTCCACAAAAAGCTAGGGTTTTTGCCTCCCGTCGTCGCTGCCGCAGGTCCGCCTCCACTCCGATGGCCTTAGGGCCATGGGGGCGCAGTGGATCTCGGCAAGGGTCGGCGGGAGGGCTTCGTTTTTAATCATTTCTTTCAGTTTTGCTAGGGTTTGTGTCCTGCTCAGGAAGACGAGACGGCGGCGGCTCCCTGAAGATGGAATAAAGGTCTCCCCGCCTAGCCCCCGTTCCGGCGATGCGTCTAGCATCGTTGGTGGGCGTGTGGAGAACGACGACTTCCCGACTGTCTACTACAACAAGTTGTGCCCGACTCCGGCGATGGAGGGGCGATGACGGTGGCGCGCCTTCGGCTCGCTTCAGTGTTGGTAGTTGTCGCTAGGTGGTCTACGAATCTGGATGTAATTTCTATTATTTCTGGTATTCGTTGTATTGCTATGATTGAAGATGAATAGATCGAAAATTTTCTCGCAAAAAAAAATGGAGTGCCTAAGCTTTTTTTTCTTATAAATTTATTTCGAGTTCCAGAAGATGTATACATACATGATTCAGATCAGTTTTTGAGGGGCGAAATTCATGCAAATACAACCGGATTTCGTGCAAACTCAACCGGATTTAATACCAATCAGATGCAAACAGTTACATTTTGGAAATATTTTAACTAAAAAGTAAAAACTATGTGCACGTACGGTCGCACGGAGCTACACTCCCATGACACGGATACACTACATTAGTCTATGGCCAGCCGCGGCGGATCCCTTCGTCACCGGACTGCCGGGAGTCCCTGAGACATATTCTTCCCCCGTATCTATCCTATGTTCGGTTGTGCCGCTCATCGGAGTGTGGTGAAGAGGGTGCTTCAGCCGAAGGGGAAGGGTGCTTCCGTGGATGCCCAAGCCAGAGTGGTCTAAGGTAAAGTAGAAACCAATCATGTCACCAGCTGTACAAGCCGGCGCTGCGTCGACAGTGGCCTTCCTGGGACCCAAGGGACATGGACGTTGCCAGCGGACATGGACGTAGATGTGCTGGCCACCGACTCGTCGATCTCCTTCGCGCACCCGCCTTCTTTCTCTGTCTGTATGGCGCGGCTACGCCCGCGTCGACGGCGGATGGTGCGGTCGTACGCACTAGAGCGGCGGTACGACGCGGCGTCGTCCATGGTCGTGCCGCCATGCTCTAGTCCTTGCCGGCCTGGAGCAACTCGCCACTCCTCCGCAAGCTGGCTTGGAGAGGCGAATTGCTGAACCACGCGCCGGATTGGGGCGACAACTTGCTCGGTCAACCTAGGGGGGAGGTGAAGCAGCGAGCTGCCTCGCTCGTATCCGGCAGGCCCGGCGGGTCAGCATGCCGACTTTTATGCTAGAGAACTGCTCTTCCTGCCCATCGAATGCAGTTGAAATAGTGAAGAAAATGGTGAAGGAGGGGATGAGGGGAGCGGCGGAGGGGTGTGCTTTTTGCCCGATGCCTGCCATCGTTTAAATAGAGGGCGGACGGGAGGAGCTCGGCTGGAGTTGCATTTAGTGTCGGCCTGCTAATGAACGAACGTGTGGCCGGAGTAGATTTCTCGGCTTCCACGCAGGGTTAATGGGGGCGTATGAATGCGGCGAGGAGGAGTGTTCAGCTAGGCGTGCAGCGTGCGGCGCCCTCGGCTGGCACGCCGCTTTTCAGTGGCGGAGGCAGTGAGAGGTCGCGGCTGCCCTGCTGAGCCGTCTTTAATGCGGGGCGGCACGCTCTACAGCGGCATGAATGCGGGCACCGGGCGGGAGCGCACGTGAGAGGGGACAAGGATTTTTTGGTGGGCCAGGGCGGTCAGAAGCAGGCTTGGGAGCGGTCCGGGCTCCCTCAAACCTCCCCCACTTTTGTCTCCGTATTGTGGGAGAAATCGCGTCCGGACCGCTCCTCGGACCGATACAGGTTGATGTTGGATGGCTTCCGTGGTCTGAACAGCCCGATCTGAATTGTTGCAGGAGATTTACGGGTCCGCTTTGAAGATGTTGGTTAACCGTGCTCACTGTTTGGTAAGGATTTGACACTTTACGCACTATTTGCCACACTGACTATAGCTAACAACGAACAAAAAGAAAATGATGATATTTTCAGAAACACCTTGATGAAAACATATTGACACCATAAGACTGTTGGTGCGAGAAGATTTAGAAAAGTCAACAATATTTTACATGATATATTAACACTAATTAGCTATTATGTTTTTTGCGCCAACACTGAAAATGATGACACAAACTATGACAACATTTCCAGATACAAGAATGGATCATTTTATCTTCAAAGGGAAATCAAATATTATAGATTTTGCTACTCTAGTGAAATGAACTAGACGGTGATTCAGCTCCACTCCACCGGATGGATAGCGACATCTGTCAATGATTCATTCTATTTGTGAATACATGTGTCAATGTATGATATGCCTGTAGCTCTTTGGCTACGTCTCAATGAACATCACATATTTACCTCCTAGCTTTCTTCCTTGTTGCCCACTGCTAGAAGTAGGCTCTACTTATCATAGTAAAAATCTCCTGCAAATAAAGAAAAATCGCAGTAAAAATCAACGGAGATCATAAGAGTGACGACAAACACACTTGCAAATTTGCAATATTAGGACATCTCCAACGCGGACCCTCATATCACACATGTTTGTACCGCGCGGTCCAGACGTGTTTTGCCATCCAATGAGGTCATATATCCGTCCATTGCCCAGTGCAGACACTATTTTTTCCACAAACCGGAGGGGGAGGGGTTTGAGGGAGTCTGGACCGCTACCATCCACGCCATCGACAAACTTGGCCCACCCAAAACACTCTCCCTCACCCGCGCGCTTTCTTGCCCATAGTAGTCAGCGTCGCTCCAAAATGTCAGCGCCGGATTCATGCTTGCCCAAAGTGGACGCGACCTCTCTGCAGCCGTCATTGAAGCGGCGCGCCGCCCACTGCATGTGTCTTCTCTCCGCATTGAAGCGACATCCGCCCTCCTTGCCTTCCTCCATTAAACCGGCGCGTCAGCCGAAAAACCTATTCCGACGCCCCGAGCAGCATGGCATCTACCCGCTATTTAAACGTGGCCAGGGGCAAAAGATGCACCACACCTCCGCTCTCCATCTCCTATATGCACCAAATACGCCATGGCCTCGAGCTCTGAAGCCCTGTGAGACGACATCACCGGCGAGCAAGAGAAGGAGCTCTCCGGTATTGCTGCCGGACGGCTGCCCATCGAGCTAGCCAGATACATGCTGGCTCTCCAACGAGCTCTTCGGATGGTTGCGAGGCTGACAAGCCAACGGAGGATAAGCCGACGCCACCTCCATCGCTGGTTCAGGACGGCATCACCATGGGCGAGGCGTGAGAGGACGACAAGGGCACCCTGGTGGACAAGCAGTGGCACACAGAGGAGCAAGTTGATGGCACACTCATCCTGGTGTTCATGGACGTGCATGAGCAGGATGCTTTGCTCCTATCCTACTAGCTGAGCAAGTTTACGACGACATGGACGACGCTGCTAGCTCCATGTCGGTGGTGCCCCGCTACCATGATGACGAAGTCGGCACGCCCGTGGGCACCACTGGCAGCAAGGATGAGTAGAACAAAGGAGGCCACTGTTGGAAATATGCCCTAGAGGCAATAATAAAATGGTTATTATTATATTTCTTTGTTCATGATAATTGTCTGTGGTTCATGCTATAATTGTGTTATCCGGAAATCGTAATACATGTGTGAATACATAGACCACAACACGTCCCTAGTGAGCCTCTAGTTGACTAGCTCATTGATCAACAGATAGTCATGGTTTCCTGACTATGGACATTGGATGTCATTGATAACGGGATCACATCATTAGGAGAATGATGTGACGGACAAGACCCAATCGTAAGCGTAGCACAAAGATTGTGTAGTTCGTTTTGCTAGAGCTTTTCCAAATGTCAAGTATCATTTCCTTAGACCATGAGATTGTGCAACTCCCGGATACCGTAGGAGTGCTTTGGGTGTGCCAAACATCACAACGTAACTGGGTGACTATAAAGGTGCACTACGGGTATCTCCGAAAGTGTCTGTTGGGTTGGCACGAATCGAGACTGGGATTTGTCACTCCGTATGACGGAGAGGTATCTCTGAGCCCACTCGGTAATGCATCATCATAATGAGCTCAATGTGACCAAGTGTCTGGTCACGGGATCATGCATTACGGTACGATTAAAGTGACTTGCCGGTAACGAGATTAAACAAAGTATTGGGATACCGACGATCGAGTCTCGGACAAGTAACGTACCGATTGACAAAGGGAATTGTATACTGGATTGATTGAATCCTCGACATCATGGTTCATCCGATGAGATCATCGAGGAGCATGTGGGAGCCAACATGGGTATCCAGATCCCGCTGTTGGCTATTGACCGGAGAGGCGTCTGGTCATGTCTGCATGTCTCCCGAACCCGTAGGGTCTACACACTTAAGGTTCGGTGACGCTAGGGTTGTAGAGATATTAGTATGCAGTAACCCGAAAGTTGTTCAGAGTCCCGGATAAGATCCTGGACGTCACGAGGAGTTCCAGAATGGTCCGGAGGTAAAGAATTATATATAGGAAGTCAAGTTTCAGCCATCGGGAAAGTTTTGGGGGTCACCGGTATTCTACCGGGACCACCGGAAGGGTCCCGGGGGTCCACCGGGTGGGGCCACCTATCCCGGAGGGCCCCATGGGCTGAAGTGGGAGGGGAACCAGCCCCTGGTGGGCTGGTGCGCCCCCCTTGCCCCCCATGCGCCTAGGGTTTGAAACCCTAGGGGTGGGGGCGCCTCCACTTGGCTTGGGGGGCAAGCCACCCCCTTGGCCGCCCCCCCTTGGAGATTGCATCTCCTAGGGCCTGCGCCCCCCCCCTAGGGGGCCTATATAAAGAGGGGGGAGGGAGGGCAGCCGCACCCAAGTCTCTGGCGCCTGCCTCTCCCCACGCACCACCTCTCCCTCTCGCTGAAGCTTGGTGAAGCCCTGCCGAGATCGCTGCTGCATCCACCACCACGCCGTCATGCTGCTGGATCTCCATCAACCTCTCCTTCCACCTTGCTGGATCAAGAAGGAGGAGACGTCTTCCCAACCGTACGTGTGTTGAACGCGGAGGTGCCGTCCGTTCGGCGCTAGGATCTCCGGTGATTTGGATCACGACGAGTACGACTCCCTCACCCCCGTTCTCTTGAACGCTTCCGCTCGCGATCTACAAGGGTATGTAGATACTATCCTCTCTCTCGTTGCTAGATGACTCCATAGATTGATCTTGGTGAAGCGTAGAATTTTTTTATTTTCTGCAACGTTCCCCAACAGTGGCATCATGAGCTAGGTCTATGCATAGTTAGTATGCACGAGTAGAACACAAATTTGTTGTGGGCGTAGATGTTATCAATTTTCTTGCCACTACTAGTCTTATTTTGCTTCGGCGGCATCGTGGGATGAAGCGGCCCGGACCGACCTTACACGTACACTTACGTGAGACATGTCCCACCGACTGACATGCACTAGTTGCATAAGGTGGCTAGCGGGTGTCTGTCTCTCCCACTTTAGTTGGAGCGGATTCGATGAAAAGGGTCCTTATGAAGGGTAAATAGAAATTGGCATATCACGTTGTGGATTTCACGTAGGTAAGAAAACATTCTTGCTAGAAACCTATAGAAGCCACGTAAAAACATGCAACAACAATTAGAGGACGTCTAACTTGTTTTTGCAGCATGTGCTTTGTGATGTGATATGGCCAAAAGTTGTGATGAATGATATATATGTGATGTATGAGATCATGTTCTTGTAATAGGAATCACGACTTGCATGTCGATGAGTATGACAACCGACAGGAGCCATAGGAGTTGTCTTTATTTTTTGTATGACCTGCGTGTCATTGTATAACGCCATGTAAATTACTTTACTTTATTGTTAAATAGGTTAGCCATAGAAGTAGAAGTAATCGTTGGCGTGACAACTTCATGAAGACACGATGATGGAGATCATGATGATGGAGATCATGGTGTCATGCCGGTGACGAAGATGATCATGGCGCCCCGAAGATGGAGATCAAAGGAGCAATATGATATTGGCCATATCATGTCACTATTTGATTGTATGTGATGTTTATCATGTTTTACATCTTATTTGCTTAGAATGATGGTAGCTTAATTAAGATGATCCCTCGCAATAATTTGAAGAAAGTGTTTCCCCTAACTGTGCACCGTTGCGAAGGTTCGTTGTTTCGAAGCACCACGTGATGGTCGGGTGTGATAGATCCTAACGTTCGAATACAACGGGTGTAAGCCAGATTTACACACGCAATACACTTAGGTTGACTTGACGAGCCTAGCATGTACAGACATGGCCTCGGAACACGGAGGACCGAAAAGTCAAGCATGAGTCGTATAGAAGATACGATCAACATGGAGATGTTCAGCGATGTCGACTAGTCCATCTGACATGATGATCGGACACGGCCTAGTTGACTCGGATCATGTTTCACTTAGATGACTAGAGGGATGTCTGTCTGAGTGGGAGTTCATTAAATAATTTGATTAGATGAACTTCATTATCATGAACTTAGTATAAAATCTTTACAATATGTCTTGTAGATCAAATGGCGCACGTTACCCTCAACTTCAACGCGTTCCTAGAGAAAACCAAGCTGAAAGATGATGGCAGCAACTATACGGACTGGGTCCGGAAACTGAGGATCATCCTCATAGCTGCCAAGAAATATTATGTCCTATAAGCACTGCTAGGTGAAGCACCCATCTGAAAGTGCTAGTTATCGACTAGAGGGGGGGGGGGTGAATAGGCGATTTTTATCAAAGTCTTCAAAACGTGGAAGTTTTGAAGACAAACAATAGAAATGACCTAATTGATATGCAGCGGAAGATAAACTACAACAAGCAAGCCATAGTCAAGTAAGCAATAGTGTTAACGTACAAAGACTAATAGCAGCTAGGTAGTAAGGATCAGGATGGAAGATAGTATGAAGCCAATCAACAATAGTAGTCAAGCAATGAAGTCAAACAGATAAGACAGATAGGCAATGACTTCACGAAGACAAACTCAAAGTAAAGGAGGGAAGGGATAGAACCAGTCACTTGTTGAAGACACATGATTTGTTGGACCAGTTCCAGTTGCTGTGACAACTGTACGTCTGGTTAGGGAGGCTGAGATTCAACTCAGAAGACCGCGTCTTCACCTTATTCCCCTTGAGCTAAGGACACACAGTCCTCGCCCAATCACTCTGGTATGTCTTCAAGGTAGACTTCCGAACCTTCACAGACTTCGTTCACCGGCAATCCACAATGACTCTTGGATGCTCAGAACGCGACACCTAACCGGTTGGAGGATACACAGTCCTCAAGTGTAATAAGTCTTCAGGTCACACAGACAGAAAGACTTCAGTGATGCCTAACACTCTTTGGCTCTGGGTGTTTGGGCTTTGTCCTTGCAAGGATTTCTCTCTCAAAAGCTTCGAGGTGGGTTGCTCTCAAAACGACAAAAGCCGTAAACTAACTTTGAGCAACCACCAATTTATGGTGTAGGGGGTGGGCTATTTATAGCCACAAGGCAACCCGACCTGATATGTCCGAAATGACCCTGGGTCACTAAGGAACTGACACGTGTTCCAACGGCCAGATTTCAAACACACACGGCAACTTTACTTGGGCTACAAGCAAAGCTGACTCATCCAGCTCTGGATAAGATTTGCTCTCATTGTCTTCGCTCGAAGACATAAGATTTGGGTTGAGAATCACTTCAGTCACTCTGACTTTGTTCACTTGGACCCCACTTAACAGTACGGTGGTTCCTATGACTCAACAAAGAAGAAAAAGAAACAATGAAACAACCCAGTCTTCGCGCTCCATAGTCTTCACTCAATGTCTTCTCAGGTCATAGACTTTAGTGTGAATATCTTCACACACCATCATTGTCTTCAATGTCTTCATACATTTTTAGGGGTCATCTCCGGTAGGTAAACCGAATCAATGAGGGACACTTCCTGCGTTATCCTGCAATTCTCACAAACGCATTAGTCCCTCAACCAACTTTGTCGTCAATACTCCAAAACCAACTAGGGGTGGCACTAGATGCACTTACAATCTCCCCCTTTTTGGTGATTGATGACAAACTGGTTGAAGTTTTCAACGGGAAAGAAGTATGTGAAATTGTAAAGGATAGCGTATTGTCTTCATAAGTGGCAAGGGCTCCCCCTGAAGATGTGCATATAAATAATTTGCTTTTGGAATGCAAATGCACATGGCAGGTTGTACTTGTGGAGATCCTCTTCAACTTATGAAGATAACTCATCATGCATGAAATGATATAGCTAAGAGAATGACATGCATAATAAAAAATGGACGTCTGCAGAATGATCTAAGTGCGGAAGTTATCATCGCACGTGGAAACGCAAATAAGTAGCAGACGACCATCAATTTTAAGTGTTACAACTCAAAGAACGAAGTGTATCAAAAGCAAGAGTTGTAAGAACTAGACAAAAATATAAAGCAACCGCCCTTATGAACCCGCTTGAAGACTATCAACTCATATGCTTCTCCCCCTTTTGTCAGTAATGACCAAAAAGGTTTGAAGACATAGGGCATCTACTCGTCTTCTTGAGGAGTAGGTGAAGCAGCAGGGTTGTCGTTGTTGGTTGGCGGTGCAGACGAACTTGGTGCAGTGTCGATGCGTGCAGAAGTAGGGGGCAGTGAAGTTGCATCGTCTTCATCATCGATCACATTGGCATTTACATTTGCCGCGGAGGAAGAATAGTCAGAGTCTTCAAGAGATGGAGTTCTTCGTAGGACAGCATTCCGTGGAGGAGTGGAGTCAAACTTGAATCTATCAGTGAAGCCATCGTCTTGAAGATCAGCTTCAGCACTGAGTAGGGTCAAACTCTTCCATGATCGCCGACAAGTTTCATGAGTGACAAATGCATTCTTGGTGGCAAGGTTTCGAATGCGATTTACATCCACCAAGAGGCTTTGCATCTGACGCTTGAGCCAAAAATGATGCCTATCTTGCTTCTGATGCAGGGCCACAAGAAGTTCTCGGTCATTGAGGACCCGAGAGCGCTTCTTTGGCCTTTGAGCAATTGTGCTCTCAGTAGCTTCAGTTGGCGCACGATGAGGCAGACGAGTGTTTCCAGCCATCAGATAGACACGCGTGACAGCTTGGACTCCTTCCATAGGCTGAGTGAAGCTTTGATGTTCAGCATTTTGAAGACAAAGAGGCTTCTTGGCAGGTTCTGGGTATATGGCTTCAACTGACATATCAACCTCTGGTAGGAAGATCACATGATTGCGAGCAGATGGTTGATAGTTGACAGCAGAGTGTTGCTTGATGAGGCGCATGACCCATGGAGCATAGAACTTCAGTCCGAAAAGGTCAGATCCAGATGCAGCCAGTTGCCTGATGAAGAAATCTTGCGCATTGAAGCTGATGCCATTGAGGATGTAAAAGACCAATGTCTTCATGGCTCCTTCAAGTTTTGCAGCTGATGAATGTCCTTTGATAGGCCATAGAGTCCGCCTAATGATGTGATATATAGTGCGCGGCAGATACTCAAGGTCATCAACAAAGAACTCCTTTGGATATTCAGCATCATGTGGCAAAGGCTTCATTATGCTCAACATCTGGCTCATATTGGGTTCAGGCTTATGGAAGATGCTCTCCAGTGCATTGCGGTGGTTTTGACAACCATGTTCATATAGCTCTCCAGGAGTGGATAGGCCTGTAAGCTCAATGATGTCAAGAGCTTTGGCTTCATGATGAACATTTCCTGTCATCCACTTGAGAACCCATGTCTTCGTATCTCTGTTATAACCGCGAATGTGGAGCGTAGCATAGAATTGAAGCAATAGCTCTTCATTCCAATGTTCTTTGTCTGTGACAAAGCTGAGCAGACCAGCATCACGAAAGCAGTCAAGTGCTTCTTCTAAGCATGGCAGTCCTGCAATGGCTTCAGTGTCGAGGCGCATATGAGGGAAAATGCGCCCTTGATCATACAGAACACAGGAGTAATAGCTTCGCTGCTGATGACTCCAGAACCAATCTAATGATATTCTTGGCTTCGTGTAGGGGTTCTTTGAGCTATCAAAGAATGTGTTGTGGCTTTTGAAGCCATTTGCATTGAAGGACCCGACAGATGTGGTAGTACCTGGAAACCTTGGCAGTCTTGGCTTTGGCTTCTGGACCTGAGGCCTATGCTCAATGTGATAGTCAAATTGAGGACCAGAGACAATAGGCGGAGGGACCAGAACGGGCCATCTTACTGTGATTAGCTCGCCATGGTTGTATGCTTGCTCAATTGTATAGGGCCTTGGTGGCGGAACAGGAGCAGTGGCAGCAACAGTGGCTTCGGGCTGCACAACAGAAGCTTCAGGAGCATTTTCAGCATTGACTTCTGGTATAGTGCTTGGGACAGGCTCCACATTAGCTTCATCCATGACTATGTCATTGGCTTCATTGGTGTTGGTGGTGGCAGCCTCAAGGTTTTCAACCTCCACTTGATGAGCTGGAGGGTCAGGCACAGACACGTTCACTTCATGAACATCTTCTTCAGGAATAGGGGGAGTAGGGACACGTTCTTCTTGACGTTCATCATCGGCTGATGCAGCCGGATTGTCTTCAGCAGCTGGTGCTTCAGACTCGGAGACATTCACAGCAGGAGTGGCTTCTGAGAACACTTGACGTGCAACAGGTTGATGGTGCACTTCTCCTTCTGGAACGCTCGGAAGAGGGGCTTGAGGCCTTGGTCCTTTGCGAAGCCTTTGTAGTACAGGCGACGCCTTTGGAGATGGAGTGGGCAGGTCCTCATCCTCTTCAACTTGCACGGATGGTGTGGCTTGTTGTTGTTGGGGAGTACTGGGGGAGTCTTGTTGTTGCGGGCGATCAGCCCATGAAGCATCCTGAGCAATTGGCGTCAGAGGACGACCAATGCTGATGATTTCGCTGTTCGTACGAACAGGCGATGATACCACATTGTATTCAATCTGAGGAAGAACTTCATCATCTTCAACATTGTCATGATGACCAATGTCTTCAGCAGTGATGGAATCAACTGCAGGAATCTCTTCAGCTTCAGGAGCCTCTGTTGAAGCAGGCTCATGAACAGTCATGCAAAGTTCTTGGGTTGCAGATGCAGGACAAACCACTGAGATGGGTTCAACAACAAGGGGCTCTGTGGGAGCAGCCCGACTCTTCTTGGTCTTGCGCTTCTTCTTGGAGGGAGCAGCATCAGAGGCTTCTGAGGTTTTCCTTTTTCTTGCTCCAGCCTCTGCAGCCCTCGTCTTCTTCTATTCTGAAGCAGTTGACGAGACCTTTGGTTTCGAGCCAGTCATGCTGCTTGAGAAGACAATACAAGGTTCATCTTGCCTTGACGGTGCAGATTGGACAGTCAATTTCTTCTTCTTTGCAGCCATCCTGGGGTCGATGCTAGGTCGACCAAGAGCCTTGCGCTTCTCAGCCTCATTGTAGGCAAGCACACACTTTTCAGCCAGATTTTTCATGCGCTCTCTGGAGCCTCGAGCTTCTTCACGCTTCTTGTGAAAGGCTTCTTTGAGCTCGTGCAACATGATCTTGAAGTTCTTGACATCTTGCACGTTGAGCGTGGCCACATGCTTCTTGAACTGAGCCTTTTCATAGTCAATCTTGTGCTTCAGTTCGACGATGCGCTGAGCAATAGCTAGCTCAGAAGCAATGGCGCCATTGAAGGCGATGCTGAGGCCAATTGGAAGTTGCAGATCATCAAAGCTGAGATTTGGTGTGTCAAACCACTCATCAATGAAGTTATGGATGATTGCCACGTCAAAGAGAGGCAAGTTGTTGAAGATCTCTGCTTCTTCCTTGCTCTTGATCAGTTGCTCAAGAGCATCATCTGCAAGATCGTCATCACTGGACAAATCAATGTACTCTTCACGCAGAATAGCAGCAGGAGTCAAAGCCTGATCAGTACTCTTGACGATTTTCTTTTTCTTCTCCGTCTTCTTGGAGATGCGTGAAAGATCTTCAGACTGCACACTGGCTTCAGGAGGTGCAGTGGCCAGTGGCTTCACACGAGAAGCTTTTGGAGGTGCAGCTGATGATGAAGCCTTAATCTTCTTTGGCTTCTGTGGCCTTGGAGGAGGAGCCAGGGCTTCATCAGAATCAGCATCATTGTCAGAATGATCCACTTTGGCACCTTGTACCAAGATGTAAGAGATGAGGCCATCAAGGTTTGCAAAGGGGCCAATTCTATTTTCTTCAGCTTCACGTGTGCCATCATCATGGGGAGCAGAGGGACCAGGATTGAAGTCTAATCCCCATGACTTCTTGTTTTCCTTTGCCGAAGCCTTAGCATACTGGAAGTTGCGCTTGAAGAGATTGTCGTCACGACACCAGAGCAATGATGATGGGTCGGCTTCTTCAGGCTGTGGTCCATGGACCATGCAAGGATAGAATTCTTGCGCAATGGCTTCAGCTTTGTTCTTGGGGGGAAGGCCTCGATAGAGAATATCACCCCAAGGACTCTTGATAGCATTCTTCTCAGCGTACTCCTGGGTCACGAACTTGTACTTGAACCATTGTTCAGCCCAATAGCGTCGAATCCATTGGATTCGAGTCTTGCACTGATTATAATCTTCTTCAGGATCTGTCTTATAAATTTCTACAAGATCATCAGGCAGATCCTTTGATGTTCCCCCACGATGTTATCTACCACCCTTCCTTACAGATTTCTCTGTAGCCATGAACTTCAAACCGAATGGTTTCAATATGTTCAAAGGCTTCAAAGGCTTTCGCTTGCTGGTCAGACAGGAACTGGCTTCGGGAGATTCAATGTGTTGCTGCAAGAACTCTACAAACGAATGCAGACTATGAGAACCTAGGGATTCTCCCACGAACATGTACCTGTGACAGCATTAGAGATACGAGGGAAGGGGAAGAGGTCATATGCATTCTCAGAAGATTTTGAAGATAAATCAGTTTGAAGACATTGACCTCATGTTGCGAAGACATTCACTTATATGTTGAGAGTCGGTTCCAGATTTGTACGAATCCGTGAATAAGTACAAGTGAGGAATCTAACTGGATGTGAAGCTTAAGTGAATATACTAGGCAGTATGAGATGCAGACGGAATAGATCTAACTTTGTATAGATAGAAACCAATTTTGGTAAATTGGATGAATCATTGAGGATCAAAAAGCTGGTAAAAATAGTGTTATATTTACCACATGAAGAACTGCTAGATGGGATGAATAGGAGACCGAGCAGTTCAATCCACCGTGCCCTAACTTGGCGACGGAGGACACCTACGGTGGCGGCGGAGAGGACGATGCCCGCGGCTGGCGTGAGGACGACGTCGGAGAAGTCGCGGCAGCTAAGCGCTTCGTCGCCGGCGTCGTCGAGAGCTAGCGGTGGCGCTAGGGTTTTGATGAGGTGGAGAGGTGGAGGAAGGTTTTGTTGACCACAGGGGGCACGTATTTATAAGTAGGTGTGCGGCACAGCGCAATTACGCAGGTGCCCCTGTCTGTTCACATCCGTGTGACACGTGGCAAGCATGCAACATACTCAGAGTTGTCCCACGTTCCCACGCCCGCCATGTTTGTCAGATGGTTGTTCCGACTTCTCCGGATTTCAACAATAAAGATGAATCATTTAAAAGGACTTGATGTTTGTCTCTGTGTCTTCTCCTGACAAGGATGCGGAGAAGACATTTGACAGTTTCAATAGAATGCATATGATTTGGACAGATAGAGTTTGAGATAGAAAGCATAGAAAGATTAGGGTCCGATCACATTCACTTAGTTCAAAAGATTCAATAATGAAGACATA
>LT934114.1:68198443-68213284 GCA_900231445.1 Triticum turgidum subsp. durum | reverse complement strand
CATAAAAACATAGTGTAAAATATACATAAACTACAAATTTTCTTGTCTTATGACCTACATTTTTATTTTCTTATGCCAAATTTGACGTAGTGAAACAATAAAAATGTAACTTTTTGAATTTCAAATGTAATTTATTTAGGAAGCGATCGTAAGATTATCTCGGGTGAAGAATAACTTATTCTGCACCTTGGATGATGAATAGTAACACTATATATATATATATATATATATATATATATATATATATATATATATATATATATATATGGGAAAGCAATCAACTCAACATAGTGAAGTAAATCATGAAGATAAGTTAAAAGTTGAAGACAAATCAAATGCGAATGCATTCAACAATAACGCCATGAGTGAAACACTTCAAACCAAGAAATTTGGTGGTGGCGTTACCCATCGTATAGGAAGTATTAGACCCAGACACGGCGCATAATTATCGTGGCGCTCCGAAGTCAATTTCCATGTTAATGTATTCACACTCAGAATGTAAGTCTTCATTGATTGAAGATATACTTTACTTCGTGTGTTGCACATCTAAGTCATCAACATGCATAAGTGTTAGGATGTGTGCCTGATCACAGGACATTTGAGGATTCCAAGATATTTAGCTCACACCGTAACTTGCAAAACCTTTTCTCATCCAAGGGCTTTGTGAAGATATCTGCCAGTTGCTCTTCAGTGTTGACGTGAATGATGTCAATATCTTTCTTCATAACATGATCTCGGAGAAAATGATGACGAATTTCAATGTGTTTTGTCTTCGAGTGCTGAACTGGATTGTTTGCAATCTTGATGGCGCTTTCGTTGTCGCAGAAGAGAGGGACTTGCTTCAGATTGATGCCATAGTCCTTGAGAGTTTGCTTCATCCACAGAAGCTGAGCACAGCAAGATCCAGCATCAATGTATTCAGATTCAGCAGTTGAGAGTGATACACAGTTTTGCTTCTTTGAAGACCAACAGACCAGTGATCGTCCCAGAAAGTGACATGTGCCTGATGTAGACTTGCGATCGACCTTGTCACCAGCATAATCAGCATCCGAGAATCCAACTAGATCAAATCTTGAGCCCTTTGGATACCATAATCCGAGTGTTGGGGTGTAAGCCAAATATCTAAGAATTCGCTTCACAGCTAAGTGATGCGATTCCTTTGGTGCCGCTTGGAATCGAGCACACATGCAAACACTAAGCATAATATCTGGCCTAGATGCACATAGATAAAGTAAAGAACCAATCATGGAGCGATATACCTTTTAATCGAAATCTTTACCATTGTCGTCGGGACCAATATGATGTTTGGCCGGCATTGGCGTCGTGTAACCTTTGCAATCTTGCATGCCAAACTTCTTCAGACATTCTTTGAGATATTTTTCTTGAGAAATGAATATGCCATTTCTTTGCTGACGAATTTGAAGACCAAGGAAGAACTTCAGCTCACCCATCATGGACATCTGATATTGCTCTTGCATCATGTATCCAAACTCATCACTATACTTCTGGTTGGTGCAGCCGAAGATTATGTCAGCCACATATATTTGGCACACAAACAGTTCACCATCATATGTCTTCGTGAAGAGTGTGGGATCTAGGGATCCTGGTTTGAAGCCTTTGCTCTTCAGGAAGTCTTTGATTGTATCATACCAAGCGCGAGGAGCTTGTTTGAGGCCATACAGTGCTTTGTTTAGTTTGTACACCATATCAGGATGTTTTGGATCTTCAAAGCTAGGTGGTTGAGAAACATACACTTCTTCTTCAATCTTGCCATTGAGGAAAGCACTTTTCACATCCATTTGATATAGCAAGATGTTGTGGTGATTAGCATAGGCTAGCAGTATGCGAATAGCTTCAAGCCTAGCCACAGGAGCAAATGTTTCACCGAAGTTAATTCCTTCAACTTGAGTATATCCTTGTGCCACTAGACGTGCTTTGTTTCTGACGACTTGACCATGCTCATCTTGCTTGTTCTGATATATCCATTTAGTGCCAATAATTATATGCTTGCGAGGGTCAGGGCGCTTGACAAGTTCCCAAACATTATTCAGCTTGAACTGTTAAAGTTCTTCTTGCATGGCTTGAATCCATTCAGGCTCCATAAAGGCTTCAGCAACTTTCTTGGGTTCAGTTATTGATACAAATGAAAAGTGCCCACAGAAATTTGCTAACTGTGTTGCTCTTGAGCGAGTAAGCGGACCAGGTGCATTGATGCTATCAATTATCTTCTCAATTTGTACTTCATTTGCAACACGTGGATGAACTGGACGAAGCCCTTGCTCATGCTGATCATTGTCATCATTGGGAGGATTATCTTTGGTCTGAGCATTGTCTTCAGGTTGGTTTGGTGCAGAAATGATAAGTTCCTCTTCAGGCTATGCTTCAGAGGGCATGATTTCACCAGTTCCCATCAACTTGATAGATTCACTGGAAGGAGCTTCATCTAATGTGCTTGGTAGGAGGTCTCGTTGTGAACCATTGGTTTCATCAAATCGCACGTCCACAGTTTCAACGATTTTGTAGTGGAAGAGGTTGAAGACTCTGTAAGAGTGCGAATCCTTTCCATAGCCGAGCCTGAAGCCTTCGTGAGCTTTGGGTTTGAATTTTGACTTGTGATGGGGATCCTTGATCCAGCATCTAGCACCAAAGATTCTAAAGTAGCTGACATTTGGCTTCTTGCCAGTAAGGAGCTCATAGGATGTTTTGCCCAGAAGCTTGTGGATGTAAACACGGTTGATGATGTGACATGCAGTATCAATAGCTTCAGGCCAGAACTTTCTTGGTGTCTTGTACTCGTCGAGCATTGTTCGAGCCATCTCAATGAGGATTCTGTTCTTGCGTTCAACAATGCCATTTTGCTGAGGTGTGTATGGAGCAGAAAACTCATGAGTGATTCCCATTGTATCCAGATAGAGAGCAAGCCCGGTGTTCTTGAATTCAGTGCCATTATCACTTCTGATATGCTTGATCTTGACGCCGTAGTTGCATTGCTCGATTAGCGAATCGTCTGAAGACATCTTGTACTTCAGTCTTGTAGAGAATTATGTGCACCCATGTATATCTTGAGTAGTCATCAACAATGACGAAGCCATAGAGACACGCTGTTGTTGTGAGGGTAGAGTAGTGAGTAGGACCAAATAAGTCCATGTGCAACAGCTCAAAGGGTTGAGATGTCGTCATGATTGTCTTCGAGGGGTGCTTGGCCCTAGTCATCTTCCCAGCTTCGCAAGCACCACACAAATGATCTTTCTTGAACTTGACACCTTCGATGCCTATGACATGCTTCTTCTTGATGAGAGTGTGTAAGTTCCTCATGCCAGCATGTCCCAGCCTCCGATGCCAGAGCCAGCATTCTGAAGCTTTTGCAAGAAGACATACGGCAAGCTGTGGACCTGCTGAGAAATCTACCATGTATAGATCACCTTTTCTATACCCTTCAAAGAATAGAGACTTGTCAGATTCCATTAGTACAAGGCAACGATATTTTCCGAATATCACAATCATGTTTAAGTCACAAAGCATTGAGACAGACATTAAGTTGAACCCAAGGGATTCAACAAGCATCACTTTATCCATGTGTTGATCCTTTGAGATTGCAACTCTACCTAGACCCAATACCTTGCCTTTACCAGTGTCAGCAAATGTGATTTGACTCTTGTCGGATGGATGTAAGGTTGAGTCCATGAGAAGACTTCGATCACCAGTCATATGATTAGTGCATCCGCTATCCATAATCCATTCTGAAGCACGAGGTGTCATACCCTACAGTGCAGTTAGGAGGATAGGTTTCACAAGGTATGTTGTGAAGCATAAGCATTTGACGCACACTTGGATTATCACAGCTTAGATGAAAGTTAGCACATAGTATGACAGGTAAGCTATTCATATGTGGAATACATAGTAAGTCATTTTATCATGCGTCCCTTTGTGTTTTAGGTCCCCAGCAATAATATCGGACACCTTTGATTGCTGGTTGGAGACCATGTTCTGCAAAAGAGAGTTAGTTCTTCTTCACCACCCACATCTTTAGGGGTGGCTTAGAAGCATTGAGTCTAAGTGCAGCATCTGAGAATTTCGGCTTTGGAGCCCTAGCAAATAGCCTTGAAGAAGATGAATGATACTCATATGAATAAGCAGAAAAGTTCTTAGTCCTATGAACATAGCGGTTTGAAGACACGCGCTCATATTCATAAGTTTGAGTATGATTTCCCTGCAAAACATTGGCGTTAGGGTGACTTAGGTGAGTCCTGTTTCCGTATGAAGCCGTTGGACCATGTGACTCCTTTGGTCTGGGGTTTGTCTTCTTCCCTGGTGGTGTCATGGCAACATTCACAGGAAGATTCTCAAGACAGCTTTTGGGAACCCAGATCTTCTTCATTGACGGTCCATTCCTGCAGTTAGTACCAATATACCTGGCAAACACTTCACCATTCTGATTTTTGAACAGTTTATAGTTTGCATCAAAGGATTCATCAATGATAATAGGATTAGCACAGGTAAAGGCAGATAAAGTGGATGGATCCACTGAAGGTTCCTTTGCAGCAACCCATGTGGTTTTGGGATACTGCTCAGGCTTCCAGTAGGAACCATCAGCATTCATTTTCCTCTCGAACCCAACACCCTCTTTCCTAGGGTTTCGGTTCAGAATCTTCTTTTTGAGGACATCACAAAGTGTCTGATGCCCTTTTAGACTTTTGTACATCCCTGTTTCAAGCAATGTCTTCAACCTAGCATTTTCATCAGCAATAGTAGTGGTATCCTCAGCAGAGGGGTTAGTTACCACATCAGTAGTTGAAGACAGAGCGTAGCAGCAGTGGAACATTCAGCAACAGAGGCAGTGTTATCATGCTCAATGCATTTTAGACATGGTGGTTCAAATCCTTCCTGAGCAACGCTGATTTGTTGAGCAACTAATGAATCGTGCTTCTTCAGAAGATCTTCATAATCCACTCTTATCTTTTCAAGATCTTGCTCTCTTTGAAGACATTCAGAAGAAAATTTCTCATGATCAGACAAGAGAGCATTATGTTGATCTTCAAGGGCGTCAAACATGGAATGAAGTCTCTGAAGACTCTCAGCCAAAGCTTTTGACTGATCCATTTCTTCGCCCAACATATCATCTCTCTTACTAAGCATGTTTTGAATTTTTTCCAAAGCTCTTTGTTGTTTAGTGGCAAGGGAAGCAAGTTTGACATAGCTGGGGCCAAATTCATCACCTGATTCATCATCACTGGTTTCAGAGGGGTAGCATTCAGTTACCTTAGCACCCCCTGCCATGAGGCATGGTGAAGATGAATACGATTCAGGTGGAAAGGTCATCTCTTTAAGAGACTCCTTGTAGTCATCAAGCCAAGGATCATGACGATTAAGATGACTTTCATAGACCTCAGAAAGCCGGTCCCAGATTAGCTTCGCGTGATTGAGGTGCATGACGTTCCTGAACTGATTTCGGGACAGGCAGGAGCAGATGACATCCTTCGCTGTGAGGTTCAGTAGAGTGTACTTGCGAATGTCATCAGCCTCCGCCATCTTGCATAGATCGGTAAGACCAAATCTCAGTGACGGTCCAGAGTTCGCTGTCCATAGCCATGAGTCGCTTCTTCATCATGGCTTTCCACCAAGGATATTCATGACCGTCAAAGGTGGGGCAAGATACATTCCTCAATCCTGCAGTCGATATAGCTAAACTCCAGGTGGTTAAACCGAATCACACAGAACAAGGGAGTACCTTGCTCTGATACCAATTGAAAGTGCTAGTTATCGACTAGAGGGGGGGTGAATAGGCGATTTTTATCAAAGTCTTCAAAACGTGGAAGTTTCGAAGACAAGCAATAGAAATGACCTAATTGATATGCAATGGAAGATAAACTACAACAAGCAAGCCATAGTCAAGTAAGCAACAGTGTTAACGTACAAAGACTAATAGCAGCTAGGTAGTAAGGATTGGGATGGAAGATAGTATGAAGCCAATCAACAATAGTAGTCAAGCAATGAAGTCAAACAGATAAGACAGATAGGCAATGACTTCATGAAGACAAACTCAAAGTAAAGAAGGGAAGGGATAGAACCAGTCACTTGTTGGAGACACAGGATTTGTTGGACCAGTTCCAGTTGCTGTGACAACTGTACGTCTGGTTAGGGAGGCTGAGATTCAACTCAGAAGACCGCGTCTTCACCTTATTCCCCTTGAGCTAAGGACACATAGTCCTCGCCCAATCACTCTGGTAAGTCTTCAAGGTAGACTTCCGAACCTTCACAGACTTCTTTCACCGGCAATCCACAATGACTCTTGGATGCTCAGAACGCGACGCCTAACCGGCTGGAGGATACACAGTCCTCAAGTGTAATAAGTCTTCAGGTCACACAGACAGAAAGACTTCAGTGATTCCTAACACTCTTTGGCTTTGGGTGTTTGGGCTTTGTCCTCGCAAAGATTTCTCTCTCAAATGCTTCGAGGTGGGTTGCTCTCGAAACGACAAAAGCCGTAAACTAACTCTAAGCAGCCACCAATTTATGGTGTAGGGGGTGGGCTATTTATAGCCACAAGGCAACCCGACCTGATATGTCTGAAATGACCCTGGGTCACTAAGGAACTGACACGTGTTCCAACGGTCAGATTTCAAACACACACGGCAACTTTACTTGGGCTACACGCAAAGCTGACTCATCCGGCTCTGGATAAGATTTGCTCTCATTGTCTTCGCTCGAAGACATCAGATTTGGGTTGAGCATCACTTCAGTCACTCTGACTTTGTTCACTTGGACCCCACTTAACAGTACGGTGGTTCCTATGACTCAACAAAGAAGAAAAGGAAACAACGAAACAACTCAATCTTCGTGCTCCATAGTCTTCACTCAATGTCTTCTCAGGTTATAGACTTCAGTGTGAATATCTTCACACACCACCATTGTCTTCAATGTCTTCATACATTTTTAGGGGTCATCTCCGGTAGGTAAACCGAATCAATGAGGGACACTTCCTGCGTTATCCTGCCATTCTCACAAACGCATTAGTCCCTCAACCAACTTTGTCGTCAATACTCCAAAACCAACTAGGGGTGGCACTAGATGTACTTACACCATCCTAGAGAACCAAGACGTTATGAATGCTTGGCAGTCTCGTGCTGATGATTACTCCCTCGTTCAGTGCGGCATGCTTTACAACTTAGAACCGGGGCTCCAAAAGCGTTTTGAGCAACACGGAGCATATGAGATGTTCGAAGAGCTGAAAATGGTTTTCCAAGCTCATGCCCGGGTCGAGAGATATGAAGTCTCCGACAAGTTCTTCAGTTGTAAGATGGAGGAAAATAGTTCTGTCAGTGAGCACATACTCAAAATGTCTGGGTTGCACAACTGCTTGATTCAGCTGGGAGTTAATCTCCTGGATGACGCGGTGATTGACAGAATCCTTCAGTCGCTTCCAGCGAGCTACAAGAGCTTTGTGATGAACTTCAATATGTAGGGAATGGAAAAGACCATTCCTGAGGTATATTCAATGTTGAAATCAGCGGAGGTATAGATCAAAAAGGAACATCAAGTGTTGATGGTGAATAAAACCACTAAGTTCAAGAAAGGCAAGGGTAAGAAGAACTTCAAGAAGGACGACAAGGGAGTTGCCGCGCCCGGTAAGCCAGTTACCGGGAAGAAGCCAAGGAATGGACCCAAGCCTGAGACTGAGTGCTTTTATTGCAAGGGAAGTGATCACTGGAAGCGGAACTGCCCCAAGTACTTAGCGGACAAGAAGGCCGGCAACACCAAAGGTATATGTGATATACATGTTATTGATGTGTACCTTACCAGCACTCATAGTAGCTCCTGGGTATTTGATACCGATGCGGTTGCTCATATTTGTAACTCAAAGCAGGAGCTGCGGAATAAGCGGAGACTGGCGAAGGACGAGGTGACGATGCGTGTCGGGAATGGTTCCAAGGTCGATGTGATCGCCGTCGGCACGCTACCTCTACATTTACCTACGGCATTAGTTTTAAACCTCAATAATTGTTATTTAGTGCCAGCTTTGAGCATGAACATTGTATCTGGATCTCGTTTAATACGAGATGGCTACTCATTTAAATCCGAGAATAATGGTTGTTCTATTTATATGAGAGATATGTTTTATAGTCATGCCCCGATGGTCAATGGTTTATTCTTAATGAATCTCGAACGTGATGTTACACATATTCATAGTGTAAATACCAAAAGATGCAAAGTTGATAACGATAGTCCCATATACTTGTAGCACTGCCGCCTTGGTCACATTGGTGTCAAGCGCATGAAGAAGCTCCATGCTGATGGACTTTTAGAGTCTCTCGATTATGAATCATTTGACACATGCGAACCATGCCTCATGGGCAAAATGACCAAGACTCCGTTCTCCGGAACAATGGAGTGAGCAACCAACTTATTGGAAATCATATATACTGATGTGTGCGGTCCAATGAGCGTTGAGGCTCGCGGAGGATATCGTTATGTCTCACTCTCACTGTCGACTTGAGTAGATATGGGTATGTCTACTTGATGAAACACAAGTTTGAGACCTTTGAAAAGTTCAAGGAATTTCATAATGAGGTAGAGAATCAACGTGACCGAAAGATAAAGTTCTTATGATCAGATCGTGGAGGAGAATATTTAAGTCATGAATTTGGTACGCACTTAAGGAAATGTGGAATCGTTTCACAACTCACGCCACTTGGAACACCTCAGCATAACGGTGTGTCCAAACGTCGTAATCGCAGTTTATTGGATATGGTGCGATCTATGATGTCTCTTACCGATTTCCCGCTATCATTTTGGGGATACACTCTAGAGACAGCTACATTCACTTTAAATAGGGCACCGTCTAAATCCATTGAGATGACACCGTATGAAATATGGTTTGGGAAGAAACCTAAGCTATCGTTTCTAAAAGTTTGGGGATGCGATGCTTATGTCAAGAAACTTCAACCTGAAAAGCTCGAACCCAAGTCAGAAAAATGCGTCTTCATAGGATACCCTAAGGAAACCATTGGGTATACCTTCTACCTAAGATCCGAAGGCAAGATCTTTGTTGCCAAGAACGGGTCCTTTCTGGAGAAAGAGTTTCTCTCGGGAGAAGTAAGTGGGAGGAAAGTGGAACTTGATGAAGTACTACCTCTTGAACCAGTGAGTAGCGCAGCTCAGGAAGATGTTCCTGTGGTGCCAGCACTAACTGAAGAGGAAGTTAATGATGATGATCAAGGTACTTCGGATCAAGTTACTATTGAACTTCGTAGGTCCATGAGGACACGTTCCACACCAGAGTGGTATGGCAACCCTGTCCTGGAAATCATGTTGTTAGACAACGGTGAAACTTCAAACTATGAAGAAGCGATGGCGAGCCCAGATTCCAACAAATGGCTTGAAGCCATGCAAACCGAGATAGGATCCATGTATGAAAATGTAGTATGGACTTTGACAGACTTGCCCGATGATCGGCGAGCGATAGAAAACAAATGGATCTTTAAGAAGAAGACAGACGCGGATGATAACGTTACCATCTATAAAGCTCGACTTGTCGCTAAGGGTTATCGAAAAGTTCAAGGGGTTGACTACGATGAGACATTCTCTCCCGTAGCGAAGCTAAAGTCCGTCCGAATCATGGTAGCAATTGCCGCATACTATGATTATGAGATATGGCAAATGGACGTCAAAACGGCATTCCTTAACGGGCATCTTAAGGAAGAACTGTATATGATGCAGCCAGAAGGTTTTGTCGAGCCTGAGAATGCTAACAAGGTATGCAAACTCCAGCGATCCATTTATGGGCTGGTGCAAGCATCTCGGAGTTGGAACATTCGCTTTGATGAGATGATCAAAGCGTTTGGGTTTATGCAGACTTATGGAGAAGCCTGCGTTTACAAGAAAGTGAGTGGGAGCTCCGTAGCATTTCTCATATTATATGTAGATGACATACTTTTGATGGGAAATGATATAGAACTTTTGGACAGCATTAAGGCCTACTTGAATGAGTGTTTTTCAATGAAGGACCTTGGAGAAGCTGCTTACATACTAGGCATCAAGATCTATAGGGATAGATCGAGACGCCTCATAGGTCTTTCACAAAGCACATACCTTGATAAGATATTGAAGAAGTTCAATATGGATCAGTCTAAGAAGGGGTTCTTGCCTGTGTTGCAAGGTGTGAAAATGAGCTCAGCTCAATGCCCGACCACGGCAGAAGATAGAGAAAAGATGAGTGTCATCCCCTATGCCTTAGCTATAGGGTCTATTATGTATGCCATGCTGTGTACCAGACCTGATGTAAACCTTGCCGTAAGTTTGGTAGGAAGGTACCAAAGTAATCCCGGCATGGAACACTGGACAGTGGTCAAGAACATCCTAAAGTACCTCAAAAGGACTAAGGATATGTTTCTCGTTTATGGAGGTGACGAAGAGCTCATCGTAAAGGGTTACGTCGATGCCAGCTTCGACACAGATCTGGATGACTCTAAGTCACAAACCGGATACGTGTATATTTTGAATGGTGGGGCAGTAAGCTGGTGCAGTTGCAAGCAAAGTGTCGTGGCGGGATCTACATGTGAAGCAGAATACATGGCAGCCTCGGAGGCAGCGCATGAAGCAATCTGGGTGAAGGAGTTCATCACCAACCTAGGAGTCATACCCAATGCATCGGGGCCGATCACACTCTTCTGTGACAACACTGGAGCTATTGCACTTGCCAAGGAGCCCAGGTTTCACAAGAAGACCAGGCACATCAAGCGTCGCTTCAACTCCATTCGTGAAAATGTTCAAGATGGAGACATAGATATTTGTAAAGTACATACGGACCTGAATGTAGCAGATCCGTTGACAAAACCTCTCCCCAGAGCAAAACATGATCAACACTAGAACGCTATGGGTGTTCGATTCATCACAATGTAACTAGAATATTGACTCTAGTGCAAGTGGGAGACTGTTGGAAATATGCCCTAGAGGGAATAATAAAATGGTTATTATTATATTTTTTTGTTCATGATAATTGTCTATGGTTCATGCTATAATTGTGTTATCCGGAAATCGTAATACATGTGTGAATACATAGACCACAACACGTCCCTAGTGAGCCTCTAGTTGACTAGCTCGTTGATCAACAGATAGTCATGGTTTCCTAACTATGGACATTGGATGTCATTGATAACGGGATCACATCATTAGGAGAATGATGTGATGGACAAGACCCAATCGTAAGCGTAGCACAAAGATCGTGTAGTTCGTTTTGCTAGAGCTTTTCCAAATGTCAAGTATCATTTCCTTGGACCATGAGATTGTGCAACTCCCGGATACCGTAGGAGTGCTTTGGGTGTGCCAAACGTCACAACGTAACTGGGTGACTATAAAGGTGCACTACGGGTATCTCCGAAAGTGTCTGTTGGGTTGGCACGAATCGAGACTGGATTTGTCACTCCGTATGACGGAGAGGTATCTCTGGGCCCACTCGGTAATGCATCATCATAATGAGCTCAATGTGACCAAGTGTCTGGTCACGGGATCATGCATTACGGTACGAGTAAAGTGACCTGCCGGTAACGAGATTAAACGAGGTATTGGGATACTGACGATCGAGTCTTGGGCAAGTAACGTACCGATTGACAAAGGGAATTGTATACGGGATTGATTGAATCCTCGACATCGTGGTTCATCCGATGAGATCATCGAGGAGCATGTGGGAGACAACATGGGTATCCAGATCCCGTTGCTGGTTATTGACCGGAGAGGCGTCTTGGTCATGTCTGCATGTCTCCCGAACCCGTAGGGTCTACACACTTAAGGTTCGGTGACGCTAGGGTTGTAGAGATATTAGTATGCAGTAACCCGAAAGTTGTTCTGAGTCCCGGATAAGATCTCGGACATCCCGAGGAGTTCTGGAATGGTCCGGAGGTAAAGAATTATATATAGGAAGTCAAGTTTCGGCCATCGGGAAAGTTTTGGGGGTCACCAGTATTGTACCAGGACCACCGAAAGGGTCCCGGGGGTCCATCGGGTGGGGCCACCTATCCCGGAGGGCCCCATGGGCTGAGGTGGGAGGGGAACCAGCCCCTGGTGGGCTGGTGCGCTCCCCTTGGGCCCCCCTGCGCCTAGGGTTGGAAACCCTAGGGGTGGGGGCGCCTCCACTTGGCTTGGGAGGCAAGCCACCCCCTTGGCCGCCGCCCCCCCTTGGAGATTGCATCTCCTAGGGCCGGCGCCCCCCTAGGGGGCCTATATAAAGAGGGGGGGAGGGAGGGAATCCGCACCCAAGTCTCTGGCGCCTCCCTCTCCCCACGCACCACCTCTCCCTCTCGCCGAAGCTTGGCGAAGCCCTGCCGAGATCGCTGCTGCATCCACCACCACGCCGTCGTGCTGCTGGATCTCCATCAACCTCTCCTTCCCCCTTACTGGATCAAGAAGGAGGAGACCTTCCCAACCGTACGTGTGTTGAACACGGAGGTGCCATCCGTTCGGCGCTAGGATCTCCGGTGATTTGGATCACGACGAGTACGACTCCCTCAACCCCATTCTCTTGAGCGCTTCCACTCGCGATCTACAAGGGTATGTAGATGCTATCCTCTCTCTCGTTGCTAGATGACTCCATAGATTGATCTTGGTGAAGCGTAGATTTTTATTTATTTTCTGCAACGTTTTCTAACAGCCACCGCCGCTCGGATCCCAAAAAGGCCACCACAACCGCTACGCCAGGCGTCACAGCCGGTGACTTGCCTAGTTTGCGGAGGCGTAGTCCACCGTCATCGTCTTCCACTGTTATAAAACCAACTGCTGATCCAGGCTTCACAGAGGCGGATGTTATTCTTCCCCTCTCGTCGAAGCATATTCTCAAGGGCTCACGGCGTTTCGATGAACTTGCTGCCGGACATAGATATGGGGTGGGAAACGGGCGCCGAGCCGGCCAATCATAGACTAGGTTAGAATAGGCTAGCCTTAATCCGCTATATTTTAGTTAAAATATGTCGTAAATGTTTTTGTTCGGTTTAGATGAAAATTATCCGGTTTTCTTGCAATTCGTCCGCGCTTAGAAATGTATGCAACTACCATTGGATGGCCCCACATCAGTATGCGCACCCCCCCTCCCCGCATTCGCAGACGGATGTGGTGTGCACTTTGGGGGTAAGCGTTGGAGATGCCCTTACCTATGATTGTGTAAATCTTTTTTTGCAGGAAAACTTATAACCTATTCATCTTCAATTATGAAAGTACAACGAACATCAGAAATAATAAAAAATTACATCCAGATCCATAAACCACCCAGCGACTACTACAAGCACTGAAGCGAGCCGAAAGCGCGTTGTTGTCATTGTCTCTCCCTCGCCAGAGCCGGGAAATAGTTGTTTTAGTAGACAGTCAGGAAGTTGTCGTGCTAAGGCCCCATAGGACCAGCGCACTAGACTAGCACCCGCCACCATTGAAGAATAGATAGGAAAGATCCAATCTGAAGACACACGAATGTAGACGAACTATGACCATATCCGAGCAAATCCACGCCGCCGGAGACACACCTCCACATGCCCAACGATGATGCTAGACGCTCCACCGGGACGGGGACTAGGCGGGGAGAACATTATTCCATCTTCAGAGAGGCGTCGTCGTCTCATCTTTCCGAGTAGGACACAAACCCTAACAAAATATGAAGGAATATCTAACGGAGCCCTCCCGCCAGTAAGGACCGAGATCCACCGCGCCACCGTAGCCCTAAGGCCACCGGAGACGAGACGGACCGGCGGCGGTGCCGGCAGGAGGCAGAGGAACCCATCAAGGGTTGTGTACATCTCTGTCCATATTCTTGTCCAAGAAAAAAAAGAAACACATTAAGAAGAATATATTTGCTTGCACCTTTTCTCCAACATGAATTTCATAACTATCCAGTCTTAGATGTATTTCATAGCCATGCGTTTCAGAGATGAATCGCCGGTCCGGTATCCACTCAGCTTAGGCAAAATCGAACGTCCTTTACCAGCCGGCGAGACGGCCCGTGGGTCACCCCGTTTTAGAGCAATGGGCTTTCCGTTTGGGCCATATAAAGGCACGCACGTAAGGTAAAAAAAAGGTACCGTTTTTTAGGACCATATCGCTTACGGAGAGAAGCTGGCAGCTGTTTATATACATGTTTCGTGATGGGTAGTTCACCAGGCAGCAAGCCTGGTAAGCTATCTCAAAAACCAACAACCAGCAGGATAAATGGTTCATAGGCATGCAAGCAGCTCTCAGGGTCTGACGCCATGATTGTAGTAGAATTTGCCATGCAAGCGGCTCTCAGGCGTTAATGAGCCCTGATTGAAAAACTTGACATGCCACACCACTCCGACATGGAGTGCCTGAGTTTTTTTTTTTTGAACGGTTCAAATCGGTTTTTGAGGGAATTAACACAAGTAGATTCGCCACTGCGTGATACCAACCTTGCGTGATTGATCTTGCTCGGCATCGTACCTACAGGTCTTGAGATTTTTTGTGCTATTGCAAGAACACAACGCGTGCATCTAGTTTACAAAGTAAATTATATGGATAGTACACTGTTTTGGAATGGCAAGTTGAATAAAAAAATGCAATGGATTTAGAACTAATCGTCATGTTAAAAATGTTGACCATGGCCATAATAATTGTGCTCACTGTTGTCTAGGGACCTCGCGACTTTAGTACGATTTCCCATAGAGCTAACAATGAAAAAAAAATTAAGTGACGTTATTCTCAAGGACATCACGAACAAAAACATATTGACACTATAAGATTGCTGGTGACACGGACATTTTAAAGGATTCATTAACACTAATTGGGTAATAAGGTTTTTCCAACAACAAACTTGTAATGTTTAAAATTACAACAACAATACACATTTGA
>LT934114.1:68150773-68198289 GCA_900231445.1 Triticum turgidum subsp. durum | reverse complement strand
ATTAACGCTGAACAAGTGGCCATTGAAAAACGTAAAAGAGGCCTCTCGAGGAAAAATTGCCACCACCCCCACCCTCACCCCTCCTCATGTTTACTTTGAGAATAAGCAACGCAAAAATGTCCAAAAACTATGCTATATACAAAAATAGAGATTCCACATGATATATACAATACCTTTTGCCATGATATATGCAATTGCCATGGTATGTACAAATTAATTGCAATGATATGCACAAATAATTTGGCGTGGTTAAGCATAGTGCCAGAAAACATGCATAGTAAAAATCGCAATGAATGTTAAAAATGCATGTAAGTGCGATAAAAAAAAGTTGCCATGTTTTGTGGTCAAACAACTCCTCCATATCAACATATGTTAGAATTATGAGAAAATAGTTGTCATCCTTTTGATGATTAATTTACCATAATATATGTAATGAAACTACTACCAATCTACATAACTCAAAAATAGAGAAAAAACACACACAGAACATAAAAAATGCCATTATTTGTAGAAATACATTTTCTAAAAAGTTTTGAATGTGGCGATTATAAATACGTTGTAGAAATTTTGCCATGTCACAAATCCAAAAGGTAGTCTAAAACTTGTCATGTGACCATAACATAAATTGAGGATTTCCAAAAATTACAAAAGAAAAGTTGCCTTGGTTGAAAATTTGCCATGGCAATTGTAGAAAAAAAACCCCGAAGTTTTACCATGTGAGTAGTACACTTGACGGCTATCCAATAAAAACATAGTACAAGTGACACGGCAAAATTTTAAATATTTTGCTCTATAGGGCATGGCAAATGAAAAAAAGTACGATCACATGACAAATTCTAAAAAATAAAAACTCTCAGTGAACATGGCAACTGTATATGTTTGTACAAAAAACTTAAACACATAATACTTTAAAAAAATTATTGTTAACTTGAAAATCATGGAAAATTGCCATGTGTGATTGTTTTTGGGGAAAATGCAGGCATGACAAATTCTAGGGTGAGAGGGGGGGGGGGGTCTGTTGGTGACATGGCAAAAATATATAGAAAATGTTAAAAGGGCCACATGTGCAAACTTTTAAAAGTGCTCTTAGTTGAATTTTGCCATATCACTTGTAGTAAAACAAAATTCTTAGTTTTGCCATGTGATTATGGCACATGATAGTAATCTCAAAAAACACAGTACAAGTGACATGGCAACAAAAATTAAAAAAATCTCTATAGGGCATGGAAAATGAAGAGAAAAAAGTACGGCTACAAGGAAAATTTGGGATTTTTTTTCTCATTGAACATGTAAAGTGTATATGTTTGTAACAAAAATGGACACATGGCAAACTTTCCAAACATACATGTAACTAAAGGCCACGGCAAATTGCCATGTGTGACAAAATTTGGGGAAAATGCGGGACATGCCAAAATCTAGGGATACAATTCCTCACTGAAATGAGGGAAACTTTACAAGAATGTTCAGTGATTGATGGAAAAAATAGGAGAAATATGGAAATGTAGATTATAATTGCCATGTGATATGTTAGAAAAAAGAACACCAAATTGCCATGTTGTCAAAGTTCACATTGGAGAGTCCAAAATTGGACCATCAAGGAGAAAATTTGCCATATGTGTACATCTTTCCTACCTGGATGATGGAAAAACTAGGAAAATCATAGTCAAGGAGGTGTTTGATAACCTGTAAGAGGCCCAACCAAGCCCATGCGGTGCAAAAATGGGATGTTTGGATACTTGGGTTGCATGTGTTTCCCGAGCCACACGAAGGTTAAAGCAGTCCCGCGCCAGGTTGAAGGGGAACGGTTGAATTGACCATTTCTCCAGAGCCAGGCTCGTGAGAACCACATGTGCTCTCTCCTTCACACGTTGCAAAGCGCGGGTGACGACGAGATGTCTCATAACTTCCTCTGCTCTCTGACATCACCACCCACTGCACACTCGCGCCATACTCCATCTCTCTTTCATAGCCCCTACAGTTTCTCCGATGGTCGACCCTCAACTTCACCGCCTCACACTCATCCCCTCCGGCAACCCAATCCACGGCCGGTGTTTCGCAGACTGGTTGCTAGGTTCTTGCTATAATCAGAATGATTGCTAGGTTGTTGTTATGATCATATTGCTATCTATGTTCTTGTTGTGTGCATGCATGATCAGAATAATTGCTAGGTTCTTGATGTGTTCTTGCTGCGTGAATGCTTTCTTACAATCTTGTTATGACCAAATGTGCTAGCCTAGTGCTTCGAATGATAATCTTGCTATATGTGTTCGGTTTTGAACGGAATGCATGATGAGAGTAGAAAAAATGTGCATGCACGGTCAGAGTTGGACAAATGTGCATGCATGGACAGAGTAGGACAATTATGCATGTAATTGAGAACTGGTACAATGCACCGATCATGACAGTTGCAATTGGGCATTGCTATGGCCAGTGCATCATGTCAATTAAAATTGCCTTGGTCAATGAATCATTGCATTGCTATGGTTACTTACTTCGGTCTTCTGAACTGACAAGGTTGTAAAGACAGAGTGGTCTACCGCCGCTCAAAGGGTCCATGTTATCGCTGACGCGGAGGACGCCAAGGACACCATCTCGACGAACAGGTGGCTAAAGAGGGTGGATGTGTCGGGCAGGATAGCAAAGATGATGAAGCCTCTGGGGATTGGTGGCAGACCAAGGCCTGGCCATGAGCCAACAGGAGCGGAGCCAAATAAGTACGGGGCGAGGGGGCGAGATTTCTCCAGCCTGAAATTGAACATTTAGATCTGAGCTTCTCTCAATTCTGGTCACATCCCACCGCTCGCCCCCTTCTCCACCGATGATGACAAACAGTGCTGCTTCCACCCTTGTGGCTTCTGGAGAGAAGGAAGGAGAAGTCATGGCCCTTGCCCATGACGAAGAGGATGTGCGCCTGAGCTCGGAGGGAGAGCGGAATGGGGAGGGAGAATTGACCAGCACGGTGAGGATGTTCTCGAAGCGAATGCGTCACTCTTTTGTCTCGGCCTGCTAGTCAGCCAGGATGTCGGATGTAGTCACACAAGCACGATACGGAGCTAACTATTTCGCCAGGGTGTTGCCATGTTGTCCTTGCATCAAGATTCGCACGTAGCATCTTGTGGACGTCATTGCGTTTGCTCAAAAAACGTTGTGAACTGACTTCAGTTGAACAACATTAAGTAAAATTATTATGAGAAAAAAGCATTGGGGTGTATGCATGTACCATGCCCTAACCCTAACGGGGTTGGTAGTATTGTTTTGGGAGGAACGAGCGTCGCAACTAAGTACAGATTAGTAAGGCTGGCATTAGTAATCAAACAACATTGGGGTGGTGGCGCAGTTGGCTAGCGCGTAGGTCTCATAGCTAATCGTGAGTGATCCTGAGGTCGAGAGTTCGAGCCTCTCTCACCCCAAACCTCCACAAAGTAGTGATGAAAATGCCCTCTTGACAACTTGGGTCGTCATGCAAACATCTGTTCTTCGGATGCCACGAGCAACTCTGAACTTTGTTATGTTTTTTTCTTTCTCTTTTTTTTTGTGCCAGCTGTATTGCCAAGTTAGTCGTAGACTCGTAGTGCGCTTGTCTGGAGATCTTGCAGCCGGAGAGCTTGGCGTACAGGGTGAGCGCCGCAAAGGCAAGGAAACAAGGCACATGGACGTAGCGATGGCGTCCGTGAAGATGTTGAGCACAGCCGACCTCATGCGGATCGTGCTCGGGAGAGCCGCCGCCGATGACGTACGTAACCAGCAGATACGCATGCATTCAGATCACAGGGCAGTTAGTACGTGATTGTTAGAACTACATACACATGCGTAGATTACAAAACTTAAGGTACTAGCTAGTCACCAACAGTTCCCTAGCTGCATCAAAAATGGTCATAGAAAGATTCTCTGCACTTCAACTGATCGCCGGCAAAAATCAAGAAAGCTGGCATGGGCAGTGCCACGGCGCCGCGGAGTACGCGAGCGCGACCACGGAGACACCGAGAAGATACATGACAAATTAAGCATGCAAATTGCAAAGCCATCACCCTAGCACCCCAGCCGCCGCGATCCCAATCTCTCCTTCCCCTCCGCCGCCGCGAGGGACAGCGCCGGGCAGAGCCCGTGCGTTCAACGGCGGCGGCGGAGGGCTACTCCACCTTCCCGGGCTGTAAGTCAGCGAGGGCGCCAGTTCCATGGAGGGGTGGCCTCTTCCTCGATCCATGGCGGCGCGGTGGCTCCTGCTGGAGGCGTTTGTGCTGGTGCGGGGTGAGATGGCCAGAGGATGGAGGTGAGGCTGGGCGTGACCGGTGGCGGTGGCGGCGTCCAGCCCGGATCGGGTCTTGGCGGAGGCGGCGGCGACTCCGGCTCGGATCCGGACATGGCGGTGGTGGCGTCCCCTCTGCCGGGGATGACGGGCCAGATGGCGGGTCCTTGTGGCAGCGCCGGTGGCGGCGGAACTTGGGATCCCGCACTCTGGGACGTCGCATCACGCGCCTGGCGGCCGGAGCCTCCTCCGACGTCGACGGCGCTTGATGCGGGATCGCGGCGGAGGTTGCCGTTGTATGGGCGACGACAATGGCTGGCGCGACGGTGGGTGCTCCCTGTAGCGCCCGGAATCGGGGCGGCGGCCCCTCTTCATCAACGGCGGCGGACTCCGGGATCGCGTGGGCTTGGCTTTTAATAAACCATGCACACTGCCAAGAAGGGTAACATGACCGGTCGAGCAATATGCTAGGGCGTGTTTGGTTGCAGTTTGCAATAGTAGTTGGATTGCATGTCCATCTCCAGCCAGCCTGATTGCTGAAATGCAGCCTCATATGCAGCAGATGCAACCTGTTTGGTTGCCTGCATCGCATCGAGAGGCACTTACCCCCTGCTGTTTGGTTGCCCGCATTTGTGCTTAGGGTGTGAGTAGATGCAAACTTCAGCTGTTTGGTTACAAACAACGTTTGTGTCCTGCTCACCCCATTCAAATGTGGTGGCCTTACCACCACACATGATCAGCACAACAACAACAACAACACAACAGCAAGATCAAACACAGCAAGCAATGTAATGACAGCAAACTTAACACAACAATCAAGCAAATGACAGCAAACTACCACTAGTAGAAAACAGGGCTTTCGTTCGGGCCAAATAAGCCCATTAGTCACGGTTTAGTCACGAACCGGTACCCATGGGGGCATTGGTCCCGGTTCGTGCTGCTAAAGGCATTAGTCCCGGTTCAAGTGAGCCACATGATGCTTGGCCGGGGGTGGAACTACTTCTGCCGCCGCCACCGGATCGTCCCCGGCGACCTCGTCGTTGTGCGCATCTCCGGGCTCGGACTGAAGGTTCAGATCTACAACCACGACCACACACCATAAAAGTTCTCCACTAACACCTTACTTAACTTAACTACATAGCCTGCTCGATGCCACCATGGCAGTTGTGCGTGCTGCAACGATACCTGCACATGACCGAGGAGTCGTGGTTGTAGATCTAAACCTTCAGTCCGAGTCCTGAGATGCGCACAACGACGAGGTCGCCGGGGACGATCCGGTGGCGGCGGCAAAAGTAGTTCCACCCCCGACCAAGCACCATGTGGCCCTCGTTAAGGAAATATGCCCTAGAGGCAATAATAAAGTTATTATTTATTTCCTTATTTCATGATAAATGTTTATTATTCATGCTAGAATTATATTAACCGGAAACATAATACATGTGTGAATACATAGACAAACATAGTATCACTAGTATGCCTCTACTTGACTAACTCGTTAATCAAATATGGTTATGTTTCCTAACCATAGACATGAGTTGTCATTTGATTAACGGGATCACATCATTAGGAAAATGATGTGATTGACTTTGACCCATTCTGTTAGCTTAGCACTTGATCGTTTAGTATGTTGCTATTGCTTTCTTCATAACTTATACATGTTCCTATGACTATGAGATTATGCAACTCCCGTTTACCGGAGGAACACTTTGTGTGCTACCAAACGTCACAACGTAACTGGATGATTATAAAGGTGCTCTACAGGAGTCTCCGAAGGTACTTGTTGGGTTGGCGTATTTCGAGATTAGGATTTTTCACTCCGATTGTCGCAGAGGTATCTCTGGGCCCACTCGGTAATGCGCATCACTATAAGCCTTGCAAGCATTGCAACTAATGAGTTAGTTACGGGATGATGTATTACGGAACGAGTAAAGAGACTTGCCGGTAACGAGATTGAACTAGGTATTGAGATACCGACGATTGAATCTCAGGCAAGTAACTTACCGATGACAAAGGGAACAACATTTGACCGATAAAGATCTTCGTAGAATATGTGGGAGCCAATATGAGCATCCAGGTTCCGCTATTGGTTATTGACCGGAGACGTGTCTCGGTCATGTCTACATAGTTCTTGAACCCGTAAGGTCCGCACGCTTAAAGTTCGATGACGGTTATATTATGAGTTTATGTGTTTTGATGTACCGAAGGAGTTCGGAGTCCCGGATGAGATCGGGGACATGACAAGGAGTCTCGAAATTGGCGAGACGTAAAGACCGATATATTGGACGACTATATTCGGACATCGGAAAGGTTCTGAGTGATTCGAGTATTTTTCGGAGTACCGGAGAGTTACGGGAATTCGTATTGGGCCTTGATGGGCCATACGGGAAAGGAGAGAAAGGCCCTAAAGGGTGGCCGCACCCCTCCCCATGGACTAGTCCGAATTGGACTAGGGAGGGGGGCACCCCCTTCCTTCCTTCTCCTTCTCCCTTCCCTTCTTCTACTCCAACAAGGAAAGGAGGAGTCCTACTCCCGATGGGAGTAGGACTCCCCCCTTGGCGCGCCCTCCTCCTAGGCTGGCCGCCTCCCCCTTGCTCCTTTATATACGGGGGTAGGGGGGCACCTCTAGACACAACAATTGATCATTGATCTCTTAGCCGTGTGCGGTGCCCCCCTCCACCATAGTCCTCCTCGATAATATTGTAGCGGTGCTTAGGCGAAGCCCTGCGTCGGTAGAACATCATCATCGTCACCACGCTGTCGTGCTGACGGATCTCTCCCTCGACACTCGGCTGGATCGGAGTTCGAGGGACATCATCGAGGTGAAGGTGTGCAAGAACTCAGAGGTGCCGTGGTTTCGGTGCTTGATCGGTCGGGCCGTGAAGACGTACGATTACATCAACCGCGTTGTGCTAACGCTTCCGCTTTCGGTCTACGAGGGTACGTGGACACACTCTCCCCTCTCGTTGCTATGCATCACCATGATCTTGCGTGTGTGTAGGAATTTTTTTGAAATTACTACGTTCCCCAGCAGTGGCATCCGAGCCTGGTTTTATGCATATATGTTATATGCACAAGTAGAACACAAGTGAGTTGTGGGCGATACAAGTCATACTGCTTACCAGCATGTCATACTTTGGTTTGGCGGTATTGTTGGATGAAGGGGCCTGGACCGACATTACGCGTACGCTTACGCGAGACTGGTTTTACCGCCGTGCTTTGCGCACAGGTGACTAGCGGGTGTCAGTTTCTCCAACTTTAGTTGAACCGAGTGTGGCTACGCCCGGTCCTTGAGAAGGTTAAAACATCACTAACCTGACGAACTATCGTTGTGGTTTTGATGCGCCGGTAAGAACGGTTCTTGCTCAGCCCGTAGCAGCCACGTAAAACTTACAAAAACAAAGTAGAGGACGTCTAACTTGTTTTTGCAGGGCATGTTGTGATGTGATATGGTTAAGGCATGATGCTATATTTTATTGTATGAGATGATCATGTTTCGTAACTGAGTTATCGGCAACTGGCAGGAGCCATATGGTTGTCGCTTTATTGTATGCAATGCAATCGCCCTGCAATTGCTTTACTTTATCACTAAGCGGTAGCGATAGTCGTAGAAGCAATAGTTGGAGAGACGACAACGATGCTACGATGGAGATCAAGGTGTCACGCCGGTGACGATGGTGATTATGACGGTGCTTCGGAGATGGAGATCACAAGCACAAGATGATGATGGCCATATCATATCACTTATATTGATTGCATGCGATGTTTATCTTTTATGCATCTTATCTTGGTTTGATTGACGGTAGCATTATAAGATGATCTCTCACTAAATTTCAAGATAAAAGTGTTCTCCCTGAGTATGCACCATTGCCAAAGTTCGTCGTGCCCAGACACCACGTTATGATCGGGTGTGATAAGCTCTACGTCCATCTACAATGGGTGCAAGCCAGTTTTGCACACGCAAAATACTCAGGTTAAACTTGACGAGCCTAGCATATGCATATATGGCCTCGGAACACTGAGACCGAAAGGTCGAGTGTGAATCATATAGTAGATATGATCAACATAGTGATGTCCACCATTGAAAACTACTCCATTTCACATGATGATCGGTTATGGTTTAGTTGATTTAGATCACGTGATCACTTAGATGATTAGAGGGATGTCTATCTAAGTGGGAGTACTTAAGTAATATGATGAATTGAACTTAAATTTATCATGAACTTAGTCCTGGTAGTATTTTGCAAATTATGTTGTAGATCAATAGCTCGCATTGTTGCTTTCATATGTTTATTTTGATATGTTCCTAGAGAAAACTGTGTTGAAAGATGTTAGTAGCAATGATGCGGATTGGATCCGTGATCTGAGGGTTGTCCTCATTGCTGCACAGAAGAATTATGTCCTTGATGCACCGCTAGTTGACGGACCTATTGCAGGAGCAGATGCAGACGTTATGAACGTTTGGCTAGCTCAATATGATGACTACTTTATAGTTTAGTGCACCATGCTTAACGGCTTAGAATTGGGACTTCAAAGACGTTTTGAACGTCATCGGCCTTATGAGATGTTCCAGGAGTTGAAGTTAATATTTCAAGCAAATACCCGAGTTGAGAAATATGAAGTCTCCAACAAGTTCTATAGCTAAAAGATGGAGGAGAATTGCTCAACTAGTGAGCATGTGCTCAGATTGTCTGGGTACTACAATTGCTTGAATCAAGTGGGAGTTAATCTTCCAGATAAGATAGTGATTGACAGAGTTCTCTAGTCACCATCACCAAGTTAGTAGAACTTCTTGATGAACTATAGTATGCAAAGGATGACAAAAACGATTCCCGAGCTATTCGTGATGTTGAAATCAACAAAGGTAGAAATCAAGAAAGAGCATCAAGTGTTGATGATTAATAAGACCACTAGTTTCAAGAAAAGGGCAAAGGAAAAGAAAGGGAACTTCAAGTAGAATGGAAAGCAAGTTGTCACTCCCGTGAAGAAGCCCAAAGCTGAACCAAAGCCTGAAACTGAGCGCTTCTACTGCAAAGGAAATGGTCACTGGAAGCGGAAATGCCCTGAATATTTGGTGGATAAGAAGGAAGTCAAAGTGAACAAGGGTATATTTGACATACAGGTTATTGATGTGTGCCTTACTAGTGTTTATAGTAGCCCCTGAGTATTTGATACTTGTTCGGTTGCTAATATTAGTAACTCGAAACAGGAGTTACAGAATAAACAGAGACTAGTTGAAGGGGAAGTGACGATGAGTGTTGGAAGTAGTTCCAAGATTGATATGATCATCATCACACACTCCCTATACTTTCGGGATTAGAGTTAAACCTAAATAAATGTTATTTGGCGTTTGCATTGAGCATGAATATGATTTGATCATGTTTTTGCAATACGGTTATTCATTTAAAGTTAGAGAATAATTATTGTTCTGTTTACATGAATAAAACCTTCGATCGTCACACACCCAATGAAAATAGTTTGTTGGATCTCGATCGTAGTGATACACAAATTCATAACATTGATGCCAAAAGATGCAAAGTTGATAATGATAGTGCAACTTATTTGTGGCACTGCCATTTGGATCATATCGGTGTAAAGCGCATGAAGAAACTCCATAAAGATGGACTTTTGGAATCACTTGGTTATGAATCATTTGATGCTTGCGAACCGTGCCTTTTGGGCAAGATGACTAAAACTATGTTCTCCAGAACAATGGAATGAGCTACTGACTTGTTGGAAATAATACATACCGATGTATGCGGTCCAATGAGTGTTGATGCTCGTGGCGGGTATCGTTATTTTCCGACCTTCACAGATGATTTGAGCAGATATGAGTATATCTACTTAATGAAGCACAAGTCTGAAACATTTGAAAAGTTCAAAGAATTTCAGAGTGAAGTGGAGAATCATCGTAACAAGAAAATAAAGTTTCTACGATTTGATCATGGAGGAGAATATTTGAGTTACGAGTTTGGCCTTCATATAAAACAATGTGGAATAGTTTCACAGTTCACGCCACCTGGAACACCATAACGTTGTGGTGTGTCCGAACGTCGTAATCGCACTTTATTGGATATTGTGCGATCTATGATGTTTCTTATCGGTTTACCACTATCGTTTTGGGGTTATGCATTAGAGACAGTTGCATTCACTTTAAAAAAAGGGCACCATCAAAATCCGTTGAGACGACGCCTTATGAACTGTGGTTTGGCAAGAAACCAAAGTTGTCGTTTCTTAAAGTTTGGGGCTGCGATGCTTATGTGAAAAAGCTTCAACCTGATAAGCTTGAACCCAAATCGAAAAAGTGCGTCTTCATAGAATACCCAAAGGAAACTGTTGGGTACACCTTCTATCACAGATCCGAAGGCAAGATATTCGTTGCTATGAATGGATCCTTTCTAGAGAAGAAGTTTCTCTCGAAAGGAGTGAGTGGGAGGAAAGTAGAACTTGATGAGGTAACTGTACCTGCTCCCTTATTGGAAAGTAGTTCATCATAGAAATCAGTTCCAGTGATTCCTACACCAATTAGTGAGGAAGTTAATGATGATGATCATGAAACTTCAGATCAAGTTATTACAGACACTCGTAGGTCTTCCAGAGTACGGTCCGCACCAGAGTGGTACGGTAATCCTATTCTAGAAGTCATGTTACTAGACCATGATGAACCTATGAACTATGAGGAAGCGATAATGAGCCCAGATTCCGCGAAATGGCTTGAGGCCATGAAATCTGAGAAGGGATCCATCTATGAGAACAAAGTGTGGACTTTGGTGGGGTTGCCCAATGATTGTCAAGCCATATTGTATAAATGGATCTTCAAGAGGAAGACAGACGCTGACAGTAGTGTTACTATCTACAAAGCTCGACTTGTCGTAATTTTTTTTTCGACAAGTTCAAGGTGTTGAATACGATGAGATTTTTTCACTCGTACCGATGCTTAAGTCTGTCCGAATCATGTTATCAATTGCCACATTTTATGAAATCTGGCAAATGGATGTCAAAAGTGCGTTCCTGAATGAATTTCTAGAAGAAGAGTTGTATATGATGCAACCAAAAGGTTTTGTCGATCGAAAGGTGCTAACAAAGTGTGCAAGCTCCAGCGATCCATTTATGGACTGGTGCAAGCCTCTCGGATTTGGAATAAATGTTTTGATAGTGTGATCAAGGCATATGGTTTTATACAGACTTTTGGAGAAGCCTATATTTACAAGAAAGTGAGTGGGAGCTCTATAGCATTTCTAATACTATATGTAGATGACATATTGTTGATTGGAAATGATATAGAAATTTTGGATAGCATAAAAGGATACTTGAATAAGAGTTTTTTAAAAGAAAGACCTCAGTAAAGCTACTTACATATTCAGCATCAAGATCTATTAAGATAAATCAAGATGCTTGATAAGATTTTCAATGAGTACATACCTTGACAAGATTTTGAAGTAGTTCAAAATGGAACCGTCAAAGAAAGAGTTCTTGCCTGTGTTGCAAAGGTATGAAATTGAGTAAGACACAAATCCCGACCACGACAGAAAATAGAAAGAGAATGAAAGTCATTCCCTATGCCTCAGTCATAGGTTCTATAAAAGTATGCCATGCTATGGACCAGACGTATTGTATACTCTGCCCTAGTTTGGCAAGGGAGTACAATAGTGATCTAGTAGTAGATCACTTGACATTGGTCAAAATTATCCTTAGTGGAATAAGGATATGTTTCTCGATTATGGAGGTGACAAGAGGTTCGTCGTAAAGAGTTACTACGATGCAAGCTTTTACACCAATCCAGATGACTCTAAGTCTCAATCTGGATACATATTGAAAGTGGGAGCAATTAGCTAGAGTAGCTTCGTACAGAGCATTGTAGACATAGAATTTTTTGCAAAATACATACGGCTCTGAATGTGACAGACCCATTGACTAAACTTCTCTCACGAGCAAAACATGATCACACCTTAGTACTCTTTGGGTGTTAATCACATAGAGATGTGAACTAGATTATTGACTCTAGTAAACCCTTTGGGTCTTGGTCACATGACGATGTGAACTGTGGGTGTTAATCACAAACAGATGTGAACTATTAGTGTTAAATCACATGGTGATGTCAACTAGATTATTGACTCTAGTGCAAGTGGGAGACTGAAGGAAATATGCCCTAGAGGCAATAATAAAGTTATTATTTATTCCCTTATTTCATGATAAATGTTTATTATTCATGCTAGAATTGTATTAACCGGAAACATAATACATGTGTGAATACATAGACAAACATAGTATCACTAGTATGCCTCTACTTGACTAGCTCGTTAATCAAAGATGGTTACGTTTCCTAACCATAGACATGAGTTGTCATTTGATTAAGGGATCACATCATTAGGAGAATGATGTGATTGACTTGACCCATTCCGTTAGCTTAGCACTTGATCGTTTAGTATGTTGCTATTGCTTTCTTCATAACTTATACATGTCCCTATGACTATGAGATCATGCAACTCCCGTTTACCGGAGGAACACTTTGTGTGCTACCAAACATCACAACGTAACTGGGTGATTATAAAGGTGCTCTACAGGTGTCTCCGAAGGTACTTGTTGGGTTGGCGTATTTCGAGATTAGGATTTGTCACTCCGATTGTCGCAGAGGTATCTCTGGGCCCACTTGGTAATGCACATCACTATAAACCTTGCAAGCATTGCAACTAATGAGTTAGTTGCGGGATGATGTATTACAGAATGAGTAAAGAGACTTGCCGGTAATGAGATTGAACTAGGTATTGAGATACCGACGATCGAATCTCGGGCAAGTAACATACCGATGACAAAGGGAACAATGTATGTTGTTATGCGATTTGACCGATAAAGATCTTCGTAGAATATGTGGGAGCCAATATGATCATCCAGGTTCTGCTATTGGTTATTGACCGGAGACGTGTCTCGGTCATGTCTACATAGTTCTCGAACCCGTAGGGTCCGCACGCTTAAAGTTCGATGATGGTTATATTATGAGTTTATGTGTTTTGATGTACCGAAGGAGTTCGGAGTCCCGGATGAGATCGGGCACATGACAAGGAGTCTCGAAATGGTCGAGACTTAAAGATCAATATATTGGACGACTATATTTGGACATCGGAAATGTTCCGAGTGATTCTGGTATTTTTCGGAGTACCGGAGAGTTACGGGAATTCGTATTGGGCCTTAATGGGCCATACGGGAAAGGAGCGAAAGGCCCCAAAGGGTGGCCGCACCCCCCCCATGGACTAGTCCGAATTGGACTAGGGAGGGGGGGGCCCTTCCTTCCTTCTCCTTCTCCCTTCCCTTCGCATACTCCAACAAGGAAAGGAGGAGTCCTACTCCCGGTGGGAGTAGGGCTCCCCCCTTGGCGCGCCCTCCTCCTAGCCGGCCGCCTCCCCCCTTGCTCCTTTATATACGAGGGCAGGGGGCACCTCTAGACACAAAAATTGATCATTGATCTCTTAGCCGTGTGCGGCGCCCCCCTCCATCATAGTCCTCCTTGATAATATCGTAGCGGTGCTTAGGCGAAGCCCTGCGTCGGTAGAACATCATCATCGTCACCACACCGTCATGCTGACGGAACTCTCCCTCGACACTTGGCTGGATCGGAGTTCGAGGGACGTCATCGAGCTGAACGTGTGCAAGAACTCGGAGGTGCCGTGCTTTCGGTGCTTGATCGGTCAGGCCGTGAAGACGTACGACTACATCAACCGCGTTGTGCTAACGATTCCGCTTTCGGTCTACGAGGGTACGTGGACACACTCTCCCTCTCGTTGCTATGCATCACCATGATCTTGCGTGTGCATAGGAATTTTTTTGAAATTACTACGTTCCCCAACACCTCGAAGTTCTGGACCTGCACCCAGAACACACACCGCTTGTTCGCCGACAGCCTGACCACGCGCGGGAGACGCTTGATGACCAGCCAGGTGTTCATCACCTCCACGAACTTGGGAGGGACGACGAGCATGGCGAGGTCCTCGTTGTGCTTGATCTCCTGGTAGAATCACATCGGCTCCCTGGCCCCCTCCTCGTGACCCTGCCTTTGGAGATCGTCCCCTTGAATGAGGCACGCTCATGAAGGCGATCCCGCCAGGCAGGTCCACCGTCCTGAGCCACCTGTTCATGGGGATGAAATCCTCGGCGCGCTCAGCTCCGGCCACCACCTGAGCTCCTCCACCCGCCACATCTCAGTCAGTCTTCAGTATCTTGTCAGGCAACATGACAAGTATTAGTATCAAACAAAGTAAGCAAGCAAGCAAGCAAATGCCACTGATCAGTGGCACTGATAAGTGGACTTGCCCAACAGAAAGTGCCACTGATCAGTGGCATGTGCTCATGGCCAATTGGCAATGATCAGTGGAACTTGCTGTTGGTCAATAGCACTAATCTACTTGCTCTAGTGCAAATGGCACTGATCAGTGACTTGCCCAATAGCAAGTGCCATTGGTAAGTGGCATTTTTCCCAACTGCAAGTGCCATTGATAAGTGGCGTTTGCCGGGCAAATGCCACTTATCAATGACACTTGTTGTTGGGCAAGTCACTGATCAGTGGCATCTTCTTTGTGTCAACTGGCACTGATCACTGCACTATCCTAAACAAGGAAACATCTAAAAATAGAAACAACAAGTTCCAATAGCACCCATGTGCAGCCATGCAGATTTGGGACCATCCTAAAATGGTCCTACTACATGCACATATAACATCCACTGATGGCACAAACCCTAGCTTCAACATGTATGTTAGCAACATGAAACAAGGACATGATCCTAACATGAACATGCCATCAGTCAACATGATTCTAGCATTGATCAGTCAACATGAACATGCCATCAGTATAACATACATCAGTCAACATGAACATGATTCTAGCATGAATACAACTACTAGCATGTAGCACAAATTATAGGACACACAAGTAGTAGCACAAGAAAATTATCCTAGCACACACACTGTATAAAACAAGAATAGATCAGTCCGATTGGATTCGATTGGGATAGCATCCAATCGGATCTGCTAGAATCCTATCTAATCCTATCAAATCCACTAACTACTAGCACATGCCTAAGAAATTAACCGCTAATCTACATCTAGGAGCAAGCATAGTGGGGGTTTGACTCACAGTTGCACGCGCAGCTGATACGTCTCCAACGTATCTATAATTGTTGATTGTTCCATGCTATTATATTACCCCTTTTGGATGTTTATGGGCTTTATTTTATACATTTATATCATTGTTGGGACTAACCTACTAACCGGAGGCCTAGTCCATATTGCTGTTTTTTTGCCTATTTCAGTATTTCGAAGAAAAGGAATATCAAACGGAGTCCAAACGGAATGAAACCTTCGGGAGCGTGATTTTTGGAACGAACGTGATCCAGAGGACTTGGAGTGCAAGTCAAGAAGCAGCCGAGGCTCCCACGAGATAGGAGGGCACGCCCCCCTATAGGGCGCCCCCCCTATAGGGCGCGCCCCCTGTCTCATGGGCCCCTCGGGCGGCCACCGACGTACTTCTTCCTCCTATATATACCTATGTACCCCGAAAACATCCAGGAGGCGGACGAAACACAATTTCCACCACCGTAACCTTCTGTATCCGTGAGATCCCATCTTGGAGCCTTCGCCGACACTCTGCCGGAGGGGGAATCGACCAGTGAGGGCTTCTACATGAACATCCTTGCCCCTCCGATGAGTTGTGAGTAGTTTACCACAGACCTACGGGTCCATAGGTATTAGCTAGATGGCTTGTTCTCTCTTTTTGGATCTCAATACAATGTTCTCCCCTTCTCTTGTGGAGATCTATTCGATGTAAACTCTTTTTGCGGTGTGTTTGTTGAGATCCGATGAATTGTGGGTTTATGATCAAGTTTATTTATAAATAATATTTGAATCTTCTCTGAATTCTTTTATGTATGATTGAGTTATCTTTGGAAGTCTCTTTGAATTATCAGTTTGGGTTGGCCTACTAGATTGATCTTTCTTGCCATGGGAGAAGTGCTTAGCTTTGGGTTCAATCTTGCGATGTCCTTACCCAGTGACAGAAAGGGTTGCAAGGCACGCATTGCATTGTTGCCATCGAGGATAACAAGACGGGGTTTATATCATATTGCTTGAGTTTATCCCTCTACATCATGTCATCTTGCTTAATGCGTTACTCTGTTCTTATGAACTTAATACTCTAGATGCAGGCAGGAGTCGGTCGATGTGTGGAGTAATAGTAGTAGATGCAGACAGGAGTCGGTCTACTTGCTATGGATGTGATGCATATATACATGATCATGCCTAGATAATCTCATAATTATTCTCTTTTCTATCAATTGCTCAACAATAATTTGTTCACCCACCATAATACTTATGCTATCTTGAGAGAAGCCACTAGTGAAATCTATGGCCCCCGGGTCTATCTCTTATCATATTTGCTTCCTATTTACTTTTATTTGCATCTTTAATTTTTGCATCCATATTATAAAATAACAAAAATATATTTATCTTATCTTACTATCTTTATTAGATCTCACTTTTGCAAGTGGCCGTGAAGGGATTGACAACCCCTTTATCGCGTTAGTTGCAAGTTCTCAGTTTGTTTGTGTAGGTGCGTGGGACTTTTGAGGAGCCTCCTACTAGATTGATACCTTGGTTCTTAAAAACTGAGGGAAATACTTACGCTACTATTGCTGCATCACCCTCTCCTCTTTGAGGAAAACCAACGCAAGCTCAAGACATAGCAAGAAGGATTTCTGGGCCGTTGCCGGGGAGGTCTTCGCTAAAGTCAAGACATACCAAGTACCCATCACAAACCTATCTCCCTCGCATTTACATTATTTGCAATTTGCCTCTCGTTTTCCTCTCCCCCACTTCACCCTTGCCGTTTTATTCGCCCTCTCTTTCCCAATCTCGTCCTCTCTTTTTCGCTTGCCTTTTTCTGTTTCCTTGTGTGTTGGATTACTTGTTGCCATGGCGCAAGATAATACCAAATTGTGTGATTTCTCGAATACCAATAATAATGTTTTCCTTAGTACTCTGATTGCTCCTCTTAATGATGTCGAGTCTTGTGAAATCAATACTGCTTTGCTGAATCTTGTTATGAAAGATCAATTCGCCGGCCTTCCTAGTGAAGATGCCGCTTCTCATCTAAACAACTTTGTTGATTTGTGTGATATGCAAAAGAAGAAAGATACGGATAACAATATTGTCAAATTGAAGTTATTTCGGTTTCACTTAGAGATCGTGCTTAAGTTTGGTTTTCGTCTTTGCCTAAAAATAGTATTGATTCTTGGAACAAGTGCAAAGATGCTTTTATCTCTATGTATTTTCCTCCCGCTAAGATCATCACTCTTAGGAACGATATTATGAATTTTAAACAACTTGATCATGAGCATGTTGCCCAATCTTGGGAAAGAATGAAATTGATGCTTCGCAATTGCCCTACTCATGGTTTGAATTTATGGATGATCATACAAAAAATTTATGCCGGTTTGAACTTTGCTTCTAGAAATCTCTTAGATTTGGCCGCGGGAGGCACATTTATGGAAATAACGTTGGGAGATGCTACAAAACTTCTTGATAATATTATGGCTAATTATTCTCAATGGCACACCGAAAGATCTTCTAGTAAAAAAGTGCATGCTATAGAAGAAATCAATGTTTTGAGTGGAAAGATGGATGAACTTATGAAATTTTTTGCTACTAAAAATACTCCTCTTGATCCCAATGATATGCCTTTGTCTTCCTTGATTGAGAATAATAATGAATCTATGGATGTGAATTTTGTTGGTAGGAATAGTTTTGGAAACAATGCTTATAGAGGAAACTTTAATTCTAGACCTTTCCCTAGTAATTCCTCTAGTAATTATGGAAATTCCTACAATAATTTTTATGGTAATTTCAATAAGATGCCCTCTGATTTTGAGAATAGTGTGAAAGATTTTATGATTTCTCAAAAGAATTTTAATGCTTTGCTTGAAGAAAAATTGCTCAAAGTTGACGATTTGGCTAGGAACGTTGATAGACTTTTGCTTGATGTCGATTCTCTTAAACTTAGATCTTCTCCTCCTAAGCATGATATCAATGAGTCTCCCAAAGTAATGAGAATTTCCATTGATGAGTGTAAGGAAAGAACCGCTAGATTGCATGCTAAAAAAGATAGCTTTATAAAACCGTGTTCTTCTAGTTTCCATGAAAATAATGATGATGATCTTAAAGTTATTGATGCGTATCCTATTAGATCTATGTTTTGCAATATGAATTTTGATGATTATGGGACTGATGATGAATCAACTTTGCCTAGAAGGCGTCCCAAGAATTCGGAGTCTTTAGATTTTTATGCTAAATTTGGTAAAAGTGAGATTGAAGAAGTCACAACTTTAAATAGCGTTGAACCCACTATCTCGGATTTCAAGGAATTTGATCATGATAATTTTTCTTTAAAAGGATGTATTTCCTTGTTGCAATCCGTTGTTAATTCTCCTCATGCTTATAGTCAAAACAAATCTTTTACCAAACACATTGCTAATGCCTTGATGCAATCTTATGATGAAAAACTTAATTTGGAAGTTTCTATAGCTAGAAAACTTAATGATGAGTGGGAACCTACTATAAAGATTAGAATTAAAGATCATGAGTGTTTTGCTTTGTGTGATTTGGGTGCTAGTGTTTCCACGATTCCGAAAACTTTATGTTATAATCTTGGCTTCCATGATCTTGATGATTGCTCGTTAAATTTGCACCTTGCGGATTCCACCATTAAAAAGCCAATGGGAAGGATCAATGATGTTCTTATTGTTTCAAATAGAAATTTTTTGCCCGTGGATTTTATCGTTCTTGATATAGATTGCAATCTTTCTTGCCCTATTATTCTTGGTAGACCTTTCCTTAGAACGATTGGCGCGATTATTGATATGAAGGAAGGAAATATTAGATTCCAATTTCCATTAAAGAAAGGCATGGAGCACTTTCCAAGAAATAAATTCAAATTACCTTATGAATCTATCATGCGGGCTACTTATGAATTTAGTGCCAAATATGGCACTCGTTAGATCTATCTTCGCTTTTATGCCTAGCTAGGGGCGTTAAACGATAGCGCTAGTTGGGAGACAACGCAATTTTCTTTGTGTTTTTTGTTTTTGTTCCTGCTTAGTAATAAACTTTTCATCTACCTTCTGTTTAGATGTGTTTTTATCTTTTAATTAGTGTTTGTGCCAAGTAGAACCTATAGGATAAACTATGATGATAGTTGATTTGATTCTGCTGAAAAACAGAAACTTTGCGCTCACGAGAAAAAAATCAATAAATCACAGAAACGTGATTTTGAATTGATTCTTCGTGATTCTGATCAATAAACAAATTTTCCAGTACTTACTATTTTTGTAGGATTTTTAGAGATCCATAAGTTTGCGTTAGTAACAGATTGCTACAGACTGTTCTGTTTTTGACAGATTCTGTTTTTCGTGCATTGTTTGCTTATTTTGATGCATCTATGGCTAGTAAAATAGTTTATAAACCATAGAAAAGTTGGAATACAGTATGTTTAACACCAAAATAAATAAAGAATGATTTCATTACAGTACCTTATGTGGTGGTTTTGTTTTCTTTCACTAATGGAGCTTATAAGATTTCCTGTTGAGTTTTGTGTTGTGAAGTTTTCAAGTTTTGGGTAAAGCTTTTATGGACTATGGAATAAAGGGTGGCAAGAGCCTAATCTTGGGGATGCCCAAGGCACCCCAGGATATTCAAGGATAGCCAAAAGCCTAAGCTTGGGGATGCCCCGGGAAGGCATCCGCTCTTTCGTCTTCGTTCATTGGTAACTTTACTTGGAGCTATATTTTTATTCGCCACATGATATATGTTTTGCTTGGAGTGTCGTGTATTATATTAGTCTTTGCTTTTTAGTTTACCACAATCATCCTTGCTGTACACACCTTTTTGGAGAAGCCTATTTGATTAGAATTTGCTAGAATACTCTATGTGCTTCACTTATACCTTTTGAGCTTGATAGTTTTTTGCTCTAGTGCTTCACTTATATCTTTTAGAGCACGGTGGTGATTTATTTTGTAGAAATTGATAGTATCTCATGCTTAACTTATATAATTTTGAGAGTCTTTTAGAACAACATGGTATTTGCTATGGTTACGAATTTGGTCCTAGAATGATGAGCATCCAAGTTGGGTATAATAAAAACTATCATAGAAAGTGAATTGGATGCTATGATCAATTTGATGCTTGATAATTGTTTTGAGATATGGAGGTAATGATATTAGAGTCATGCTAGTTGAGGTGATTATGAAAAATACTTGTGTTAAGGGTTGTGATTCCTGTAGCATGCACGTATGGTGAACCGCTTTGTGATGAAGTTGGAGCACAATTTTATTTATTGAGTGCCTTCCTTATGAGTGGGGGTCGGGGACGAGCGGTGGTCTTTTCCTACCAATCTACCCCCCCTAGGAGCATGCGCGTAGTGCTTTGGTTTTTGATGACTTCTAAATTTTTGCAACAAGTATATGAGTTCTTTTGACTAATGTTGAGTCCATGGATTATACGCACCCTTTCACCCTTCCACTATTGCTAGCCTCTCTTGTGCCGCGCAACTTTCGCCGGTGCCATACACCCACCATATACCTTCCTCAAAACAGCCACCATACCTACCTATTATGGCATTTCCATAGCCATTCCGAGATATATTGCCATGCAACTTTCCACTGTTCCGTTCATATGATACACATTACTTTTGTCATATTGCTCTTTGCATGATCATGTAGTTGACTTTGTATTTGTGGCAAGGCCACCTTCATAATTTTCAAACATGTCGCTCTTGATTCATTGCATATCCCGGTACACCGCCGAGGCATTCATATAGAGTCATACCTTGTTATAGCTTTGAGTTGTAATTCTTGAGTTGTAAATACATAAAAGTGTGATGATTTTCATTATTAGAGCATTATCCTAGTGAGGGAAGGATGATGAAGACTATGATTCCCCCACAAGTCCGGATGAGACTTCGGACTTTACAAAAATAAAAAAAAAGAGAAAAAAAAGATAAAGGCCAAAAAGAAAAAAAAGGCCAAAGAAAAAAAAGAAAGAAAAAAGGAAAGAAAAAATAAAATGAGAGAAAAAGAGAGAAGGGACAATGCTACTATCTCCTTTTTCCACACTTGTGCTTCAAAATAGCACCATGATCTTCATGATAGAGAGTCTCGTATGTTGTCACTTTCATATACTAGTGGGAATTTTTCATTATAGAACTTGGCTTGTATATTCCAATGATGGGCTTCCTCAAAATTCCCTAGGTCTTCGTGAGCAAGCGAGTTGGATGCACACCCACTTAGTTTCTTTTGTTGAGCTTTCATATATTTATAGCTCTAGTACATCTGTTGCATGGCAATCCCTACTCACTCACATTGATATCTATTAATGGGCATCTCCATAGCCCGTTGATACGCCTAGTTGATGTGAGACTATCTTCTCCTTTTTTGTCTTCTCCACAACCACCATTCTATTCCACATATAGTGCTATGTCTATGGCTCACGCTCATGTATTGCGTGAAAGTTGAAAGAGTTTGAGATTATTAAAGTATGAAACAATTGCTTGGCTTGTCATCGGGGTTGTACATGATTAAATACTTTGTGTGATGAAGATAGAGCAACAACCAGACTATATGATTTTGTAGGGATAACTTTCTTTGGCCATGTTATTTTGAGAAGACATGATTACTTTTATTAGTATGCTTGAAGTATTACTATTTCTTATGTCAATATGAACTTTTATTTTGTATCATTTGGATCTGAACATTCATGCCACAATAAAGAAAATTACATTATAAATTATGCTAGGTAGCATTCTACATCAAAAATTTCTTTTTTATCATTTACCTACTCGAGGACGAGCATGAATTAAGCTTCGGGATGCTTGATACATCTCCAACGTATCTATAATTTTTGATTGTTACATGCTATTATATTACCCCTTTTGGATGTTTATGGGCTTTATTTTACACATTTATATCATTGTTGGGACTAACCTACTAACCAGAGGCCCAGTCCATATTGCTGTTTTTTGCCTGTTTCAGTATTTCGAAGAAAAGGAATATCAAACGGAGTCCAAACGGAATGAAACCTTCGGGAGCGTGATTTTTGGAACAAACGTGATCCAGAGGACATGGAGTGCAAGTCAAGAAGCATCCGAGTCTCCCACGAGATAGGAGGGCGCCCCCTATAGGGCGCGCCCCCTGTCTCGTGCGCCCCTCGGGCGGCCACCGACGTACTTCTTCCTCCTATATATACCTACGTACCCCGAAAACATCCAGGAGGTGGACGAAACAGAATTTCCACCACCGTAACCTTCTGTATCCGCAAGATCCCATCTTGGAGCCTTCGCCGGCACTCTGCCGGAGGGGCAATCGACCACGGAGGACTTCTACATCAACATCCTTGCCCCTCCGATGAGTTGTGAGTAGTTTACCACAGACCTACGGGTCCATAGTTATTATCTAGATGGCTTCTTCTCTCTTTTTGGATCTCAATACAATGTTCTCCCCCTCTCTTGTGGAGATCTATTCTATGTAAACTCTTTTTGCGGTGTGTTTGTCGAGATCAGATGAATTGTGGGTTTATGATCAAGTTTATCTATGAATAATATTTGAATCTTCTCTGAATTCTTATATGTATGATTGAGTTATCTTTGCAAGTCTCTTCGAATTATCAGTTTGGGTTGGCCTACTAGATTGATCTTTATTGCCATGGGAGAAGTGCTTAGCTTTGGGTTCAATCTTGCGGTGTCCTTACCCAGTGACAGAAAGGGTTGCAAGGCACGTATTGTATTGTTGCCATCGAGGATAACAAGATGGGGTTTGTATCATATTGCTTGAGTTTATCCCTCTACATCATGTCATCTTGCTTAATGCGTTACTCTGTTCTTATGAACTTAATACTCTGGATGCAGGCAGGAGTCAGTCGATGTGTGGAGTAATAGTAGTAGATGCAGGCAGGAGTCGGTCTACTTGTTATGGACGTGATGCCTATATACATGATCATGCCTAGATAATCTCATAATTATTCGCTTTTCTATCAATTGCTCAACAGTAATTTGTTCACCCACCGTAATACTTATGCTATCTTGAGAGAAGCCACTAGTGAAACCTATGGCCCCCGGATCTTTCTCTTATCATATTTGCTTCCAGTTTACTTTTATTTGCATCTTTACTTTTTGCATCTATATTATAAAATACCAAAAATATATTTATCTTATCTTACTATCTTTATTAGATCTCACTTTTGCAAGTGGCCATGAAGGGATTGACAACCCCTTTATCGCGTTGGTTGCGAGTTCTCAGTTTGTTTGTGTAGGTGCGTGGGACTTTTGAGGAGCCTCCTACTGGATTGATACCTTGGTTCTATAAAACTGAGGGAAATACTTACGCTACTATTGCTGCATCACCCGCCCCTCTTCGAGGAAAACCAACGCAAGCTCAAGATGTAGCAGCAGCCGCGGCGAACTGAGGCCAGGGTGAAAACCCCGGCGGGAAGGAGAGACGTGGTGGAGCAGAGGACATGCCGGCCCCGGCGACGGCCTGTGGCATCGGCCCCGTGTTGAACACCATGCCGGAGGTCGAGAAGGATGGCCCGCCAACCGGAGAAAACCCTTGGATGGGGGTCAAGAAAACCCCCGAGCCCAATGGCGTCCCAAGAAGGGGCGGCTCCATCGACGGCGCCAACACCGAGCCCAAGACCATGAGGTCCGGAATCGGTGGCGGAGCAGAAGCAGCCGGAGTCGCATTGGCCGATGCTCGTGGTATCCGGCAACAGATGGGGGACGACGTTCGCAGCGCCGACGCCAGGGTGCGGCCTGAGTTCTGGAGCCCGGCCAACCAGCGCTCCTGGATGTTGGAGATGCACTGGTCGACTGGGGTCAGAGGGAGGCGCAGTGGTGGGCGTGGCGGATCCATCGGAGAAGAGGAGAGGGAGGGACGGTGAAGAAGAGAGAGGGAGCGGTGGGAACAGTGCGTCTGGGCGGTGACATGAGAGTGGGGGCGAGTAATGATACGTCGCCTCCGTCTCCCGCGCTGCCCGAGGCGTGTAATTGCCCCGCACGCGCGGCCGCGCCCGGCGAGGCTCGCGAGAAACTATCGATTCGACAGTTTCCGCCGGGCCAGGCTGCGGGCTGCTTTAAGGTCCATGCGGGCCTCAAACCGCATGCAGCCCAGCCAACCAAACATGCCGCGCACATCCCGCACGTGCCTGGTTGGGCTGCATGCGGTCAACCAAACACGCCCCTAGAGATGACACGCACGAGCACCTGTAATCCTAGTAGTGGAGGAAGTCCATCCAGTCTCCACCCGCAAAAAAAAGAAAAGAAAAATAAGAAGAAAAATAATAAGAAGAAGTCCATCCGGTCTCCGTGGCGTGTGGAGGTGACAAGCGCCATGTTGGGGAACATAACAGAAATTCAAAAATTTCTATGCATCACCAAGATCAATCTATGGAGATACTAGCAACGAGAGAAAGAGGGAGTGCATCTTCATACCCTTGAAGATCGCGATGCGGAAGCGTTACAAGAACACGGTTGATGGAGTCGTACTCGCGGCGATTCAAATCGTGGAAGATCTGATCTAGCGCCGAACAGACGGCGCCTCCGCGTTCAACACACGTACAGCCCGGGAACGTCTCCTCCTTCTTGATCCAGCAAGGGGAGAGGAGAAGTTGAGGGAGAACTTCGACATCACGACGGCGTGGTGGTGATGGAGCTCGTGGTTCTCCGGCAGAGCTTCGCTAAGCACTACGGAGGAGGAGGAGGTGTTGGAGGAGGGAGAGGGCTGTGCCAGGGAAGAGGTGTGGCTTCCCTCCCACCCCTCCATTATATATAGGGGCAAGGGGAGAGGGAGAGGCGCCCTAGGGTTTCCCCTAGGAGGCGGCGGCCAAGCAGATTGGATCTCCCTAGGGAAAATCCGAGGGAGACTTGCCCCCCAAGCCAAGCAGGTGGAGGATTGCCTCCCAAGCCAGGTGGAGGCGCCCCACCTCCCCAAAACACATGGTAAAGGGTGTGGGGGGCGCACCACCCCTTAGTGGGCTGGTTTGCCCCTTCCCCTTTGGCCCATGAGGCTCTCCAACACTTGCCGGGGCTCCCGAAACACCTTTCGGTCATGCTGGCCATAGCCTGCTACCCCCGGAACACTTCCGGACTCCAATACCCTTCGTCCAATATATCCATCTTCACTGCCGGACCATTCCGGAACTCCTCATGATGTCTGGGATCACATCCGGGACTCCGAACTACCTTCGGTAACCACATACTATTTCCCATAACAACTCCAACGTCACCGAACCTTAAGTGTGTAGATCCTACGGGTTCGGGAACCATGCAGACATGACCGAGACGTTCTCCGGCCAATAACCAACAGCGGGATCTAGATACCCATGTTGTCTCCCACATGTTACACGATGATATCATCGGATGAACCACGATGTCGAGGATTCAATCAATCTCGTATACTATTCCCTTTGTCCATTGGTATGTTACTTCCCTGAGATTCGATCGGCGGTTCAATCTCGTTACCGGCAAGTATCTTTACTTGTTCCATAATGTATGATCCCGTGACTAACTATTTAGTCACATTGAGCTCATTATGATGATGCATTACCGAGTGGGCCCAGAGATACCTCTCTGTCATACGGAGTGACAAATCCCAGTCTCGATTCGTGCCAACCGAACAGACACTTTCGGAGATACCTGTAGTGCACCTTTATAGCCACCCAGTTACGTTGTGACGTTTGGTACACCCAAAGCATTCCTACAGTATCCGGGAGTTGCATAATCTCATGGTCTAAGGAAATGATACTTGACATTAGAAAAGCTCTTAGCAAACGAACTATACGATCTTGTGCTATGCTTAGGATTGGGTCTTGTCCATCACATCATTCTCCTAATGATGTGATCCCGTTATCAATGACATCCAATGTCCATGGTCAGGAAACCATAACCATCTATTGATCAACGAGCTAGTCAACTAGAGGCTCACTAGGGACATGTTGTGGTCTATCTATTCACACATGTATTACGGTTTCCAGTTAATACACTTATAGCATGAACAGTAGACAATTATCATGAACAAGGAAATATAATAATAACCATTTTATTATTGCCTCTAGGGCATATTTCCAATAGTTTCCCACTTGCACTAGAGTCAATAATCTAGTTCACATCATTTTGTGATTGTATTGAATCCAACACCCATGGTGTTTGATCATATCTTGCTTGTGAGAGAGGTTTACTAGTCAACGGGTCTGAACCTTTCAGATTCGTGTGTGCTTTACAAATCTCTATGTCATCTTCTAGATGCAGTTACCACACGCTACTTGGATCTATTCCAAATAACTGTTCTACTATACGAATCTGGTTTACTACTCAGAGTCATCCGGATTAGTGTCAAAGTTTGCATCGACGTAACCCTTTACGATGAACTCTTTTACCACCTCCATAATCGAGAAAATTCCTTAGTCCACTATTTACAAAGGTTAAGTTTGACCGTTGTATGTGATCCATCCCTGGATCACTCTTGTACCCCTTGACTTACTCATGGCAAGGCACACTTCAGGTGTGGTACTCAGCATAGCATACCGTAGAGCCTATGTCTAAAGCATTGGGGATGACCTCCGTCCTTTCTCTCTCTTCTGCCGTGGTCAGGTCTTGAGTCTTACTCAATACTCACACCTTATAACACAGCTAAGAACTCCTTCTTTGTTGATCTATTTTGAACTCCTTCAAAATCTTATCACGGTATGTATTCATTTGAAAGTACTATTAAGCATTTTTGATCTATCCTTATAGATCTTCATGCTCAATGTTCAAGTAGCTTAATCCAGGTTTTCCATTGAAAAAAACTTTTCAAATAACCCTATATGCTTTCCAGAAATTCTACAACATTTCTGATCAACAATATGTTAACAACATATACTCATCAGAAATTCTATAGTGCTCCCACTCACTTCTTTGGAAATACAAGTTTCTCATAAACTTTGTATAAACCCAAAATCTTTGATCATCTCATCAAAGCGTATATTCCATCTCTGAGATGCTTACTCTAGTCCTTAGAATTATTACTGGAGCTTTGCATACTTGTTAGCATCTTTTAGGATTGACAAAACCTTCTGGTTGTATCACATACAACCTTTCCTCAAGAAAATCATCGAGGAAACAATGTTTTGATATCCTATCTGCAAGATTTCATAAATAATGCAGTAACTGCTAATATAATTCCAACAGACTCTTAGCATCACTACGAGTGAGAAAGTCTCATCGTAGTCAACTCCTTGAACTTGTCGGAAAACATCTTAGCGACAAGTCGAGCCTTTTTAATGGTGACACTTACCATCATTGTCCGTCTTCCTTTTAAAATCCATCTATACTCAATAGCCTTACAACCATTAAGTAATTCTTCCAAAGTCTACACTTTGTTTTATACATGGATCCTCTCTCGGATTTTATGGCCTCGAGCCATTTGTCGGAATCCGGGCCCACCATCGCTTCTCCATAGCTCGTAGGTTCATTGTTGTCTAGCAACATGACCTCCAAGATAGGATTACCGCACCACTCTGAAGCAGTACACGTCCTTGTCGACCAACGAGGTTTGGTAGTGACTTGATCCGAAGTTTCATGATCAATATCATCAGCTTCCGCTTCAATTGGTGTAGGCACCACAGGAACAACTTCCTTTGCCCTGCTACACACTAGTTGAAGTGACGGTTCAATAACATCATCAAGTCTCCACCATCCTCCCACTCAATTCTTTCAAGAGAAACTTTTCCTCGAGAAAGGCCCCGTTTTTAGAAACAATCCCTTTTGCTTCCGGATCTGAGATATGAGATATACCCAACTGTTTTGGGTGTCCTATGAAGATGCATTTATCCGCTTTGGGTTCAAGCTTATCAGGATGAAACATTTTCACATAATCGTCGCAGCCCCAAACTTTCAAGAAACGACAGCTCAGGTTTCTCTACACCATAGTTCATACAATGTCATCTTAATGGAATTGTGTGGTGCCCTATTAAAGTGAATGTGGTTGTCTCTAATTCCTAACCCATAAACGATAGTGTTAATTCGATAAGAGACATCATGGTATGCACCATATCCAATAGGGTGCAGTTATGATGTTCGGACACACCATCACACTATGTTGTTCCAGGCAGTATTAGTTGTGAAACAATTTCCACAATGTCTTAATTGTGTGCCAAACTCGTAACTCAGATATTCATCTCTATGATCATATCATAGACATTTTATCCTCTTATCACGACGATCTTCAACTTCACTCTGAAATTACTTGAACCTTTCAATAATTCAGACTTTTGTTTCATCAAGTAAATATACTTAGCATCTACTCAAATCATTTGTGAAGTAAGAACATAGCGATATCCACTGCGTGCCTCAACACTCATTGGACTGCACACATCAAAATGTATTACTTCCAACAAGTTGATTTCTTGTTCCATCTCACTGAAAACAAGGCCTTCCTGTCATCTTGCCCATGTGGTATGATTTGCATGTCTCAAGTGATTCAAAATCAAGTGAGTCCAAACGATCCATCTGTATGGAGTTTCTTCATGCATATGTACCAAATAGACATGGTTCGCATGTCTCAAACTTTTTCAATAAAAAACGAGTGAGTCCAAAGATCCATCAACATGGAGCTTCTTCATGTGTTTTATACCAATATGACTCAAATGGCAGTGCCACAAGTATGTGTTACTATCATTACTATCTTATATCTTTTGGCATGAACATGTGTATCACTACGATCGAGATTCAGTAAACCATTCATTTTAGGTACAAGACCATTGAAGGTATTATTCAAATAAACAGAGTAACCATTATTCTCGTTAAATGAATAACCGTATTGCGATAAACATAATCCAATCATGTCTATGCTCAATGTAAACACCAAATAACAATTATTTAGGTTTAACACCAATCTGGATGGTAGAGGGAGCATGCGATGCTTGATTACATCAACCTTGGAGACACTTCCAACACACATCGTCATCTCACCTTTAGCTAGTCTCCGTTTATTCTGTAGCTCTTTTATTTTGAGTTACTAACACTTAGCAACCGAACCGGTATCTTAGTACCCTGGTGCTACTAGGAGTACTAGTAAAGTACACATTTAATATAATGTATGTACAATACATACTTTTGTTAACCTTGCCAGCCTTCTCATCTACCAAGTATCTAGGGTAGTTCTGCTTCAGTGACTGTTCCCTCATTACAGAAGCACTTAGTCTCGGGTTTGGGTTCAACCTTGGGTTTCTTCACTAGAGCAACAACTGATTTGTCGTGTCATGAAGTATCCCTTCTTGCCCTTGCCCTTCTTGAAACTAGTGATTTTACTAACCATCAACAATTGATGCTCCTACTTGATTTCTACTTTTGCGACGTCAAACGTCGCGAATAGATCAAGGATCATCATATATATCCCTGATATGGTATAGTTCATCACGAAGATCTAGTAGCTTGGTGGCAGTGACTTTTGAGAAACATCACTATCTCATCTAGAAGATTAGCTCCCACTCGATTCAAGTGATTGTAGTACTCAGACAATCTGAGCACATGCTCAAGGATTGAGCTTTTCTCCCTTAGTTTGTAGTCTAAGAAACTCGTCAGAGGTCTCAAACCTCTTGGCATGGGCACTAGCCTGAAATCCCAATTTCATCCCTTGGAACATCTCATATGTTCCGCGACATTTCAAAAATCGTCTTCGACGCCTCAATTCTAAACCGTTTAACATGACTGAAATATGACGTAGTCATCAAAACATGTATGTCATATGGTCGCAACATCCACAGACGACGTTCGAGGTTCAACACACGGAGCGGTGCACTAAGGACATAAGCCTTCTGCGCAACAATGAGGACAATCCTCAGTTTACGGACCCAGTCCGCATAATTTCTACTATCAACTTTCAACTAAATTTTCTCTAGGAACATATCTAAAATAGTAGAACTAAAGCGCGAGCTTACGACATAATTTGCAAAGACCTTTTGACTATGTTCATGGTAATTAAGTTCATCTAATCAAATTATTTAATGAACTCCCACTCAGATAGACATCCCTCTAGTCATCTAAGTGATAAATGATCTGAATCAACTAGGCTGTGTACGATCATCACGTGAGACGGACTAGTCATCATCGGTGAACATCTCCATGTTGATCGCATCTACTATACGACTCATGTTCAACCTTTCGGTCTCTTGTGTTCTGAGGCCATGTCTGTACATGCTAGGCTTGTCAAGTCAACCTAAGAGTTTCGCGTGTGTAAATCTGCCTTACACCCATTGTATGTGAATGTTAGAATCTATCACACCTGATCATCACGTGGTGCTTCGAAACAACGAACTTTCGCAACGGTGCACAGTTAGGGGGAACACTTTCTTGAAATTTTATGAGGGATCATCTTATTTATCCTACAGTCGTTCTAAGAAAATAAGATGCAAACATGACAAACATCACATGCAAATCATAAAGTGACATGATATGGCCAATATCATCTTGCGCCCTTGATCTCCATCTTGAGGCACGGCATGATCACCTTCGTCACCGGCATGACACCATGATCTCCATCATCATGATCTCCATCATCATGATCTCCATCATCGTGTCTTCATGAAGTTGTCTCGCCAACTATTACTTCTACCACTATGGCTAACGATTTAGCAATAAAGTAAAGTAATTACATGGCATTATTCAATGACACGCAGGTCATACAATAAATTAAGACAACCCCTATGGCTCCTGCCGGTTGTCATACTCATCGACATGCAAGTCGTGATTCCTATTACAAGAAGAAGATCAATCTCATACATCACATATCATTCATCACATTCCTTTTGGCCATATCATATCACATAGCATACCCTGCAAAAACAAGTTAGACGTCCTCTAACTGTTGTTGCATGTTTTACGTGGCTGCTATGGGTTTCTAGCAAGAACGTTTCTTACCTACGCAAAAGCCACAACGGTGATATTCCAATTTCTATTTATCCTTCATAAGGACCCTTTTCATTGAATCCGGTCCGACTAAAGTTGGAGAGACTGGCACCCGCTAGCCACCTTTATGCAACAAGTGCATGTCAGTCGGTGGAACCTATCTCACGTAAGTGTACGTGTAAGGTCGGTCCGGGCCGCTTCATCCTACAATACCGTCGAAACAAGATAGGACTAGTAACAGTAAGCAAATTGAACAAACCAACGCCCACAACTACTTGTGTTCTACTCATGCATAGAATCTATGCAATAGACCTAGCTCATGATGCCACTGTTGGGGAACGTAGCAGAAATTCAAAATTTTCTAAGCATCACCAAGATCAATCTATGGAGATACTAGCAACGAGAGAGAGAGGGAGTGCATCTTCATACCCTTGAAGATCGCGATGCGGAAGCATTACAAGAATGCGGTTGATGGGGTCGTACTCGTGGCGGTTCAAATCGCGGAAGATCTGAACTAGCGCCGAATGGACGGTGCCTCCGCGTTCAACACACGTGTAGCCCGGGGATGTCTCCTCCTTCTTGATGCAGCAAGGGGAGAGGAGAATTTGAGGGAGAACTCCGACAGCACGACGGCGTGGTGGTGATGGAGCTCTTGGTTCTCCGGCAGAGCTTCGCTAAGCACTACGGAGGAGGAGGAGGTGTTGGAAGAGGGAGAGGGCTGCGCCAAGGAAGAGGTGCGGCTGCCCTCCCACCCCTCCACTATATATAGGGGCAAGGGAAGAGGGGGAGGCGCCCTAGGGTTTCCCCTAGGGGGCGGCGGCCAAACAGATTGGATCTCCCTAGGGAAAATCCTAGGGAAACTTGCCCCCCAAGCCAAGCAGGTGGAGGATTGCCTCCCAAGCCAGGTGGAGGCGCCCCACCTCCTCAAATAACGTGAGAAAGGGTGTGGGGGGGCGCACCACCCCTTAGTGGGCTGGTTTGCCCCTTTCCCTTTGGCCCATGAGGCCCTCCAACACTTGCCGGGGCTCCCGAAACACCTTTCGGTCATGCTGGCCATAGCCTGGTACCCCCGGAACACTTCCGGACTCCAATACCCTTCGTCCAATATATCGATCTTCATCGCCGTACCATTCCGGAACTCCTTGTGACATCCGAGATCACATTCGGGACTCCGAACTACCTTCGATAACCACATACTATTTTCCATAACAACTCTAGCGTCACCGAACCTTAAGTGTGTAGACCGTATGGGTTCGGGAACCATGCAGACATGACCGAGACATTCTCCGGCCAATAACCAACAACGGGATATGGATACCCATGTTGGCTCCCACATGTTCCACGATGATCTCACATGAACCACGATGTCGAGGATTCAATCAATCCAGTATACAATTCCCTTTGTCCATTGGTATGTTACTTGCCCGAGATTCGATCGGCGGTATCCCTATACCTTGTTCAATCTCGTTACCAGCAAGTCTCTTTACTCATTCCATAATGCATGATCCCGTGACTAACTACTTAGTCACATTGAGCTCATTATGATGATGCATTACCGAGTGGGCCCAGAGATGCCTCTCCGTCATACGGAGTGACAAATCACAATCTGGATTCATGCCAACCCAACAGACACTTTCGGAGATACCTGTAGTGCACCTTTATAGCCACCCAGTTACGTTGTGACATTTGGTACACCCAAAGCATTTCTACGGTATCTGGGAGTTGCATAATCTCATGGTCTAAGGAAATGATACTTGACATTAGAAAAGCTCTTAGCAAACGAAATATACGATCTTGTGCTATGCTTAGGATTGGGTCTTGTCCATCACATCATTCTCCTAATGATGTGATCTCGTTATCAATGACATCCAATGTCCATGGTTAGGAAACCATAACCATCTATTGATCAACGAGCTAGTCAACTAGAGGTTCACTAGGGACATGTTGTGGTCTATGTATTCACACATGTGTTACGGTTTCCAGTTAATACAATTATAGCATGAACAATAGACAATTATCATGAATAAGAAAATATAATAATAACCATTTTATTATTGCCTCTAGGGCATATTTCCAACACGCCATGGCCACGAACTCCATGAGCACGGCGCCGGGGCGCAGCACGCGCCATGCTTGTATGGTTTTAGATGAAATCGCTGGCTCGGTCTCCACCGACCTTCATCCAACGGAAAACCCCATCTGCCGCATTCTGCGGCAGATTGCCGTTGATTTGCACAGAGCGATCGACCAGCGATCGTCATGGGCCGGCCCAATAATCAGTAAAGACCACGCTACAGTATCGGCCGGCTTTGGGAACGTTGTAGGAGATTCCAGTCGGGCTTTTCTGGTTTTATGAACCTTCTAGAACGTAAGGAAAGTTCTTGAACCGGTTTTAGGTCTCGTTTTTTCGTTTTAGTTTTTTTCCTGTTTCTTTTTTTTTCTATCCTTTTTTCGTTTTCCTTTTTCTTTTTGTTTCATTTTCGTTTTTTCTTTCTTTCTTTCGTTTCCTCTTTTCTTTCCTTTTTACTTTCGTTTTTATCTCCTTTTTCAACAAATCTTCAGAAGTCTAAAAAATGTTCGCATTTTAAAAAATTTGTTCATTTTTTATAAAATGTTCCTTTTTTGAAATTTGGTTTACATATTTAGAGAAAAGCTAGAATTTAAAAGATATCAACTTTACAACAAACGTTCCAAAATTCAAAAAAAAGTTTAGAATTTCGAATTTAAAAAATGGTTGCATTTTAATTTTTGTTCACAAATTCAGAAAATGTGTGGGATTTACAATAGATGTTCCCACTTTCAAAATTTGTTCACCAATTCAAAAAATGTTCATGTTTTCAAAATTGTTTCGCAAAATAAAAAAAATGTTCTGGTGATCTCAATAATGTTCGCCTTGGAATTTTTGTTCAAAAGTTTGAAATATGTTCTGGAATTTTCCTTTCCAAATATGTTCACAAATAAAAAATTCATGTATTCAAAATGTGTTTAGGAATTCAAATATTGTTCAGGGTTCCAGAAAGTATTTGCATGTTGAAAAATTTGTTCGTAATTTCAGAAAATGTTTGCATTATTCATTTTTCTTGTTTGTCAAAAAAGTTTGCATTTGCAAAAAAACTGTTCATAATTTGAATTTTTTTGCATTATTAATTTTAGTTCTTGTTGGTCAAAAAAATTTATGTTTTCAAAAAATTGTTCTTAATCTAAAAAAAATGTTCTATCCTTAGAAATTTGTTCGTTTTCAGAAAATCTTGGGTTTCAAAAAATGTTCTCCTTTTTAAAAAAATGTTCAGAAACTAGAAAAAGTTCGTTTTCAAAAAATATTTACTTTTTTCGAAATGAAATCGTGTTTAATGTGTTTGCGTCTTATAGTTCATACACACTTGGCTGCCATTTTGGACACCTAATCTCGGTAATGTAGGTGGCTCTAAGGCATTGGTTTGATCTCTCACACATACTTATGTTTATTCGAATTTGTGCTATTGGGTGTTTAGGATTTGCCTCTGCCTTCTATTTCTTGATGAAGTGTGGCGCTGCCAATCTAACACAATAATTTGTTTGTCGCAGTGGCTAGCTCGATGAGCAACCTTGTTTTATATCACGTGTTCAAATCCTAGTGCCGATGCTCTCCTTTTTCAACGTTTTTTTTCTCGCCAATGCAATTGGGCTCGGCCCAGGTGCGCCGCCCTGTGTGAAAGGGCGACTCCTTGCCGCAACGCGCGGCATATAGGAGGTCCCTCATCCAACCAGCTTAGGCAAAATCGAGCGTCCTTTACGAGCCGGGAAGACGGCCCGTGGGTCACCCCATTTTATAGCGCACTGGGCTTTCCGTTTGGGCCATATAAAGACACGTGCTTGAGGTTGTGCTGTTGTATTACAAAAAAACAGTGTCGTTTTATAAGGACCACATCGCTTACGGAGAACAGATGGCAGCAGTTTATATGCATGTTTCGTGATGGGTAGTTCACCGGGCGTCAAGCCTGGTAAGCTATCTCAAAAAACAACGACCAGCAGGATAATTTGTTAATGGGCATGCAAGCATCTCTCAGGATCTGATGCCGGCTCTTATGCATCAATGAGCCCTGATTGAAAAACTTGACATGCCACACCACTCCGACATGGAGTGCCTAAGCTTTTTCGAGTTCGAGAATATATAAATACACTATTCAAATCAGGGTATAGCTAACAACGAACTAATTAGTTTGAGAAATACACAGCGGTTGGCGGTCGTCCCTGGCGGCTGGAACCCTAGCCGCCGCCAGGGGAGGCCGATATTCCAATGCCATTTCCCGGCGGCTCCCCTCCGCCAGTGACCTTAATCGTCGGTGGTGAGGGGGTCGCCTGATCAACGCGTGTGGATCGTTTTTACTCCCTTGTTGTCTAGGTTTTTAGGTTGTTCATCATCTTTACTTCGACGATGACAACGCTGAATAAAGATTCTTCGAATTCTTACCTAATGAGGCCATTGGTCATATGGTTGCGGATGGATTTGGAAACCAATCTATTCAAGCAAGGATGGTGTGGCGGCGGCGGCATCCTCGGGTGGACCTATGTCCTCGGGCTCCGCCGTTGCGACGGCGTTTGCTCCCGCGTCGGCGCGGAGCTTGGGAGGTTGTCCAGGAGTGGATGCAGATTGTGGTCTGCATCGACGACGTCTGGAAGATGGAGCATGTGCTGGGCTCGTGGTTCGTGGATGGCAGGTATGCTTTCCTCCTTCGGCGTTTTAGTCGTGGTGGGGTGCCAGATCTGGAGTTCGATGGCGTGTCCGGGGTGTTGCCCCGATCTGATTCGTTCAACGGTAAAGACTTCACTTTTGGTGAGCCACCTTGGAGGTTTGCAAAGCTGCATATCAGCGATGGAGCCGCGTCGATCTCAATGAGGAGGTGACACACTATTCAAATTAGGGTATAGCTAATAACAAAATAATTAGTTCGGGAATATACACACATGATTTAAATCAGTTTTTGATGAGTGTCGTGGAATTGTCACGGCAGTTGTCCTAGTGAAAGGACTTAGTCGTGGAGCCATCGCAACTAGGAAGCTTAAAGGGGTTAAAACGGGACAAAGGACATGGGGGTTTATACTGGTTTGGCCCCTTGCGGTGAAGGTAATGGCTTAATCCAGTTTGAGGTGGGATTGCTTATGTTTCAATTACCAGGGAGCGAATCCGCTTGACCTAGTTCTCGATCTGATATTACTTGTCCTGAACCGCCGCCAGGTCGTTCCTTTATATACAGAGGTCGACGCCCAGCGGCTCACAGAGTCCCGGCCGGCTCATAAACAGTGTCCGGCTCGGCCTCTCTCTATTCCTGCCTTACAATACAAGCTATATACATATGGCGGTTTATCTCTACGGGCCTTAAGTCGCCTTTGGGTTTTGGGCCCTTAACTGAACCGCCATCTTCAAGCATCGTCTCGGGCATCATGAATCGTCATAGGTATAACCCGGCCCCTCCTGGGCGGGTCATACCTAATAGTTATATCCCTAACATTAGGCCCCAGATTGATTTGAACTGGTTCGTGTCAATCTTCAACACTTAGAAAAAATCTTCTGCTCATCGTTTGTACGAAATTTTTTAACCCGCCATGACGTCATCCTATGGATCTATGGTAACCCGCCATGACGTCATCTGTCTTTAATTCACACTTTGTCCAACATATCTCAATAGATCCTTATCTTAATGACCATCCCGAGAATCGAGGCGTCCAAGTAGCTGGATAACCATATTTTCGGCCTCCTCGTTTTTCGCGCCCACTTATCAGTCTTTCCCTTATAAATATGCACGACTAGTCTTTCTTCATTCTCCCCCTTTCCATCGTCTTCTTCCTATCATGACTTTCTGCCGCTCGAGCTCCGCCGCCACCGCAGTGTGCACCGTCGTCCTCGTCCCAAGCCGCTGCATCAACCTGAACCGAACCAGAGAACGGCGGCGACCCTCCGCAGTAGATATGCACCTGTAAGTCTCTGCCTTCCCGCACCATAGATCCGCATTAGGGTTTCTGCCTGTCCTTCGTGTTCTTCACGGTTTTTCATAGTTCCTCCACCGCAACCTCTTTTGATACGAAAGTAATATAGAACTCATGCGATGGTTGTTTTGCTTCCACTTTTGATACTAGCGGATCCCCTTTTTCTGCAAAGAGACCTTATTAGAACTCACGAACTCATCTGTACATGTTTTTTAGGTCTAGATTATTTCCTTTTTCTGAGCATCCGTTGATCCAAAATAATGATTGCAATCTTTGAAACTTGTTTGTATGACACTTAGCCAAACATTTGTATTTGATAGATCCACCTAGCCCCGACGGCTCTAATAACTGACTTAAATTGCAATGGTCAATAGATAACATCAATCACACATGGCGTCTTAAGTAACTTGACTGCTCATGGCGGTTTAAATAACCTGATATAATTAGCCATATACCACTAGGCCCCTTCATAAGCCGTCATTTTGAATATGTACTGTAACACTTTCTCTCCGGCTTAAATTTGAACCGGAAATTTTACTCTTTGTTACACTTCCTTCTTCACAATGCCACCCAAACCACCCACTTCATGCAATTGGGTCAAATCCGTCGTCACGGATAGTACAATCGATGACTTTGTGAAGACTGGCTATCTACCAAAGAAGGAAGTCATGTCATATCGTGCTCCTGGCCCAACAGAGGAAAAGCCTTAGCCCAAAGAGGGGGAAGTCATCATCTTCACTGACCACATGAACGAGGCTTTTCACCACCCGACTCAAAGTTCTTCAGAGACGTCCTGCACTTTTTTGACCTCCGTCCTCAAGACATCGGGCCCAACTCCGTGTCTAATATTTGCAACATTCAAGTGTTTTGTGAGGTGTATCTTGGAGAAGAGCCCGGCTTACTACTCTTCAGAGAGTTATTTTATTTGAACCCCCTTGCCTATATATGGCCGACAAGGCCACCAAACGCATCAATGTTTTCCTCTCGTCCCGGGCGGCTAGAATCCTAGCCGCCGTCAGGGGAGGCCGATATTCCAATGCCATTTTCCGGCGGCCCCCTCCGCCAGGGACCTTGGTCGTCGGTGGTGAGGTGGTCACCTGATCGACGTGTGTGGATCGTTTTTACTCCCTCGTAGTCTAGGTTTTTAGGTTGTTCATCGTCTTTGCTTTGACGACGATGATGATAGCGCTGAATAAAGATTCTTCGGATTCTTACCTGACGAGGCCATCAGTCCTATGGTCGCAGATGGATTTGGAAACCAGTCTATTCAAGCAAGGATGGTGTGGCGGCGGCGACATCCTTGGGTGGACCTGTGTCCTCGGGCTTCGCCGTTGCAATGACGTTTGCTCCCGCATCGGTGTGGAGCTTGGGAGGTTGTCCAGGAGTGGATGCAGATTGTGGTCTGCATGGACAACGTCTGGAAGATGGAGCATGTGCTGGGCTCGTGGTTCGTGGATGGCATGTATGCTTTCCTCCTTCGGCATTTTAGTCGTGGTGGGGTGCCAGATCTGGAGTTCAATTGCGTGTCCGGGGTGTTGCCCCGATCTGATTCGTTCAACGGTCACTTTTGGTGAGCCACCTTGGAGGTCCGCAAAGCTGCATATTAGCGATGGAGCCGCATCGAGCTCGGTGAGGAGGTGATTCATCATTCTTTTCTTCAGTGGCTGATGTGGTGGTGCCGGAGGCAGGTGAGGGAGTCCTGGATTAGGGGGTATCCGGACAGCCAGACTATACTTTGGCCGGACTGTTGGACCGTGAAGATACAAGACTCAAGACTTCGTCCCGTATCCGGATGGGACTCTCCTTTGCGTGGAAGACAAGCTTGGTGATTCGGATATTATATTTCCTTCCTTGTAACCGACTCCATGTAAACCCTAGCCCTCTCCGGTGTCTATATAAACCGGAGAGTTTAGTCCGTATGAGGACGATCACAACATTCATAATCATCATAGGCTAGCTTCTAGGGTTTAGCCTCTACGATCTCGTGGTAGATCAACTCTTGTAACACTCATATCATCAATATCAATCAAGCAGGAAGTAGGGTTTTACCTCCATCGAGAGGGCCCGAACCTGGGTAAACATTGTGTCCCTTACCTCCTATTACCACTGGCCTTAGACGCACAGATCGGGACCCCCCTACCCGAGATCCGCCGGTTTTGACACCAAGATTGGTGCTTTCATTGAGAGTTCCTCTGTGTCGTCGCTGCAAGGCTAGATGGCTCCTTCAATCATCAACAACAATGCGGTCCTGGGTGAGACTTTCTCCCCCGGACAGATCTTCGTGTTCGGTGGCTTCGCACTGCGGGCCAATTCACTTGGCCATCTGGAGCAGATCGACAGCTATGCCCCTGGCCATCAGGCCAGGTTCGGAAACCTAAACTACACGGCCGATATCCGCGGAGACTTGATCTTCAACGGACTCGGGCCTATGCCAGGAGCGCCGGACAGTCGCCATGAGCACGGCTTAGACCTGCTGACGGACAATGCTCGGGATATCACCCCTGCAGGAGCCCCGGACCTAAATCTAGGGCAGATTGTGTCGCCCGAGGACGGGTGGATGGACCCCACCCCGGAGGCTGCACACCCATCGGCGGTAGAGCCGAAAATAGACTTCACCCCCAAGGAAGCCTGTGACACCGGACCCCCGGGCTCGTATCCGCTGTAGGTTCTAGTTCGCGCATCTCCGAGCCCGCCAAATCTGGTTGGGCTCCGGTAATGGAGTTCACCGCTGCGGATATCTTCCAGCACTCGCCCTTTGGCGACATGCTAAACTCGTTAAAGTCTCTCTCTTTGTCAGGAGACTCTTGGCCGAACTATGTCCGGCTCAAGTGGGAAGCTGGCGACGAGGGAATTCATTGCCCACCCACCACCCACTTCATAGCCACGGTTGATGATTTGACCGATGTGCTTGACTTCGACTCCAAAGACATCGACGGTTTGGATGACGATGTAGGAGAAGAACAGCAACCACCACCCACGGGGCGGTGGACAACCACCTCTTCATATGACATATATATGGTGGACACTCCGAAAGAAACCAATGGCGAGGAGGCAATGGAGGATGACCCCTCAAGGAAGAAGGCAAAGTATGAACGTCACTAGCGCTGCCCCAAGCCCCGCCACAACAATTCCTGCACAACAGTCAAAAACAATCTAGAAGATGCCGAAGATAAATACAAGCCCGATCAGCGTGCCTTCGAGCAGGCCGGACAAGTGACGGATGGATACTCGGAAAGGGACAACTACACGCCCCCCTCCGAAGACGAAGTGAGACTCGGCGATGATGAATTTGGCGTGCCTGAGGATCTCGCGGAACAAGTTCGCTTCAAGCGATGGCTTAGGGCCACTACGAGGAGCCTGCAAAAGAAGCAACAACAGCTCAAAGCTGACCAAGATGTGCCCACTGATAGATGGACCAAGGTCCTCGCCACCGAGGAATACGGACTCGACCGCCTCGATAAAAAGCATACACAGCACAATTCGCTACCTCAACCAAAGAAGGAGAACCTAAGGTGCATACCCCGATGCCAGTACATCACCACGCTCCAGGACAATACGCAGGAAACATGAAGCAGCATCCTCAAGCCTCGGCGCAATCGTCATAAATGTCAAGTCAGGGAAGTTGGCGCTGAATTCTGCGGCCCCCGATCCGGTCAGCGGAACAAGAGCAGCTTAAGCCCATCCAGTCTGAGCAGCATACTCGATCAACCATGCGGAATTCATGGTACCCCTAGAAGGGCGGCCAAGCATACCAATAGAGAATGCCGGATCCTCCAAGCAAAACGGCCGGTCGCGTGCCGGAAACAATGAAGGGAGGTTCCAAACAAAGAAAGACCGATCAAACATGGCGAGGTCAAAGGAATATCCCCCCAAAAATACGGCCGATCGTCTCTGACCACATCGACCGCCCGGACAACGTCAGCCATAGAAATTTTATTGCACTCACTATCAACCCAATAGCTTGGGCGATCCATCTCACACGAACCCCCACGGGCATAAACCTATCAACAACATCTCCTCAAAGATGCAAGGTGCAAAGGCCAAGTTTTAACTGGCCCACCATACTAATGGTTGTCTTCGGATCACCAAACAAATACCACGCCAAAGAATAAGTCTTCGACATTGTCCCCCCTATACAGTAATTACCACCTACTACCGGGACGAACCACGTTGGCTAGATTCAACGGGGTACAACATTAGGCCAGTCCCGTGTGACATAGTCACAATTATGGGCAAGGCCGAACTCCATCCTCAGAGTGGAAATCCTACCGCTGCTGGAATAGCGAGTCGTGCCTGTTTATCAAATTTTGGTTCGGCAGCCAACTACCCGGACACCAACTGAGGAGTCCGAGCTACTTTATGGCATGATAGCCTGGTTCAGCCAAGCTCCGATCAGGCACCCGCGGTTCCACCACAGGACATGCAACTGCCCTTAAGCATTTGTCTTTACAGACTAACCTTGGCGCAGAATAGGATTGGCGACGTGGAATCAACTCGGACGCACAAGGCAGGAGCACATAAGTAACCCCCCCCAAGGGAGGCAGTAAGGATACAATTTGGATCCACATGCAGCCTCCTCCCGTTCGGCCACGACAGGTTCTGCCAAAAACACCTCTTTTATAATTATAACCCGTACTCATATGCATAGACATGTCACTCTACTACAATGAGTAGACTTAAATAACACTTACTGGCCGTCGTTCCTCATTGACGCCTTTCTGTCATAAACAGCACCCACGCCTCGTGTTATACCCCAATATGCCAGGGGCTTCATAATATTTATGATATGGCAATAAAGTCCGACCACCTTTTCGGTCGCTCGTCACCCCGAACTTATAGCACTGTATGCATCAGCTCTGAATCATGTCTTGGGTCATTAGTTGGGTTTGCCCGGTTCCCATGTTTTGGTACCTTACGTTCCGCTCTATCGGCTAAGGTAGCACTGGGAGAACTACTGCGATTGTGTCCCGGTTCTTCTGGACGAGCACCTCAGTAGAGAAAGCCGAAAATTGACTGTCATGATACGGCGAGAGCTGGTCGCTGTTCGAGAAGTTGTAAAATCTTTAAAGACTTATTCTGCATAATGCCATTATAAATGCAAAGTGTGATGGATTGGCCTTTCGATCAGGCATCGATAGAGCCCCTAGTGCGGTCTTACGAACACCAGGGGTTGCGCCGACCATACTCGAATTCCTATGGCTAAGTTAGAGTGATAAAGCCCTATAGACTGATTGACTGGTTCGCGGTGAGTAACACCTCCTTAAAAGGACCCAACAATGGGATAAAGAGTGTTCAGGTATGTCCCGAACACCCCCGTACTTTTTACGAGGGAGCAGAAGCCGACGACTGGCCAACTCTCAGGATTTATATACACTAAACAACCGCACATGAAGAACAAAAAGTTCACATAAACAGGCAATAAATAATAAAAGTGTCATTATCCCGCATTACAAAGAATGGCACGAGTGCCTTCAGGGAAATATAGTGTCTTTGGTACACTGATCCGCCACAAGGCGGGCTCCTTTCAGGACACCCTCATAGCCCAACTCGGGCTTGCGATGCCCCATACCCTCCGGTGGTCCCTCAGTCATCAACTTCTCAGCATCAAGCTTCCCCCAGTGCACCTTCGCACGGGTAAACGCCATGCGTGCACCCTCTATGCAGACCGATCTCTTAATGACATAAAGCCGAGGGCAAGCTCCAACAATCCACTTCACGAGTCAGAAGTAACTGCTTGGAATTGGCTCCGCGGGCTACAGCCGGACAACCAAGTCCTTCATGGCCAGTTCGGCCGCCTAGTGTAGTTCGACCAACTGCTTCAGCTGATCGATAAAGGGCACCAGATTATTCGGCACCGAATACTGCGACCAGAAATGCTTCTCCGCAGACTTCTTCTCCTCAGTCTGGTAGAATTGGGCAGCATCTGATATGCTGCGTGGCAGATCCGCAAATGCCCCTGGAGAAACAAGAATTCAGCTTGTCTCTTAGAGTTCCTCCCATTACGATGTAAAAATGGCCTCGAGTATAGAAGGCCTTACCAGCCACAACCTTCCGGGCCTCTTGAATGTCCTTCAGAGCACCTCGGGCTCCTTCGCGAGCATCCTCTGCAGCTTGGAGAGCAAGAGTGAGTTCAAATTATTTCCCTACCAGACTCTGCTCCTAGGCCTCGCTTTTATTCACGGCCTCCTGGAGCTCTCGCTCAGCCTCAATGACCCTGGCCTCGTGCTTCTCACGAAGAGCCTGTTCGGCGGCAGCCTTATTGTCGGCTTTGGCCACAACCTTCTTTAGTGCCTCAATTTTGGCACTCGCCCCTAGAGCATACAATACAAATATTTTCGTCAGGCACAACTTATAATTCGTGCTCAACTTAGCACAAGGTTTCGACATTTCTCCTCCAACTGCTCTTCACACGGCCAAGTTCCTCTTCGGCCCATTCCAGACGCTGCTTTAGTTCGAACACCTCCGCACTATGAGCGGCGGTCGTCTCTGCGGACGCCTATTTTCAAACAAAGGGATACACGTCATTAACCGAGTCTCCTGCAAAGCGGATGATTTGATCCCCTATCCGGTTTTCTCTCCCTTTCGCTGGACAGTGCATCAGGGGCTACTACTCATACTGTGATAATCTCCAAAAGGTTTCTAAGAACATACCTCAAAGCCCTTTATAAGGCTAAGGCAGGACTCATTTAGTCCACTCTCGGTGGACTGAATCTTTTCAATCACCGCATCCATGAGGGTGCGATGCTCATCGACGATGGACGCACTCTTTAGTGCCGTCGATAGGCCGCCCGACAGTTTTGCATGGACAGAGGTCGCTGGCGGAGCAGGAGGGCCTTCCCCCACCAAAGGTAGCTGCTCGCCCGATCCTGGAGCCCTAAAAGTCTCCAGGACCGTGTCCGGCCGCGGGCCGAATCCAACATTGCCCCCGCCGTCGACAAACATGGGAGCCGCTGCTCCCATGTGTCCGGCCCCAGGGATATGCTCCCCCTGGTCAGGGCCCCGCTGATACGAAACCTCAGTGTCGCACCTAAGCTCCGGGGAAGGGCCCTCCAGAGGCGTCTCGCTCGCCAGGGCATCGGAGCTTAGCGAATCCTCCGATGAGGACTGTCCGGCGTGGGACCTCTCCGGGCTGTACAAAATGTGGCGACAGTTAAAACTACTACATCCTAATGACCTCAGGCACGTAGGTGTGTGCGGGTTTCGTATACTTACGACTTTACCAGGCGCTGGGCCCTGGGATCCCACTCCGGGCTGCTATCAACAGCCATGGTGGACGCCTCGGGGAGGGGACCTTTCCCCCTCTTCGGTGATTGGACCTCCAGGGATGAGGAAGCCGTCCTTTTCTTCCCTCCCCCTACGGGGGACTCGTCTTCTTCCTCCTCCTCTTCATCTTCGGAGGGGATATGGTCGTGGGAGTCTTCGGATTTTGTGTCCGAAGCATCGCGACGACGGAGGCCACTCCGGGTCTTCTTGACCTTCTCGAAGACCTCTTTCTTCGGCGCCTTGTAAGGTGCTGGGACCAACATCTTTGTCAGAAGAGGTCCGGCCGGTTCCTCCGGCAGTGGGGCTGGACAGTATATCCGCTCCACATTTCTCATCCATTCCAGGATTATTATAGAAAACATGATAAAGTTGTCTCCCTCAGGACACATCAGCTAAAACATGGATGGACATGGCACAACGATGACTTACCGGACTCGCAGAACGGGATAATTGATACCCGCGGTCCTCGGCGGAGCCCGGCCATGGTTTGCCGGACTTGAAGAGCACCTTCCAGATGTCCTTGTGGGAAGAGCCATAGAGATCCCATAGCGTCTGGTGTTCGTCCGAGTCGTATTTCCACAAACTGCAGGCTCGACGCTGGCAGGGGAGAACCATGCGAACTAACATCACCTAGACTATGTTGACGAGTTTGACATCCTTGTTGACCACGCTCTGGACGCCCGTTTGGAGCATCGACAACTCGTCGGATGAGGACCAGTTCAGGCCCTTCTCGGGCCAGGACGTGAGCCACAGTGGGGCTCCGGATCTGAATTCGGGAGCAGTAGCCCACTTTTTACCGCGCGGTTTGGTGATATAGAACCACTGCTGCTGCCACTCCTTGACGGAATCATTGAAGGCGCGGTCGGCCATACGACCTTGGGATCTTGATCACCATGGCACCGCCGTATTCGGCATGCTCACCATTCACCACCTTGGGCTTTAAGTTGAAGATTTTCAGCCATAAACCAAAATGGGGCAAAATACGAAGAAAAGCCTCACACACGACAATGAACGTCGAGATGTTAAGGAAAGAATTGGGGGAAAGGTCATGGAAATCTATTCCGTAATAATGCATGATGCCGCGAACAAATGGGTGGAGGGGAAACGTGAGCCCGCGGACAAAATGAGGAAGGAACACGACCCTCTCGTGGGGCTCCGGAGTGGGGACGATCTATCCTGCCGGTGGAAGACGATGGCCGATTTCCTTGGCCAAGTACCCGGCCTCTCGGAGCTTTTTGATATCCTTCTCTCGGATGGTAGAGGCCATCCATTTGCCTCCAGCTCCAGATCCGGACATCTTCGAAATCTCTCTCTTCGGTGGAGAAGAAGAGTGCTTGGGCGCTAGGGCTCGAGCAGAAGGGAATGGACTAGCGAAAGGAAAAGGCGTGGGCAAAAAAAGGAAGAGATCTTATCTGTTTATAGAGGCAGTAAAAAGCTTTTGCGCCTCCCCACTGGCCTGGTGGAACCCGCTCGTTCCCCACTCGCCGCAATTGACGATGCGGTTGGACTACCCGTACCCGTATTGATGAGAATCCCGTGATACGGGGACACGTTCTCTGCTTCGGCAAGACATGTAGAGGAAACTGCCTCGCAATATGCGTTGTGGCTGGTTGTGGGAAAACGGTTCGAATAATAACCCGACCATAGTGTCGTGTCATGTTGTCAGCAGATTACATTTGTGAAATATCATTCTCTCTACGGTGGTATGTGAAGATCATCTTGCAGATCCGGACACGGTTTAAGTGTTCGATAATTACTTTAGAGTATTCGGAGATGGAACCCGCCTTGCAATGCCGAAGACAAAACTGCGTGCCAGACTCATCGTCATTGAAGCCTGGTTCAGGGGCTACCGAGGAACTCCTGGATTAGGGGGTATCCGGACAGCCGGACTATATACTTTGGCCGGACTGTTGGACTGTGAAGATACAAGACTCAAGACTTCTTCCCGTATCCGGATGGGACTCTCCTTTGCGTGGAAGACAAGCTTGGCGATTCGGATATTATATTTCCTTCCTTGTAACCGACTCCATGTAAACCCTAGCCCTCTCCGGTGTCTATATAAACCGGAGAGTTTAGTCCGTATGAGGACGATCACAACATTCATAATCATCATAGGCTAGCTTCTAGGGTTTAGCCTCTATGATCTCGTGGTAGATCAACTCTTGTAACACTCATATCATCAATATCAATCAAGCAAGAAGTAGGGTTTTACCTCCATCGAGAGGGCCCAAACCCGGGTAAACATTGTGTCCCTTACCTCCTGTTACCATTGGCCTTAGATGCACAGATCGGGACCCCCTACACAAGATCCGCCGGTTTTGAAACCGACAGCAGGTGACGAGCATTGGTGTCAAGCTCAGAGATGTTCTGCTATCTTTTCAGTTTTATCATGTCGGTCTTTACATGACTTGTACCTTGTTCTTTATAATATGAATGAGACATGTATTACCATGCAAAAAAACGTGCTAAGGTGTCCGCTTTCCAGCCAGCCTCGTCAGTGCGGTGTATCATGGCTAAGGAACGATCTCGGATGCCGGGGTTGCAACCCTGGTGCTGGATGCTGGGGAGCTAGTGCGCGGAGCTCGCGGCTGAGGCATTGTCCGGTGACCATGGTCGTGTGGGCGACATGGTGGTCGGGGTGTGTTGTTCGGTGATGGTGGTGCGGTGTCCATACCACAATTCGATGACGGTGAGTGTTGGCCGGGGCGAAAATCCGCCCTGACTTGTCAGGCCGGCTACGGCAGCGTTCTAGCATTGTCCCCTTCCCGAAGACGTCATCACAGTCTCTCATTCATTGTCATGGTGCTCTAGGGAAAACCCTGATCATTGGATTGGGCGGTGGCGGCGCACCGGAGTCGTTCCCTTCCTAAAGGTGTTGCCTTGGAGCTCATGGTTCATCATGCACGGCTTCATCTCACTGTGGTGGCTTGTTCAGGATTGAGGGCCCCGATGACTCCATTGTAGTGCTTAGTGTTTCACCTGATGTTTGCTTGGTGTTTTTTGGGGTGGTCTTGTTGTTTTCAGTGACTTTGTATCCAACCTTGGGTGTGTGATTTGTGGTGATGTGTGCTTCC
>LT934114.1:68115354-68150722 GCA_900231445.1 Triticum turgidum subsp. durum | reverse complement strand
CATAGTAAAAAAAATTGACATGGTAGGTGGGCAAACAATATATATTTTATACATGAGAAAAATCAATATATAGTGATGCTAAAAGGTTGATTAATAATGGCACGACATCAACCTTGCATGACTGATCTTGCTCAGCATCGTACCTACGGGCCTTAGATTTTCAAGCTAATTGGCACCAAGTATACGTTACACAAAATTGAACTACAATATTGTAATTGCATTGTTGTAAGAACACAAAGTGTGCATCTTGTTTACAAAGTAAAAGGGTTTTTTAGTATAGAAAATAGACAGTAGGTGGACGTTTACAAGACTACCCTAAAGGGTTTACAAATAGGCAGAAGACAAAGGATGATGACTCCAAGTTCATGCTCACAGAGAAAAGCAATCATGAAGTATGCAAGGTTACAAGTCAGATCGTGTTGAAACTGAACAACTTGATAATCTTTGTCCAGTTCATCGTCATTGTTATAATGCGATTGTATGTAACATGTAGTGACTACAATGGGTTTTAGTGGGAATACTATGTTTTCTGTGTGACTTGTAATGTGATGTATGCATGTATTGCAATTTTAATCTATACATATGGATGCATGTTTTAATGCATGCAATGCATATTCAACTATTGATATAATATAATGTGACGTGTCGTTGCAGCAAAAAAGGAAAAAAAGAATTGGCCTGGGAGGTTGCAAGTGGAGGGCGTCTAAAGGTGTACGCCACTACTAGTGTTGTGGCGGGTGGAAGGGCTGGCCCGTCACTGGTAACATGTTAGCAGTGGCAGGAGAACAGTGACGGGCGCCCTCCACAGCCACGCCCGCTACTAGTAGTAGGCCTTTTTGGCCCACCACTGCTAGACTGTTTTGCAGTAGTGCTTGTTCCCTCGAATCTCCCACCAACCACTAGATTGTGCCACTCCAGTGAGGGTGTGGGATTTCTTTAGCCTGGATTGAACATACCTCGACCCCAATCTAGGCTTCTCTCATTGTTGATCACACCCCACCACTCGCCCCCTCCTCCACCGATGATCTCGACTTGCTCTCCCGATGCTTAAGATGACTAATGATGTTGTCCCCCCCCTTGCAGCCGCCGGAGAGGAGGAAGGAGAAGTCCCGGCCCTTCCCAGCGCAAGAGAAGACACATGCTTGATCTGGGAGCGAGAGTCTAATGAGGATGGAGAACTTACCAGAGCATTGTGAGTATGTTCTTGACGCAAAGGCATCACTCTTTCGACTCGCTCTTCTAGTCAACGGGGATGCCAGATGTAATCGTGCAAGTGCATTAGACTACTCACATTGGGAGTAACATAGGTAGTAACATCACACATATCTAGATAAAATAGATATGTGGCAAGCAATAAATGAAGAAAGAGAGGAAAGTGGTAACATAGCTAGTTACTAGTAGTATGAGTAACATCCCGTATATCATGGCAAGATGAGTCTATAGCCTAATAAATGATGTGTTGCATGTTACCACACATATGTTACTCCCCACTATAGAGGTAGTAAGAGCAACTCTAGCAGACCCCGCAAAAGCCCCCGACCCGCAAAATAAGCGCCAAAATGCGGGTTGGCGCGGAAAATTCCGCCCGAACAGATCCCGCAAACGCGGCCGTCCCGCAAAAAATTTTGACGGGCGCGGAAAAACTCGGCCCCAACCCGCGTATTCACGGGTTTCCGCCTCGCCCCTGCGGTGCCCCGTATCGAAGTGAAGCATTTGGCCGGAGGGACATTTCAGCCCACGCCCCTTTCTCCACCTCCTTCCGCCGCCACCCGCCACAGGTTCCGCCCGTCCGCCGCCGCCGATTTCGGCCAAATATGCGGGCAGAATCACGCCGGCGGGGCCTTTTGCACCCTTTACAACCGCAAGGCCGCACCGCCCCCGCGGATCCGGCGAGAAGATCCGCCCCTCGTCGCTGTCGCCGCTGGGGATCGACCGCCCTTGAGATGCCCCTCGTTGTTGTCGGTTAGTGTTATTTTGCTTCGTGTCGATGGAATTGAGCCCGGTTGGTTGACGCGGCGTGTGCTTTCTTGTTCATGTAGATGGAATTGACCCCGTGCGAGAAGTTTCTGCTCTCCGATTCGTCTGCTTCGGATGACTTGGATGTTGAGATGATGCTCCCAAACTTTCGGCAGCAAACATTAGTGATGGCTCTTGCCGTCAAGGAGCACGAAGATGAGAACCGAAAGAGGCGGCGAGGATTGATCGTCGGGCGTCTTTGCATCCCTCGAAAACACCATCTCAGCAACGGGATATTGATGCAAGACTATCGCGCAGAGAATCCAACGTATCGACCACACCTCTTCCGGAGAAAGTACCGAATGCGCCGATCCCTCTTTGTTACAATTGTTCAAGCTTGCGAGGCCAATTGTCGGTATTTTACGCAAAGAAGAAATGCTGCCGGCTTGAAGGGATTTAGTGCATATCAAAAAAACTCGGCAGCTATGAGGGTGATTGCGTATAGCTTCTGGCTGATTATGCCGATGAGTATCTTCGCATTGGTGAAGATACAACAATTGAGTCGGTTTGTAGATTTGCCAAAGTGATCATCCGTGTCTTTGGTCCCGAATATCTTCGGGCACCGAACGAGGATGACACAAAGAAATTGATGGCATCTAATGAGAGGAGACGTTGGCCTGGCATGCTAGGTAGAATTGATTTGCATTGGACATGGAAAAATTGCCCGAAGGCATGGCAGGGAATGTACTGTGGCAAGTACTGTGATGCAACAATTGTGCTAGAGGCCGTAGCATCCGAGGATTTATGGATTTGGCATTGCTTCTTTGTATGTCGGTCACTCTCAATGATATTAATGTGTTGCAACGGTCTCATTTGTTTGCTAGACTTACTAGTGATGATGCTCCTGCTTACAACTACACTATCAATGGGCATGAATACATAAAAGGGTACTATCTTGCAGATGGTATATACCCTCCTTGGTGCACATTTGTCAAGAGCATCAAAGAACCCAAGACTAAAATACAATGTGAGTTCGCAGGAGTGCAAGAGGCAGCCCGAAAAGACATTGAAAGAACATTCGGGTTTTGCAATCTAGGTTTGCCATTGTTCGTGGTCGTGCTCGTTTTTGGGACAAGCGGACCTTGAAGAACATCGTGACATGCTATGTTATTCTTCACAACATGATTCTTGAAGATGAGATAGGCATGAACTTGGAATTCTTCTAGGACAATATGTGCAGCCGTGTCAAACCAGCTAGAGACCCTAACCGCATTAGAGCTTTTCTTCAAACATACAAGGAGATTGAAAATGCAAACACCCACTTTCAGCTTCAGGAGGATCTCATTGAGCACCATTGACAAAGGACTGAACAGTAGCAAACTCATTTTTAATATTTGTATTTGTATTTGTATTCGGGACCAGTTTTGTATTGAATTATTTGTATTTGTATTTGCTGATTTGAATAATTATTCGTAATATGTATGATTGTTGTATTGTGTTGGTATTGATAATTGGTGTGGTATTGATATATTTGCGGACCGGTGGGATGCGGGATGCAGCAGGTGCAAGAGCAGACCCCGCAAAGCCGACCCATAAAAAAGTATATTCCACGAATATCCTTTTATACGGGTCCGTTTGGGGGGTTTGCCTCTGCGGCCGTCCGCGCCGGCCTGCAAAAACGTTTTTTCGTGAACTACAAACGCGTTTTGCGGGCCGGCGGGATGCGGGGTCTGCTAGAGTTGCTCTAACATAGACTAGTAACATGCGCATGCGAAAATGCATAGGAGCTCTCGGGTGCTACGACACCTATGTTCAAAAATAATTTAGTAATTCAAAAAGTCAAAAAATCCCGAAACTTTTTATGGAATCAAACATGACCAAGTATTGCACTCGTATAAAAAGATTAAATAGGGAATGACTTTTATTGTATCCAGGGTCAAAGATTTCCTAAAAAATTCTAGATAGAAGTACTATTCATGCTATATTGTTGTCATAAATTTATTTTTTTGCCCTGAAGTCAACGAGAACCATTCCTTGGCCAAACTTTTTATATGAGTACAATGCCTAGTCATATTTGGTTCAAAAATATATCTAGAATTTTCTTTTGACTTTTTCTTGAATTATTAAATTATTTTTGAATATAGGGGGGTGGAGCACCCGAGAACTCCTAATCCGCTTCCCATAAGCATGTTACTAGTTTATGTTACTATCGTTTATGTTACTATCCATTGTGGCTAGTCTTAGGGAGCGAGCGAATTTGACACGGCGTTGCCACTTGGTCCTTGCATCGCGCGGCATCTTGCGGACGATTATTGCGTTCGCTCAGAAAATATTGTGAACTCACGTCAGTTGTGTAGCATTTAGGTAAAATTATGAGATAAAACATTGGGGTGTATATATACACCGTGCAGCCACAGTAACAGGGTTGCTAGTATTGTTTTGGGAAGAACGGGGTGTCGCAAATAGGTACTGCAGATTACTAATTAGGTTCGCATTAGTAGTAAGCGAACAACACTGGGGTGGTGGCGCAGTTTGCTCTCTTGACAACTTGGGTCGTCATGCAATCATCTGATCTTCAGATGCCACGAGCAACTCTGAACTTTGTTCTTTTTTGCCCCTCTTTTTTGCTCCTGGATCTAACTAGTTTCTTCTACAAAAGAGTATTCACGAGCTTACTCTTGAACTTTGTTTTTCTCCTGGATTTAACTAAGTTTCTTCTACAACAACCATGGATGGATGTCACGACTCACAATGAGCTGAGTGCATGGCTAGCTATAACATAGTCGTATTACGCCTGTCTGGAGAGCATGGCGGACAGGGCGAGCGCCGCGAAGGCGAGGAAGCCCAGGACGATGGACGCGGCGATGGCGTCCGTGAAGACGTTGACCACCGCCGACCTCATGCGGATCGTGATCGGGAGAGCCGCCGCCGACGCCGTCACCAGCAGATACGCCACCGCCTGCATTCATCCAGATCATGGGAATATTTCAACTTGCATGACACATGCATAGAGGCTCGGCTAAGTAAACACAATCCATAAGCTAGTCATAAGTCACCGCACACGGAAGCTGCATCTAAAATGGTCACGTGGTGCACTGGCCTAGGCAAGATTCGTTGCAACTTCACCTGATCGCCGGCGAAATCAAGGAAGCTCGCGTGGGCGTCGCCGCGGCGCATCCGGCCGAAGTTCTTCAACGCCTGCGCCGCAGAGTACACGAACGCGACCACGGACACCCCGAGAAGATACCTAGCAAATCAAGCATGCAAAGCGACCGCCCAGCCCATGATCAACAGTTGAACACCATGCACACAGACAGGAACGGCAAGCTAGAGATGACGCGCACGCGCACCTGTACTCCTGGTAGCGGATGAAGTCCATCCAGTCCCCGTGGCGGCAGGACGCGACGAGCGCCATGGCCACGAAGGACAGCAGCGCGGCGCCGGCGCGCAGCACGAGGACGATCCCATTGAGCACCTGCGCCTGGTCGCCGCCGCCGTCGTTGTGCTCCTGGCGCGCCCTGTCCCTGCTAGGCGTCAGGGGCGTCGTCGCCGTGGCAACGGGCGCCCTTGGGCCGCCGCCCAGCGAGGCGTGCGGCGACTTGGGCTTGACGGCTGCCGGGGCCGGCTCCGGTTGTGGGGAGAAAGGCGGTGGGGGCGGCGGGGACTTGGCAACGTAGTATTCGGAGTCCGGGGACGCGGCGTGCAGCTGCATAGCCATGATGCCTTAGCACGTAAGGGAACGAACAGACGGACGGACGATGGAGGAGCGTGTATAGAACTATTGATGTCTCGCTCGCATGCATTGCATTATTTGCGCTTTGCGAAAGCTGGGCGGGGCGGGTGATTAAAGGGGCCGCCGGTCGAGGGATTAAAGCCGGGAGAAGAAAGTGAGGGTGGTGGCTGTGGCTGTGGCCGTGACATGGCGCGCACTAGCTTTGGCTGGCTAGATTGTTCAGCTGGCTAAGCAATGGACTGGGGAGGGAAGGAAATAATTTGAAATGTGTGGAACCAACATGATGAACAAAAGGGGTATTGCTTAACGGGGTATGTAATCGTTCAAGAAAGCAGCTCGCTATTAACGAGCGTACTTGCGTGGCACGCTGAGAAATCGATGGAATTATTATGTCCATTGTTAACACTACTAAACATACGGTCTCTGTTGCGTCCTTGTCGATCGAGAGAAATCGAATCATGGAGTGGATTGATCACCTTCCCAGTGCTACTCTTTACTCTTCTGTGTGATATGATCTTAAGTGTGTGTACAGTGATGCTATCTTACCAAAAAGGCGTTCGCTCCGCTTTATATATAAAGCCACGATCAATCAACAACCCGATACAAACGCACGCCATCACAACACACGCACACACCCAAGCATGATACATCGGTGCTGAGCAAGGCAACACCATCCCTAGCACTACCACCGAGAAGAGATGAAGCTGCATACGACGAACCGTGGGTTTCAAGGCGGCGCCTTCAGGAAGGATACGACACCGGAGCGCCGCCACGCCCAATCCGAGGATCAAAGTTTCCCCCAGAACCGCAGGACGGGCAATGAGAGCCACAACGACGCCTTCAAGAAGGGAACAAGCTTCGCCGCCGCCGGTCCATCCGAAGATAGAACAGGTTTTCACTCCGGCCAAAACTCACCGCCACCGGACGCCGCACCCCGGTGACCATGCCACCCACATGGCCATGGCCACCGGGCAGCACCACGCCACGGCCTCTGCCCGAGAGCACGCGCAACCACCACCAGGGCCACCTCCCCGGCGTTCAAGACTTTGACACCACCTCACCCGAGACCTGCCGCTACCCCAACCAAAGAGATGGGCGGAAAGGTCCCCCCTTTCGCACCTCTGGGCGACCCCCAATGCCGAGACCAATAGGCCGGCCACAACTGGCCTCCATCGACCCATCCTGCAACACCGGGCGCGAGGCGAGCTCGGTCTTGCAACACCGTGCGCGAGACGAGGTCGGTCCTGCTACAGTGTGCGCGAGACGAGCTCAGTCCTGCGGCACTGTGCGCGAGACGAGCTTGGTCCTGCGCATCGGGCGCGAGATGAGCGATGGACCGCAACTGGGAGGAGGCTAGCCCTTCGACGGACATAGCGTGCGGACGACAAGGAGGGGGGTCGAAGGCCGACACAACCCGCCTACGGACAAGCCTACGCCAGGACATGCGAACCGCTGCTGTAGCCGACTTGCCAAGCCACTATGTAGCAGCCACCCTGGGCCACTGCCCAACCCGCGCCGCCCAGCGAGCTCTCGGCGTCGGAGCCGCCGGGCACGCACCCGCGCATCCCGCCACCCCCATGCACCCACCCCCGAACATCACACCAACACCGGAAGGATGGAAAAGCCCCACCTTGAAGCCCTTGGCCGCCGATGAACCAGCCCGCTGCAGGCCACGAGCGGCACCGCCAGCCACCGGGGAGGCTGGATCTGGTGCTCAACATGTGGGATTGATGCAGGCACCGAGGGAGGAGGCACCAGAGATGACAAGGGAGGGATCCCCCGCCGCCCGATCCGCCAGGCCCAGCCACGGCGTGCACCGCCGCCCACAGCCCTTCGCACCACCACCAGAGGGCCGCCGCCCCGACAGCTCCCGCGGTCGCGCCCCGTACTCGGTGTCGCGCCACCCCCGACGGTCCCGGCCCGCGCCGCACACCACCAAAGAGGGGGAAGAAGAGAGACCCGCCGCCACCAACGTTGGAGGGGCTTCGCCCACCAACGCGCCACCGGCGGCGGCGAGGGGAGGGAGGGAGAGGTGGGGGAGATGGGCTAGGTGCTAGGGTTTCCTCCCTGGGCGCCCGCGGGAGTGCCACGGGAGAGGAGGAGAGAAGGAGAGACTCGCTTTCGTTTCAAGGAACGTGATGCTATCTTAGGAGTTTCACATAGGATAAATGTTGAGATGGAGGAGAGAGGAATGATACTTCTCCAACATATCTATAATTTTTGATTGTTCCATGCTATTATATATTCTGTTTTGGATGTTTAATGGGCTTTATTATACACTTTATTATTATTATTGGGACTAACCTACTAACCCAAGGCCCAGTGCAAATTGCTACTTTTTTTGCCTATTTCAGTGTTTCGCAGAAAAAGAGTATCAAACCGAGTCCAAACGGAATGAAACCTTCGGGAGATTTATTTTTGAAACAAGCGTGATCCAGAGGACTTGGAGTGGACATCAAGAAATCAACGAGGAGGCGGCGAGGCAGGGAGGCGCGCCTGCCCCTGGGCGCGCCCCCCACCCTCGTGGGCCCCTCATGGCTCCACCGACCTACTTCTTCCTGCTATATATACCTACGTACCCCAAAACCAACCAGGAGCACCACGAAAACCTATTTCCACCGTCGCAACCTTCTATATCCATGAGATCCCAACTTGGGCCTTTTCCAGCGCTCCGCCGGAGGGGGCTTCGATCACGGAGGGCTTCTACATCAACACCATAGCCTCTCCGATGATGTGTGAGTAGTTTACCACAGACCTTCGGGTCCATACTTATTAGCTAGATGGCTTCTTCTCTCTATTTGGATCTCAATACAAAGTTCTCCTCGATCTTCTTGGAGATCTATTCGATGTAACTCTTTTTGCGGTGTGTTTGTCGAGATCCGATGAATTGTGGGTTTATGATCAAGATTATCTATGAACAATATTTGAATCTTCTCTGATTTCTTTTATGTATGATTGGTTATCTTTGCAAGTCTTTTCGAATTGTCAGTTTGGTTTGGCCTACTAGATTGATCTTTCTTGCAATGGAAGAAGTGCTTAGCTTGGGTTCAATCATGTGGTGCTCGATCCCAGTGACAGTAGGGGAAAAGACACATATTGTATTGTTGCCATCCAGGATAAAAAGATGGGGTTTATATCATATTGCTTGAGTTTATCCCTCTAAATCATGTCATCTTGCCTAATGTGTTACTCTGTTCTCATGAACTTAATACTCTAGATGCATGCTGGATAGCGGTCGATGTGTGGAGTAATAGTAGTAGATGCAGGCAGGAGTCGGTCTACTTTTTGCGGACGTGATGCCTATATACATGATCATGCCTAGATATTCTGATAATTATGCACTTTTCTATTAATTGCTCGACAGTAATTTGTTCACCCACCGTAATACTTATGCTATCTTGAGAGAAGCCACTAGTGAAACTATGGCCCCCGGGTCTATCTTCCATCATATTAATCTGTTCTCAACGAGCTATTTTTGTTGCCATTTATTTTGCAATCTTTACTTTCAATCTTTATCATAAAAAATACCAAAAATATTATCTTATCATCTCTATCAGATCTCACTTTTGCAAGTGGCCGTGAAGGGATTGACAACCCCTTTATCACATTGGTTGCAAGGTTCTTATTTGTTTGTTTGTGTAGGTACGAGGGACTTGCGTGTGGCCTCCTACTGGATTGATACCTTGGTTCTCAAAGACTAAGGGAAATACTTACGCTACTTTGCTGCATCACCCTTTCCTTTTCAAGGGAAAAACCAACGCATGCTCAAGAGGTAGCAAGAAGGATTTGTGGCGCCGTTGCCGGGGAGTCTACGCATAAGCTAAGACATACCAAGTACCCATCATAAACTCTTATCCCTCGCATTACATTATTTTCCATTTGCCTCTTTTCCTCTCCCCCACTTCACCCTTGCCGTTTTATTCGCCCTTTTTTCCGTTCGCGTCTTATTCGCTTGCTTCATCGTTATGGCTAGTCCTTTAGCCGCACCTTTGTCTCCCGAGTTTGAAGTTCTTCACTTCAAACAAAGACAAGGAGAAAACTTAAAAGATGCTTGGTATACGATGATGGAATCCTATCATAGTTGCACCCTAGAGGTAAATTTTAGAATCTGGCTTCACAATTTTTATGTTGGATTAAATATGTCCCACAGACAACTCTTGGATTGCAATGCCAAGGGGAATTTTATCGAAATTGATCCAAGTATTGCACTTGAAATTATAGAGGGAATAGTGGGAACACTACCTCAACAAAAAGGGCCACATCACTCCCAGGAAGAAACACAAGTTTTTGTGAAGATTTGCGAAGTAACGAAAATTTTACAAAAATCTCTTGAACCTCTAAAGAATGTTAGCGGAAATGTCCACCGCATGAATATATTGATTACCCTTTGCAATAAGCGGTTGGATTCTTTAGATCTAAAAATTTCCGAATATGAAGGGAAATGTAAGGAACCTCCCGGATTCAAGCGTGACTCCGCTAAAAAATCAAAAACCAAAGATGATGATACCTAGATCTATCCTTGCCTTTATGCCTAGCTAGGGGCGTTAAGCGATAGCGCTTGTTGGGAGGCAACCCAATTTTATTTTTGTTTCTTGCTTTTTGGTTCTGTTTAGGAATAAATAATCCATCTAGCTTCTGGTTAGATGTGTTTTTGTGTTTTAATTAGTGTTTGTGCCAAGTAAAACCTTTAGGATAACCTACGGTGATAGTTATTTGATCTTGCTGTAAAAAAATAGAAACTTTGCGTGCAAGAGATTTGTTTTCATAAATCACAGAAACGTACTTTTCAGTTGATTCTTGTTGCAGTAGATTAATAAACAAATTACCCAGGACTTCCTAATTTGGTAGCATGTTTTAGCTTCTAGAAGATTGCGTTTGATACAGATTGCTACAGACTGTTCTGTTTTTGACAGGTTCTGTTTTTCTTGTGTTGTTTGCTTATTTTGATGAATCTATGGCTAGTATCGGAGGTTATGAATCATAGAGAAGTTGGAATACAGTAGGTTTAATACCAATATAAATAAAGAATGAGTTCATTACAGTACATTGAAGTGGTGTTTTGTTTTATTTCGCTAACCGAGCTCATGAGATTTTCTGTTGAGTTTTGTGTTGTAAACTTTTCAAGTTTTGGTAAAGATTTGATGGATTATGGAACAAGGAGGGGCAAGAGCCTAAGCTTGGGGATGCCCAACGCACCCCAAGGTAAAATTCAGGGACAACCAAAAGCCTAAGTTTGGGTATGCCCCGGAAGGCAGCCCCTCTTTTGTCTTCGTCCATCGGTAGCTTTACTTGGAGCTATATTTTTATTCAGCACATGATATGTGTTTTGCTTGGAGCGTCTTGTATGATTTGAGTCTTTGCTTTTTAGTTCCCCACAATCATCCTTGCTGTACACACCTTTTGGGAGAGACACACATGAATCAGAATTTAGTAGAATACTCTATGTGCTTCACTTATATCTTTTGAGCTAGATAATTTTAGTGCTTCACTTATATCTCTTTAGAGCATGGTGTTGGTTTTATTTTATAGAAATTATTGATCTCTCATGACTCACTTATATTATTTTGAGAGTCCTTTAGAACAGCATGGTAATTTTCTTTGGTTGAAATTAGTCCTAATATAATAGGCATCCAAGATGGATATAATAAAAACTTTCATATAGAGTGCATTGAATACTATGAGAAGTTTGATACTTGATGATTGTTTTGAGCTATGGAGATAGTGATATTAAAGTTGTGCTAGTTGAGTAATTGTGAAATTGAGAAATACTTGTGTTGAAGTTTGCAAGTCCCATAGCATGCACGTATGGTAGAGGCTGTGTAACAAATTTGAAACATGAAGTGTTCTTTAAGTGTCATCCTTTGTGTGGTGGTCGGGATCACGCGATGCTTAACTCCTACCAACCCTTCCCCTAGGAGCATGCGTGTAGTGCTTGGTTTTGATGACTTGTAGATTTTTGCAATAAGTATGTGAGTTCTTTATGACTAATGTTCAGTCCATGGATTATGTGCACTCTCACCTTCCATCATTGCTAGCCTCTTCGGTACCGTGCATTGCCCTTTCTCACCTTGAGAGTTGGTGCAAACTTCTCCGGTGCATCCAAACCCCGTGATATGATACGCTCTATCACACATAAACCTCCTTATATCTTCCTCAAAACAGCCACCATACCTACCTACTATGGAATTTCCATAGCCATTCCGAGATATATTGCCATGCAACTTTCCACCATTCCGTTTATTATGACACGCTTCATCATTGTCATATTGCCATGCATGATCATGTAGTTGACATCGTATTTGTGGCAAAGCCACCATGCACATTATCATACATGTCACTCTTGATTCATTGCCTATCTCGGTACACCGCTGGAGGCATTGATATAGAGTCATATTTTTTTCTAGTATCGAGTTGTAATCATTGAGTTGTGAATAAATAGAACTGTGATGATCATCATTCATAGAGCATTGTCCCAAAAAAAGAGAGAAATGCCCAAAAAAGAAATAAAAAGGGGCAATGCTACTATTTTTTTCCATGCTTGTGCTTCAAAGCACCATGATCTTCATGATAGAGAGTCTCTTGTATTGTCACTTTCATATACTAGTGGGAATTTTTCATTATAGAACTTGGCTTGTATATTCCAACAATGGGCTTCCTCAAATGCCCTAGGTCTTTGTGAGAAAGCAAGTTGGATGCACACCCACTTAGTTCTTTTGTTGAGCTTTCATACATTTATAGCTCCAGTCCATCCGTTGCATGGCAATCCCTACTCCTTGCATTCACATCAATTGATGGCCATCTCCCTAGCCCGTTGATTAGCCGCGTCAATGTGGGACTTTCTTTTTTTGTCTTCTCCACACAACCCCCATCATCATATTCTATTCCACCCATAGTGCTATGTCCATGGCCCACGCTCATGTATTGCATGAAAGTTGAAAAAGTTTGAAAATTCTTAAGTATGAAACAATTTCTTGGCTGAAACTGGGGTTGTGCATGATTTGAATATTTTGTGTGACGAAGATGGAATATAGCCAAACTATATGATTTTGTAGGGATGACCTTACTTTGGCCATGTTATTTTGAGAAGACACGATTGTTTTGTTAGTATGCTTGAAGTATTATTATTTTTATGTCAATATTAAACTTTGATCTTGAATCTTTCGGATCTGAATATCCATGCCACAATAAAGAGAATTACATCGAAGAATATGCTAGGTAGCATTCCACATCAAAAATTCTGTTTTTATCATTTACCTACTCGAGGATGAGCAGGAATTAAGCTTGGGGATGCTTGGTACGTCTCCAACGTATCTATAATTTTTGATGGTTCCATGCTATTATATATCCTGTTTTGGATGTTTAATGGACTTTATTATACACTTTATTATTATTATTGGGGCTAACCTACTAACCCAAGGCCCAGTGCAAATAGCTGTTTTTTTGCCTATTTCAGTGTTTCACAGAAAAGGAATATCAAACGGAGTCCAAATGGAATGAAACCTTCGGGAGAGTTATTTTTGGAACAAACATGATCCAGAGGACTTGGAGTGGACGTCAAGAAATCAACACGGAGGCCACGAGGCATGGAGGCGCGTCTGCCCCCCTGGGTGCACCCCCACCCTCGTGGGCCCCTCGTGGCTCCACCGACCTACTTCTTCCTCCTATATATACCTACGTACCCCGAAACAAACCAGGAGCACCACGAAAACCTATTTCCACCGCCGCAACCTTCTGTACCCGTGAGATCCCATATTGGGGCCTTTTTCGGTGCTCCGCCGAAGGGGGCATCGATCACGGAGGGCTTCTACATCAACACCATAGCCTCTTCGATGATGTGTGAGTAGTTTACCACAAACCTTCGGGTCCATACTTATTAGCTAGATGGCTTCTTACCTTTCTTTGGATCTCAATACAAAGTTCTCCTCGATCTTCTTGGAGATCTATTCGATGTAACTCTTTTTGCGGTGTGTTAGTCGAGATCCGATGAATTGTCCGTTTATGATCAAGATTATCTATGAACAATATTTGAATCTTCTCTGAATTCTTTTATGTATGATTGGTTATCTTTGCAAGTCTCTTCAAATTATCAGTTTGGTTTGGCCTACTAGATTGATCTTTCCTGCAATGGGAGAAGTGTTTAGCTTTGGGTTCAATCATGTGGTGCTCGATCCCAGTGACAGTAGGGGAAACGATATGTATTGTATTGTTGCCATCGAGGATAAAAAGATGGGGTTTATATCATATTGCTTGAGTTTATCCCTCTACATCATGTCATCTTGCCTAATGCGTTACTCTGTTCTTATGAACTTAATATTCTAGATGCATGCTGGATAGCGGTCGATGTGTGGAGTAATTGTAGTAGATGCAGGCAGGAGTCGGTCTACTTGTTGCAGCCGTGATGCCTATATACATGATCATGCCTAGATATTCTCATAATTATGCACTTTTCTATCAATTGCTCGACAGTAATTTGTTCACCCACCGTAATACTTTTTCTATCTTGAGAGAAGCCACTAGTGAAAACTATGGCCCCCGGGTCTATCTTCCATCATATTAATCTCTCGTCAACGAGCTATTTCTGTTGCCATTTTTTTAGCAACCTTTACTTTCAATCTTTATCATAAAAAGTACCAAAATATTATCTTTTGCAAGTGGTCGTGAAGGGATTGACAACCCCTTTATCGCGTTGGTTGCAAGGTTCTTATTTGTTTGTGTACGTACGAGGGACTTGCGTGTGGCCTCCTACTAGATTGATACCTTGGTTCTCAAAAACTGAGGGAAATACTTACGCTACTTTGCTGCATCACCCTTTCCTCTTCAAGGGAAAAACTAACGCATGCTCAAGAGGTAGCAATGAATCATAAGAAAAGTCTTGTCTTCTCTTTCTTATTTTATTTAAAAGATGATTTCTTAGCACAATATGTCTCACCACATTTTTAGGAATTGCTATATTTTTCAAGGATACACCCTGAGATATGTATCAATATTATAGAAGAAGAGACCAAATATGGCCAAGACAATGCCAAGAGGCTACACGATACAAACACGATGCCACGCGGAATACAACACAACCCACACCCACCAAGAAAGAAGACTCTCCTTGCACGACCTCCCGTCATGAACAATAATTCTACATCTACGAGCTGCCTACGAAGGCCCACATAAATCCCCATAACTCATCTTCTCGGCTGCCCTGATTTTCACCCGGGGTGGGCCTCATCCCTCCTAGAGATCCAATAATGACCCTCCATGATGCTATTTACGTAAATCAGGCAACAAACTTTACGTAGGCCTAGCATTACTCCGCCATGAATGTCGAGGAGGGGGTACACCGAGCTACAAAGCCGCGTCATGATCGAAGATGAGAGCTTCTGATCGAATCCACTCCAAGAAGGAATAAGCCAACACACCGCCCGCCCATAAGTGCCTAAGAGTCGGTGAGTGGAAAGCGGGACCGAATCGACCGGAAGAGGCATCGACCAAGAAGCGCCCGTGATGACGTACATAGCGCCTTGGAAGCCCATGCCCTCAACAGCGGCCAACACCGACTCCAACTAGTACCAAGGGCTGCATGTGCCACCAAGTCGACACCTTCAAGAGGGGAACAACACAGTCGCGCTGTTGGTGGGAAACGACACCTATGGGATCACGAGGATCCCTGCTGCGGTTGCGGGGCGCGGGGTTGTGAGAAGAGTAGGATTAGCAATCAGCACAAGGATCGTTTACCCAGGTTCGGGCCGTGAGGAATGCGTAAGACCCTAGTCCTGCTTTGGTGGGTGTATTGAATGCTCCTTGAGCTCTTGAACTAGCTATGGTGGCTGCGTGGTTCAAAAGAGCCGAATCCCCCTCCAGTATGCCGTGGGCCTCCTTTTATAGTCGAAAGGGGCTGCCGCAATGGCACACAGGAGATGGAAAGGCCTACAGTGCTATGAGATTATCGCTCGTATTACATGACAAGACGCATTTAATGTGTAGCTTAGGTGTCCTCTTGCTTTATCGGGGATGGGAGTGAGGCCCGTCTCGTCCGTCGCCGCTCCTCCTCGCTTCGACACACGCCCTGGCCAGCGATGCATGCGGCGTCATGTAGGCAGGCAAGCGGCTGAGGTGGCACGGTGGTGGAGCCTTCATGAAGATCAGCATGCCGCCACGCAGGTGTGTGCTGAGTTGGCCTGGAAGCTGCATGTTGCCACGCAGCTGCCTGCCCAGCTGGTTGGGTTAGCAGCTGCATGTGAACGACGATGGAGACTTGGTTGGTGTGGGCCTGGTAGTGGCCCCGCTGACGCCCTTGGCAAGGGCCTTGCCGGGTGGCCCAGCAAGGGTCTTCCCATGGCGCGCTGTCATCCCCGGCAAGGATCTTGCCAGGGGTCTTGTGGATTTCCTCGGCAAGAATCTTGTCGAGGATCGTTGCCCTCCAATCCTCATCTGATCTTGAATATTCTTTGTCTTCACAAAGATCTGCATGCCACCATGGAGGTGCCTCCCGAGCCCTGGCCCAACGTGGTTGATGGTGTTGGAGACCGTGGGTTCGAGGGTGGCTCACTCCGCTGGGGTGGGCGAGCCGCCCTGGCAAGGGGCTTGCCGGTGCTGCTGAGGCTGCCCCGGCAAGGGTCTTGCCGGGGAAACCTGCTTCATCCATCTGCTCTCTATGGTCTCGGTCATTGGTGTTGCGCTGATTGTTTCTGTGTTTGTGGCTCCGATTTACTGTCTCCGCTCTGCTAATTGTGGCTTCGGCCCATGGCTCTGACGGCCCGCACACAAGTAAGGGGTACAAAGGAGTGCCCCTACTTTAGTACACCGACAGGAGCCCCCGGGCCTGGGCCACACATAGGCGCAACGCGTTGTTGGGCCAGGCCCAAAACGTTGCGCGGGCAGGCGGGGCGGTTTTTACCATAGTATCTTTCCGTCCGCCGCGCTTCCCCACGACTTGCGTTGAATGCATGACGTGGGGGTCGCGCGCGCGGGGGTGATCGAAGCATGCTTGCGTCATCTTGCGGTGAACAGTAAAGAGGCGGCTTGCGTGTCCCTTTGAGACCGCGGGGCCGCCGCTCATTTACTGTCCTTACCTGGGAACCATCGCTCCACGCGTCCCATTACCCCATCTCCCGTGCCACGTACGCCGCATACATGACGCGAAGCGAATGACAGGCCTGCGGGATACGGGAAGACGTGCGTGCGCGGGTTGATTCCAACGCGCCTTCAACTAGGAGGGGAGGGCGGTCGACGTCCTCGCCCGTTGTCACCTTTAATGAGCCGGATTGGCCGAGACGGGCGGCCGAGTCCCGCCCCCATCTCTTTATAAAGAGGGGAGCGGGAGGAACGGCACCTCTCAGTACCTCATCATCCGCCTCTCCCCATCCCTGCTCCTTCCTCTCTTCTACCATGGCGAGAGGAAGCGCTGATGCTTCACCGATGGCGGCGAGGGTCTCTGCTCGACAACGCGTCGCTCCTCCCCAAGAACTCATAGCGGCAGAGCGGGCCGTTAAAGGGAGGGGGAGGGGGCGAGGTCGAGGCCGTCGCGGCGCTCGAGGAAGAGGAGGACGGGGCGGCAGATCAGCCTCGCCTCCGCCAGCGGCCCCTCCCCCGGTGGAGGGCCACGTCGGGGATAACCCTTACGAGTTCTTCATCAGGCTGCGCCAGCTGCCGCGCCATTGTCTTCGCCTTCCGACCCCATTTGCGCGGGAGATGGAGCTGGACCCGTTGCAGGCGCTGCGGCTGCATATGAGGGGTTGTGGGAACAGCGGCACATGGGCCGACATCGAGTTCCCCGCCCCTCACGTCATGTATCTTTGCCGAGGGTGGACGACTTTTGCCCGCATCCACAGCCTGACGGAGGGGCTCACTCTCCATTTCAAATTAATGGAGAGCGGTCTCCTCTCCGTTAAGGTCTTTGGGCACTTCGGGACTCACGTAAGGTGCTGCATGCAGTGCTCCTCTGACGATGAAGATTCCTCCTCGAGCGAGAGTGGTGAGGAGGACAGCGGCAGCGACGATGAGGGTAGCGGGCGGCAGGATGATGGGTCCAACTAAGCGTCGGGCGCCGCTCCGGGCGACACCGGCGACCCCATCATCCGTGTCGCCGGCTCCTTGAACTTCTCGGGGTCGCCTCCTTTGGCGGCTGGCGTAGGGAGGCCGGAGAAGGCGAAGAAGGCGGGTGGCGCGCCATCAAGTCGGAGTACAATGGCACCGACGCCTTCATAGCGTATTCACGGACCACTGCCTCATCTTCCAGCTCTTCCTCCGGCGCCACCATGGCCAACCCTCTCCTAGGCGACTGCTAGCATGTTCTCTTGGCGCCTTCTACTGCTCGTACCTGACCTAGGCGCTCCTTCTGCCCTTTTGCCTTCTTGTTTCATTTCCTGAGGAGAGGGACAAGAAAGGGATTACGGGCATCTTATCTTTTTTTAACTCATAAGCCCACGGGCCTTATTTAGATCTAAAACCTGTAATCTTCCTGTTCATGTTTATATTTCGTATAACTGTACCTGTATGGAACGTATTAATAGAAAAGGGGGCTTGTCGGGTCTTGTGTGTGCGTGTGGGCAAAGCCCATACCAAAGAACAAATCCTTGTTATTTTTAATATAAACACCACTGCCCAGCAGCAGGCCTTGCCGTTCCCCCACTCCTTTCGTCCATACTCACGCATTTGGCGGAGGCAGGGACGAAGTGTGGGTAGCCCTACGCTTGCTTCCTTGCCTCCGCGGCTACAACCATATTCCAAACCAAGAAGCTCTTGGGTGATAGGAACGAGGGGAGCACAGCAGCTTTGGAACAAAAATGAGGTTCCGTACGTCCCAAGTTTTGTACGGAAATGCATGACAGGGAATGGGAAAACTTATCTGAATCTGCAGCCCCCAGCAACCCTGATTCCCGTGGGTGGACCCTAGTGTCTTTAGCCCTCGGCAAGCTTGGCTTGCCAGTTCCGGAGCGCCAACTTGTTCTCTTCCTTCCACTTGGCTTGGCGGAAACATTCATGTACTCTGCGCACCAAAGAGGATAGATAGGAACAAAATGACACAAGCCCAACCTCTATGCTAGGGGTTAGTCGCCGCTAAGCACTATCAACCCTAACTGAGGGAGGGACTCAATCTAGCATGCATGCTATAACTTAGGGCACCAGCGCTTCATTTATTTATGCTCAGGGTCTACGCCTGGCTTTGTACATAGGATCACATGCCTTGCCGGCAAGGCTTGTACAAAAGGGGGCTTGCCGGGGGGCCCGGCAGCCGCACCTTATGGGTAAAACTTGCGAAGATGCTCGATGTTCCAGGAGTTGCTCACTGGAATGGCATCTTCGGTCTCTAGGCGGACTACGCCGGGCCTGGTGACTCGTGTTACCTGATAAGGGCCTTCCCACTTTCGCGTCAACTTGTTGGGATTCTTGGCCGACTGAACGTGCCGAAGAAAAAGGCTGCCTTCCTCAAAGCTCTGGGCATGAACCTTGCGTCTATGGTAGCGACGCAAGGCTTGCTGGTAGCATGCTGCTCTCACAGCCGCCCGGAGATGATCTTCCTCAAGGAACGTTGTGTCATCTTGCCGCAATCGCTCTTGCTCGAGCTCATCATAAGTGAGCACTCGAGGCGACCCATATGTGAGTTCCGTGGGGAGAACCGCTTCTGCCCCATAGACCAGGGCAAAGGGTGTCTGCCCGTTGGCTCGATTTGGCATCGTTCTGATTGACCAAAGAACCGCCGACAACTCGTCAATCCAGCGCCTTCCACTCTTGCGCAGCCTGTCAAAAGTCTTCGTTCTTAAGCCTCGCAGAACTTCAGCATTTGCTCTCTCTGCTTGGCCTTTGCACTGTGGGTGTGCCACGGAAGCAAAATAGACCTTGCTGCCGAGATCCTCAATGTACTGCATGAAGGCGTGGCTTGTGAACTGTGTGCCATTGTCGGTGATGATCCTGTTGGGTACCCCAAAACGACAAACTAGCCCCTTGAAGAACTTGATGGCTGACTGCACTGTCCCCTTCCTCACTGCTTTCACCTCTGGCCACTTTGTGAACTTGTCGATTGCAACATACAAGTACTCAAAGCCCCCGACGGCACGAGGGAAAGGTCCTAATATGTCGAGCCCCCAGACCGAGAAGGGCCAGGTGAGAGGGATGGTTTGAAGGGCTTGAGCTGGTTGATGACGCTTCTTTGAATGGAACTGGCACGCTTCACACTTGGTTACTAGTGCCGTCGCATCCTAGAGGGCAATGGGCCAAAAGAAACCTTGCCGGAAAGCCTTGCCAGCACGGGCCCTCGACCCTATGTAGGAGCCACATATGCCCCCATGTATCTCTGCCAACAGCTCTAGTCCTTCCTCCAGGGAGATGCACTTCAATTTCACCCCATTCGATCTTTTTCTGTACAAGACGTTATCAACGAATTGGTACAGAGCAGACCGGCCGGCTACTCTCTCTGCCTCATCCTGCTCCTCAGGAAGCTCTCCTTTTTGGAGGAATCGGACGGTGTGCTGCGCCCATGCCGGAGCCCGTAGCTCGACGACAAGGACCAAAGGCATTTCTTCCTCCACAGGAGCGGCCGTCTCTATAGCCATGGCCTGAGGACCTGCCGGAGTCGGTTGCCCCGCGACAAGATCAGCATCCACGGCAACATCTTCGCCAGCGGCTCCGGGGAGCTCGGTGGGGAGGTACTTGCCGGGGCCTAGCTTCCTCTGCATGTTCTGCCTGGTTGATGGTTCGACGGATGGTTGAGTTAACCAAAGCACAAAAGTACCTGGTTCCACAGGTAGCTTGAGGGCAGCGCTCTTTGACAGGTAGTCAGCGATGTCGTTTTCCGTTCGAGGGACATGCTCTGCTCGTATACCGTCAAAGCGCCCCTCTAGTTTCCTCACTTCATCCACGTAAGCTTCCATCAACGGGCTTTGATAATCTTTGTTGATCTGTCTGACGATGAGATGCGAATCACCCCTGACGATGAGCTTTTTGACTCCGAGGTCCGCCGCGATCCTGAGACCGACGAGCAAGCCCTCGTACTCGACGGTGTTGTTAGTTGACATCTCCCGAGGAAAGTGCATTTGGATGACATACTTGAGGTGCTCTCCGGTGGGTGCAACAAGCAGCACACCAGCACCGGCGCCTTGCAGCGAAAAAGCCCCATCAAAGTATATGATCCAGTTGCGGCTCGTTTCCTTGCCGGGGAGAGTGATCTCCTGTACCTCTTCGTTAGGCGTCGAGGTCCATTCTGCAACAAACTCTGCCAAGACTCTGCTCTGAATCGTCGAGGTGCTTTCGAACTTTAAACCAAAAATCGACAACTCCAGGGCCCATTCGACGATCCTCCCTGTTTCATCTGGGTTATGCAATATCCATTGCAATTGGAGGCGGGTGACCACAATGATCTCGTGCGCTTGGAAGTAATGATGCAGCTTCCTCGAGGCCATAAGGAGGTCGAAGAGCAAGTTTTGCACAACTGAGTACCTCTACCTAGCCCCCTGCAAGAGGGAGCTGACGAAGTAAACTGGGTGATGCACCATTTTTTTCTTCTGCGCCACTTCACCTAGTCGCGTGGGCCCTATCGCACTAGCGTCAGCCCCTGCCGGGGACTCAGTCTTGCCGGGACCGAGCCCTGTCGGGGAGGGTTCCGGCTCGCCATCCATTGACTCTGCCGCTGCCGCTGCCTCTTCGTCGACCTCTCTCTGCGCCACTAGTGCGGCACTAACCACCTGATTTGTTGCCGCTAGGTACAGCAGCAACGGTTCTTGTGGTTTGGGTGCAACCAACACTGGGGTAGAGGAGAGGTACTTCTTCAAATCCTGCAGTGCTGCCTCGGCCCCCGGGGTCCACTCCATTGGGCCCGTCTTCTTCAAGATCTTGAAAAAAGGAAGGGCACGCTCCACGGACTTGGAGATGAATCTGCTCATGGCGGCAACGCAGCCGGTGAGCCGACGCACGTCCTTGATCCGTTTAGGTGCCTCAATCTGCTTGATAGCCTTGATCTTATCTGGGTTTGCCTCAATCCCGCGCTGTGACACAAAGAACCCGAGAAGCTTGCCGGACGGGACATCGAAGACACACTTCTCAGGGTTCAACTTGAGGTTGATCTTGCGTAGGTTCGCAAATGTTTCCTCCAGATCTTGCACAAGTGTTGCTTTGTCCTTGGTTTTGACCACTATGTCATCCATATAAGCTTCCATATTTCTATGTAGCTGGGGCTCAAAACCAATTTGGACTGCTCTTGCAAAGATTGAGCCAACACTCTTCAACCCGAAAGGCATCCGTAAAAAGCAATACGTACCACATGGGGTGATGAACACTGTCTTCTCCTCATCTTCTTTTGTCATGAAGATCTGGTGGTACCCTGAGTAGGCGTCGAGGAATGATAACAGGTCACACCCAGCCGTGGAGTCAACAATTTGGTCCATGCGCGGTAATGAGAAGGGAACCTTTGGACAAGCCTTATTGATGTCTATGTAATCAATACACAGTCTCCACTTCCCGTTTGCCTTGCGCACCACTACCGGGTTGGCCAACCACGTTGGATGGAGCACCCCCCTTACCAAGCCTGTCGCCTCTAGTTTTCTGATCTCGTCCGTGATGAACTCCTGCCTCTCCAGAGCTTGCTTCCTAACCTTCTGCTTGACGGGCCGTGCATGAGGACAGACAGCAAGATGGTGCTCAATCACTTCCCTAGGAACGTCGGGGATGTCAGAGGCTTGCCATGCAAACACATCGACATTCACCCGCAGGAAAGTGACGAGCTCTCTTTCCTATTTGCTGTCGAGGGTGGAGCTTATGGTAAAAGCTCCCCCCGTGCCGTCCTCCTTGAAGGGCACCTTCTTGATTTCTGGTGGTGCAGCTCTGGACTTCTTGCCCTTGCCGGTGAAGCTCTCTGGCACGTCCTCAACGGGAGCACAACACCCTGAAGAGGTGCGCTTGCCGGAGTGGGTGCGAGGGGTCTCGCCGGTCTTTTTCCCTCCCTGGAATCCGTCGGCAGGAGCAGGTGCCTTGGCGGCAGCTGCTGCAACTGCTTCCCGGTAGAGTTGATCGGCGCAAATCAACGCGTCTTTCTTGTCGGAGGGGACGGTGATGATGTTCATCGGCCCGGGCATCTTCAGCGTGTTGTAGCCGTAATGTGAATCCGCCATGAACTTGGCTAGTACCGGGCGGCCGAGGATCCCGTTGTAGGGCAAGGGGATCTCGGCTACATCAAAGACAATCTTCGTCCTGTAGTTCAGCTCGCCTCCGAACGTCATGGGTAGCATGAGCTTTCCCTTCGGCTGGCTCCTCCTTGGGTTGACCCCTTTGAACATGCCCGTCTCCTCGAGGTCTCCATCAGGGATCTGCAGCCTCTTGATCACAACAGGCGAGATCAAGTACAGACCGGCCCCGCCATCAACCAGCATCTCCATCACCTTGATGTTGTGGATTGTTGGTGAAACCAACAACAGCAAGCACCCGACCGCAGTAGTGCGGTCAGGATGGTCCTCAGTGTCGAAAATGATGGGCTTGCTAGACCACTTCAGCGGCTTCCGTGCGTCGAACAACGGCTCCTCCGCTGTGATCTCACGCGCCCACTGCTTGAGCTGGTGATGGGATGTATGCAGCGAGGCGCCACCATCGACGCACATGGATTCCGTGGCTTTCTAGAACTCGTGGTCGCCGAACTCATCATCCTCGTCGTGATCATCATCTTCCTGCTTCTTGTCGCGGCCCCGGGCGGGCCTCTCCTGCTTATTATCTTTTCCGCGGCGGCTTCCTTGGCCGCCACGCTTCTTGCCGGATCCCTCGGCACCCTCTTGGCCCTTCTCCTTGTCCCGCCGCTCATACTCGACTTTCTGCTTCTTAGCGAGCAGCTCCACTTGCCGGCAATTCTGGATGTCATGGCCCTTGGTGCGGTGGATCTTGCAATACTACTTGTCGGAGCCCCCTACCTTATCGGCAGCCGCCAAGGGCCGGCAAGCAACACACCTAGCAACCTCCTTGCTGGGGTCACTCACCTTGGGTTTCTTGGTGGCGCCAGTATCATCGGATCCCTCGATGGAAAGCACGGTCTTGCCCTTGCACTTCCTGTTACGGCGCCGACCCTTCTTCGCCGGGGTGGCGGTATCATCCGTGGAGTCAGTTTCCGCGCTGGCGTCTTCGCCGGGGTACTTCCTTCCCTCTTCAGCGTGAGCGCACTGATCGGCTAGAACATAAAGCTCAGCCACATCCTTGACCTTGTTCATCGCCAGCTCCTCACGCATCTTGCGATTGCGCACATTCTGATGGAATGCACTGATCACGGCGGCTGGATGAACATCGGGAATGTTGTACTGCACTCGGCTGAACCTTTGGATGTACTTACGCAAGTTTTCTCCTTCTTTCTGGGGGATGGTGTTCAAGTCGCTCGCCTGACCATAAGCTTGGTGGCCTCCAGTAAAGGCGCCAACAAACTCATGACACGGATCCGCCCAAGAAGAAATGGAGTCCACTGGCAAGTGTATCAACAATGACATAACATTGGGCTTGAGTGCTAATGGGAAGTAATTGGCAAGCACCTTATCGTCGCGGGCCCCAGCAGCTTGCATCGCGATGGTGTAGATGCTGAGGAACTCCGACGGGTGAGTCTTGCCATTGTACTTCTCGCCAACATTGGGCTTAAACGTGCGGTGGGAGGGCCACTTGAACTGCCGCGGCTCACGGGTGAAGGTCGGACAACCCACCTCGTAGGGTAGGCCACCGTAGCCTCCCGGTGCTGGGTGGTCCATAGTGGGCCCCGCCCGCCTGTCCGACTGGTGGCGCGCATTCCGTTGGCGCTCGATAGTGGTTCGAGCGTCTTCATGGGCTCGCTCCCGGAGAACTTGACGCTGATCGCGGCGGGTCCGTGGGTCGGATGACGCTACCGACATGTCGTCCCGAGCGTCATCACGACGGACCGACGCTCGTGGTGGCTGGCACGCGGGAGGAGAGTGCATCGTGTCAGCATCTCCCCCAGCCCCTGCCTTGCTGGGATGTGGTAGCTCTACGAAGCGCTAATCCACGGGTGCCGCTGGCCACGACTCATCCCTGTTGGCGATGCCGACGAGACTCCGGACGGTGGCTCTCCACTCGTCAAGCTTATCCGCAGTAGGAGGGAAATCAAAGAGTAGTTGTGCATGCGCCAATTCTTCTGTTGGCGTAGGTGGTGGCGAAAGTTGCGTGGATCGTGACGCGCTCGGACTTCTAACCGCGTTAGAAGGAGCCCCATCGCGGCCCTGCGGCCGTCCGCCACCTCCGCCAGCACCTCGGCACGCATGCTGGCCCTCCTCGTCATGTGAAGGGCGCATGGGATCCTTCCCAGGGCGATGCGTAGGGACACCAGTGGGGCGGCGCTGCTCATCGCGCACGACCTGAGAAGGGCGCGCCGTGGGCGCCGGTGTTGGTGTCTTTGAGGTCGCCGCACCGCCGTCTGGCGGCACGACGACGCCCCTGGAGGGCCCTGCGCCGCCTGCGGGGGGCCCAACTCTGTCTCTGGAGCTCGCGACGTGTGGCTCGTTGCCTGGTGTACGAACGACGCCGCTCAGCAGGCCCGGACTGGCCGGGTGGTGTGGATGTTCGCGGGCCGCGTCACGAGTTCTCTCCATGACTGGCCCGCTACTGGTCCACATCGGTACAGGCAGTCCAGTCCCGGACGAACCGATCGTCGTGGTTGTCTTCTTCTTAGGAGCCATGGCGATGAAGAACTGCTAGGCCAACTACTTGACCAGATTCTCACAATTGTGCGCCCCCTACCTAGCGCGCCAAAGATGTCAGTGGGAAATGACACCTATGAGATCACGAGGATCCCTTCTGCGGTTGCGGGGTGCGAGGTTGTGAGAAGAGCAGGATTAGCAATCAGCACAAGGATCGTTTACCCAGGTTCGGGCTGTGAGGAATGCGTAAAACCCTAGTCCTGCTTTGGTGGGTGTATTGAATGCCCCTTGAGCTCTCGAACTAGCTAGCTACGGTGGTTGCATGGTTCAAAAGAGCCGAATCCCCCTCCAGTACGCCATGGGCCTCCTTTTATAGTCGAAAGGGGCTGCCACAGTGGCACATAGGAGGTGGAAAGGCCTACAGTGCTATGAGCTTATCGCTCGTATTAGAGGACAAGACACATTGAATGTGTAGCTTAGGTGTCCTCTTGCTTTACCGGGGACGGGAGCGAGGCCCATCCCGTCCGTCGCCGCTCCTCCTCGCTTCGACACACACCCTGGCCAGCGATGCATGCGGCGCCATGTAGGCAGGCAAGCGGCTGAGGTGGCACGGTGGTGGAGCCTTCACGAAGATCTACATGCCACCATGCAGACATGTGATGAGTTGGCATGGAAGCTGCATGTTGCCACGCAGGTGCCTGTCCAGCTGGTTGGGTTAGCAGCTGCACGTGAATGGCGGTGGAGAGTTGGTTGGTGTGGGTCTGGCAGTGGCCCCGCTGACGCCCTTGGCAAGGCCTTGCCGGGTGGCCCGGCAAGGGTCTTTGGCGCACTATCGTCCCCGGCAAGGATCTTGCCGGGGGGTCTTGTGGGTTTCCTCGGCAAGTATCTTGTCGAGGATCGTTGCCCTCCAATCCTCATCTGATTTTGAATATTCTTTGTCTTCACAAAGATCTGCATGCCACCATGGAGGTGCCTCCCGAGCCCTGGCCCAACGTGGTTGATGGTGTTGGAGACCGTGGGTTCGAGGGTGGCTCACTCCGCTGGGGTGGGCGAGCCGCCCCGGCAAGGGGCTTGCCGGGGCTGCTAAGGCAGCCCCGGCAAGAATCTTGCTGGGGAAACTTGCTTCATCCATCTGCTCTCTGTGGTCTCGGTCTTTGGCATTGCGCTGATTGTTTCTATGTTTGTGCCTCCGATTTCCTTTCTCCACTCTGCTAAGTGTGGCTTGGGCCCGTGGCTCTGACTGCCCGCGTACAAGTAAGGGGTACAAAGGAGTGCCCCTACTTTAGTACACCGACACACGCCACCGTCGCCCGATCCGAAGACCGGACCTAGGGTTTCCCCCTGTTCTCCAAGCGAGGAAGCACGGGCACTACCATGACGACGCCTCCCACGAATTGCTACTTATTAAAGAAAGGCTAAGAGATAACCCATTGTAGACATCCTTTTATTGTCATATCTAAATTACATGCAGGGGTTAAGATAATATTGCTTTATCAACCACTTCACATGCCCTAACATGCAGGGTTTACGCTAGTCCTGGTGCTACTCTTTAAATTGTTGTGCTCACTCCAATTTTGTACTATATCATGGTCCTGGTACTCGTACTACACATGAATTTCCTTTTCCGGTGCCACTCTTTAAAGTAGATGGTAGAAACAATTAGCTATTTCAAATTTCTTTGCCAATTACCAGACATTTTGGTTATAGAATATGGTCTCAACGCTGATGGCTCACAAAGTACTTGATGCTTCACTGGCATGGGAGAACGTTTTCGTCGCATGGTTGATTGATTGATTACCTTCTCTTATGTATGTATATGATTATTTGGTTTGTCATTGCTTGATTTTGAACTGAAATGATGACACCATCACCATCAAATATTACTTGATGGGTTTCTATGTTTTTGCATGGTGCATGTTGGGTGGTGTTAACTTGTGCCTGTTGGGAGGGGTTGACCGAACAAGATACATGAGCACATGATTGAGGGGATTTAGGGGTTTAGCCCCAACAGGAATTGGGTGAGCGAGTGGGGATTACCCAACCCCCGGGATTGATTGGATCCCCTAGGGTTTAGTTTCCTAACAACCAAATAAGGCCTAAGAGGGACAATAGTGATGTTGGGCCTCAAAATGTGTGGAAACAACATGCCAATCAAACTGCAGTGCCATTAGAAAATGACAGACCCACCAGTCTGCAATATTTGCAATCTTGGGGTAGACTCGTGGAGGCATGCATTTGATTTGATGTTGTGATTGTTTGCTTAAAGGAAAATCTACCACAACAACTATTTGAGCTATTTAGTGAGCGAGGCAGAAAGCTATTCATGAGCATGAGTTTTAGAGTACACTATCGACTAGTGACTTTAAGACCGAAACAAAGATGACATCAATGCCGACTCCCGCCTAACCCATGAATAACAAAGATAAATGCAGGTGGGGGCTTGTCAAGGTCGGGACATAAAACAGTTGTTTGGGCGTTCATTGTTGTATTTCTAAATATGATTAACTTGTCGTTGTTTGAGGTTACAACATGCAGGAAAAACTGGCCTAGGTGGCAAACCTAGAAATGCAAAGGGTGCAGGTTGCGTCCGATCTACAAGAGGTGATCAAATAAACTTGCAAACCAAGCTAGGAGTTGTATAGAGCGTGTTTGGTTGCTCGCATCCAGCCCAACCAGGTCCGTGCGGGATGTGTGCTGCCTGTTTGGTTGCCTGGGCTGCATGCGGTTTGTGGCCCACACGGACCTTAAAGTAGGCCGTAGCCTGGCCCGATGGAACCTGCCGAATCGGCAGTTTCTCACAAGCCTGGCTTGGCGCGGCCATGCGTGCGAGGCATTTGCACGCCTCGGGCAGCGCGGGAGACGGAGGAGACGTCTCATAACATGCCCCCACTCTCCTGTCACCGCCCCAGTCGCACTGTTCCCACCGCTCCCTCTCTCCCTCACTGCCCCTCCCTCTCCTCTCCTCCGATGGCTCCATCTCGCCCACCGCCGCGCCGTCCTCTGACCCCCTCGATCAGCGCATCGCCAGCATCCAGGAGCGCTGGCTGGCCGGGCTCCAGAACTCGGGCCGGGACCTGGCGTCGGCGCTGCGAGTGCCTTCCCCAATCTGCTACCGGCCACCACGAGCACCGGCCAATGCAGTGTCGACTGTTCCTACTCTGTAGCCGACTCCGGGCCTCATGGTCCCGGGCTCGACGCCGGCGCCATCGATGGAGCTGCCGCTTCTTGGGACCCCATTGCGTAGGGGGTTTTCTTGACCCCGTCCAAGGATTTTCTAGTGTCAGCGGGCCGTCCACCTCGACCTCCGGTGTGGCGATGAGCACGAGGCCGATGCCGCAGGCCGTCACCAGGGCCGGCTCCTCCTCTGCTCCGCCACCTCTCTCCTTCCCGCCGGGGTTTTCACCACGGCCTCGATTCGCTGCGACTGCGCGTGCTCCGGTGAGTCAAACCCGGTAAATGCTTGCTCGTAGATGTAGATTAGGGGTTTATTTCTTAGGCATGTGCTAGTAGTTAGTGAATTCGATAGGATTAGATAGGATTCGAGTGGATCCAATTGGATGTGATCCCAATCGAATCCAATCAGACCGATCTGTTCTTGATTCGTATAGTGTGTGTCCTAATATAATTTTCTTCTGCTACTACTAGTGTGTCCTAGGATCTGTGTTCATGCTAGTAGTTGTGTTCATGCTAGAATCCCCAATGGTAGTGTGCTTTGCTAGGATCTGTGATCATGGTAGAGTCTTGCTAGGATGTGTGTTCATGCAAGGATCATGTTGCTACATACATGCATGGATCATGTTCATGTTGTTGTTCATGTTGGTACATACATGTTCAAGCTAGGGTTTGTGTTGATTGTTATACGTGCATGAAGTAGGACCATTTTAGGATGCTGCCAAATGTGCATGAGTGCACATGGGTGCCATTGGCACTTGATGTTGCTATTTTTAGATGTTTCCATGCTTAGGATAGTGCACTAATGAGTGGTAGTTGCAGAAAAGCAGATGCACTGATCAGTGGACTTGCCCGACAGCAAGTGCCACTGATCAGTGGAATTTGCTCATGGGCAACTACCACTAATCAATGGCACTTGATGTTGGGCAAGTCCACTGATCGGTGCCACTGATCAGTGGCATTTGCCCAATAGCAAGTGCCATTGATCGGTGGCATTTGCCCATGAGCAAATGCCACTTATCAATGGCACTTGCTGTTAGGAAAGTCCAATGATCAGTGCCACTGATTAGTGGCATTTTCCCAACAACAAGTTCCATTCATCAGTGGCATTTTCTCAAAGAGTTTGTGCACTGATCAGTGGCATTTGCTCTTGGGCAAATGTCTCTGATCAGTGCCATTTTGCAAAGAATTTGTGCACTAATACTTGTCATCTTACTTGATAAGGTATTGAAGATTGACTGGGATGTGGCAGGTGGAGGAGCTCAGGTGGTGGCCGGAGCTGAGGACGTCGAGGATTTCATCCCCACGAATAGGTGGCTCAGGACGATGGACCTTTCTGGCAGATCGCCTTCATGAGCCAGCTTTGTTCAAGGGGATGACCTCCAAGGCAGGGCCACGAGGAGGGGGCCCGGGAGCCACTGCGCTTCTACGAGCAGATCAAGGATAATGAGGACCTCGCCATGCTCGTCGTTCCTCCCAAGTTCGTGGAGGTGATGAACACCTGGCTGGTCATCAAGCGGCTCCCGCGCGTGGTCAGGCTGTTGGCAAACAAGCAGTGCGTGTTCTGGGTGTCGGTCCAGAACTTTGAGGGGCACATGGTGCTTGGCCGGGGCTGGAACTACTTCTGCCACCGCCACCGGATCATCCCCGGTGACCTCATCATTGTGCACATCTCAGGACTCGGACTGAATGTTCGGATCTACAACCACAACTCGTCGGTCATGTGCATGTTTTGTTGAGGCAGGTGTCGTGGTTCTAAACCTGACAGTAGAAGAGGGGGTAGGTATGGAGAGGCAAGATCTTAGCTATGGTGAAGGTGTACACACGAGTTTTACAAGTTCAGGCCCTTCTCTGAGGAAGTAACAGCCCTACGTCTTGGTGCCCGGAGGCGGTCGATTGGATTATGTGTGTTGTGTTACAAAGAGTGTGAACCCTTGTGCCAGAGGAGGGTGTGGCTTATATAAAGTGCGCCAGGACCCCAGCCCCATTCCATTACAAGGGAACTAATGTACATAAAGTAGAGGCGTTACTGGTAACGCCAACATTAAGTCCTCTTAATGGTCATGAAGACTAAGGAATAAATATCTGGTTGTTGTGTGCTCTCCTGACTACTAGTCTTCGATATGGTCGAGTGATCTTCCTTGTGGTCGAGTGGCGATAGGTAATCACCGTCGAGTGATCTAACTGTCGAATGGATTGCACTCGACATATGAGACTGGTGCTCTTCTATCGACTCTTGGTCTTTTCATCTTCCAGGGTAGTGACCTTGGGTAGGACGTATAGGTCGAGCCTATGACCCTACCCCAGGTCTGTATCCTCGTCAGTAGCCCCCGAATGGGTTAAGGTGTGAGAGGAAAGTAAGACAACGTTGGACCTCTCTCGTGTCTCCGTGAGTGCTTTCTGTTAGACTGAACACGTGCGTTGGTACTTCAGGGACGATTCGGTTGCCTTGATCCATTCAGTGATTAGTCAACTGAATTGATGACTTCATGCGTTGAGTGTCGCGCGGGGGTGCGAGATCTCGGGTGCGATTGCCTGCGGGAGATCCCGGATTCCGCGGGATACAAAATTTCAGGGGTGCGCGCGAACAGAGGGGCGCCGAAAAAGGGGGACCCGGATAAGCAGCGACGCCTCGATCATCGCGCCGCCATTTTCGCCATGTTCACTGCGCACGCAACTGTAGCAGGATTTGATAGGATTGCCCGGCCCCACGCGTCAGTCACTCGGAAGTGAGCCTTTATAAGGCGACGGGGCCAGGGTGCTTGCACTGTGCACTCCTGCCTCTTCTTCTTTCTCCTTTGCTCCTCCACCGCACCAAGCGCCTCTGCCTCCGACGCCGACGCCCTCTAGCCATGGTGAAGGACAAGACGGCGGCGCTAGAGCGCGCCAAGAAAGCAACAGGGGCGGCGAAGGGCAAGAAACCAAGTCGTGGATCGTCGTCGCACTCGGGGCTGCCTCCAGGCTGGATCCAAGGCGATTGGATCCGGTCTTCGATCAGGCAGGAAGATCTGACCGATCTAGAGGAGTCTGGGTTGATTGCAGCGGGGGCGGCAAGGCTGCCGAAGGGAGAGACAGAGCCACAACCTCGACCGGGTGAGTGCGTCTTGCTCGCCACTCATGTCGACCGGGGGTTCTCGCTTCCTCCGCACCCTTTCTTCCGAGGTTTTTGAACTTCTTCGGGGCACAGCTCCACCACTTTTCCCCCAACACTATTACGTACCTAGCCGCTTTCGTGTCGATGTGTGAGAACTTCTTAGGGTGTCGACCACACTAGGGTCTCTTCAAACATATTTTCACCATTCTCTCCCAGTCGGTTAAAAAGGCGAAGTCGAGTGACTCGAAAACCCACGTTATCCAGATGTGTGGGGGCTTAGGCATCCAAAAGAGGAATAGGAGCGCTTTCCCTGCTATGACCCTTCCTGAATCCGTTAGACGTTGGCAATCATCCTGGTTCTACTGCCAGGACGTTGCTACTCTAGGTCATTCGACTGGTCTCCCTCCTTTTTCATTCAACCACGTCCAAACTCCTGCTCCATTGAAGGTTACTGCTGCCAAGACCATGGAGATGAGGATGTTAGTGGACTGAGTGGTCCAGCTCATCAATGACGGTGTCACTGGCCTGGACTTGCTGGAGGTGTTCCTTGCTCGGCGTATCCAGCCTCTCCAGGCCCGTGATCACTCGATGTGGTTGTATTCTGGACCGAGCGACACCACTCGGATCCATCCAGAAGAAGTGTCGCTCGACACCGTGGCTTCGTGGTTGAAGAGTATTACGGGAACTCAAGATAACCCCAGAGGATCTAGGCGAGTTGTCCCTTTCGGAAGTGACAATCCACCCGACAAGGTACATTCTCCGCACCAACTGTTTTCCGCTTGTGTTCCGACTGTGCTCGATGTTGACTGACTCTTGTCTCGACCAATTTGTTTTGCAGGTATTCACTGAGATGTACTCAATGCCCAATGGTGAACAAGCTTTGGTGCAGGACCAAGAGGGGGAGGATAGTGCGGAGGAGAGCGGCGAGTGGGAGTCACCGGAAGGAGAGGAGGAGGAGAGCGAGGAGTCGGAATAGGAGGAAGAAGTCGACTCGCCGCCGCGCTCTGAGCGTCGATCCAAGCAGCAGCACAATCCGTCTGGTGGTCGTGTGAAGGGTACAGCTCCAAGTGCCACCACCTAGAAGCGCGCTCGGACGTCGACTCCGGAGCCGACGGAGAAGGTGGCTAAGCAGCCAAAAGTCGCCCCTTCCAAGACCCGAAAGACACTGCCGCGAATCAAGATGGACATCCCCGTTGCCTCAGGGTGGGTATCTTATTTGTGTTTCCTTGAGTCGGCTGAAAGTTCTCTCGATTCGACTGACTAACCCTTGTGCCTTTCCAGCCCCGCCTCTGCTGCCACTGATATGGATGTTGATAAAGGACCAGAAGAAGATGAAGAAGCCACCTCTCGAGCGGGTAAGTTTGTTCAACCCAGTTCTGTCTAACCAAATGAGTGGTCGATTGACTGAATTTTATATTACTCTTCTTATGTAGCTCCGCAAGATGTCATTGTGCTCCCTGATGATGAAGAAGAAGAAGCGCCTCCACAGGAGAGGAAGAAGAAGAGTGGAGGTTCGAGCCGAAAGAGACTTGAAGTCCAAATCCCTCAGTCGACACCAGCACCGGAGGTGATAGCTCGGACAAACGTCACATTTTCTAACCCGTTGATGACTGATCGTCCATCGGGGTCGACTGCACAGATGCCTGCCGCACCAGTGCAACTCCACTCGTCTGACCCAGCCGCTGCTTTGACTCCTTTTGGAGCGATCTCTCATTGCTACATATCAGACTCCAGACGACTTGCCGAGTGCCGCTAGGGAAGCTCTTCGCCAGGCGAATCTTGTCATGGAGCAGGTGAAAGTGATGCATGAAGCTAGTCAAGTAGCTTACAACGCCAGCACTGCCCTTCGGACCAATGTTCAGGTCAGTAAACTTATGTTCAGGTCAGTAAACTTTCAATTGAATTTTTGAACGTTGCTTTATATCTGATCACCCACTGGGTGTTCCTCCGTTTAGGACTCTGGAAATCTCTGATTTTGCACTTTCCCAATCAGTGGGGGCACGTCGAGTGCACCCACTGGGTGTAGTCACCGAGACAACGGTCGACTGCTGGCAGTCGACTGGGGTCTGATGAGTGCTGATCATTGTTTTTTTAAGTGTTGATCTGATCCAGTGGGGGCACGCTAAGTGCACCCACTGGGTGTAGTCCCCGAGACTACTGTTGAATAATTGATTCAGCATTAGTCTGAGAATGAATCTTTCCCTTCACTGTTACTTGTATGTGTCGACTGACATGCCTGTATTTCTGGCTGCAGAGGTCTTGTGATCTTGGAGGTCGTCTCACCGAATTAAAGAAGAAGCATATCAGTGTTGAACTTGATCTTGAACCGGCGAAGAAGAACTTGAAGAAAGCTCAAGAAGAAACAGCGATCATGGGAGGTAATCACTCGGTCATTCTGTTTGTTTGTAGCTTCACACTTGGTGTTGGATTTTCTTTTAGTCTCTTGAACCGAGTGAATTCACAAAAGAAAATGTGCGTAGTGAAAATCACCAACTTCAGTCTCGTCTGAAGAGTGTTGTTTCTTTAGAGAGGATGAAGGAAGCTCTGGAGCAGAAGGACCTGGACTTGGTAGCTGCTCAAAAGGAAGCGCGCGAGAAGACGAAGCTTGCGGACAAGAAGCTGGCTTCAGTCGGCAAGTTGGAGGATGAGAACGCAACACTAAAGACGGCTGTCTCGGACGCTAACCGCAAAGTCGAGCAGCTGAGGAAGGACAAGGACAACTTGACCGCTGAAGTTGAGGGTCTCAAGACCAGGACCGGCAAGCTAGAGTCTCATTTAGAACAACTTGTAGCAAAGCTTATCCTGAAGCTTGAAGGTATGTCTATTCAGTTAAATAACCATCATCGACTGGGTTTTGCAATTCTGTCGACTCATTGTTCGCTATGATGAAACAAAATTCTTTCACGACTTCGAGGCTGAAACTGGATGGGTCGAGACAGGTCTCGACCCCATCAATTGCCCCTTGAAAGATGAAGTTGCGATGAACTTGCTTCGACTAGAGTCTCGCTTGGATGGTGAAGTCGACTATCTTGCTCGGCCAATGGCAGCGATGGTCCGAGTGGACGCCGAGCTCTGGCCCCAGGCGGAGATGTCTTGAGACCTCGAGTCTTTGATGACTCGGCTGAACCAGATCGCAGACCGAGTGCAAGAATGGAAGAAATCTTCTGCGCGCTGTGAGGTTGGCGTCTCCTTCTCTTCGGTCCGAGTGCACTGCAAGGAGGCCAAGGAGGACAAGCTGGCGGCTCTCAAAGTGGCAAACACCAAGAAGAACTCCTTCCAGGACTTCATGGCTACTTTCCTTGAAGCAGCCACTCGCATCGCCGACAGCATCGATCTCGACAGCTTCTGCGGCCCGGCCAGTCCTTCTCCCGCTGAGTGATTTAAAAAACATTATGCCACCACCTTGATTTGCTTCGGAATGCTGAGTGGATTTGTAATCGATAAAACTCCTTCGGGCCTGGCGCCCAAGCACTTTATTTTGCGGTCAGGAAACTTCAGATTTATCGCCTCACATATTGCGTCTGTCTTCGAATGAAATTCGCCTTTCCCTCGAATTATTGTCTGTTTGCTTAATGCAGCTTCTCGAGAAGAAAAGCCAGTCGACCGGTCTGGGGATCCTCGAGTAGCATCGATCAGCTCATCAGCAAGGCACTCAGCAATGGTCTTGACGTTCCAGTCGACCGGTGGGGTGATTCTTGAGTAGCATTGATCAGCTCATCAGCAAGGCACTCAACAATGGTCTTGACGTTCTAGTCGACCGGTCGGGTGATCCTTGAGTAGCATTGATCAGCTCATCAGCAAGGTACTCAGCAATGG
>LT934114.1:68027075-68095658 GCA_900231445.1 Triticum turgidum subsp. durum | reverse complement strand
GTTGGTTCCACGAACCGGGACTAAAGGGTGGGCATTGGTCTCGGTTCGTAGCACCAACCGGGACCAATGCACCCCTTTAGTCCCGGTTGGTGCCGCCAACCGTGACCAAAGGCCCCTGCGCTGCCCGCGTCACGGCCAAAATTTAGTCCCACCTCGCTAGTTGAGAGGGGCTCGGAGTGGTTTATAAGCCCTGTTGTGGCTACCCTCTCGAGCTCCTCTCAAATGCAGGCTTATGGGCCTAATCTCACACTATGCTTCTATGGGCCTGTTGGGCCTAGTGTGGGCCTGAATCCTGGCCCAGGTTGGGTTTCTAGTCGTATTCAGGCCGTGGTGGCCCAATAGGTGGCAATTTTTTTTATTTTTCCCAGTTTTTTTGTTTTGTGTTTTGCATTATTTATTTTCTTTTGTTTTTTGCTTTATTTTTTAATTCTTTTTGCTTTTAGGTCAGAAAAATTAGAAACTTTTTGTTAGTGCCATTAGTTTTAGAAAAATTATTTCGTTTTTTTGTTTTCTTTGTTGCTTTTTTTATTTTATTTTGTTTCTACTTACAAAAAAATACTTATTGTTGCTATTTTTATTTATTTTATTAAAGTTTATGTTTAATTATTTTTCTTTTAAGTCACAAAAATTATAAACTTTCTGTTAGTGCCATTAGTTTTCAAATTTGAATAGTTAAAATTTGAATTCTTTGAAATTTGTGTGAATCACAAGTTTGTGATTAACTTTACTAAAAAAAATGAACATAGATGCGCCTATAGAGAAAAAAGGTCCAGACGAACCGGGACCAATGGCCCACGTGGCTGCCCTCTTGAGAGTGTTCTTGGTGAGAACATAGTTGACAAGTAGCGAATTGGGATTAATGGTATTACGAGGGCTGAACCATAAGACATTAAAGCATTTCAAATGAACTCTGAAAAAGTTGAAAGTTGGCATGGTATCATAATTTCACGCACATAGCATGTGTATGTACAAAACGGACAATGGTATCATACTCGTCTGTTACAAAGTTGGCATGGTATCATCATAATAGTTGTGGGAGAAAGTCTTCAATTTTTCTTCGCTTGTGTCATTTGCTTATTGCGCCATAACCATGGATAATCTTCATTGTTTATCAGGCTGGGGTCAGCCTTGACTTTGAAGGGAGGAATTTCATGAAACTTTTCATAATCTTCAGACATGTCTGTCTTGGCCTCCACTCCGACGATGTCCCTTTTTCCTGAAAGAACTATGTGGTGCTTTGGCTCATCGTATGATGTATTCGCTTCCTTATCTTTTTTTTCTCGGTCTGGTAGACATGTCCTTCACATAGATAACCTATGCCACATCATTGGCTAGGATGAACGGTTCGTCAGTGTACCCAAGATTTTTCAGATCCACTGTTGTCATTCAGTATTGTGGGTCTACCTGTATCCCGCCTCCTGACAGATTGACCCATTTGCACTTAAACAAAGGAACCTTAAAATCATGTCCGTAGTCAAGTTCCCATATGTCCATTATGTAACCATAATGTGTGTCCTTTTCCCTCTTGGCTGTTGCATCAAAGCGGACACCGCTGTTTTGGTTGGTGCTCTTTTTATCTTGGTCAATCGTGTAAAATGTATTCCCATTTATCTCGTATCCTTTCCAAATCGTAACAGTCGAAGATGGTCCCCTGGACAACAAGTACAGCTCATCACAAACAGTGTTGTCACCTCTGAGACGTGTTTCCAACCAACTGCTGAAAGTCCTGATGTGTTCACATGCAATCCAGTCGTCGCACTGCTCCGGGTGTTTGGAGCACAGACTATTCTTGTGTTCATCGACATACGGGGTCACCAAGGTAGACTTCTGTAGAACTGTGTAGCGTGCTTGAGACCAAGAATATCCGTCCCTGCATATTATTGAGTCCCTTCCAAGCGTCCCTTTTCCAGTCAGTCTCCCCTCATACCGCGATTTAGGGAGACCTATCTTCTTAAGCCCAGGAATGAAGTCAACACAAAACCCGATGACATCCTCTGTTTGATGGCCCATGGAGATGCTTGCTTCTGGCCTAGCACGGTTACAGACATATTTCTTTAGGACTCCTATGAACCTCTCAAAGGGGTACATATTGTGTAGAAATACGGGGCCCAGAATGACAATCTCGTCGACTAGATGAACTAGGACATGCGTCATGATATTGAAGAAGGATGGTGGGAACACCAGCTCGCAACTGACAAGACATTGCACCACATCACTCCTTAGCCTTGGTATCATTTCTGGATCGATCACCTTCTGAGAGATTGCATTGAGGAATGCACATAGCTTCACAATGGCTAATCAGACGTTTTCCGGTAGAAGCCCCCTCAATGCAACCGGAAGCAGTTGCGTCATAATCACGTGGCAGTCATGAGACTTTTGGTTCTGGAACCTTTTCTCTGGCATATTTATTATTCCCTTTATATTCGACGAGAAGCCAGTCGGGACCTTCATACTAAGCAGGCATTCAAAGAAGATTTCCTTCTCTTCTTTGGTAAGAGCATAGCTGGCAGGACCTTCATACTGCTTTGGAGGCATGCCGTCTTTTTCGTGCAAACATTGCAGGTCCTCCCGTGCCTCAGTTGTATCTTTTGTCTTTCCATACACGCCCAAGAAGCCTAGTAGGTTCACGCAGAGGTTCTTTGTCACGTGCATCACGTCAATTGAAGAGCGGACCTCTAGGTCTTTCCAGTAGGGTAGGTTCCAAAATATAGATTTCTTCTTCCACATGGGTGTGTGTCCCCCAGCGTCATTCGGAACAGCTAGTGCGCCCGGACCCTTTCCAAAGATTACGTGTAAATCATTGACCATAGCAAGTACGTGATCACCGGTATGCATGGCAGGCTTCTTCCGGTGATCTGCCTCGCCTTTGAAATGCTTGCCATTCTTTCGACATTGATGGTTGGTCGGAAGAAATCGACGATGGCCCAGGTACACATTCTTCCTGCAGCTTCCCAGGTATATACTTTCGGTGTCAAGTAAACAGTGCATGCATGCGTGGTATCCCTTATTTGTCTGTCCTGAAAGGTTACTGAGAGCGGGCCAATCGTTGATGGTCACGAATAGCAACGCCTTTAGGTCAAATTCCTCCTGTTTGTGCTCATCCCACGTACATACACCGTTTCCATTCCACAACTGTTAAAGTTCTTCAACTAATGGCCTTAGGTACACATCAATGTCGTTGCCGGGTTGCTTAGGGCCTTGGATGAGAACTGGCATCATAATGAACTTCCGCTTCATGCACATCCAAGGAGGAAGGTTATACATACATAGAGTCACGGGCCAGGTGCTGCGATTGTTGCTCTGCTCCCCAAAAGGATTAATGCCATCCGCGCTTAAAGCAAACCATACGTTCCTTGGGTCACATGCAAACTCAGCCCGGTACTTTCTCTCAATTTTTCTCCACTGCGACCCGTCAGCGGGTGCTCTCAACTTCCAGTCTTTCTTACGGTCCTCACTGTGCCATCGCATCAACTTGGCATGCTCTCCGTTTCTGAACAGACGATTCAACCGTGGTATTATAGAAGCATACCACATCACCTTTGCAGGAACCCTCTTCCTTGGGGGGTCGCCGTCAACATCACCAGGGTCATCTCGTCTGATCTTATACCGTAATGCACCACATACCGGACATGCGTTTAGATCCTTGTACGCACCACAGTAGAGGATACAGTCATTAGGGCATGCATGTATCTTCTACACCTCCAATCCTAGAGGGCATACGACTTCTTTGCTGCGTATGTACTGTCGGGCAATTTGTTATCCTTTGGAAGCTTCTTCTTCAATATTTTCAGTAGCTTCTCAAATCCTTTGTCTGGCACAGCATTCTCTGCCTTCCGCTGCAGCAATTCCAGTACGGTACCTATCTTTGTGTTGCCATCTTCGCAATTGGGGTACAACCCTTTTTTGTGATCCTCTAACATGCGATCGAACTTCAGCTTCTCCTTTTGACTTTCGCATTGCGTCCTTGCATCGACAATGACCCGGTGGAGATCATCATTATCGGGCACATCATCTGGTTCCTCTTGATCTGCAACAGCTTCGCCCGTTGTAGCATCATCGTGCACATCGTCTGGTTCCTCTTGATGTTCAGTAGCATCACCGTATTCAGGGGGTGCATAGTTTTCATTGTACTCTTCTTCGCCGTCTTCCATCATAACCCCTATTTCTCCGTGCCTCGTCCAAACATTATAGTGTGGCATGAAACCCTTGTAAAGCAGGTGGGTGTGAAGGATTTTCCGGTCAGAGTAAGACTTCGGATTCCCACATATAGGGTATGGACAACACATAAAACCATTCTGCTCGTTTGCCTCAGCCACTTTGAGAAAATCATGCACACCCTTAATGTACTCGGAGGTGCGTCTATCACCGTACATCCATTGCCGGTTCATCTGCGTGCATTATATATAATTAAGTGTGTCAAAAATCATTACAGAACATCATGAATAGATAACTAAGTGACCAAATTTATAGAAGTTCATCATCACATTAAAACCAAAGTACATACATAGTTCTCATCTTCAAGCGAAAATCATTACAGAACAACATAAATCTCTGCAGAGCATCTAAATTAATTAAACCATACATTGAAACTATGTAAAACATTTCAATGCAAAAACAAATGCGATCATAATCGCAACCAAGGTAACAACTGATCCAATGGCATAATGATACCAAACCTCAGTCTGGATGGCATATTTTCTAATCTTTCTAATCTTCAAGCGCATTGCATCCATCTTGATCTTGTGATCATCGACGACATCCGCAACATGCAACTCCAATATCATCTTCTCCTCCTCAATTTCTTTTATTTTTCCTTCAAGAAATTGTTTTCTTCTTCAACTAAATTTAACCTCTCGACAATAGGGTCGGTTGTAATTTCCGGTTCAACAACCTCCTAGATAAATAAAATCTATGTCATGTTGGTCGGCATAATTTTCATAAATAATAAATGAACCAATAGTTATGAAAAGATAATATATACCACATCCGAATCATAGACAGGACGAGGGCCGACGGGGGCGGATACCAAAACCATCGCACTATATAAGATGCAATAATAAAAGTAAGAAAATAATACAAGTATCTATCTAAACATACAAGTAAGAATATTTTTCCTTTCAGAAAGAAGATAAGAACAAGAGGCTCACCACGGTGGTGCCGGCGATGAGATCAGCACGGGTGATCGACGGCGGTGAAGACGGGGACGGGGCATGACGAACCGCTAAACCTAGACAAATATTGAGGAAAATGGAGCTTGGAGGTCGAGCTTGGAGAGGAGAAAGCTTAAGTAGTGTGGCTCGGGCATTCCATCGAACACCTTGTGTGCATAGGAGGTGAGCTAGAGCACCACCAAGCCCTCTCCCCCTCGGCGGCCAGAAAAAACAGAGCAGTGTGCTCTGCTCTTACGCGAGGGGGTATATATAGGCACCTCATTGGTCCCGGTTGGTGGCATGAACCGGGACTAAAGGGCAGCCTTTGATCCCGGTTCAAGCCACTAACTGGGACCAATGGTGGTGGGCCAGGAGCGAGGCCCATTGGTCCCGGTTTGTCCCACCAACCGGGACCAAAAGGTCCAGACGAACCGGGACCAATGACCCACGTGGCCCGCCCGGCCCCCGGGGCTCACGAACCGGGTCCAATGCCACCATTGGTCCCGGTTCTGGATTGAACCGGGACTAATGGGCTGACCCGGCCTGGACCAATGCCCCCTTTTCTACTAGTGAGCGAGATTCATCTGGAACCAATATTGGCTCGTGAGGTAGGGAAGAAAATATGCATATGGAGCGGTCTTACCCTCACCCTCCCATCTCTATTCAAGCTTCTATATCTCCTCCGCTATGAGCTTCAACCTTGGAGACGACTTTAACCATTTGTTTTATTTATATGTATTATAGCATGTAGCAACGCACGTGCGTTCTACTAGTGTAGAGTAAGTTGTCAGTCTAAATTCTTTTTAGTTTTGAGATGTGTTGAAATAATATTTATAACAAATGTTTATACTTCTATATATTTTATTTTTAGCAAATTTCAAACTTAACATATACTAACATCTATCATTGAAAAAGATACACCACCCCATGCTTATGTTCTAGTAGATCATTTTCTCTTTTCTTGATATTGCCCCAACATTTTGTAGGATTACATACAATTGAGATAAATAATTAAACATTATTTTGGATCACCAGATTATATTACAACATTTGCGTCGGTGTACAGTGCATGTATATCTCTATTTATACACATTTCAACATTCTTAAATATATTTTGGTACAAATATGTGAAGTGTATGGTTCTACAAATTTCTTGATATTTTTTTCTAGGACATGGTAAGAAAATAGAGTAGTATATAATGTTTTTCTGAGGAGCTTACTATCTAAGAGCCTGCATTTTTTGTCAAAAGTGTTTAGTAAACTATTGTTGGTTCACTAATATATTGGAAAAGTTGTGTCTGCTTCGAACTTAATATGGCATTGTGCCTATTTTAGTAATAAACTATATATATAAGTGATAAAAAATATTACACTGGTAGAGTAACTTCAAAGATATGCAAGCACATTATACCTCCAATTTCTCCCCCACAAAAAAATACCTCCAACTTCTCATCATAACAATACCTACTTAATTGTTTCTACCCCACACAGTTTATGTTCCAAATCTTCAATTTCAATTTTTAAGCTTTAAATTCAAATGGTGGTTGCGCACAAAATTAGCCAACATACATATAAAATCATCTCAAGCATTTCATCGATATACCACACAATGGTTAAACATCACCCAAGGGTACATGAAAAAACGAATATGCATACACTACCAACCATCAAAATAAGAAACTATCACACACTCTCATTGCCACTCCCCACGCCAAAGTCCAGACCTCCTTCCATTGTCCCACCTGTATTGGAAGCCAACATCTAACCAAATGTAAACTCCTAAACTGCTCATAGCTTCTCATACATACCATTTTAATCCTTTCTTCTTGTTCATTTTTTTCCCAACCCTCACCTTCATCGTGGACTCCTAATAATTAATCCCCCCGCTCCTCAGCTTGAGATTTTTTCTCCGCCATGGAAACTACTCCCACCTCAGGCCTTTCTTTCCAATTTTTCATTGACCTTCTGCAACCTTGCTAACTTATATTGCTTCATCTCATCTTCCAATGCCTTCCAAATTCTCAGCATCTTTGGCACGATCTCCTTTTTTGTTTTTACCTCATCAAGCTTCTCCCTCAAGACACCAGAGCTTCTGCTCCTTTCCTTAACCTCTTCATCTCGTCTTTCCTACACTCATAGCTCTTGGAGGTAGAATTGGGATTTCTTGCTCTTCCCTTATTATCTTGAGAGGAGGAGTTTCATGACCTCGGTCTCTTTTGTGGAGCCTCATCATTCCTTGCATGCTACTCCTAACTGTTCTCGAGAAATGCCCAATAATGATGAAAGGCAAATGTCTTCCTAGTGAATTAGGCATATACTTCTACCGATCTTGGATATAGGCCACCCGTGTCGCTAAACAATTTATGACAAAATACGGTTTTAAGATGACATGTACATTGAACAATTGACAATATGATCAAAATATTGTATTTGAGTTATAATTTGGTGAGATCATCTGCTTTTTTTATCTAGATACACGTTCAAAATTGAATGTATTGAGCAATATGTAGTAAAAAATGTGCAGAAAGTATCGAAATTTCTTGTCAGCAATGTCATGTAGCAAAAGCGATGCACAGTTATTGGGTGAACTTGCCAACCATTTTGGAACAACCTTCAATAGGGTCCTCTTTGTCAAATCTAGCAGCATTGTAGGGCTACCCATTTAAATATCAACAACTTTTTTTGCTATTGGTAAGCATAACATGGGTGTTGGTGGTCTAGTACTCACTAGATTGTCCATAATGACCACCGCCAGTAAAACCAAGCACCAGCAAGGTTGTTGGAGCTATGTGCCTATCCCCAACAAAGTATTGCCAACAGTGCATCACTGACAATCGGCTGTTGCTGAATGGCTTACCCAACAATATCTCTGTTTTTTTTGTCAGGGCAAATGTAATATGTTGTACTGAGGTGATCAAAGAAATTTCCAAACCAAACCATGGGCCATGTTGTTTGTCAATCAAGGAGATGTAGATGAGAAGAATCTAGTCTGGGAAGGTGCAATTCAGCCCTGAATTGAGGGATTTCGGTGATGAAGCTCATATCGTCGCGAAGTTTACTCAGGCGGGTACGCATGTGTGGCCTCATGATCCACGAGACATTATTTGTATATATAAGTTGGTTTTTGAGGAATACAATTCCTCATCATTGATTAAAAAACATGGTGGACAAAAGAGGTAATGAAGAAAGACACATTCAAACGTTCGCAATTTATTGATGTGGAAAAAATGGAATCGTTCCAAAAAAGCAGCTTGCAATTAACAAGCGTACGCACTTCCATGGAGAATGAAATGTTGTCAATTACTTACTTCACTTTTGGAGCGAGTGGGCATAGACAACCTCTATGCGTCATGGTCGATGGAGAATTTTTTTCGAGGGCTTGGCCGGTTGAGGTAAACTGAACCCAGGAGTGGATTACCTTTTCATTTCCAGTGCTAGATCTTTACTCTCGCTGATAATCTTTCTGTGTTCTGCATGGATTACTTAGAGCATCTCCAGCCGTGCCCCCAACAGGCCCTCCACAGGCGTTTTTGCCGTGCCGACGCCCAAAAATCGGTCCAGTCGCGCCCTTAGTGGCTCGTTTTTCACCGGCTTGGGCTGAAACTGGTACCGGTGGACCCGAGCCGAACCCGGCGCTCTGGGGGGCACCTGGGGGCGCCAACACAAGCGAAAACGGGTGTGGGGCCGCTCTGTTGGCGAGTCGAGAGCCTCTTCCCACCGTTTCTTCCCGCTTTCCCCCCACTTCCTTCCTATTCTCTCCATTCCTCCCGCCAATCTCCCTCCCGCTCGCCTCCCAGCCGGCCTCCATTCCACCGAAGAAGTACGTGATCCCCACGCCGCGACAACCGCGACCACCTCTGTCGCCCAGCCGAAGCAGAGAAAGCCGAGGGCACCGCCGTCCAAGCCACCGGGCATGACAAACGCCGAGTGGAGGGCGGAAGTTTAGCGACGGGAGGCTGTCACCGCCGACCGGCAGAACAGGGCAATCGCCAAGAAGGCCCGTGACAACACGGAGCATGCGGCCGCTGTCGGATTTCGGGTTCCAGCAGACCCTCTAGGTTCGAACACTGGGGTGCGCGCGGAGATTTTGCCCTCTACCTACCTGCTCCTCGCCGCCTCACTAGGATCTAAGCTATGAAAGGAACAACACAAGAGACATAGGGTTTATACTAGTTCGGGCCACCATTGTGGTGTAATACCCTACTCTAGTTTATGGTGTGGTGGATTGCCTCTTGGGCTGATGATGAACAATACAAGGAAGAACAGCCTCGCGAGGGTCTGTTCTTGGCAGATGCGATGAACTGCTAGGGGGAGTTCAGTTGCTCTCTCTGCTGGTTTCCGGACCACCCCTACCTTGTGGGTGGCTAGTCCTATTTATAGGCAAAGGCCCTGGGCCTCTTCCCAAATATTGAGCAGGAAGGGGGCCAACAATTGGCCATTTTGAAGGGGAACATCTAGTACACTTATCCTGACTAAAATTGGTCCTCGCCTGCCAAAGGCTCTGGTGGTGATGCCGGCTTGGGCTCCACGATGACTTCCTTCCTGCCGTTGCGATAGTCTTGGTCTTGTTGCACCGAAACGGATGCCTTTGCTTGATGCTCTCGCCTGCGCTTGCTCCCTTTGCACCAAAGAGGAAGGAAGGACACTGCGCTGGCTGGCGCCCGCCTGGCGCCCTTGGTCGTCATGGCTTGCGTCATGGGCACCTCGTGAGGTACCCCGCCTTGATCTCTCCGCCTCCTAGCGAGCCAGCCTGACGAGGATGTGCCTGAGGAAGCATCCTGTCATCCACCCCGCGAGGCTTGGCCCCTCGCGAGGGTCTTGAGCTCGTGCTGATGAAGTTGGGCCGTGCTGGGCCGCCCCTTGAGCCACGTCGCAGGCCGCAGGCAGGCAAGTATGGGAACACCCGTTCCCAGAACGCCGACAGTAGCCCCCGGGCCCAAGGCGCACTCGGACTTGGCTGAGCAGAGAAGCGAAGGGGTAAGTACGAAGCACCATGGGCCCTAACATCCTGCGGCCTCGGGTGTCGCGTGGCGGTCGATTGGACGTCGGCGGCCCTGTTCCCCCACGCCTCCTTATTTTGCGCCCGGCTAGGCAGACCCGTGGTTGCACACAGTCGTTCCTCTTTTCGCTGCTCGACCGTCCCCTGCTCTTCCTCCTCTCGAGCTCCAGTCTCTGCTTCCAATCCAATCTCGAATCCTCCCTCTTCCCATTGCCATGGCTCCGACGAAGAAGGGGTAGGGGAAGAAACCGGTGCCTCAGCCTCGCTCGCCGGTGGCGGCGGCTCCCGCCGTCGATCGGTCGATCATACTCAACCGAGAAGGCTTGGGCAAGGTCAGCTCTGCTCTGGCCACTATCTTCAACGAGTGCGGGAGGACGACGGCCTGGCCTGGGTCCCACTTCTCCATCGACATAGTAGTCACCGAGGTCCGGTACTTTGCTGACGCCATGTGGGCGGGATTGGTTCCCCCCTTTTCCAATTTCTTCAACGCTGTGCTTTCCCATTACCAGATCCATATGATGCATTTGGGTCCTGAGTCCATTACTCTTCTTTCCGTCTTCGCCTTTGTCTGTGAGGCAATGATGGGCATCCCTCCTTCGGTTGTCTTGCTACGTCACTTCTTCTCTCTGCGCCTCATCGATCCCACCCAATGCTCGGGGTGCGTGAGCTTCATTGCCGTACTAGAAACAGCGGCCTCAGGGATTGATTTCAGCCTTCCTTCGTCCGTGCCTAGGTTCCGCAAGCGGTGGCGTGCATCAGGACGACGCCCCTGATGCTGGGCACCTTGACGCTTCTTCCTCGTCGCAGGACGACCCCTGCGCTCAACTCCTAGGCCGCTTCCACGTGGACTTCAAGGCTCTCCGGAAGAGAAGGGAGGCTTTGGGTGACGACTACCCTTGCCGCCTGCTGAAGCGCAGGAAGTATTTCGCCATTGATGAGTAAGACTTCCCCTTTCCTAGCTCCTGATCCTCCCGTTGCTTTGGCTGATCCTTGCTCTGCAAGGCCCTCTCTGCCGAGCTCACGGAGATGGCTGAGGAGCCATCCCCCCAGGCTCCACCCTCTACACCATCTTCGAGCGCTCCGAGCTCGAGCAGAGCCCTTGTGGTGAGGCCGGTCAGAGAGGTGAGCCATCATGTGGCGCATTGCGGCTCTGCGCGCCTTGCGACCCTCCTTCGCGAGCCTTCTCGGGGCATAGCCAGCCTGCCTTGGGCTTCGCGTCTGGTCGTGGATGGCGATTGGCTGAGGTCGGCCCTGTGCTCTTCATTTGGGGATGGGCTGGCTCCAGGCCGGGCTTCTGGCGAGGCGCGCCCGGCCATCGCGAGGGCGCCAGCCCCCTGCCCAGAGGGGGAGTGCTGATTCGTGGCCCCCCACGCTTACTTGGGGCGGATGACGATGCAGAAGATGTGCTCGAGCATGCCCGGGGGCGTCGCGTTCTTCGCCAAGTGTTTATCCGGAGGGCGGCTGATGCGGCGAGCCGGCTTGGTGAAGAGCTTGCTGATGAAGATGCGCACCTTGAGGCTGAGAGCCTGCGCCTGGCTGAAGAGAGGCGCAAGCTGAAAGCGGTTGTTGCCCTCGTGCGCCACCAGCGTGACCTCGACAATGAGGAGACCGAGGCGTCGCTGGCCGTTCTCAGGCCGTCAAGGAGGCCCGAGAGGCTGACCGTCGGCATGAGGCGGCAGAGGAGCGGGCGCGGGAACTCCAGGCCCGGTGCCATTCCCTGGAGCAGCAGGTGGAGCTGCGTGAGGCGGCCCTTGCGTCGCTGAAGGTGGCTTCGGTCGACCAGGCAGAGCTCCAGAGGCGTGAGGAGGCACTAACGATGGAAGCTGCTGAGCGTGCACGTGATCTTGAACATCTGGAGACGAGAGAGCGCTTGGTGACACAAGCGAAGGATGACATCGCTGCGCGCGAGGCCCGAGTCCTGGAAGAGGTTGAACGCGGGGTGGCGACGGCCCGCTTGAACCTTGAGCGCGAGTTCGATGAGAGGCTAGGGTTGATCCAGGTCGAGGCTGAAGGCAGGACCGCCGCCCTGAGGGCCAATCTGGAGGAAGTGATGCGGCGGGCTGACGCTTCCCGGGCCGCCCTCGGCGTGGCGCAGGAGGAGCTGGCTACCTCCCGCGCCGAGGTGCTTCTTCTGCGCCAGCGGGTGGACGAGGCTGAGGCCGTTGCGCGGCAGAACGAGGACAAGATACGCCAGCGGTGGATCCTGGAGCACGAGCACGGCCCCATGCTCACCACGCTTCAGGAGAGAGCCAACACAGCCTTGGGTAACATCTGCGAGGCGGCCGTTGGCGTGCCCCACGCAGTCAACTATGCTGGCAATCTTCAGTTCTTCACTGACGTGGTGACGCAGCTAGAGGCGCGGTCGATCAGAGCCAACAGGCTGGTGGAGGAGAGGAGTCACGCCCTGCTCGAGCGCGCCTTTTCTCGTGTCTTCAGCCACCTTCGGAACACGGACCCCAACTTCGACTTTGACGCCGCCATCGCCCCAGTACCCCAGGCCGTCCGAGGCGACCTAGCGCACTGGGTGGAAGACAACGTGGATGCCCTTGTGAGGGCCTTCGCTTCTGATAACGATGGCGTGGTCGTGGCTGCTGACGAAGGCGACGTGGTGAACGGCCCTTTAGGGAGTCCTGAATTAGGGGGTGTCCGGATGGCCGGACTATGACCTTTGGTCGGACTCCCGGACTATGAAGATACAAGATTGAAGACTCCGTCCCGTGTCCGGATAGGGACTTTCCTTGGCGTGGAAGGCAAGCTTGGTGATACGATATGAAGATCTCCTCCCATTGTAACCGACTCTGTGTAACCCTAGCCCTCTCCGGTGTCTATATAAACCGGAGAGTTTTAGTCCATAGGACGAACAACAATCATACCATAGGCTAGCTTCTAGGGTTTAGCCTCTCTGATCTCGTGGTAGATGAACTCTTGTACTACCCATATCATCAATATTAATCAAGCCGGAGTAGGGTTCTACCTCCACCGAGAGGGCCCGAACCTAGGTAAAAACATCGTGTCCCTTGTCTCCTGTTACCATCCGCCTGGACGCACAGTTCGGGACCCGCTACCCGAGATCCGCCGGTTTTGACACCGACATTGGTGCTTTCATTGAGAGTTCCTCTGTGTCGTCACCTTTAGGCCCGATGGCTTCTTCGATCGTCAACCACGACGCACTCCAGGGTGAGACTTTTCTCCCCATACAGATATTCGTATTCGGCGGCTTCGCACTGCGGGCCAACTCGGTTGGCCATCTAGAGAAGATTGAAAGCTACGCCCCTGGCCATCAGGTCAGGTTTGGAAGCTTAAACTACACGGCCGACATCCGCGGGGACTTGATCTTCGACGGATTCGAGCCACGGCCGAGCGCGGCGCACTGTCTCGATGGGCATGATCTAGCTCTGCCGCCGGACAGCGCCCAGAGTGCCGCTCAGGTGTCCACTCCGACCATTAGCTCGGACTGACTATGCTAGTCGGGGACGGATGGTTGGACGCCGCCCCAGGCTCCACAATCTCTATGGCGATAGAGCCGAATACCAGCCTAGTCCTTTGCAAGGCCCGTGACTCCAAGGTGCCGGACTCCGTTCCGGACTCCGAATATCCCGCACCCCTTCCGATCGAACCCGATTGGGCTTTGATCATGGAGTTCACCGCCGCGGACATCTTTCAGCACTCGCCCTTTGGCGATATCCTGGATTCACTAAAGTCTCTCTCTTTGTCAGGAGAGCCCTGGCCTGACTATGGTCAGCAGGGTTGGGATGCGGACGACGAAGAAATTCGAAACCCACCCACCACCCACTTGGTAGCCACTGTCGACGATCTAACCGACATGCTCGACTACGACTCCGAAGATATCGACGGTATGGACGCCGATGGAGGAGACGAACAAGAACCAGCACCTATAGGGCACTGGAAGGCCACCTCATCATACTATGTATACATGGTGGACACACCTAAAAGAAATGATAACGAGGATCAAAAGGGTGCAACCAGGGATCGCTCCCTCGAAAAACAATCAAAGTGGCGACGTAAGCGCCACGCCAAGCCCCACCTCGACAAAGACCCAGCCATAGAGCAGGGCGAATCAACGGAAGATGAACATGCCATCGAGCAACCGTCCAAACAGGGCGGACAATCCGAAGAACCAATCCACGGGAGAGATAATAGTCCGGACGACCTCACGCCGGACAAATTGCTGGAACATCAGAACCTCCACCAAAGGCTCGTTACCACTGCACGTAGCCTGAAAAAGCAGAAGCGGAGGCTCAAAACAATGGAAGATGCACTCAGAATCAGATGGGGCAGAGTACTCCATACCGCACACAAGTACGGCAACAGTCATCACACAAAAAGCTATCCGAAGCGGAAACTACTACTAGAATTTGATGAAGAGGCCATAAAGCCCCAATAGTCAAAAAACAAGGAAGCCACCAGGTCGGATAGACGACCCCACGATCGGTCTCAAGCAACAAAGGGCGCCGCACTCAATACGACGCGCGATCCACCTAAGGATTCGCACCAAGAAACTGGCCCACCTAGATCCATCTATGGGCCAAGAAAGCAAGCTCCAGCGAGCAAGGCAATGCACAAAATATCCGAACATCGCGGCACACCAACATACAGGGGCGGCGCACATCCCCTATGTTTTACCGATGAGGTGCTGGATCATGAATCTCCAGCGGGATTCAAGCCCGTGAACATAGAAGCATACGACAGAACAACAGACCCCGGAGTCTGGATCGAGGATTATATCCTCCACATACACATGGCCAGAGGAGATGACCTTCACGCCATAAAATACTTACCACTTAAGCTCAAAGGGCCAGCCCGGCATTGGCTTAAAATCCTTCCCGAAAACACCATGGGAAGTTGGGAAGCGCTCGAGGAAGCTTTCCGGGCAAATTTTCAAGGGACCTATGTCCAACCTCCAGATGCAGATGATCTGAGTCATATAACTCAGCAGCCCGGAGAGTCAGCCCGGAAACTCTGGAACTGATTCCTTACTAAAAAGAATCAGATAGTCGACTGTCCGGACGCCGAGGCCCTAGCAGCTTTCGAACATAGCGTCCGAGACGAATGGCTCACCAGGCACCTCGGCCAAGAAAAGCCAAGAACAATGGCCGCATTAACAAGCCTCATGACCCGCTTTTGCGCAGGAGAGGATAGCTGGTTGGCAAGAAGCAGCCCCATCAACCCGAGTACATCCGAACTCAGAGATGGAAATGGGAAACCGCGCCATAACAAAGAACAGCGACGGATCAAGGATAATAGCCTGATGTGCACGACAGTTAACGCTAGATTCAAAAGCTCTCGGCAAAATCAGAGGAAACCGCCACCCCAAGATGACAGGGACGAGCTGTCTAACCTCAACAAAATCCTGGACAAAATATGTCAAATCCACTGTACCCCCGGGAGACCTGCAAACCATACCCACAGAGACTGTTGGGTCTTCAAACACTCCGGTAAACTCAACGCCGAACACAAGGGGCTCGACACACCAAGCGAGGACGACGACACACCCCACATGCAGAACACCGGAGAACAAAAGAAGTTCCCACAAGAAGTCAAAACAGTAAATTCACTTCAGATGATAAAAGGGGACAACAGAACGGCGCTTACGAAGACACGCGCCATACGGCCAGCCCTAGAGGAACACCACCACTGGTTGTTACAACCAATCACCTTTGATTATCAGGATTACTCCAGAGGGGCCCGGAACGCAGGCTGGACTGCCTTGGTCTTGAATCCGAATATTGACGGACTCCAATTTACACAAGTCCTTATGGACGACGGCAGTGACTTAAACCTGTTATATCAGGACACAATCCGCAAACGAGGGGTACAGCCAGCTACAATACGCCATGGCAACACTTCCTTTCAAGGAGTCACGCCGGGTCCAGATACACCAGAGTATGGGTTCCCTTTCGTTAGAAGTCACGTTCGGCTCACCCGACAACTTTCGAAGCGAAAAGCTAACCTTCCACATCGCCCCATTCGTAAATCGCTATCAAGCGCTACTGGGACATGAAGCTTTCGCCCGCTTTAACGCAATACCGCATTATGCATCCCTTACACTTAAAATGCCCGGCCCACGAGGCATCATCTCATTATAGGGGGATATCAATTGACCCCCAAAGTACGGGTAATGGTACGGCCGCCTGGACAGCCGCACACTAATCCGGCCCTACTATCCCGGACACGGCTAGACGAGTCCGGCGTCAACATACATGGGCTTAATAGCCGCATAACCCTGTGCAAGGGGCTCCGCGTGTTCACGCCAGGAGACAATACGGCTCACTTCTTGCTCCAACTATATTTTGTTTATTCTAATATAGATTTCTCGCACGATTATTTTTCACTAAAGTTCCTCTCTTTCACAGACGAACTCCGTGCTACGCCCGTCCAGGATATGGCACAACGGAGACACAGGCGCAGACGTGCAGTAGGGACCCATTTCAAGGATTCTTTTCAGATTAAGACCCTGCGTAAACCTTTTTTACTGTGTCTTGTTGACAACATCCCCCGGGTTTTGCTATAACCGAGGAGGAGGCTGTCGTCTTGGCATGTGGCCACGCCAGAATTTTGCGCGTACCTAGACACCAGGGGCTTTTTTTACCAAGGGCTCTGTTTTGGCCCGTCTTCATAAAGACCGAATTCCTTTGGGAGTGTTCGGCGTTGCGAGTTTGGCCTTATATGCATCAGCTCTGAATCATGTCTTTGGTCAAATGTTGGGTTTGCCCGGCTCCTGTGTTTTGCTGCCTTACGTTCCGTTATATCGGCTAACATGGCACCAGGAGAACTACTGCGATTGTGCCCCGGTTCGGCCAGGCGAGCACCTCAGTAGAGAAAGCCGAAAACTGATTGTCATGATATAGCGAGAGACTGGTCAACCACTCGATGACCCTCGGAATCTTTAGGATTCCTCCGCATTAACGAAGGACCGCTTCCCGGTCAGGCACACACGCGCCCCGAATTCGGGCGTGCGCGGTGCCTCCAAGGGCTATTAAGTAGCCCCAATGTCAAACTCCTATGGCTAAGTGAAAGTGATAAAGCATTATAGTCTGGTTGCCTAGTTCGCCGCGTGCTCACCTCCTTTGTAGGACCAAGACGTTGGATTAAGTGTGAAAAGGCGCCTTTTTTGCCAACACCCCCGCATTATATGCGTGGGGGCTGAAGCCAACGACTGCCATCTTTCAGGTTATATACACATATACATTAACGGCCGCACAGGAGGTATCATAATTCTTGCAAAGCACAAGTATAAAAAGCTTTTATATTCTATAAAAATATTTCATTTACAATAGCACATGCTATTCGAACACAACATCCTTCGAGCACTGCGCTTCTATTAAACGAGCGCCCGGAAGAACTTCCTCAAAGTAGTGCTTGGCAGGTACCCGGCCTTCGTCAGAATCCCAGGATGCGACAACACTGGCCTTGATATCCGCCCAGTATGTCTTGAAACGGGCAAGAGCCATTTGTGCACCCTCTATGCATGCCGACCTCTTCATTGCATCAACATGCGACACAGAACCAAGGAAGTGCTGCACCAATCCAAAATAACTCTTCGGCTCTGGCTCCCCCGGCCACAAACGACTCGCAACATACTTCATGGCGAGTCCGGATAACCTGTTCAGCTCCGCAAAGGCGGCCAAACGGTCGGATACCGAAAGTGGGCATTCTGGATTGTGGAAGTGCGACCAAAAAAGCTCTTCCAATTTATGGTCACCTCGACCTCGGAAGTGTTTGGTTGCGTCTGCTGCATTCGCTGCCACATTCAGATAAGTGTTTTCCGCACTCCACTGCCGGTCTAACGGAGCATACCTAGGATCCCCGATTTTCATCCGCAGCATATAGGGCTTTCCAGCCGTGATATCTTCGGCCTGACACAGCTCCTCCTTCATGGCTCTCATTGCAGAGCGAGTATCCTTGGCCTCGGCAGTGATCTTCTCAAGGTCCTTCTGAGCCGCCCTTTCTTCTTGTTGGAGAAACTTACAGCGGTCGGCAGCATCCTTCAATTTAATAGCCATCTCGGTTATTATCTTCTTACTCTGGCAGTGAGCAGCCTGTTCGGCTTTCAGCTCTTCAGCCGCCTTAACGGCAGACGCGTCACTTTTCCTTGCTTGCTCCTTGGCTCGGGCAAGTTCCGCCCGAAGGTTCTCCACGGCAGCAACACTATCTACAATAAGCACATATATTGTAAGGCATGAGCATCGAACTCCTCTTATCAGATATCTATGGAGCATACCTTGTGCCTCGTGTAGCCGCTTATTTACAAGCGCGATGTCGGCATCCGCCATGTCAAGTAGCCACTTTAGCTCGGCAGATTCATCAGTCCAGCTAGCCACCGGACGCCTCGCCACCTTCATAAAAAGGTGACATTTTATACCTAGAGTTTTGATCCTCTGTGCGCCATCACTCTTGATGACACATAGAGTCTCAGGGGCTACTATTTATACAGGGCGCATTTTATGCGGCTCTACCAAAAGGTACACCTTTTCACGTACCTCAAAGCCTGTCAGTAAACTCCTGGCGGCCTCGTACAATCCGCTTTCCATGGATGAATTCCTTCCTATCACCGTGTTCATCAACATACGGTATTCTTCCAAGACGGACGCTCGCCCGAGCAGATCCCTCAGCCTCTCCGACCGCGCACCAGAGGGCACCGGACTAGCCCGACGACCTTTTTCTGGATCCGGACTTGGAAAAACCCGCCGGGACGACACCTCGGGGTCGCCTGCCTCATAAGTCGGTGCATCTAGGGGAGGCGTTTCGCTCTCCATCATCTCCGGACAAAGATCCCCTGAAGACGAGCTCTGCTGAGAAGGGTTGAGATCCGAACTGCAAGGTAATATTTTGGTTATCTTCTTCAGAAATAAAACAGGGATGCCACTAATTTTTGAACCCCTCTCTTTACTTACGGCTTGGAGGAAAGCTGATCCCCTTGGGGTGCAATGCGGCCGGGGCAGTTTCCGGCGCCGGATCCTCTGACAGAGATTTTTTTCCCCGTTTCGAGGTCATCCCCTCCGGGTCTTCAGAGGCACTCCTTTTCTTCCTAGGTTGGGGGAATTCTCGATTCCTCCCTTCCCGACAGTCTCCTCCGTGGAGGCGGTAGCTCCTTGGTTCCCCTCTTCGCCCTCTGCCGAAAGCATAATCTCCAGCATCCTGGTTAACACGGGATCCGGCGCGGTCTCGGGCAGGGGGGCTGGACACCTGATAAGCTTTGCCTTCGCTATCCAATCCTGTTCAAAGGATTGCTCTGTTAAAAGGCAACTTTATGATGAAATACGGATGGTGTATCCAAATACGGGGCTACTTACCTTAGCATCCTGGCGATTGCAGCTCAGACCTGCGTCCTCGGACAAGTCCGGACACCTTGCTTGTGATCCGAAGAACAATTTGTACATCTCCACGGGCGTCGCGCCCATAAAGTGTTGGAGGACTCACGGTCCCTCCGGATTAAATTCCCACAGGCGGAGAGGGCGACGTTTGCAGGGCAGCGTGCGGCGAATCAGCATAACTTGCGCCACCACGGTCAAGTTAATATATCTTTCTAGGAGATCTCGAATGCGGTCCTGCAGAAGGGGCACGTATTTGGACGGCCCCCAGATAATCCCTTCATTGACCCATGACGCTCGCCGTGGTGGGGGACCCGAGCGAAAAGCAGGTGGCGCCACCCATGTGGTGCCCCTGGGGGCTATGATGTAAAACCAGTCCCGTTGCCATAAGCCGAACTCTTCTTGGAAAGTGCCCTCGGGCCATGGAGCGCCGGCTATCTTGCTTATGATAGCTCCTCCGCACTCAGCGTGCTGCCCCTCGATCATCTTTGGCTCCACCTTGAAGGTTCTAAGACACAATCCGAAGTGAGGGGTGATATGGAGGAAGGCTTCACACACAACAATGAATGATGAAATTTGGAGGATGGACTCCGGAGCTAGGTCGTGGAATTCCAGCCCGTAATAGAACATCAGCCCCCTCACGAAGGGATCGATCGGGAAGCCTAGCCCCCGAAGGAAGTGAGATGTGAACACCAAGCTCTCACCGGGATGGGGAGAAGGAATGGCCTGCCCTTGAGCAGGCAGCCTATGCAAGATTTCGCCGGTTAGATACCTGGCATCTCTCAGCTTTCGCACGTCTTCTTCCGTCACGGAGGAAGGCACCCACCGGCCTCGAAGGTCGGAACCAGACATCGTCGAAAGTCCGAAGCGCCTAAAACTAGAAGCTTTGAGTGTTGGAACTTGAGGCGAGGGGCGGATTCGATTGGATTGAAAGAAAAGGGAGTCGAGCCTTGGTCTCTTTATAAAGGAGTTGAATACCAAGAGCCCTCCCCGTAACCGTTTGTGACTCCCTTTCAATTAGAGAGTCATACCAAAAGGCACGGTTGGGTTACCCATGCCCGTATTGATGAGAATCCCAGAATAAGGGGACACGATCTCTGCTTCGACAAGACGTGCCAAGGAAACCGCCTCGCTAAACACGCTGAGGTGGAACAGTAAAATGATTCAAATAAAGGCTTAACCGTGGCATGATGTCACGCTGTGGAATACGTCAGCAGATTAGATTTGTGCGGAAAGTATTCTCTCTACGATGGTATGTGGAAATTATTTTTGCAGAGCCGAACTCTATCCTTGTGTTCAACATCTTCTATGAAGCATTCGGAGGAGGAACCCGCCTTGCAATGTTGAAGACAATATGCGCGCCGGACTCGTCGTCATTGAAGCCTGGTTCAAGGGCTACTGAGGGAGTCCTGGATTAGGGGGTGTCCGGATGGCCGGACTATGACCTTTGGCCGGACTCCCGGACTATGAAGATACAAGATTGAAGACTTCGTCCCGTGTCCGGATAGGGACTTTCCTTGTCGTGGAAGGCAAGCTTGGCGATACGATATGAAGATCTCCTCCCATTGTAACCGACTCTGTGTAACCCTAGCCCTCTCCGGTGTCTATATAAACCAGATAGTTTTAGTCCATAGGACGAACAACAATCATACCATAGGCTAGCTTCTAGGGTTTAGCCTCTCTGATCTCGTGGTAGATCAACTCTTGTACTACCCATATCATCAATATTAATCAACCAGGAGTAGGGTTTTACCTCCACCGAGAGGGCCCGAACCTGGATAAAAACATCATGTCCCTTGTCTCCTGTTACCATCCGCCTGGACGCACAGTTCGGGACCCCCTACCCAAGATCCGCCAGTTTTGACATCGACAACCCTGACGCCGCTCATGGCGACGCGGAGAGCGATGGCGAGGCCAGCGACGCCAGCGACGATTCAGGAGGTGCTCCTGAGGATGCATTGGGGGATTTATCCGACTGACCGCGTGTTGTCCCTACTTCCTTACCCTACACAGATAGAGTTCGGGCCTTGCCTAAAGGTTGTAAGAGCATTTTGGGAGGGGGAGCCCCTCATGTAAAAACTCGCATTCAGCGTATTAGTAGATGCAATATCACCCATACGCCTGCACCAATCGGCTGACTTTGCGACGAGCTGGCTGGCTTGTTTACCTTCAACCCGCGTGGGCCTCGAGTTAGCCTGCGGAGGGCTGTGGTGTCTCGAGCGTCTCCTGAATGAGCCCATCAAACCTGTAATGAAAACCTACTGAGAGGGCACGGCGACGACAGTCTAGGCTGCACGCAAGCTATGCCTGACCCGGCTCGCGAGGGGATCACGAGGGGAGGCAGCTGAGGCAAAGTGGTAACCAGAATGCGAGAGATTGCTCGAACGAGACTAAACACCCCTTCCCCGAACACATGCAAATCTTCGAGCTCAAATCCAACTTAAATCCAACAGGGGAAAACGACAACCAATGGGAAAAGCAATGAAAGCAGAAAAAGGCCGCGTCCGGCACCTAGTCTAGTCTTGGATGTCTTCTCACTAGCACGGAGCTAAGTGCTGCCACTGGGCGTGGGAGGGAGCCCCAGGGCCTAAGGACGGCACCCCTGAGACTCCGAGGTGTGTACAGCCCCACTCATTATTACGTGAGAGTGTCACGGGGCGGCGAGCTTCATAGGCACTGGGCCTTCTTCACAGGGACCGGCCTTGCTTCATATCGCCAGACGAGGGCCCCGCCTGGCGCCACACTCTAGTGCCACCGACGATGACAGGAAACCAGGACGCCGCCGATGGGGTACAGCGGTCGCCAGCGGTTCCACCGACGACCACGGGTCATCTGCCAGGCGCAGGCCCTGAGGCACCTCCCCCGCAGAGGGCCTACCTCCTAAGGACGCCTTGCTCCGAACGCCGTGATGGTGATGCCGGATCTCAGCCCCTCTCCTGCAGCCCCTGGCGTCCTCCTCCTGAGGAGTAGGAAGCTGCGGGAGTGGGGCAGCCGCCCGTGGTGGCGACCTGTAACTCCTGCGATCCATGGTTAGCGTATGCCTGCTCCTGAGGGATTAGTCCGATAATCGTTGTTTCCATCATGGCCGACGGGGCCTTCCCCAGGCTCCTGGAAGAGCTCAGCTTCTGGTGCCTTGTCCCCCCAGCTTGGGCCGAGGAGCGAGCCTTGTTCGTCCTCATGCGTGCGCCCTTGGTCCATCATGTGGGGCACGTACTCTTCTGGGGCCGCCATCCCAAAGGCCGTGCCGTAGTGCTCCGCGTGCCACGCAGTTCTACTTGAGGCGCCCGCCTGGGGGTGGTAGCGCGACGGCCCACCGGGGCCGCGGGTTGTGGCGAGTCCTTCTTCTCTAGCCAGGGGTGGAGGCAGCACCGCTGCTGGCCCGGTACTGACGGCCTGGCCAGCGTTGGGGTAGCCTTGGAGTCCCGCTTGGGGCTGCACGGGCGTGCGTGGAGCCTCCGCGCGGGCTGCCCTAGACCTGAGGTGGGAGTTGGGTGCAGAAGGGGTGAGCCCCCGAGGTGGCGAAGCCCAGGAGCTCTGTCACCCGCTCTAGTAGCACGTCGCGGCCGCCTTCCAGTAGCCTGCATTGCAGTAGTTCTCGGGCCACTGTGAGCGCGGCCCTCGAGTTTGCCTGCTCCCATCAGGTGTACGGTGTCATGGCCGCAACGTGGTTGGAGGCCCTCGCTGCCGACCGCGCCTTCCGCGGCGTGAGAGCTGTTGTTGCCTGTTTGAGCTGCCCGCGGCCCGCAGCCCCCTGCGGACCGCGAGCTACCTGGGGCATGGGATTGCCCGGGGCGAGTGGCTCTGCGTGGGCGGGCCAGGCCGCCCAGGGATCGGGGTTGCCTGCCTGGTCACTAGACATGATGATGATGATGCGATGGGACGTGAAGCGGCAGAAGGTGGATTCCGGCGCACCCCTACCTGGCGCGCCAAATGTTGGATTTCGAGTTCCGGCAGACCGTCTAGGTTCGAACACTGGGGTGCGCGCGGAGATTTCGCCCTCTACCTACCTACTCCTCACCACCTCGCTAGGATCTAAGCTATGAAAGGAACAACACAAGAGACACATGGTTTATACTAGTTCAGGCCACCATTGTGGTGTAATACCCTACTCTTATTTGTGGTGTGGTGGATTGCCTCTTGGGCTGATGATGAACAATACAAGGAAGAACAGCCTCGCGAGGGTCTGTTCTTGGCAGATGCGATGAACTGCTCGGGGGAGTTTAGTCGCTCTCTCTGCTGGTTTCCGGATCCCCCCTACCTTGTGGGTGGCTAGTCCTATTTATAGGCATAGGCCCTGGGCCTCTTCCCAAATATTGAGCGGGAAGGGCGCCAACAATTGGGCATTTTGAAGCGGAACATCTAGTACACTTCTCCTGACTAAAGTTGGTCCTCGCGTGCCAAAGGCTCTGGTGGTGACACCGGCTTGGGCTCCAAGATGACTTCCTTCCTGCTGTTGTGACGGTCTTGGTCTTGTTGCACCGAAACGGATGCCTTTCCTTGATGCTCTCGCCTGCGCTTTCTCCCTTTGCACCAAAGAGGAAGGAAGGACACTGCACGGGCTGGCGCCCACCTAGCGCCCTTGGTCATCATGGCTTGCGTCATGGGCACCTCGTGAGGTACCCCGCCTTGATCTCTCCGCCTCCTCGCGAGCCAGCCTAAAGAGGCTGTGCCTGAGGAAGCTTCCTGTCGTCCACTCCGCAAGGCTTGGCCCCTCGCGAGGGTCTTGAGCTCGTGCTGATGATGTTGGGCCGTGCTAGGCCGCCCCTTGAGCCACGCCGCAGGCCGCAGGCAGGCAAGTCTGGGGACCCCCATTCCCAGAATGCGGGCAGCTGCGGCTACATCGGACCAAGCCGAGGCCGAGGCGGCTCGCGTGGGGATGAGGAATCCATCCGGCAGCCACGCCCAGTACGCGCCCTAGAGCCAGCAAAGCCTCGACTCTCCGTCTGGCTTCTCGTCGTCGCCGCAGCCATGGGGATGCACGCCGTCGCCGGGCTATGCCGACGGGGACGCGCATGGTTGGTTCAACCCCAACGTCACCTTCCCCCATGGACACCCGGCCCAGCACACGCCCTTGCCCGCCTTCGCCGGCGTGCAGTACCCTCCATACAACTACTTGCCGCCATCTTACGCGTCCTCCCCGACGCCCCCTCTCCGCTGTGGCGCGCTGCCCTTCTCAAACCTCGGTGACACCAACGAGACCGAGGCCGACATGGACGACATCATCGCGGGAGGCTCGGCCGAGGCTGCCGCGACCCCAGGGTTTGCTACCCCGGACGACAAGATGGATCTCAGTGGCAGCATGGACGACGGCGAGCTCGACTACGACAAGGAGGAGCTGGAGGAGGAGGAGGAGGACAAGGAGGATGAGGAGGAGGAGCCGGAGACTCTTCCGGAGAGGAGGCGCAAGAAGAAGAAGAGGGCGGCCAGGACCGGTGAGCCGCACATGAAGTGGGCGTCCAAGGAGCAGGAATGCCTCGCCGAAGCATGGAAAGTCGTCTGCCTCGACTCGACCACCGACATGAACCAGAGCATCAAGACATACTGGGAGCGCATAAAGGCCAAGTTCGATGAGCGCAAGCTTGTCAACCCCTACTTTAAAGGCGTCTACATGCAGCGCGGGGCGAAGGAAATGGCGAACCATTGGGGGCTCATCCAGGCGGCGTGCAACAAATGGCATGGGATCGTCAAGGAGGTCGCGACTCGTCCGGAGAGCGGCGCCAATGTTGAGGATCAGGTATGGCACGCCGGTCTCCCGCTTCTCTTTGCCATGTGCGCCCGCCAACTGTTTGTTCCTCCGCGCAGCTGGTGTGCATGTTCACCATGTATCGCCAGGGCAACAGCGACCAAGAATTCAAGTACCTCCATGTTTACAAGCGCATTGACAAGTGCAAGAAGTGGGCGGAAGTCCGGTGCACCCTCGACAAGGCCAAGGAGACCTACAAGCTTGACACGCCGATGCCGGGCGCGTCAAAAGGGCGGTCGGATGGCAACAAAGGGGCCAAGAAGGGGAAACATGCTGATGCGTCTACCGTGCGAGTGCAGGAGTCCATCAAGCATTGCCTCGCCGACGCACAAGCCCGGGCCGCCCTATGTGAAGAGAAGACCAAGGCGCGGTGGTCGGTGTTGATGACAAGCAGCGCCATCAAGCTCAACCTACTCCGGACCAACGTCGCCGCGAAGAAGAGGGACACCGACCTGGCTTTCCTACTGGGCGGGGCGGACATGCTCCAGAGCAACGACGAGGCGGTCAAGGCGTGGTACTTGGTGGAGCGTGGCCTCATCCTGAACTAGCTACCGTCGACGGTGCTGCCAACTCCCACGCCCACGCCCACGCCGCCGCCAAGCCCGAGCGACGATGGCTTCGTGACTCCCTACAACAAAGAAGCCACGCCGACGCCGCCAGCACAAAAGAAGCTCTGACCCCGCCAAGCCCGCGCACGCCAACTCCGCCGACGTCGGAGGTAGACCTCGTCGTCTGATGCGCTGCACACGCGTCCTTTCTTTTATGAAGGCCGAACTTTTCATTCGATCGCCGAACTGTGGCCGCCTGATCGCCGGATTTGTGGCTTCTATTTTGTGAGAGGGAATGACTACGTTTGAATTTGCCGCAGCTTGGGGGCGGCGCCTGGGGGCGTGGCTAGGAGCTAGGTTGCCCCCAGGGGCCAATCAAGCACAGGCTCGCCCCCAGGCCACTCTTTTTGGGTGCCCCGTGGGGCTGAACGGCTGGAGATGCTCTTACTCTCTGATCTTAAACACGCACAATCGGCCGGTCACAGTACTCCTGATGCGGGTTACGGAATACGACATATGGCCCCGTCATGGCCGAAGAGTCTCGTGGGCCCTCAAACGGATAAAGGCAATGGCTCCATGGGCCCATAAAGGGTCTGGCGCAGGGTAGGCTCGACCTGATCCATCCATATAGAGGTTTGCCTCAAAAAAATCCATCCAGAGACGGATGCGGATCCAAAACCACATGACCAAGTAGAGTTCCAACCCAGCCTGCCCGGCGTTGGCACTAGCACGTGAGACGAGACATATAGAGGGCTTCTCTGGCTCTGGCCCCCATGATCCTCCTCCTTCCTTCCTTTCCGTATCCCATCGGCCACCGCCTTCCAGGAGTAGTACTCGTACTACCAATCAGGGCGGCACAGTGCCCCAAAATTACCCGGCCTGCCACGACACTCCGTCTCGCCTTTTGGCACGGGCCAACAGTCCGGCGATCACGTGCTCAAAGATATCCGTGGCGCCGTCACATCCCGCAGATCACGTGCATGCATGGTCATTTGTCAAAGCGGGCATCTCCATAGCAACATCCACACAGACCAGGTGTGAACCTCTCGACCGTCGCTTTCGCAACTGCGTTAAATTCTCGTGAGACCAAATGCACGTGCATGGGTATTATGCGATCCTATGCCTCGGGTCCTGCATACCTAATGCTATTTTTGCTACAGAAAATGATTCTCCCATCTCTGATGGGGTGACGGAGGAGGAGGAGATGCTGGGTGGGTGGTTGATAGGATAGGAGGGGTGAAGGCAGCACGAGGCAACATCATGGAGAGGGAGGAGAAAAACAATTATAATTGCATTGGCATCCTCCTCTCCTCCGATAGGGTTAGGGGGAGAAAAAGAAGGGGAAAGTGAGGAGAGGAGGTGGACGCGGTTACACCCTTGAGGAGAGGAGGAATGGTGAAAGTGCCCTCGGTGGGCCTCCAGATTTACATGTGGTGGCACTCTCCGTCTAGGCCGGAGAGCCAGAGCGGTAGGGCGGTGAAAGGATCGTGATGGACCTAGAGGAGGGGTGAATAGGTACAACTACAAATTTTAATTGTTACTTAGCAATTTTAGGCAATAATGCGGAATACGAAAGTGAGCCTAACAATTGCAAGTATGATGTTAAGAGCTAAGCAAGTTAAACAAGTAACACTAGTAGATGAGTAAGCAAGCACAATATGATATAAGTAGAGACTAAAAGACAAGTAACCACAAGTAGGAAGTTATTGTTAGTGATAATCGCAACTCCGAGAGATGAGGATGTATGCCGATGTTCACTTCGTTGGAGTGAAGCTACGTCACCGTTAGAGAGGCGGATGTTACCACGAAGGCACACCAACGCCACGATGGCTCACCCTATTCTCCCTTTGAGACAACACCATGAAGGTGTTTCTCAACCACTAGTGGTAGACCTTGGAGTGGTCTCCAAACCCAAACAAACTTTTTGGGGTAATCACAATGGTCGATTCCTCGCCGAAAGACTCCTACCGCCTAGGAGTCTCCAACCTCCAACAGTAACAAGATCCAAGGGGAAAAGCTCAATACTTGCTCAAATCACGATTTGCTTCGGTCACCAGATGGAGAGGGAGAAGATCGTTCCTTTTATTGGAACAACTCTTTCAATCTCTCAAGAATAAAACTGGGATCTAGGATTTTGTGGGTGAGCAAGAGAGAGGGAGCACTGGTGTTCTTGGGGCGTGTTGGAGTGAAGTGATCCACCTTATATCGATTAGGTAAGGAGCTATTTATACCCACAATAGATTAGAGCCATTTGGAGCAGAGGTTGACTTTCCCGAATGATCTAGAGTACCACACGGATGATCTGGACAGCGTCCGGATGATCTGACTGTAGGCCCGAATATAAGTGGTAGCAGCAGAGCTGGGAAGAGGCCGGACGATCCGGAGGACAGCCCAGTTGATCTGGACGAAGCCCGGACGATCCAGGAGAACGTCCCATAATCCAGCTTCATCCAACAGGGTTTTGTGGTGAGAGGGGCTATATTACCCGTACGATCTAGGACAAGGTCCAGACGATCCAGGATAGGGTCTAGCCCGGATGATCCAGGGCCTCGTCCGGATGATCCGGCTAGGAGTCTGTATGTGGAGAGAAGGGAGAGTAGGTTTTGGCTAAGTAGTTTACCTAGGAATTTTTGGTCTTTGTGAAAACGTCTTGTGAAGTAGATTGTGAGGAAGCCTTGAACCTACACCACAGATCCCGTCTGAATAGTTTGGGATCCCTATTACTCATGAAATGTATAAAAGAGCAAAATGCTTCGTTTTTTGCTTCTTTCCTCATTGGTTATCTGTTTGAGCAATATCTTATTTGATGTGTCCATGATGCACATTAAAACCAGGGGAACTAATGACATGTGTATATACTCAGCAAACATAGTTATTCTCCTATATGTAATTTGTCAACAACATGAAATACACTTAAGAGCAAGATTGCACTTCCAATATCCCCCTTTTTGGTAGTTGATGACAAAATACATATAGCTCTCAACAAGTGAAATGTGTTGTGTAATTTTTAGGAGAGTTGTCGGGTATGTGTTTTAGGGAGAGCTCCCGCTTAATGTATGAATAAGGAATAAAGCGATAGGAAAAACGATGCACACATGCTCATTCGGAAATAATGTTGTAACAACAAATGTAGACATACACTACTAAATCAACCTAAGCAATGATAAGCAACAAATGAAGATAACATACTTAAGCTCTTACAAGGTAGCATAAACTCATAATCTCATACAAGGTAGCATAATTCATGACCAAAGGTTCATTACAATAATAATAAGTCCAATAACTAGTGCTTGATCAACATAACATCAAATTTTTTAAGGCACCAAGAGCACTAGGAACAACATAGCAGACACATACACATACACCTAAGAAGTACATCTCCCCCTTTGCAGCAAGTACTGAAGGGGAAATGACAGAGAAGGTAGGAGGATCACTAAGCATCCTCATCATCATCACCATCACCATTACTAAGATCAGCAGGGTTAAGGAAGCACTCGGGAAATCAGCGGCAGAAGCACTAGTACGCGTCGGTGCTATGCCAACGGTTCTTAACCCATTTCCGCGACGAGATTTGGAATTATCGCCTAGTGAGTGTGGGCGATAGGGGGGTCCTTCCAACATGACCCAGAAACCGTCGGGGATATGCCCTCCTGGCACACATGCTCGGCAAAATGAGGTCGTGTGCGACCGGCGAGCGCACAAATACGGAAATACGTACAGTAGAGCTAAAAATATAAGTATACAGGCGAAATTGTTTTCGGTCTCAAGTACATCCCACACTGTCAGTCCCTGCTAAATGTTTCCATTCGTATGTACATCCCACATAGTTGCTCCAAGGAAAACGCTTCCATTCACAGGTACATCACACACAATTTTTGCCGTTAAATCGTTTGCGTTATTGAATGCATCACACACGGTCCGTAGAAGAAACTATGTGGCAAAGGTTGTCCATCACACACAATTTTTATGTGGGAAACATTTGCGGAAGGTGGTCTAATGCAAACAGTTTTTCAAGAGAAAGTCGTGTGTGATTGTTCATTGATCCAACACGGTTTATTCCTAGAAACTGTGTGCGTTGCCTGAGGTCATCGCCCATGGTATTTTTTAATAACCGTTTGCAATAGTAAAACCCAATTAACAGGCTAATTGCCCTATTATTATTAATCCATTTATTAATCTAATTGACATTCATATTAAGCACATAATATATTTCATTTCCATATTAAGGAAGCAGAATTTCATAATTGAAATACATCAAAGTACAACATGATATAGCTTCAGCACCCAGCTACCCCATTACAGAACTGCACCAGCACCAAGTTCCACGTGGAACATCTAGAACCTTTTGAAATTAGCATCATAGACGATATATAGACAGATGCATCTCATTTGGAAAACTGCTGAAGCGGAAGGCGAATATTGATCCTTCATTCATATTGAAGGTCTTTGCAACTTTAGGCCAGTGCATGTGGATGATTGACCGTCTATCCTTCGTCCTCTTCAGAACACTTCAATATTGAACCGTGGGTGTTGTATGAAAACCTTCCTTGCCTCCTGACCATAGAGGTGGTTTGAGAGGTAATCATCAGTGTACTGATTTGGAAAGACCTATAAACAAGGATGTGCATAAATATCTTCTCTATATTGGAAATGGGGCAAAGGAATAAAAAAGGCAAGGTATAATAGTTTGTACCATCTTATAGTGAACTAATGTCTTCTTCATTGTGCAGACAAAGTTCTTGTTGTTTTTGTTGCTAATTTCTTTAACAATCTTTCTGAGTTTCTTGACTTGATTGATATTCATGGACAACTCATTTCCCCATATGCAAAAAGGGTCGAACAGTGGGTCAAAACCTCTAACAGCAGGACCTACATGTGCAAGACCAAATTCTTAATAACCTAAATATCAGGATGGCTCCTGCAATTGCACAATAATGTGCTATTAGACAATGGACCATGCACGTGCAGTTAACTAAACACCACAACAAATGAACCAAATGTTAACCAAGCACCACATTGCACAATATAACATACTCCTAATAGAAGATCAGACAGTTAACCAAACCAAGCATGCTTAACAACTTGGAAATATAGCAATTGTATTTTCTTCTCATGTATTTAGTACAACCAAATTTGATTTATTTCTTGCGTGGTATACAATAACAGAATGCACCCACAACAATTAAACATCACATTGCAGAATTGAACCAAACAGTTAACTAAACACCACAACAAATTAACCAAACGTTACTGAGCACCACATTGCACAATATAACACACTCATAATAGAAGATCGGACAGTTAACCAAACCAAGCATGCTTCACAACTTGTAAAATTGCACCCTGAAGAATTGAACATCACATTTGCAGAATTGAACCAAACAGTTAACTGACCACCACATTGCATGATATATAGAACATATACTCTAGAGCAGAAGATTGCATGGTAAAATTAGATAGCATAATTCACTAGAATTTGTTAAGGAAAGGCAGTAGCTAGCAAACTGAATATGGGTCCTTATAGTGAGCTAATAAGACAAGCTACTCCTCATTGTTAGAGATATCAATGATGATTGGCTCCTTGGACATGGAAGAGGGTGAAGTCTCCACTTCATGGGTTCCCTTGTCATAGTGGTGAGTTTCCTGAGCCGCTCCGGGCACCAACCTGCTAGCTCTCGAGATGAGGTAAGAACATGCACGCTGAGAAAACACCTCGCAGCCTTTGTTGAAGGCACCGACCGTGGCCTCGAGAAAACACCATGAACTGTCCTTTAAAGCAGTCAACCGCGTCGCGGCGTCGGCGCGCGAGGCGTAGACGGTGGCCTCGATGGCGAGGTGCTCCTCCAAGATCTGGGGTCGGTATGAATGGCAGCCATTGCAATCTCATCCGCGCGTGCAGCCGTGATTTGCTTCTCTACTGCCAAATGCTCCTTGCGATCCTGGCTATACAGCGTGCAACATGGCTTAGGGTGACGCTTATTTGGTGGAGGGGTCGGTGATTTGGGTGGAAGGTGTCGCGCTCGCGCCGGCGGTCAGGGCATGTGGGATGTGGAAGGAGGAGGTGGATGGGGGTCGGGTGTGGATTACCTGCCTGGATAGGCGAGGCCGAGCAGCGTGAAGGAGGGTCGCCGGCGAGGAGGCGGTGCTGCAAACAAGGAGTGAAGGTTTCAACTTGGAAAGGAAGGCGGAAACAGGGGAAATTTGGCTTTTGGTAAGGGGGAGGGGAGGTAGATATTTCCATGGAAGACGAAAATTCGGGATCACTTCAGCCAAAAAATTGGCGCATAAAGTGTCATCGGACACGGTCCCGTATTCAGAACTATGTACGATATGTGAACATCACAAATGATTCAGATAGCTTAACCCGTGTGTGATGAGTTTGAACATCAAAAAATTTGGTTCGAATTTCCATGGTTACTGTGGTCATCCACGTCATTGCATAATTTGGGTACACAAAGGAGACTACAGCGCACCCACACTTCTTAATCAAGCAAGTTCAGCAATTAAATAGAGCTAGCTGACCTAAACATTACTCTAAATGATTAAAGACCGGAGCTCGTAATTAAACAAAACAAAGAGTACTACTATGGCTGGTGCTCGTCAATCTCCGCCGCCGCCTCCATGTCCAGCTCGCGCCCGACGGTCTCCTGGGGAAAGGGCTCCATGGCATCAATCGCACCATACTCGGCAAGCATCTCGCCATCCACGTCCGCCATATCTTTGGAATAGGCCGCCACGAGGTGGGCGTGGGTGGCCGCGATCTAGGCTTTGCCGGGCTCCGTTGTGGCAAGCTATGTTGCGCAGGAACAGATGGATGCTCGAACTCGCTCAGCGATTGCCAACTCTTCGGCCATGGGTTGCCAACCATTGTGGAGAAGCTTCCTCCAATTTGTGCGGTGACCACCACGAGCTGGGCGTGGACGGCCTCAACACAGTGGTGGGTGGCCTCCATCAGGGCTAAGGCCGCCGCTGGGGAACGGACAACTGTTGTGCTGCTCTCGCTAGTTGTTATCCCCGAGGCAGATGCTGCTTCCGCCGCCTGAGAAGCAACAGCGACCATTTGGGCTGCCTTGGTCGCCCGGACACAGATTGCAGTCGCCCTTATGAAGCTTGTTAGCACGCGCCTGGCGGCTGCGGCCGCACTCTCACCAGAGTGGGCCGCCGAAGTAGCCCTCACGACGCGGCTCCACGTCCCCATATTTCACCGGTGATGATTGAACAGTGAAATGATATTTGGGGAGTGAGCTAGTGTGCTTGACATGCCGGTTGTGGACTGTAGCCGACGCACCTTCTTGCGTAAGCCATAGGCGTACTATGCACCAATGGTGCTCCAAGATATTTTCTACTGCATCTCACACGGTTGGAGATAATGAACTGTGTGTGATCTACATGATTTTTCGTCTTGATTTGAATTATGCAATGGGGTCACAGCTGCAAAGCATGGTGTTTGAATTGCTAGAACTTTTATCCGTAGTGAGCATCCAACTATAGGTGTGTCGTCAAAAAAATTGGAATTATTCAGGGTTCGTTTGGACGTTTTTATACATTGACTTGGTTTTGTAGGCATTTCAGGTGTATAATTCAAATTTTAACTACATGCACATGCTCCAGTGCATATAAACTGGTTGAAAAATCGAATATGTGTCCTTGGTTGCATGCTTAGGTCCCATGCAAGAAATGGGAATGAATGTCAAACACCCAGCCACCGTCGCTCTGCCGCAAGCATTGATATACTTGGTTTTTAAATTCTAGTAAATCCAAAACTCGTCTGAAATTCATGAAACTTGGCAACCTATCATGGAGCGGCATCAACATGTTGTGGTAAAAATTTTGTCCCATTTGGGGCAGGTTTGGGTATAAGCTTCTCCCAAACCAGAGCTTCTCACAACAAGCGTGAAGGTTACGGTAGGGAACGTGCCACCTTTAGGAACGAAATGATATCCGTTGCCTCTTATTGCTTCCAAAAAAATTCTAGTGTCAACATAGAACAACAGGAGTGTTGTGTTTAATTTTGGAATTTTTTGGGGTTCGTTTGGACATTTTATACATTAACTGGGTTTTCTAGGCATTTTGTGTGCACAATTCAAATTTGAACTACATGCACATGCTCCAGTGCATATAAATTGGTTAAAAAATCAAATATGTGTCCTTCAGTCCATGCTTAGGTCCCATGCAAGAAATGGGAATGAATTTCAAACACTGATACGTCTCCAACGTATCTATAATTTTTGATTGTTCCATGCTGTTATATTATCAATCTTGGATGTTTTATAATCATTTTATAGTCATTTTATATCATTTTTTGGTACTAACCTATTGATAAATTGCCAAGTGTCAGTTGTTGTTTTCTACATGTTTTTTACATTGTAGGAAATCCATATCAGACGGAATCCAAATGCCCCGAAACTTTACGGAGAATTTTTATGGACTAGAAGGAACACAAAGGGCCTTGGATGCACCTGGGGGTGCCCAGAGGGAGGCACAACCCACCAGGGCGCGCCAGGAGGCCCAGGCGCGCCCTGGTGCATTGTGCCCACCTCGAGTGCCCCCTGGACCGCCTCTTTGCTCTATAAATACCCCAATATTCCAGAAACCCTAGGGGGGTCGATGAAATATTCATCCAGCCGCCGTAGAGTCTGATACATCCATTTTGCAACATGATTTTATATCAATATTTATTGCATTATGGGCTGTTATTACACATTATGTCACAATACTTATGCATATTCTCTCTTATTTTACAAGGTTTACATGAAGAGGGAGAATGCCGGCAGCTGGAATTCTGGGCTGGAAAAGGAGCAAATATTAGAGACCTATTCTGCACAGCTCCAAAAGTCCTAAAACTTCACAGAACTCATTTTTGGAATTTATAAAAATACTAAGTGAAGAAAATACAAGAGGGCCCACACCCTGGTCACGAGGGTGGGGGCGCGCCCTACCCCCCTAGGCGCGCCCCCCTGCCTCGTGGGCCCTCTGGAAGGCCTCCGGTGCCCATCTTTAGCTATATGGTGTCTTCTACCCTGAAAAAAATCATACGCAAGCTTTCAGGAAGAAACTCCGCCGCCACGAGGCGGAACCAATCTAGGTCTCCGACAGAGTTGTTCTGCCGGGGAAACTTCCCTCCGGGAGGGGGAAATCATCGCCATCGTCATCACCAATGATCCTCTCATCAGGAGGGGGTCAATATCCATCAACTTCTTCACCAGCACCATCTCCTCTAAAACCCGAGTTCATCTCTTGTATCCAATCTTTGTATCCAAACCTCAGATTGGTACTTGTGGGTTACTAGTAGTGTTGATTACTCCTTGTAGTTGATGCTAGTTGGTTTATTTGGTGGAAGATTATATGTTCAGATCCATTATGCATATTAATATCCCTCTAATTATGAACATGAATATGATTTGTGAGTAGTTACGTTTGTTCCTGAGGACATGGGAGAAGTCTTGCTATAAGTAGTCATGTGAAATTGGTATTCGTTCGATATTTTGATGAGATGTATGTTGTCTCTCCTCTAGTGGTGTTATGTGAACGTCGACTACATGAAACCTCACCATTATTTGGGCCTAGAGGAAGGCATTGGGAAGTAATAAGTAGATGATGGTTTGCTCGAGTGACAGATGCTTAAAGCCATAGTTTATGCGTTGTTTCGTAAGGGGCTGATTTCGATCCATATGTCCAATGTTGTGGTTAGGTTCACCTTAATACTTCTTTTGTAGTTGCGGATGCTTGCAATAGGGGTTAATCATAAGTGGGATGCTTGTCCAAGTAAGGGCAGTACCCAAGCACCGGTCCACCCACCTATCAAATTATCAAAGTACCGAACGCGAATCATATGAGCATGATGAAAACTAGCTTGACGATAATTCCCATGTGTCCTTGGGAGCTCTTTTCTCATTATAAGAAATTGTCTAGGATTGTCCTTTGCTACAAAGGATTGGGACACCTTGCTGCACTTTATTTACTTTCATTGCTTGTTACTCGTTACAATTTATCTTATCACAAAACTATCTATTACCTACAATTTCATGGCTTGCAGAGAAAACCTTGCTGAAAACCGCTTGTCATTTCCTTCTGCTCCTCATTGGGTTCGACACTCTTACTTATCGAAAGGATTACGATAGATCCCCTATACTTGTGGGTCATCAAGACTCTTTTCTGGCGCCGTTGCCGGGGAGTGAAGCACCTTTGGTGAGTGGAACTTGGTAAGGAAACATTTATATAGTGTGCTGAAATTTTCTGTCACTTGTTACTATGGAAACTAATCCTTTGAGGGGCTTGTTCGGGGTATCTTCACCCCTTCCAGAAGAGCAAAGAGTTGCTGCTCAACCTACTGAACGTACTGAAAATATTTACTTTGAGATTCCTTCGGGTACGATAGAGAGACTGCTAGCTAATCCCTTTGCAGGAGATGGAACATTGCATCCCGATTTACACCTTATCTTTGTGGATGAAGTTTGTGGATTTTTTTAAGCTTGCAGGTATTCCCGATGATGTTGTCAAAAGAAAGGTCTTCCCATTATCTTTGAAGGGAGATGCATTGACATGGTATAGGCTATGTGATCATACGGGGTCTTGGAATTATAAACGATTGAAGTTGGAATTTCACCAGAAGTTCTATCATATGCATCTTGTTCATCGTGATCGTAATTACATATATAATTTATGGCCTCGCGAAGGAGAAAGCATCGCTCAAGCTTGGGGAGGCTTATGTCAATGTTATATTCATGCCCCAATCATGAGCTCTCCAGAGAGATGATTATTCAAAAAAATTATGCTCGGCTTTCTCCCAATGATCGCAACATGCTTGATACTTCCTGTGCTGGTTCTTATATGATGAAGACTATTGAATTCAAGTGGGACTTATTGGAAAGAATTAAACGCAACTCTGAAGATTGGGGTTCCGACGATGGTAAGGAGTCAGGTATAACACCTAAGTTTGATTGTGTTAAATCTTTTATGGCTACCGATGCTTTTCGTGGATTTAGCGCTAAGTATGGACTTGACTCTGAGATAATAGCTGCTTTTTGTGAATCTTTTGCTACTCACGTTGATCTCCCTAAGGAGAAGTGGTTTAAATATAATCCTCCCACTGACGTAAAAGTAGTTGCACCTATTACAGTTGAAGAAAAGACTGTCACTTATAGTGATCCTATTGTTCCTACTACTTATGTTGAGAAACCTCCTTTTCCTATTAGGATAAAGGATCATGCTAAAACTTCGACTGTTGTTTGTACAAGAAGTACTAGGACTTATACACCTCCTGAGCAAATCAAAGTTGAACCTAGTATTGCTATGGTTAAAGATCTCTTGGATGATGATTTAGATGGGCATGTTATTTATTTCTGTGGTGAGACTGCTAATATTGCTAGACCTGATGCTAAGATACATAGACCAGTTGTAGGCATGCCTGTTATTTCTGTTAAAATAAGAGATCATTGTTCTCATGGTTTATGTGATATGGGTGCTAGTGCTAATGCAATACCCTATGACTTATATAAAGAAATTATGCATGATATTGCACCCGCTGAAATGGAAGATATAGATGTTACTATTAAGCTTGCCAATAGGGATACTATTAAGCCATTTGGGATTATTAGAGATGTTGAAGTCTTGTGTGGGAAGGTTAAATATCCTGCTGATTTTCTTGTTCTTTGTTCCCCACAAGATGACTTTTGTCCCATTATATTTGGTAGACCCTTCTAGAATATTGTTAATGCTAGGATTGATTGCAAGAAGGATATTGTTGAAATTGGCTGAGGGGATATGCCTCATGAGTTTAATTTTGCTAAGTTTCGTAGACAACCCCGTGATAAAGAATCACCTAGTAAGGATGAGATTATTGGTCTTGCTTCTATTGCCGTGCCTCCTACTGATCCGTTGGAACAATATTTGCTAGACCATGAAAATGATATGTTTATGAATGAAAGAAGGGAAATAGATGAAGTGTTCCTTCAACAGGAACCTATTCTGGAACACAACATACCCATTTAAATTCTAGGGGATCCCCCTCCACCCAAGGGTGATACCGTGTTTGAGCTCAAACCATTACCTGATAATCTTAAGTATGCTTATCTTGATGAAAATGAAATATATCATGTTATTATTAGTGCTAACCTTTCAGAACTAGAAGAAGAAAGATTACTGAAAGCTCTGAAGAAGCACCGCGCTGCTATCAGTTATACTCTGGATGATCTCAAGGGCATTAGTCCCATGCTATGCCAACACAAAATTAAATTGGAGGAAGGTGCCAAACCAGTTAGAGATCCTCAAGGACGATTGAATCCTAAGATGAAAGAAGTGGTAAGAAAGGAGATATTAAAGCTCCTTGAGGCGGGTATAATTTATCCCATTGCTGATAGTGATTGGGTAAGCCCTGTCCATTGTGTTCCTAAAAAGGGAGGTATTACTGTCGTTCCTAATGATAAAGATGAATTGATCCCGCAAAGAATTATTATAGGTTATAGGATGGTAATTGATTTCCGTAAATTAAATAAAGCTACTAACAAAGATCATTACCCTTTACCTTTTATTGATCAAATGCTAGAAAGACTATCCAAACACACACATTTCTGCTTTCTAGATGGTTATTCTGGTTTCTCTCATATACCTGTGTCAGTAGGGGATCAATCAAAAACTACTTTTACTTGCCCTTTTGGTACTTTTGCTTATAGATGTATGCCTTTTCGTTTATGTAATGCACCTCCTACCTTTCAAAGATGCATGATGGCTATATTCTCTGACTTTTGTGAAAAGATTTGTGAGGTATTCATGGATGATTTCTCCGTTTATGGATCCTCCTTTGATGATTGCTTTAGAAACCTTGATTGAGTTTTGCAGAGATGCAAAGACACTAGTCTCATCTTTAATTGGGAAAAGTGTCACTTTATGGTTAATGAAGGCATTGTCTTGGGGCATAAGATTTCCGAGAGAGGTATTGAAGTTGATAAAGCTAAAGTTGATGCTATTGAAAAGATGCCATGTCCCAAGGACATAACAGGTATAAGAAGTTTCCTTGGTCATGCCGGTTTTTATAGCAGGTTCATTAAGGACTTTTCTAAAATCTCTAGGCCTCTGACTAATTTATTGCAAAAAGATATTCCTTTTGTCTTTGATGATGAATGTGTAGAAGCATTTGAAAGACTTAAGAAAGCTTTGATCACTGCACCTATTGTTCAGCCACCTGATTGGAATTTACCTTTTGAAATTATGTGTGATGCTAGTGATTATGTTGTAGGTGTTGTTCTAGGGCAAAGAGTTGATAAGAAATTGAATGTTATCCAGTATGCTAGTAAGGCTCTTGATACTGCCCAGAGAAATTATGCTACTACTGAAAAAGAGTTTTTAGCAGTTGTGTTTGCATGTGATAAGTTTAGACCTTATATTGTTGATTCCAAAGTTACTATTCACACTGATAATGCTGCTACTAAATATCTTATGGAAAAGAAAGATGCTAAGCCTAGACTCATTAGATGGGTTCTCTTGCTCCAAGAATTTGATTTGCATATTATTGATAGAAAGGGAGCTGAGAACCCCGTTGCAGACAACTTGTCTAGGTTAGAGAATGTTCTTGATGACCCACTTCCTATTGATGATAGCTTTCCTGATGAACAATTAGCGGTCGTTAATGCTTCTCGTACTGCTCCTTAGTATGCTGATTATGCTAATTACATTGTTGCTAAATTTATACCACCTAGTTTCACATACCAGCAAAAGAAAAAGTTCTTTTATGATTTAAGGCATTACTTCTAGGATGACCCACACCTTTATAAAGAAGGACTAGATGGTGTTATTAGACGTTGTGTACCTGAGCATGAACAGGAATAGAGCCGACGCAAGTGTCACTCTGAATCATATGGAGGACACCACGCTGCAGATAGAACTGCACATAAGGTATTGCAATCTGGTTTTATTGGCCTAGTATCTTCAAAGATGCTCGTAAGTTTGTCTTATCTTGTGATGAATGTCAAAGGGTTGGTAATATTAGTAGACGTCAAGAAATGCCTATGAATTTATTCTCTTGTTATTGAACCGTTTGATGTTTGGGGCTTTGATTATATGGGACCTTTTCTTGCCTCTAATGGTTACACACATATTTTAGTTGTTGTTGATTACGTTACTAAGTGGGTAGAAGCTATTCCAACTAGTAGTGCTGATCATAACACCTCTACTAAGATGCTTAAAGAAGTTATTTTTCCGAGGTTTGGAGTCCCTAGATATCTTATGACTGATGGTGGTTCACATTTTATTCATGGTGCTTTCCGTAAGATGCTTGCTAAGTATGATGTTTATCATAGAATTGCATCCCCTTATCACCCGCAGTCTAGTGGTCAAGTAGAGGTGAGCAATAGAGAGCTCAAATTAATTTTGCAAAAGACTGTCAATAGATCTAGAAAGAATTGGTCCAAAAAATTTGATGATGCATTATGGGCCTATAGAACTACATACAAAAATCCTATGGGTATGTCTCCATATAAGAAGGTTTATGGAAAAGCATGTCACTTACCTCTTAAACTTGAACATAAAGCATATTGGGCTATTAAAGAGCTCAACTATGACTTCAAACTCGCCAATGAGAAGAGGTTATTTGATATCAGCTCACTTGATGAATGAAGAACCCAAGCCTATGAGAATGCCAAGCTATTCAAAGAAAAAGTCAAACGCTGGCATGACAAAAGGATACAAAAGCGTGAGTTTAACGTATGTGATTATGTGTTATTATTCAACTCTCGTTTAAGATTGTTTTGCAGGAAAACTTCTCTCTAAATGGGAAGGTCCTTACGTTATCGAGGAGGTCTATCGTTCTGGTGCCATAAAAATCAACAACTTCGAAGGCAGAAGTCCGAGGGTTGTTAACGTCCAAAGAATTAAACATTATATCTCAGGTAATCCTAGCAATGTTGATACTAATATTGTTGAGACCGTAACCCCGGAGGAATACACAAGGAACACTTTCCAGAATGTTCCAGACTCCGAAAAGGAATAGGTATGTGGTACGGTAAGTGAGGGAGTCCCGGACTAGGGGGTGTCCGGATAGCCGAACTATCATCATCGGCCGGACTCCAAGACTATGAAGATACAAGATTGAAGACTTCGTCCCGTGTCCGGATGGGACTTTCCTTGGCGTGGAAGGCAAGCTTGGCGATACGGATATGTAGATCTCCTACCTTTGTAACCAACTCTGTGTAACCCTAGCCCTCTCCGGTGTCTATATAAACCGGATGGCCTTAGTCCATAGGACGAACAACAATCATACCATAGGCTAGCTTCTAGTGTTTAGCCTCCTTGATCTCGTCGTAGATCTACTCTTGTAACCCACATCATCAATATTAATCAAGCAGGACGTAGGGTTTTACCTCCATCAAGAGGGCCCAAACCTGGGTAAAAACATCGTGTCCCTCGTCTCCTGTTACCATCCGCCTAGACGCACAGTTCGGGACACCCTACCCGAGATCCGCCGGTTTTGACACCGACATTGGTGCTTTCATTGAGAGTTCCTCTATGCCGTCGCGATCAGGAAGGATGCCTTCTCCCGTCTTTAAAGACGACACCGTCGTCAAGAGAGCTTTGGCCGCCGGCCAAACTGTCCGGCTAGGAGGTTTTCTTATGAACGCCTGTTCGGCCACCGCTCCGATGATGACCTCTCAGGTCATCAAAAGCGATCTTCACGTCAGCCCGGAATTCGTCGAGCAGTTAGATCCGATTGAGCTCTCCTCTGTAAACGAGCTCTTGGATCGCATCGCCGCCCTGGGAGTCGCCATAGACTACGATAAGATTGGGCTTAAACCCGATCTGAGAGAGATTAACTCTCCTCAGGCCACCCACCACGTTGTCATGGTAGAGGAACAATGCGGCAACCCTTCTTCTACGTTGAAAACCAACTATGTCCGGATTCCCGATCCCTCCAAGCCGGATTCCCGCGAAGGGACGGACGCTAATCAAATACTGAACTTAGAGTCAGGCATCGGACTAGATTGGTTGGAAAGCATCCAGCAAGTCAAGCTTCCAAATCCGGAAACTTCTTGGCCTTTGAGCCTCAGATCGTGTGGGGTTCCGAACTTGATTCCACCCGCCCACCCAAACATAAGTGATCTATCTCGAATACGGCAAGAGCCCGATGAAACAGTACATCATTACTGGGCCAGATTCCTCCTGGTTATGAACAGGATAAAGGACTGCTGCGAAGAAAGCGCGATTTCAATTTTCTGCAATAATTGCATGGACAAGGGAATCATGAACGCCATAAGTCGTCGCGAAGTTACACGCTTCATCGACCTAGCGACTATCGTACAAAAATACTGTGCGGTTGAGAGTGTCAGGAACACCGAAACTAGGTTTTGGGATAGTCCGGCCTTGACCACAACCCTAGTCCGAAGTAAAAGGGTGTGCCATACTCAAGCACCTGGGTTAAAAACCAAAAAGCAAAGAACCCCTAAAGGGCATGGAACCGTACTGGAGGGCTGGCTCAACGGACCCTGTAAAATCCACAGTACGGAGGGCGCCACTCCAACACATAGCCTTCGAGCATGTTGGATACTACGGCAGGTGGCCAAAAAGTGGCGAAGGCTTTTTAGCCCCGGGCAAACAGCCCAGCAGTACCGGTACGGTATTAACAGTCTTCGAGACTTTTGCATCAAATAACATGAGAAAACGAACAATCCGCGGCCTCGCCGAAGTCTACCAAGTAGCAACAGCAAATCCATGGAGTGACACGGCTATCACCTTCAACGCCAGCGACGAACCTAAATTCCGAACAGCTAGAGCACCAGCCGCATTGGTCCTCAGCCCGATAGTGGACGCCTTTCGCCTTACCAAGGTACTCATGGATGGCGGCATTGGATTAAACCTCATCTACGAGGAAACCCTTCAGAAAATGGATATTGACTGGAGCCGCATCAAGCGTAGCAGCAGAACCTTCAGAGGGATAATCCCTAGTCGAGAAGTACGCTGCACAGGAAAAATCACACTAGATGTAGTGTTCGGCTCGCCGGACAATTATAGGTCCGAGGAGGTCACTTTCCAAGTGGCCCCATTCGGCAGCGGATATCACGCTTTGTTAGGGCGAGAGGCATTCACAATCTTAAAAGCTATACCCCACTATGGGTAGATGAAGCTCAAAATGCCCGGACCCAATGGGATAATCACTCTTGCCAGTGATCCAGATACAGCACTCCGCGCTGAAAATAAGACAGCCGCACTGGCCCTAGAGGCATTGTCCGAAGCCCTAGCGGCAGAGGAACTAACTACGCTGCGCTCCATGGTGGATAGGGACGATGTGATACTCGATAAGAGGTCCAAGTCCACCTCTTTTAATCCAGCAGATGAAATAGTCAAATTTCAGGTCCATCCAATGGACCCCACAAAGACGGCCTCCATTGGGGCACAATTAAGTCCTGATGTCGAAGCCGCACTACGAGAATTCCTTCGGGAAAATTGGGACATTTTTGACTGGCACCCTTCAAACATGCCAGGAATCCCACGCAGGCTGGCAGAGCACAGCCTAAACATCCTAAAAGGATTCAAGCCGGTCAAACAAGCTCTTCAGTGATTTTCCGATCCCAAAAGACATGCAATGGGAGAAGAGCTAGCCAAAATCTTAGAAGCCGGATTCATTAGAGATATAAAACATCTGGACTGGCTAGCCAATCTAGTAATGGTACCAAAAAAGGGCAAATCCTGGCGCCTCTGCGTCGATTTTAAAGACCTTAATAAGGCCTGTCCAAAGGACCCTTTCCCCCTCCCTCGCATCGACCAAATCATCGATGCTACCGCAGGGCACGATTCATTGTGCTTCCTCGACGCATACTCCGGATACCATCAAATCAAGATGGCGGAGAAAGACCAGGCCACAACGGCATTCATTACTCCATATGGGCCATTCTGCTTCAACACAATGCCCTTCGGACTCAAAAACGCCGGCGCAACATATCAGCGCATGATTCAAACATGTCTGGCTACCCAGATAGGCGAAACAGTAGAGGCATACGTAGATGATGTGGTCGTCAAGACCAAACACGTCGAAACTCTAGTAGAAGACTTGAGGGTGACATTCGACAACCTCCGAGCATATGACATTAAGCTCAATTCGGAAAAATGCGTCTTCGGCGTACCAGCCGGAAAGCTCTTCGGCTTCATCGTATCCGGTAGAGGAATTGAAGCAAACCCGGCCAAAATCCGAGCTCTGTCACAATTGGATATTCCAAAAGACCTCAAGCAAATACAAAAACTAACCAGATGCGTAGCGGCCTTAAGTCGCTTCATCTCCCGTTTGGGAGAAAAGGCTCTGCCCCTCTACCGCCTCCTCCGGCGCACCGAACATTTCGAATGGACGAATGCTGCCACAGCCGGACTCGAAGAAATAAAGGCCATACTGGCAACAAATCCGGTCCTGGTCGCGCCCAACCTGGGTGAACCTATGTTATTCTATATCGCAGCAACACATCAAGTTGTCAGCGTGGTACTCGTCGTTGAGCGAGAGACAGAAGGGCACAAATTCCCTCTTCAAAAACCAGTGTACTACATATCCACTGTTCTAACTCCATGCAAGTCCCGGTACCCACATTATCAAAAGATAGCATATGCGGTGTTCATGGCATCCCGGAAGCTGTGACACTACTTTCAAGAGTGTTCCATAACGGTGGCCTCCGAAGTACCTCTCAACGATATTATAAACAATCGCGACACAACGGGCAGGATTGCAAAATGGGCTATTGAGCTCTTACCATTTGACATAACCTATAAACCACGGCGAGCTATAAAGTCGAACCGTCCTTCTACATGGCTGCCTTGGGGGCTGGCGTCGTCCTGACGTCCCCAGCTAGAGACACAATCCAATACGTACTTCAAATAATGTACATGGACTCCAATAACGCAGCCGAATACGAGGCCCTTCTACATGGCCTCCGGATGGCAATCTCCATGGGCATTCAACGCCTAGAGGTGCGCGGGGATTCAAACCTCGCAATATCCCAAGTAAATGGAGACTTTGATGCCAAAGATCCAAAAATGGCAGCTTACCGCAACACCGTCCTAAAAATGTCAGCTCGGTTCGAAGGACTCGAATTCCACCATGTAGCCCGGGATAATAACTAGGCAGCAGATGTGTTAGCACACATCGGCGCAAAATGAGACGCCGTCCCTCCAAACATCTTCCTGGAATGGCTCTTCAAGCCATCCGTGTTATGGGAAGAGGAGTCCGTAAATAACAATCCGGAGCCAGCTGCATCACCTAACTCGGACCATTCTGTCACAATCGGCGGCTCAGCCAACGAAATAACACCTTCAGCTCACGAAATAATGGCAGCAATTGCCCCATGGACAGAATCATTCCTAGCCTACTTAATTCGGCAGGAACTTCCCGAAGACCAAAATGAGGCCCGTTGCATAGTTCGGCGATCTAAAGCCTACAAGGTCCATGAGGGAGAACTTTATAAGAAAAGCACAACCGGAGTACTTCAAAGGTGTATCTCTGAAGAGGAGGGGCGGAATCTCCTGGCTAAAATTCACGTCGGACTCGGCGGGCAACACGCTGCAGCCCGGGCACTCGTAGGCAAGGCCTTCTGTACAGGATTTTATTGGCCGAGAGCCCGGGCAGATGCTCAGGACTTAGTCCAACGATGCGTCGGTTGCCAGCTCTTTGCTAATCAGAGCCACATGCCACCCACCGCCCTCAAAACTATACCCATTACCTGGCGGTTCGCGGTCTGGGGGCTTGACATGGTTGGACCCCTTAAAGGGGGAACCCACAAGCACAAATACTTATTGGTCATGGTGGACAAATTCACCAAATGGATTGAGGCCAAGCCGGTTAAAACGGCAGAATCCGGACCGGTGATAGACTTCCTATTCGGGGTAGTACACCATTTTGGCGTCCCCCACAGCATCATCACTGATAACGGCACGAACTTCATTGCCGACGAGGTTAAACTCTGGTGCAAAAACATGGGCATCGAGCTCGATTACGCTTCAGTCTATCACCCCCAAACTAACGGTCAAGTCGAGCGAGCAAATGGTCTAATCATGAGCGGCATCAAACCCAGACTAGTGCGGTCCCTCAAGGAATCTAACACGCACTGGGTAGAGGAGCTCGACTCCATACTCTGGGGGCTGCAGACCACGCCAAACCGAACTACTGGATTCACACCATTTTTCATGGTGTATGGCGCCGAGGCAGTTCTGCATTGCGATATAATTCATGCCTCACCTCGTGTGCGCATGTACGAAGAAAGAGAAGCCGAGTTGGATCGGCAGGACAGTTTGGACGCCTTAGAGGAGGAGCGGGACATGGCAAAGGCTTGTTCCGCATTCTATCAGTAGCAGGCTCGAAGATATCAAAGCAGAGAAGTATGGGCCAAAACTTACAATGTCGGCGAACTCGTTCTACGCCTGCCGGAGAAGAAAAAGGACAGACTTAAGCCCAAGTGGGAAGGTCCCTTCATCATCGACCAAGTCCTGACTGGCGGAGCATACCGTCTACGTAAAGCATCTGACAACCGACTCGAGCCGAACCCATGGAACGCAGCCCGTCTCCGAAGATTCTATGCCTAAACACCGGACTCAGAGTTCGTCTCACTCCCCCGTCCACCTTTTTATATTTTTACTGTCTCTTGTCCCCCTCCTTCTTCCCACTTTTTTTTCAATACCTTTTATAGGCTGACTTGCGCTTTGTACGCACACACTTGATGTGCTCCTAGCACTCATTATACCTGGGGGCTTCTTTACCAGAAGCTTATTAATATGGGCTTCACGCCCAATACATGTGTCATACTTCCGCATGTACCTTTTATTCACCATTATATGCATCGATATGACTTAAGCTTTGGCCAAGCCGGGTTGCCTGGCTCCTGTGCTTACCCCTACGTTCCCGATTGTTCGACCAGGAGGTAAAGGGAGCACCTCTGCGATTGTTACTGCCGGGTCAGCCGGATGTGTACCTCAGACTGGGTGAAGCCGAAAGCTAGCGTTCTTAAGAGAATATTCGGTCGGTGACTTGAAAGATGATTTATTACTTACTTATTTATAAGCCCCCAGATGCTTTTTCTGCTATTTTCGCAGTCCAGTATTGAACCTTAGGGCATGCCTCCCAGGGAAAGGAACCCTTAACGGAACTATTCTCCCTGGAAGATGTTTCTTACTAACCATGTAATATAACATAACTAGTTGGGCACTTGTCTGATAAAGTAATTATGACCCCGACGCCTTGTCTCCATGCATGCCCCGGTTCTTTTATAACCATAGGGGTATTCGGACACACTCCGGACTGTTGGGTCCCGAGGTTGAAGCAAAATGGTCCGCAAAGACAAACGATCTACAATCCGGCTAGAAGGCATCTTACATGTCATTTCAAATTACATCGTCAAACCGACTGATTGTACTCCTCCTCAATCCCATCTAACAGGCTGTCTAATTTATAGTCCTGTTGGGAATATTTCGCGGCCAGTTCTACTTGGCCATACATCAAGCTCACAGGGATCTCCTTCCCATCAGGCCCCGCAGGTCCGACCTCGGCCATGTGGTTTGGGTCAGCCTTCGGGTAGCGCGTCTTCACCATGGCCCACGCCTCCTTGGCGCCCTGATGGCAGGCCGATATCTTCCACAAACGGAGGCGTCGCCGTGCTCCCTAGAGCTTCTCAGCAAGCTCACCAAGGCCCTCGGGTAGGGAGACGGATGGCCATAAAGCCTAAACGACGCCACTCATCGCCTGCCGAACACGTTCGAACAATTGCGCCAGCTCGGGAAGTTGGTCACCTGTTGACCCAGGCATTTCCTCCGCAGGGTGACCTGTCAGCACACCTAAAGACATATTTCTGTCAAACGACTTCCTCGCCGAATTCTTCTTTTCAAAGGAATTTGCTCAAGCACTTACTATAAATGTCGCGACGATGTCGCTGATTCTCCTTCAAGGAGCCAGACAGATGGGCCCGAACACCTTTCAGCTCTTCTCCTAGCTGGGTGTGGGCATCTTGGAGCTTGTTTCTCTCCTGCTGCACCTTCATAAGCACCCTCTCGCCAGCCTTTAGCTGACGCAGTAGCTGTTGCTTGTCCGAATCTAGTCCGGCGCCCTCTGCAATATTATTGTTAGATTCACGCCGCACTTTGTTAATTGATTATCTTTTCAAAGTACGTCTTACCAGCGGGGGTCTCTGTGGCTCCCCCTGTGGCGGCCAGTGCGGCCTCATGTTGGGCCTTGCACTCTTGGAGCTCCTGGGACAGATGGGTATTCTTCTCCGTAAGATCCTGCATAAAAATTGATCCTTAAATCAGTTATTTTAACCATTTTAAGTCTCGGGGGCTACTGGCATATATAACTATTAAATTTACTTACACGTATGTCTTTCACATACTGCTCCGTGGCTCTGGTTAACCCATCTTGAGCGGCACGGAGGTGCGCGTTTCCCGCATCAAAGGCATTTAACGCCTCCGGGGAGAAACACGCATCACAAAGAACTGTCCGGCGACGCCTATGATTCATGGCGCTCTCCACCTCAGACCGGGTGGCGGACAGCCTATCGGCATCCTCCGTCAGAGGAGCGTCCGACTCATGCCTTGTATTCGCCTCCCCTTCTGGGCCGTGCGTTGGAGCATGGCTGGCGGAGGCTTGATTGGCAACCTCTCCGGACACTGTCCCGCGAGCGCTCTTTCTAGAAAAGTTATGAGTATTAATATACCTCCTGGGAATCCTTCCCTTAAAAAATAGCGGTGCTCCATACTATTGCGGCGATGTTTCAGTTCGCGTCGCACTCCTCTTTCGCCTGCTGGGCCGGACTGACCCTTGTTGGCCGGTCGCCGCGGGCTCGACTTCCTGCCGTAAAGGCGCTTCCTGTCGAACACCATTGGTGCACGGTGGTCAGAACTAAGCATTAAAGAAGTAACAGTGCCAGGACTTCGGTCGTACTCACCAGGGAAGCCGGACACAAACCGGGGTAGTCAGCCATAATGGCGACTAAAGCATTATCTATGCTGAGCTGGTGGTACACCCCCTCGATCAGTTCCACCGCTAAGTCTGGATCCTCTTCGGAGGCCGGATCAAGGGACCTTTCTGGGTCTTCGGGTTGTGGGGCTGGGCTTTTTATGCCCTCCACATCCCGACGCAGTTCATGTGTCAAAATCATACAATAAGACAATTGCCTTTAAAGGCACGGTTCAGATATGCATGCGACCGCTTACCCAGCTCCGAGGGTTGTTCATGGAAAATCCGTTCAGAGGATTCGTGCGGAGGAAGTCCTCCTTCTCCCCCTTGTACAAGCCAGACAGGATCTTCACCAGATCATCGGCCGAGCCAGGTCCCTTGCGGCCGTGACGGGTGGCGTCGTCGTCCCCGTTGAAGTCCCACATGGGGTGGCCCCTATATTGGAGCGGCTGCACCCCACGCATAATGCATGTGGCCATGACTCCGATCATGGTTAATCCGGAATGGGCTAGCAGCCGTATCCGGCCCATCAAGTAATGGACGCTACTATCATCTTCTCGTCGAGGGCTCCGTGGGCGCCCACTTAGGTATTTCTTCAGGGGAGCGTTGCTGAACTCCGGAAGGCCAATCCGGACTGGATCCAGCAGCGGAGCGTCCTCCATATAAAACCACTCCGAAGGCCAATCTCCGGACGCCTTCTTCGGGGTCCCGGACAGGTATCCGGTCCCGGCGATGCGCCATATTTCGGCTCTGCCCACTTGATATATCGACCCCTCGTGAGAGCGGGGTACGAGGCAAAACAACCTCTTCCACAGCGCAAAATGGGGCTCAATGCCCAAGAACACCTCACACAGAGCTACGAAGCCCACGATGTGCAAAATGGAGGCAGGTGTAAGGTGATGAAGCTGGAGTCCGTAGAACTCCACGAGCCCCCGAAGAAACGGATGTATAGGAAATCCGAGTCCCCTTATTAAGTAGGAGACGAAGCACACCCGCTCTCCTTTGGAGGGATTGGGGGCACTCTCCGCCTGCTTCCCACCTTTGTAGGTGGCCAGTCCGGCTCGAACCGGAACCATGAAGGCTGGGGGAAGATATCCCTCTGCTTGGAGCGTCACTAACTCGCTATGCGGGACTGAGCATATCCTCCAATCTCCTGGCTTAGGGCTGGCAGCGCGAGAAGAGGAGCTGCGTCGACTGTCCATGTTGGAATGGGTTTGGTGTCAGATGCGCCTCGATGAGTGCTTGCGGAAGGAGGATGATGTGATTTGGATCTGGATCCTCGCCTCTCTTATAGGCAGCTTATTTGCGCAGCTAGGGGGTAAAACATAAAAATACCCTGGCTTTTCGCATTCCTGCGACGCGTGGAAGAAGACCATTATTGGACGCGGAAGCCAAGGAGCGCAACATTTATGAAGCAACCGGACACTATCCGGCAAACACATGGAGCATGAAGAAGAAACCGCCTTGCAAACGCCGAAGACAACATACGCGCCGGATTCGTCGTTATTGAAGCCTGGTTCAGGGGCTACTGAGGGAGTCCCGGACTAGGGGGTGTCCGGATAGCCGAACTATCATCATCGGCCGGACTCCAAGACTATGAAGATACAAGATTGAAGACTTCGTCCCGTGTCCGGATGGGACTTTCCTTGGCGTGGAAGGCAAGCTTGGCGATACGGATATGTAGATCTCCTACCTTTGTAACCGACTCTGTGTAACCCTAACCCTCTCCGGTGTCTATATAAACCGGATGGCCTTAGTCCATATGACGAACAACAATCATACCATAGGCTAGCTTCTAGGGTTTAGCCTCCTTGATCTCATGGTAGATCTACTCTTGTAACCCACATCATCAATATTAATCAAGCAGGACGTAGGGTTTTACCTCCATCAAGAGGGCCCGAACCTGGGTAAAAACATCGTGTCCCTCGTCTCCTGTTACCATCCGCCTAGACGCACAGTTCGGGACCCCCTACCCGAGATCCGCCGGTTTTGACACCGACAGTAAGTAAACCGACTCCAAAATAATTCTAATGGAAATTTTTATCCGTTTTGGAATATTTAAGAATTTTAGGAAGAAAGAAGTAATCCGGGAAGGACACGAGGCCTCCACGAGGGTGGAGGGCGCGCCCACCCTTCGTGGCCACCTCGTGTGCCTCCCGAACTCCGTTTTCTTGCACGATAGGTATTTTGGTCGGTAAAAATTCATTATATAATCTCCCGAAGGCTTTCACCACCGCATCACGCAAATATCCTCTGTTTTTGTTTCAAGCTGTTTTTCTGACAGATCTAGAGCATCATGACATCTCCAAGCGCTCCCAAGGACAAGTTTTTCGAGAGGGTTATCAACCCCTATCTCTCGGAGGTGTTGCAACACCCTCAAACCATTGAGATGCGTGAGGGGGTGCTGCACATCCGCGATGTGGAGTGACCAAGGCGTTCCGGAAGCATGGAGACAAAGCTCGAAGCCCTGGAGCAACAAGTTTTCAAGTGCCAAGGGATGGTGGAGCATGGACTCAATGCCAACCAGATGATGATCACGGAGTTCACCAACAAACACAAGCTAGATGCCAAGGTCATTGGGGAGACCATCTTCAAGCTTCAAGAGAAAATCGAGCACCTCCAAGCCCAGATCTATGACCTGCAATACCGAAATTGTGAGTATGAATATAGATTCAAGAGGATGCATGAGTTTGGCTGCAGATTTAAGTATCCCGGAGACTCGATCATCCTTCTATGATGGTGAGCCTATGCCTTGGAAGATGGACGTCAAGCCTACATCATCAGCAACTCCTACTTCACCACCTCTGAGGACATAACCACATGGGTATGGGCACTCCCCTTGGCAACTGCCAAGCTTGGGGAGGTGCCCCGGTATTGTATCACCATCATACTCGTATCTTTCTCGTTTTACTTAGTTTGATCCTTTTAGTAGTATCTTGATCTAGTAGATTGAAGTTTTAGTATCAATTAGTTTTGAGTTTTGCTTTGTGATCTCTTTATGTAATCGAGTCCCGAGCTCTCTATAATAAAGAGTAGTGTTGAGTCAAGGGCTTTGCTATCTTGCCATGATCTTGAGAAAGTAGAAAGAATAAAAAGAATAAAAGAGTTCATATCGATCTTATTGATAATAATGACTTCACACATAAAAAGTATGAGGCATAAAGGTTGTTGAGAGTTAACAAACATAGTTTTGGTCATCGTTGCAATTAATAGGGAGTAATAAGGAAATAGAGGTTTTCACATTCAAATAATATTATCTTGGAACATCTTTTATGATTGTGAGCACTCATTAAGTATGACATGCTAAAAGAGTTGATGTTGGACAAGGAAGACAACGTAATGGTTTATGTTTTCTCACATCTTAGTTAAAGTATATTGTCATTGATCTTCCCAACATGATGAGCTTGCCTTTCCCCCTCATGCTAGCCAAATTCCTTGCACCAAGTAGAGATACTACTTGTGCTTCCAAATATCCTTAAACCCAGTGTTGCCATGTGAGTCCACCATACCTACCTATGGATTGAGTAAGATCCTTCAAGTAAGTTGTCATGTTGCAGGCAATAAAAATTGCTCTCTAAATATGTAAGACTTATTAGTGCAGAGAAAATAAGCTTTATACGATCTTGTTATGGAAGCAATAAAAGCGACAGACTGCATAATAAAGGTCCATATACAAGTGGCAATATAAAGTGACATTCTTTTGCATTAAGATTTTGTGCATCCAACCCTAAAAGCACATGAGAACCTCTGTTTCCCTCTGTGAAGGGCCTATCTTTTACTTTATGTTTTTACCTTATGCTTGAGTCAAGGTGATCTTCACCTTTCCCTTTTTCATTTTATCCTTTGGCAAGCTCCTCGTGTTTGAAAGATCATGATATATATAGCCAATTGGATGTAAGTTAGCATGAATTATTATTGTTGACATCACCCAAAGGTGAATACGTTGGGAGGCAACACAATAAGCCCCTATCTTTCTCGGTGTCCGGTTGAAACTCCAGAACCACAAGTATTGCGTGAGTGTTAGCAATTGTAGAAGACTACATGATAATTGAGTATGTGGACTTGCTGAAAAGCTCTATTCTTGACTCTTTCTAATGTTATGATAAATTGCAATTGCTTCAGTGACTGAGATTATAGTTTGTTAGTTCCCAATGAAGTTTCTGAACCATACATGACATTGTGAATTGATTGTTACTTGAGCATAAGAAATCATATGATAAAATCTATATTTGTTGATGTTATAAGAATCATCATGATGCCCTCATGTCCATATTTTATTTTTATCGACACCTCTATCTCTAAACATGTGGACATATTTTTCGATTTCGGCTTCCACTTGAGGACAAGCGAGGTCTAAGCTTGGGGGAGTTGATACGTCCATTTTGCATCATGCTTTTATATCAATATTTATTGCATTATGGGCTGTTATTACACATTACATCTCAATACTTATGGCTATTCTCTCTTATTTTACAAGGTTTACCATGAAGAGGGGGAATGCCGACAGCTGGAATTCTGGCTGGAAACGGAGCAAATATTGGAAACCTAGTCTGCACATCTCCAAAAATCCTGAAACTCCACGGAAGTCAATTTTGGAATTAATAAGAATTATTGGGCGAAGAAAACACTAGAGGGGGCCCACACCCTGGCAAGGAGGGTGGGGGCGCGCCCACCCCTACTGGGCGTGCCCCCTGTCTCCTGGGCCCCCAGGTGGCCCTCCGGTGCCCATCTTCTGCTATATGAAGGCTTTTACCCTGGAAAAAAAATCAGAGTCAAGCTTACGGGATGAAACTCCGCCGCCACGGGGTGGAACCTTGGCGGAACCAATCTAGGGCTCCGGCAGAGCTGTTCTGGCGGGGAAACTTCCCTCCAGGAGGGGGAAATCATCACCATCGTCATCACCAACGATCCTCTCATCGGGAGGGGGTCAATCTTCATCAACATCTTCACCAGCACCATCTCCTCTCAAAACCCTAGTTAATCTCCTGTATCCAATCTTGTATAAAAACCACAAATTGGTACATGTGGGTTGCTAGTAGTGTTGATTACTCCTTGTAGTTGATGCTAATTGGTTTACTTGGTGGAAGATCATATATTCAGATCCTTAATGCATATTATTACTCCTCTGATTATGAACATGAATATGCTTTGTGAGTAGTTACGTTTGTTCCTGAGGACATGGGTGAAGTCTTGCTATTAGTAGTCATGTGAATTTGGTATTCGTTCGATATTTTGATGAGATGTATGTTGTCTTTCCTCTAGTGGTGTTATGTGAACGTCGACTACATGACACTTCACCATTATTTGGGCCTAGAGGAAGGCATTGGGAAGTAATAAGTAGATGATGGGTTGCTAGAGTGACATAAGCTTAAACCCTAGTTTATGCGTTGCTTCGTAAGGGGCTGATTTGGATCCATATGTCTAATGCTGTGGTTCGGTTTACCTTAATACTTCTTTTGTAGTTGTGGATGCTTGCAATAGGGGTGATACGTCTCCAACGTATCTATAATTTGTGAAGAATTCGTGCTATATTACTATGTGTTTTGAATGATTATGGGCTTTATTATACACTTTTATATTATTTTTAGGACTAACCTATTAACCGGAGGCCCAGCCCAGATTTGCTGTTTTATGGCTATTTCAGTGTTTCGAGGAAAAGGAATATCAGACGGAGTCAAAACGGAACGAAATCAACTGGAGAAGTTATTTTTGGAAGGAAATCCACCGGATAGACTTGGACTCTACGTCAAAAGATACGGGAGCTGGCCATGAGGGTGGGGGCGCCCCCCCTGGGCGCGCCCCCCTGCCTCGTGGGGCCCCCGTAGCTCCACCGACGTACTCCCTGCACCCATATATACCTACGTATCGTTAAACTTCCAAAACAGAAGATAGATCGGGAGTTCCGCCGCCGCAAGCCTCTGTAGCCACCAAAAACCTCTCGGGAGCCCTTCCCGGCACCTTGCCGGAGGGGGAACCCATCTTCGGTGGCCATCTTCATCATCTCGGCGCACTCCATGACGAGGAGGGAGTACTTCACCCTCGGGGCTGAGTGTATGTACCAGTAGCTATGTGCTTGATCTCTCTCTCTCTCGTGTTTTCTCTCGTGTTCCCTTTATGGCACGATCTTGATTTATCCCGAGCTTTGCTATTGTAGTTGGATCTTATGATGTTTCTCCCCCTCTACTCTCTTGTGATGAATTGAGTTTCCCCTTTGAAGTTATTTTATCTGATTGAGTCTTTTATGAGAACACTTGATGTATGTCTTGCGATCCACTTGATGTATGTTTTGGTGATCGACTTGCAGGTTTCGTGACATTGGGAACTTATGCATAGGGGTTGGCACACGTTCTTGACTCTTCGGTAGTAGTTTTGGGGCACTCTTTGAAGTACTTTTATGTTGGTTGGATGAATTTGAGATTGTGTGACGCATATCGTATAATCATGCCCACGGATAATTGAGGTGACAATGGAGTATCTAGGTGACATTAGGGTTTTGGTTGATTTGTGTCTTAAGGTGTTATTCTAGTATGAACTCTATGATGGATTGAGCGGAAAGAATAGCTTTATGTTATTTTACTACAAACTCTTGAAAAGATAGAACAGAAAGGATAACTTTGAGGTGGTTTCATACCCTACCATAATCTCTATGTTTGTTCTCCGCTATTAGTGACTTTGGAGTGACTCTTCGTTGCATGTTGAGGGCTTGTTATATGATCTATCTATGTTATTATTGTTGAGAGAACTTGCACTAGTGAAAGTATGAACCCTAGGCCTTGTTTCCTATCATTGCAATACCGTTTACGCTCACTTTTATCGCTCGCTACCTTGCTGTTTTTATAATTTCAGATTACAAATACCTATATATACTATCTATTTTGCACTTGTATCTTCATCTCTTTGCCGAACTAGTGCACCTATACAATTTACCATTGTATTGGGTGTGCTGGGGACACAAGAGACTCTTTGTTATTTGGTTGCAGGGTTGTTTGAGAGAGACCATCTTCATCCTACGCCTCCTACGGATTGATAAACCTTAGGTCATCCACTTGAGGGAAATTTGCTACTGTCCTACAAACCTGTGCACTTGCAGGCCCAACAACGTCTATAAGAAGAAGGTTGTGTAGTAGACATCAAGCTCTTTTCTGGCGTCGTTGCCCAGGAGGTTAGCGCTTGAAGGTATATCTTTAGATCTTCCAATCGAATCCTTTTGTTTCTTGTTTTATCACTAGTTTAGTTTATAAAAGAAAACTAAAAAATGGAATTAAGTTTGTCTCATACGCTTCACCTTTTTAATATCTTTCATGAGTATGATGGAAAGGATAATTGTGCTCAAGTGCTAGAAGAATAAATCTCTAAATTGTTTGGCACTACATCTTTGAATGATGAGCATGATTTCAATGTTGTTAGTACGAATTCTTCGAATATCCATGATGCTAATGATGATTGCACTAGTTATGATGAAAATGTCTCCTATAAACATGTCAATTTTTGTGGAGTGCATTGGGTTTGTAAGTACACACCAAATAGGGAAGATAGATATTGCAAGAGGCATAAGTACTTAGAAACCAAATTGTTGTAGGAAGAGCTAGATGAATGTGCTGAAAGATTCAATATTTATAGTACCCCTTGTGAACTTTGCAATGAACATGGTCATTTAAAGCTCCAACGCTATTTGTTTCATGATCAAGTCGTTTCCAAATATTGTGATAATTTGATTACCTTTGAGCATCATAAAGAGCTTAGCCTTATTTTGGGTTATGAAGAAATGAAACATATAACCAACTATCTCCCAGATTTTGCCTGTTATAAACTTCTTGGTTTTGATCTAGAGGAAATTTATATTTATTGTGCAGAGAATTGCATTGAAAATCCTTATATTGCCAATTACCTAAAGAAAAGAAAGCAAATGGAAGATGATGAGAATACTAATGAAAGGTAAGAGGCTTCCCAATCTCCTCCTATTATTTCTTATGATGAATCAGGTAACAAGGAGGAGCTTTCTATTCAGCCAATCTCATCAATAAGGAGCTCAAAGAGGAAGGTTGAACCTACCCATAATGTGAAGAAGAAAAAGAAAAGAAGGAGAAACAAAGGTAGAAAGGTATCCCTCCCAAATGATGTTGCTCCTACTACTACTTGTGATGATGATAATTGCTATACTATTGGTGCTATTCATATTTTTAATGATGAGAGTGATTATGCTTATGATATGAAAGGGACCAAGCTTAGGGAAGCTATGTTTGATGAGGATGAAATATTTGAGAATGTATTTGCTGGAATTAATGTTTGTCCCAAGCTTGGGGATGCTATGTTTAATGAAGATGATATTTTTAGCACCCCAAGTTTTGATATGCAAAGTTGTTATGATGATAGCATGCCTCATACCTATGATGATTATATTGATGAAAGTGGGTTCAGAAGAGTGTCAACTTTAGGAAGTAGTGATCCCACTTTTTTGGAGGTTGTTGAATTTTATTGTGATGAATATGAAAGTGGATTTGGAAGAGTGTCAACTTTATTTAGTGATTCCACTATCTTGGGAGAGGTTTCAATCGATTGTGATGAGAACAAAGACGCTACTTATGATGATTATTGTGATGAAATTTATGCTATAAAAAATAGTGATGATTATATTTACAAATCTTGTCATGATTATGATTACCCTTTTTCTGAACATTACTCTTTTAATGTGGAAACAATTTTTAGTGTTCAAGTCTCTTACGATACTCCCACTATTCATGAGAAGAATTTTGCTTATGTGGAGAGTAGTAAATCTTCTATGCTAGTAGATCATGAAAAGAATGTTTTAGGTGATGGTTATATTGTTGAATTAATTCATGATGCTAATGAAAATTATTATGAGGGAGGAACATATGCTTGTAGGAGTTGCAATAATGTCAAGTTTCCTCTCTATGTGCTTCAATTTTTGAAGCTATGCTTGTTTTACCTTCCTATGCTAGTTGATTATTGTTCCCATAAGTTATTTGCTCACAAAATACCTATGCATAGGAAGTGGGTTAGACTTAAATGTGCTACCCATATTCTTCATGATGCTCCCGTTATGCTTCAATTCTTATCTTTTATGTGAGCATCATTGTCATCATCATGCCTGGCTAGAAAGGCATTAAAGGAAATCGCTTGTTGGGAGACAACCCAATACTTATCCTTACTGTTTTTGTGTGTACACATGATTATTCTGCTGTAGTAATCATGTTTTATAGCTTTTGTTTCAATCAAGTGCCAAGTAGAACCTTTGGGAAGACTTGGGTGAAGTTTATGTGATCTTGCTGTGAAAAACAGAAACTTTAGCACTCACGAGATTAGCTGCCATTTTTTACTGGAGAGTGCTTTTAGGTTGATTCGTTTTGGATATGATTAATAGACAAATTACTCATGTCCAGAAATTTATTTAATAATTTTTGTGGTTCCAGAAGTATACATTTGATACAGATCACTACAGACTGTTCTGTTTTTGACAGATTCTGTTTTCATTATGTTGTTTGCTTATTTTGATGAATCTATGAGTAGTATCGGAGGGTATGAACCCTATATAAGTTGGAATACATTAGATATTACACCAATATTAATTTATAATGAGTTCATTACAGTACCTAAGTGGTGGTTTTCTTTTCTTATACTAACGGAGCTTACGAGTTTTTGTTTTGAGTTTTGTGTGGTTGAAGTTTTCAAGTTTTGGGTAAAGATTCGATGGACTATGGAATAAGGAGTGGAAAGAGCCTAAGATTGGGGATTCCCAAGGCACCCCAAGGTAATATTCAAAGACAACCAAGCAACTAAGCTTGGGGATGCCCTAGAAGGCATCCCCTCTTTCGTCTTCGTTCATCGGTAGCTTTACTGGGAGCTATATTTTTATTCGCCACATGATATGTGTTTTGCTTGGAGCGTCATTTTATTTTGCTAGTTTTTGCTTGCTGTTAGTTATAATAATGTTTTGCATCTGTAGTTTCAATAAAAAAGTCAAGGATAGCCTTTGCCATGCTTATTTTGCTAGTTTGCATGTTGCTGTTTGAAAACAGAAAGTTTACCGCTGTTGCAAAAATTCCCTAGAAAAGTAAGAGAATGATATAACGTTGAATCTTTTTGCATATTAAGATCTGATAAATTTATTACAGTGGTCATTTTAGTTCATAATTTTTGGAGTCAGGGAAGTATTGATACCCTTGCATTCTTTACAAACTATACTGTCTTGGCAGACTGCTGTTATGTTTGCATTGTTGCGTATGTTTGCTTGTTTAATGATTCTATTTGATGATAGGAGTATTAAATATGCAGAGGCATTTAGTATGCAATGTTGAATAATAATTTTAGTAATTTGTTACAGTAGAAGATGATAAGGTTTTGCATTGGTTTATACTAACCTATCTCACGAGTTCTTGTTGAGTTTGTTGTGAATTAAGCTTTTGAAAAGAAGAGAAACCATGATATGAGAGGAATTAAGGAGACACAAAAGTTCAAGCTTGGGGATTCCCAAGGCACCCCACGATAATATTTCAAGAAGTCTGAAGCATCTAAGCTTGGGGATGTCCCGGTAGGCATCCCACCTTTCTTCTTCAACAACTATCGGTTAGTATCGGTTGAGCCTAAGTTTTTGCTTCTTCACATGAGTTGTGCTATCCTTGCATTGTCATTTATTTAGCTTTACTTTCTGTTTGAATAAAGTATCAAGATCTGAAATTATTAAATGGGAGAGTCTTCACATAGTTGCATAATTAATCGACTACTCATTGATCTTCACTTATATCTTTTTGGAGTAGTTTTTCATTTACTCGTGTGCTTCACTTATATCCTATGAGTAAATTGTTGAATGAGTTGATTGTCATGAATATGAAATTATATATGCCTCATTTGCTTATTCCATGGGGAGTAATGACTTCACATCTAAGAAGTAGAGGTTGTAAATTTATTGACGGTTAGCAAGCATTGTATTAGTCATTTGAACAATTCATGAAAGAATATTGAAGGAAGAGAGATTTAACATATAAATATATTATCATAGACATCTTTTATAATTGTGAGCACTCATTAAGTATGACATGCTAAAGAGTTGATGTTGGACAAGGAAGACAACGTAATGGGTTATGTTTTCTCGCATCTCAGTTAAAGTATATTGTCATGGATCATTCAAACATGTTGAGCTTGCCTTTCTCCCCTTGCTAGCCTAAATATCTGTACTAAGCGGGAATACTGCTTGTGCATCCAATATCCTTAAACCCAGTTTTGCCATGAGTGTCCACCATACCTACCTATATGCGGTATTTACCTGCCATTCCAAGTAAATTTTCATGTGCCAAACTCTAAACATTCAAATTATAATCTGTTTTGTATGCCCGAATTCCTCATGTAGCAAATAGCGGCTGTCAGTGTCTTCCATGCTAGGTGGATTATTCTCAAGAGGAGTGGACTCCGCTCCTCATTCACGAGAAAGTGGAGGTAACTGGGATGCCCAGTCCCATGATCAAAAAGATCAAAATCAAATGAAAATAATTAAACAAAACTCCCATAGGATTGTTGTTAGTTGGAGGCACTCGTTGTTTCCAGCAAGCCATGGATTGATGCTTGTTGGTGGTTGGGGGAGTATAAACTTTTACCATTCTGCGTGGGAACCGCCTATAATGTATGTAGTATGGAAGAAATTGGGAACTCTTAGTTGTTATGTTGACAATGAGATCATACCTCTCAAAATTATTTATCTCTATTTCAAAATTGAGCTCTGGCACCTCTACAAATCCCTGCTTCCCTCTGCGACGGGCCTATCTTTTACTTTATGAAAGAGTCAAGGTGATCTTCACCTTTCCCTTTTTTCATTTTATCCTTTGGCAAGCACTTTGTGTTAGGGTGATCCTGATATATATATCCAATTGGATGTACGTTAGCATGAACTATTATTGTTGACATCACCCAAAGGTGAATACGTTTGGAGGCAACCTTATAAGCCCCAATCTTTCTCTGTGTCTGATTAAAACTTCATAACCACAAGTATTGCGTGAGTGTTAGCAATTGTAGAAGACTATATGATAGTTGAGTATGTGGAGTTTGCTATTCTTGAAAATAAATATGAATTGCAATTGTTTTGATGACTAAGAATGAAGTTTGCTAGTTTTCAAGAATGTTTATGGCCTATGCTTTAACATGTGAGTTGCTTGTTACTAGTTCGTGAAAAGTTTTATGAGTTGAACTACTGTTATGACATATAATGATCCTAGTAAAGGTGATTGAAATTATCATTGATCAAACTTGTGCACCTCTAGCATTCACACTTCATAAATACTTTCTTTATCATTTACCTACTCGAGGACGAGTAGTAATTAAGCTTGGGGATACTGATACGTCTCCAACGTATCTATAATTTATAAAGCATTCATGCTATACTACTATGTGTTTTGAATGATTATGGGCTTTATTATACACTTTTATATTATTTTTGGGACTAACCTATTAACCGGAGTCTCAGCCCAGATTTGCTGTTTTATGCCTATTTCAGTGTTTCGAGGAAAAGGAATATCAGACGGAGTCAAAACGGAATGAAATCAACTGGAGAAGTTATTTTTGGAAGGAAAGCCACCGGATAGACTTGGACTCTACGTTAGAAGATACGGGAGCTGGCCACGAGGGTGGGGGCGCCCCCCCCTGGGCGCGCCCCCTGCCTCGTGGGGCCCCCGTAGCTCCACCAACATACTCCCTGCACCCATATATACCTACGTATCGTAAAACTTCCAAAACAAAAGATAGATCGGGAGTTCCGCCGCCGCAAACCTCTGTAGCCACCAAAAACCTCTCGGGAGCCCTTCCCGGCACCCTGTCGGAGGGGGAACCCATCTCCGGGGTCCATCTTCATCATCCCAGCGCTCTCCATGACGAGGAGGGAGTAGTTCACCCTCGGGGCTGAGGATATGTACCAGTAGCTATGTGTTTGATCTCTCTCTCTCGTGTTTTCTCTCGTGTTCCCTCTATGGCACGATCTTGATGTATCCCGAGCTTTGCTATTGTAGTTGGATCTTATGATGTTTCTCCCCCTCTACTCTCTTTTGATGAATTGAGTTTCCCCTTTGAAGTTATTTTATCTGATTGAGTTTTTTATGAGAACACTTGATGTATGTCTTGCGATCCACTTGATGTATGTTTTGGTGATCAACTTGCGGGTTTCGTGACATTGGGAACCTATGCATAGGGGTTGGCACACGTTCTTGACTCTCCGGTAGTAGTTTTGGGGCACTCTTTGAAGTACTTTTATGTTGGTTGGATGAATCTGAGATTGTGTGACGCATATCATATAATCATACCCACGGATACTTGAGGTGACAATGGAGTATCTAGGTGACATTAGGGTTTTGGTTGATTTGTGTCTTAAGACGTTATTCTAGTATGAACTCTATGATGGATTGAGCGGAAAGAATAGCTTTATGTTGTTTTACTATGAACTCTTGAATAGATAGAACAGAAAGGATAACTTTGAGGTGGTTTCTTACCCTACCATAATCTCTATGTTTGTTCTCCGCTACTAGTGGCTTTCGAGTGACTCTTTGTTGCATGTTGAGGGCTTGTTATATGATCTATCTATGTTATTATTATTGAGAGAACTTGCACTAGTGAAAGTATGAACCCTAGGCCTTGTTTCCTATCATTGCAATACCGTTTATGCTCACTTTTATCGCTCGCTACCTTGCTGTTTTTATAATTTCAAATTACAAACACCTATATCTACTATCTATTTTTCACTTGTATCTTCATCTCTTTGTCGAACTAGTGCACCTATACAATTTACCATTGTATTGGGTGTGTTGGGGACACAAGAGACTCTTTGTTATTTGATTGCAGGGTGGTTTGAGAGAGACCATCTTCATCCTACGCCTCCTACGGATTGATAAACCTTAGGTCATCCACTTGAGGGAAATTTGCTACTGTCCTACAAACCTGCGCACTTGCAGGCCCAACAACATCTACAAGAAGAAGGTTGTGTAGTAGACATCAAGGGGTTAATCATAAGTGGGATGCTTAACCAAGTAAGGGCAGTACCCAAGCACCGGTCCACCCACATATCAAATTATCAAAGTACCGAACGCAAATCATATGAGCGTGATGAAAACTAGCTTGACGATAATTCCCATGTGTCCTCGGGAGCTCTTTTCTCATTATAAGAAATTGTCCAGGCTTGTCCTTTGCTACAAAGGATTGGCCCACCTTGCTGCACTTTATTTAATTTCATTACTTGTTACTCATTACAATTTATCTTATCACAAAACTATCTATTACCTACAACTTCAGTGCTTGCATAGAAAACCTTACTAAAAACCGCTTGTCATTTCCTTCTGCTCCTCGTTGGGTTCAACACTCTTACTTATCGAAAGGACTATGATAGATCCCCTATACTTGTGGGTCATCAAGGAGGAAGGAGGGAGAAGGAGGGGTGACTCGAGGAGGGAGAAGATAGTACGACGGAGGAGGAAGACGGAGCGAGGAGGGGCCGGCCGGCGGCGAGTGGAGGGAGGATGAATGAGGAAGGCGGAGCGAGGAGGGGCCGGCCAGCGGCGACTAGAGGGACGACCGAGGAGGAGGCCGGTACCGAGTCCAGGAAGGAGGATGAGGTGACAGCGGCGCAGATCGGGGGAGGGGCGACGGGGGAGGACCGGTGCGTGGGGTTGAGGGGGAGATCGAGTGAGTGTGAATGTGAGTGGATCGGATAGAGGAGAGTGGGGGTGGAGATGGAATGGCTTAGCAGTAGCGTGCTATAGCAAAAGGCGCTACTGCTAAACGACCTAGCAGTAGCGCCTTCCACAAAGAACGCGCTACTGCTATGTGTCAGCATGTAAAAATAGAAATAAAAAATACATTGATCATCAACGATCTTTTTGTGTACAATCTGATTTGTCAATATGAGTCCTCACCAGTTTAGGAACTGGTAACTGGTGAAGACTCATATTGCAGCCACAATATCTACACATAGAGTTCAATGAAGATCAAGTGCTGGTGAAAGTTTGAGAAGTAACATATTTAACGTGGTACAAACTCTCTTCACGGAGCAAGGTGGGACTAAATTTTTGTAGTAAACTTAGCTGTAGCGGTTATTGTGTAAATGCGCTACTGCTATGATCCATAGCAGTAGCGCTCTTCATGTTAACACGCTGCTGCTAGAACTAGCCTTGTGACGGCGTCATGGCAATTATAGCAGTAGTGCGTCTTAGAGCGGGTGCACTGCTGATATATTTACTTCAGCAACGAGTTTTGTGCGCGTGCGATACTGCTACTTAGCAGCAGTGCCTTAATTTAAATTGCGTTGTTGGTAAGATTCTGTGTATAGGCTTTTCCCTAGTAGTGATTGCATTATGGGCTATTATTACACATTATGTCACAATACTCATGCATATTATCTCTTATTTTACAAGGTTTACATGAAGAGGGAGAATGCCGGCAGCTGGAATTCTGGGCTGGAAAAGGTGCAAATATTAGAGACCTATTCTGCACAGCTCCAAAAGTCTCAACACTTCACGGAAGTCATTTTTAGAATTTATAAAAAATACAGAGCGAAGAAAATACCAGAGGGCGCCCACACCCCTTGTCCACGAGTGTGCGGGGCGCGCCCTACTCCCTAGGCGCGCCCCTGCCTCGTGAGCCCTTAGGTAGGCCTCTGGTGCCCATCTTTGGCTATATGGTGTCTTCTACCCTGAAAAAAAATCATAAGCAAGCTTTCGGGAAGAAACTCCGCCGCCACGAGGCAGAACCTTGGCGGAACCAATCTAGGGCTCCGGCATAGCTGTTCTACCGAGGAAACTTCTCTCCGGGAGGGGGAAATCATCGCCATCGTCATCACCACTGATCCTCTCATCAGGAGGGAGGCAATCTCCATCAACGTCTTCACCAGCACCATCTCCTCTAAAACCCTAGTTCATCTCTTGTATCCAAACCTCAGATTGGTACCTGTGGGTTACAAGTAGTGTTGATTACTCCTTGTAGTTGATGCTAGTTGGTTTATTTGGTGGAAGATTGTATGTTTAGATCCATTATGCATATTAATATCCCTCTGATTATGAACACGAATATGATTGTGAGTAGTTACGTTTGTTCCTAAGGACATGGGAGAAGTCTTTCTATAAGTAGTCATGTGAATTTGGTATTCGTTCAATATTTTGATGAGATGTATGTTGTCTCTCCTCTAGTGGTGTTATGCGAACGTCGACTACATGACACTTCACCATTATTTAGGCCTAGAGGAAGGCATTGGGAAGTAATAAGTAGATGATGGCACTACAAAAAAAAGACACATCTGTGACATTTTGGGTCGAACGAATTTTTTTTCTGTCATACATATGACACTTCTATGACGATAATTGTGACAAAACCCGGTATCATCATAGATGTGGTGGGCTCCTACTTCTATGGAAAAAAATCATGACAAAAAATGGGCTTTTTGTCCTGGGCAGGCCGGAGATGCAGCTGCATGACATTCTTTGGGTCGTCCATGATGGGAAAAACCGTGGTAGAAGCGAGGGCGAGGAAAATTTCGGGGAGTTCCCGGTTACGGTGGGAGGTCGGTGGCCGAGCGATGCGCGTTTTTCTCATACACGTACGCGCGTGTGTGTGCGAGGCGTTGGCTCTAACTGAACCCGAGCGAGGCGTTGGGCACTAACTGAACCCGAGCGATTGCACTCCAGGCTACGCGTTACTGAATCCGAGCGATCGATCGATGGCTGTTAACTGAACTCGATCGAGCGATTCCATCGCTACTGCTGCTAACTGAAGCCAATCAATTGGATGAACAGTGAGCGTTGCGGGGGGTTTGGATTAACAGTGAGCGGTGGCGTTGCCTCTGGATGAACAGGACCCCGTGGTGTGGATGAAGGAAATATGCCATAGAGGCAATAATAGAGTTATTATTTATTTCCTTATTTCATGATAAATGTTTATTATTCATGCTAGAGTTGTATTAACCGGAAACATAATACATGTGCGAATCCATAGACAAACATAGTGTCACTAGTATGCCTCTACTTGACTAGCTCGTTAATCAAAGATGGTTAGGTTTCCTAACCATAGACATGAGTTGTCATTTGATTAACGGGATCACATCATTAGAAGAATGATGTGATTGACTTGACCCATTCCGTTAGCTTAGCACTTGATCGTTTAGTACGTTGTTATTGCTTTCTTCATGACTTATACATGTTCCCGTGACTATGAGATTATGCAACTCCCGTTTACCGGAGGAACACTTTGTGTGCTACCAAACGTCACAACATAACTGGGTGATTATAGAGGAGCTCTACAGGTGTCTCTGAAGGTACATGTTGGGTTGACATATTTCGAGATTAGGATTTGTCACTCCGATTGTCGGAGAGGTATCTCTGGGCCCTCTCGGTACTGCACATCACTATAAGCCTTGCAAGCAATGTAGCTAATGATTTAGTTACGGAATGATGCATTACGTAACGAGTAAAGAGACTTGCCGGTAACGAGATTGAACTAGGTATTGGATACCGACGACCGAATCTCGGGGAAGTAACATGCCGATGACAAAGGGAACAACGTATGTTGTTATGCGGTTTGACCGATAAAGATCTTCGTAGAATATGTGGGAGCCAATATGAGCATCCAGGTTCCGCTATTGGTTATTGACCGAGAATAGTTCTAGTTCATGTCTACATAGTTCTCGAACCCGTAGGGTCCGCACGCTTAACGTTACGATGACGGTTTTATTATGCGTTGTACCGAAGGTTGTTCGGAGTCCCGGATGTGATCACGGACATGACGAGGAGTCTCTAAATGGTCGAGACATAAAGATTGATATATTGGAATCCTATATTTGGATATCGGAATGGTTCCGGGTGAAAACGGGATTTAACCATAGCACTGGGGGGGTTACCGAAACCCTCTCGGCGGTTAATGGGCCTTCATGGGCCCTAAGGGAGAAGAGGAGAGGAGTCAAGAGGTGGGCCGCGCCCCCTCCCCTCCCTAGTCCGAATAGGACAAGGAGAGGGGGCGGCGCCCCCCCTTTCCTTCCCCTCTTCCTCCTCCTTCCCCCTTCTTCTCCAACTAGGAAAGAAGGGAGTCCTACTCTCGGTGGGAGTAGGACTCCCCCTTGGCGCGCCCTCCTTGGCCGGCCGCCCCTTCCCCCTTGGCTGCTTTATATACAGGGGCAGGGGGGCACCTCTAGACACACAAGTTGATCTCCGTGATCGTTCCTTAGCCGTGTGCGGTGCCCCCCTCCACCATATTCCACCTCGATCATATCGTTGCGGTGCTTAGGCGAAGCCCTGCGACGGTAGAACATCATCATCGTCACCACGCTGTCGTGCTGACGGAACTCATCCCCGAAACCCTGCTGGATCGGAGTCCGGGGATCGTCATCGAGCTGAACATGTGCTGAACTCGGAGGTGTCGTACGTTCGGTGCTTGGATCGGTCGGATCGTGAAGACGTACGACTACATCAATCGCGTTGTCATAACACTTCCGCTTACGGTCTACGAGGGTACGTGGACAATACTCTCCCCTCTCGTTGCTATGCATCACCATGATCTTGCGTGTGCGTAGGAATTTTTTTTGAAATTACTACATTCCCCAACAATGGTATCAGAGCCAGGTTTTATGCGTAGATGTTATATGCACGAGTAGAACACAAGTGAGTTGTGGGCGATACAAGTCATACTGCTTACCAGCATGTCATACATTGGTTCGGCGGTATTATTGGATGAAGCGGCCCAGACCGACATTACGTGTACGCTTACGGGAGACTGGTTTTACCGCCGTGCTTTGCACACAGGTGACTAGCGGGTGTCTGTTTTTCCAACTTTAGTTGAACCGAGTATGGCTACGCCCGGTCCTTGCGAAGGTTAAAACAGCACTAACTTGACGAACTATCGTTGTGGTTTTGATGCGTAGGTAAGAACGGTTCTTGCTCAGCCCATAGTAGCCACGTAAAATTTGCAACAACAAAGTGTCGCGCCGGTGATCAAGGTGTCGCGCCAGTGATGATGGTGATCATGACGGTGCTTCGGAGATGGAGATCACAAGCACAAGATGATGATGGCCATATCATATCACTTATAATGATTGCATGTGATGTTTATCTGTCACACCCTAGCTAGTCATGCATTAGAATGTTGCATCATGTTTACTCTTTCAGCAGAAACTTCAAATGGGGATGACAGAACCCCCAGTCCCCTCTGAAACCAACTAGGGTTACTAAAATAATTTTTCAATGAACCTGAAATGCCCTTCTAAAATGCCCATCATTTTTGCCTTGGTTCAGAACCTCTGCCAAAAGTGGTGCACATTTTCCTAGGCCATCCTAGGGTTTTTGAATTAAATCATAAATATTTGAATTTGGGCATTTAAAATAATATAAAATATTTAAATGCTCAAATATCTCCAAACTAAAATGTTTCATGTTGGAAATAATCCAACTATGGGCCAGGAATAGTTTGGTGATTTTTGAAGTTGCCTAGGTATTTTATTAAATTCAACAAAGTTGCAGATATATTAAATAAGAAACAGAAACAGAAAAAAAAGGGGAAAACTTACCTGTCGCCCACCAGCCAGCCCACTTGGCCGGCCCAGCCCGGCCACCGCTCCAGCGAGCTGCTTGGCTTGCCAGGCAGGCAGCCAAGGTGCTCGGCGGCGGCACCGCAGCTCGCCACGCAGCTGCTCGCCGCCTCGCCGCCTCCCTCGCCCGGCTAACGCCGTGAACCGGCCTCCCTCTCTCCCCCGAACCCCCCAGACACCCCCTCTCCTCTCCAGCTCCTCCCCCTCGCACGCCCCAGCCATGGCCGACGCCATCGCCGCCACCCCCTCGCCGTAGCCACGCCCTCCGTCCACCCCACGCCGTGCCACCGTGTCCAGGAGCTTCGCCGCCGTCCACTTCATCGAGCTAGCCGAGCCCCGTGTGCTCGAGC
>LT934114.1:68016742-68026743 GCA_900231445.1 Triticum turgidum subsp. durum | reverse complement strand
CCTTTCAACGCCGTCGCTGCCTCAGCTCGTCCTCGACCCCGCCGGTGGCCTCTACGGGAGCGTTGTGAGCCTAGCTACTCCTCCGACCCTCTCTCTCTCATTCTCGAGCCGTGTAGCCACCGCACGAGGATCACACGCCCGCACCGTCGCGGACCTCGTCGCCGACGTGCTTCCGGCCACACTCCAGCCACAAGATGGTGTCCATCTTGCTCACCGAGTCCCACAGCACCTAGCTAGCCACTCCACGAGCCTCACCGACCCCTCTAGCGCCATGTTCATCCTCGACCGAACCCCGGTGGCCGCCAAAGTCGTCGCCGGCACCAACTCCGGCCACCCCGACCCCAACGGACTCCGCCAAGAGCTGCGGTTTGTCCTCAGCTCCACTCCGGTGGTCTCCGCGGTCCATTTGGTGGCCGAAATGGCCAAAACCACTCCCGCCGCCGCGTCGGGCTCGCCGGCGGCTAAACGTCGGCAGCCGACTTTGACTTTGACCACGGGTGGGCCCTGGTTGACTCTCCTGAGTCAATGACAGGTGGGGCCCAGCCCTGCTAATTATACAGGATTAGTTTTAATTAAATCTTAATTAAATTAATCACCCTGACATGCGGGACCCACTGTCAGGTTTGACCCAGACCTGTTCCGTTGACCTGCTGACGTCACACTGATGTCAGGCTGACGCAGTAATTGATTTTCTGGATTTAAATTAAATCAGGAAATTCCAGAATATTATTTAAACTTCAAAAATTCATAACTTTTATTCTGTAACTCCAAATTGGACAAATTATATATGAAAAATGATCAGAAAAATCCAATCTATCCATCTGTACTATTTTCATGCATGATCAAACAAGTTAAATTGATGTTTTAAGCAGAACAAGGAAAAGCACTTTAAAAGACCATATTTGAATTTGAAATTTGAATCCTTGATTCAAATTTGTTCAAACCCCTCTGGTTTTAGTTGCATTAGCCCAACACACTCATATTGCCATGTTTCATGCATGCATCATATTGTTGCACATTGTTTGGTGATGATTGTGTATCGATGTCCTTTGCGACAGGTTCTGCCCCCGAGGAGTACCGTGATTACCCTAACGAAGAACCATATCAGTGCATCGAACCATCAGGCAAGCAACCAACCATTTGATCATATCGATACAATCCCATGTTCTCGCTCCTGCTCTCTTTTACTGCATTAAGACAACGCGATTCAAACTGCTGTGTGCTACGGTAGTTGAACCCATTTCCTCTGCATGACCTGTCATTGCCACAGTAACTAGATGAAACCCACTAGCATGTGTAGGAGTTGATTGAGCCCTATGTATGTGTTGTTCCTACCTTGCTATGCCTGCTACGCTTAGAGTCGTGTCAGGTCTGGTTCATCTGGGTGATGGGCTAGAGTGAAATGATTATGTCGGTAATGAGAGTGTTGTGGTGAACACGATTTGGTAAAGGTATCGATGAGAGGCCATGTAGGAGTACATGGTGGCTTGTTTCATTGAAGCCGACCTTAAGCACTGAGATCTGTATGTGTGATTTAAGAATCAGCTACTACCATGCATTGGGCCCGAAACCAATGGACCCTCTCGACTTCTTATTCACCCTAGTTCTCCGTCCAGGAGTTGCAAGTAGTTTCTGGTGTTTGTAGCCTACTGGAGGCCGTGGACAGCGCTGACCGTAGGGGTGGACTCTGATGCGGTAGGTACGTGGCACGGTGTACCGAATACCCGTTAGGTATCTCGGGAACCCTGTTCACATCGTTCGGGGCCGTATGGGAAACCTCGGCCGGACTCCCTGCGGATGGAACCCGAATAGGCGATAAACCTGGACTGGAGGCTTAGGTGATTAGGTAGGTCGTGGCCGACACCCACGTTGGGCTTCCGCTTGAAGGTTGCCGAGTACATGTCGTGTAAGCGACGATAAGTGGTGAGAGCGTGTATGAAGAAGTACACCCCTGCAGGGTTAACATGATCTATTCGAATAGCCGCGTCCGCGGTAAAGGACTACTTGGTTGCCTATACAGTTCATAGACAAGTAAATGGAAACTACTAAAAGCCTCAAGATAAGTGTGAGTGCCGAGGATGGCTCTTCCGTAGGAAGACGGAGGTGGATCCTCGGTAGTGTATTGAAGTGGTGAGTAGTGGACTCGTGTGCGCAAAACATTTCAAGTTGGTGTATCGTAGGATAGTCTAGCCAAGAGTCAAAGCTAGCTTGCTGCAATAACTCCACCAACCCTTCTTGATACTATGCATGTATGTAGGATCTGATGTAAGTCTTGCTGAGTACCTTTGTACTCATGTTGCTATAATCTACATTTTTACAGAAGACGCTGCAACCCCTTCTGATGGGTTCTATGTAGACGTTGACATCAACGAGTAGGCTAAAGACCCAGGTGGTGACCCTGAGCTTGTGATGGACCACGTAGTATAGTTAGGCTTCCAAGCCTCTTTTATTTTACTAGTTGTCTGTACCCAGACAATGTACTTCCGCTGCTGGCTTGTATGATTGTATGACTTGTATGTTGGGTCGTGAGACCCGTACCTTTGTGAATGTTATGTATGGCTCCCTGAGCCTTAAATAAAGTACTTGTGTCATAGAGTCATGTTGTGATGCTTTGTTGTATTTGCACATATCGAGCATATTGTGTGTATGATTGAAATGCTTGGTATGTGTGGGATCTGACTATCTAGTTGTTTATCTTTAGTAGCCTCTCTTACCGGGAAATGTCTCCTAGTGTTACCGCTGAGCCATGGTAGCTTGCTACTGCTCTGGAACACTTAGGCTGGCCGGCATGTGTCCTTCTTCGTTCCTGTGTCTGTCCCTTCGGGGAAATGTCACGCTTTGAGTACCGGAGTCCTGTTAGCCCGCTACAGCCCGGTTTACCGGAGTCCTGCTAGCCCAGTGCTACAGCCCGGACCCACTTGCTGATGACCGACACGTTCGAAGCTGGGTCATGGATGCCTGTCCCTGTAAGTCCGTGCCACTTTGGGTTTACGACTAGTCATGTCAGCCCGGGCTCCTTATCATATGGATGCTAGCGACACTATCATATACGTGAGCCAAAAGGCGCAAACGGTCCCGGGAAAAGGTAAGACGACACCCATGGGGATACCGTGCGTGAGGCCGCAAAGTGATATGAGGTGTTACCGGCTAGATCGATATGACATCGAGTCGGGGTCCTGACAGCGTTGGTATCAGAGCCGGACTGCCTGTAGGTTCTCCAAGCCAAACTGGTCGATGTTGAGTCTAGAAATTCTTTAGTTATATGTAGGGGAATTGTTTGTGGGTTGGAACGTAAGGCTCTTTTTACTCCTTATACCTTATGACTTTCTGATCTGAGTCAGTCCATTCTTCCACCGGGGGTTAAGGAATTAGGATCTATTCTCTCTATCAGGATCACGTGTTACTAATCAGTAGTACCTTATAGGTTTGATGGATACAAGCCTAGTTCAGATCTACTACCACATTATGTTGTTAGAATGGTTTCAGAACTTTGAGGTGATGATGTTGAGTGTGTACGAAATCCTTTGTCAAATGTCTCAAATCCTTCTTGAGCATTTACAGCTGTTATGCTGCCGAAATTTTGCTAGGAATTCTAATGCCTTTGCATTATGATTGTGCTTTCAGATGGCCACTCGCGACCTCAATCAAGTGGTTCGCCTGACTCGATGTCTAGATGTACCCGGCCATACTGCTAAGTTGGTCAGGGTAATGACTGAGGCTGGATACCGCTGGTATCCCGAGTACACGGTCGAAGAGCAATTCCGAGATTTTAATCAAAGCCAGTATCTCTGCACTGTCAGGATATTTCCATCTTATCCTGGATCCACCGAGCCTCTTCACTGTTCCTATGGACTCGGGGTTACTATTGAGATGGCTGTGCAGGACGCCGCCTACTCTATGATGACCATTATGCGAGTCAGATCTGGTTTATTTCGGGACTCTGATTTCCGGTATATGCCAGGATCACTTCCGGGAGCACAAGGGTATCTCCAGGCTATCTATGCTGACCCCACTCAGGAGGATTCACGGACTCGCACCACTGCTGAGATGCTCGAGGATAAGGACCGTGAAAATCGGGCCTTAAGGTTAGAGCTCTTCAATACCCGTGCTGACCACTGGGCCATGTTGACTCGGTTCGCACCGGCGGTGCAAGCTGGATATTCAGATATGCGCGATCTCTATCCTGTGAGATCTGCTCTGCCGGACGTGATGGTTTGGCGTGATGTAGGAGGCATCACCCCACCTCGCGGTCCCCGCAGGCCACCGTTTGCTGGTCCAAGGCCTCATCCTAGCCCCTATGGTCCACAAGCTCCGCGAGACCGTCTGTTTCCGGATGATCATGTTGAACTTCCAGGCTATGGAGGTGACTTCTACGAGGACTACTACGGATCGGTCTGAGTTAGTGGTAGTATCACTAGTTCGCACTAGCTGTGTCGTCTATCGTCCCGCGTGACTCGTGGGATATGACTTAGCTTGTACTCTTCCGGAGGTGTAGAAAAATAATGTATAGGAGCTTGGAATGCCTCCGATGAGATGTAATCATTTTTCACCGTAATACTACTTTGTTTGGTCTTGTACTAAACCCTGTATGGTGTGTATGATGATGGAATAAAAGAAGCAGTTTCTGTATCTACCATGTCATACGGATGATCATCTTGCATTCCGACTTATTCCTTACATTATGTATCCTATGTCGGAATTTTACCATCCTGACTAAATCATTGTCTTGGTTACCTAGGATGGTCAACACGCGCGCTAACCCTGCTTCCCAAGAGCAGGCCGAAGGCAGTGAAGCCAGGGATGCAAATCTGCCTCATCCCCCTTCACTAGCCGAGGTTATGATGGAAGCTGAGAGAAACAAGCGGGAGACCAACCGTTTGTTGGAGCGTATTGAGCAGAATACAGCACACCATCAGAGGGCTAACGTGGTGTCACTCAGTGATTTTATCAAATTGCATCCACCCACGTTCCACCACTCCTTCGAGCCTCTCGACGCTGATGATTGGCTTCGCAGTATCTCTCACAAGCTGCGTTCCGCGCTAGTAGCTGAGGTTGACAAGGTCACCTTTGCTGCATATCATCTTGAAGGCCCCGCCAGTCTATGGTGGGAGAATTATGGAGCTATGCGGCCAGCGGGCCATGTCACTACTTGGGTTGAGTTCAGCGAGGCTTTCCGTGAACATCACATTCCGGAGGGTCTCATGGACCGTAAACGTGAAGAATTTTGCAGTTTCACCCAAGGCCGACTTTCTGTGGATGCCTATAGCAGGGAGTTTGGTAATCTCGCCCGATATGCAACTGAGGAAGTGTCTACTGCCGCCAAGAAGCAAGCAAGGTTCCGTAAGGGCCTTAGTCCTGAGCTTCGCCGCGACCTCCGTCTGCATGAGTGCACATCTTTTCAGAAAGTTGTCAACAAAGCCATCAGTGCTGAAACTGGTCAGACTGACTATGACGCAACACGCAAGCATGGCCGTGATATGGGTTCCTCATCCGGTGCTGGTCCTCAGAAGCGCCGCGTGTGGGTGCCCAACACCGCCCTGCCACCCAGGTTCACACCGAGGCCATCTTTCCAGGCGCCTCGCCCCGTTCAACAGTCTGCTCCAGCCAAGCCCTATGGGGGTCCAACCAATAATGCTCCTCCACGTACCAGTTCCGTGACTTGATTCAAATATGGGGAATCTGGTCACTATATGCGTGAGTGCCCCCAGACCAACCCCAATCAATCTGCTAAAGCTGTTGGCCGTGGCAAGCCGACAGGAAAAATATTCCACGCCAAGCCGGTCACCGCTTCACGTGGCCATGTTAACTGTATCTCTGCCGAAGAAGCTCAAGAGGATCCCAACGTCGTTCTCGGTATGCTTCTTGTTAATTGCCACCCGGCATCTGTTCTTTTCGATACAGGAGCCTCTCATTCTTTTATATCTGAAAACTATGCTCGCTTGCATAACGTCGCATTCGGTGATATGCCAACCTCTATGGTAATTCAAACTCCGGGATCCAAATGGCAAACTTCTAGAGTAAGCCATGGAAATGAAATCCAAGTCGACAGACTTGTTTTCCTCGCGTCTTTGATAGCCCTTAAATCTTCAGATATTAATACAATTTTGGGTATGGACTGGATGTCAGCTCATCAAGCCAAAATTGATTGCTTCTCTAGGACTGTTCAACTCACCCATCCTTCGGGGAAGATAGTCAATGTCTTGACCCGAATAGCCAAGCGACAATTATATTCTCTTAACGCCAGCCCTTTGCCAGACCTTGAGGACGTGCCGGTAGTCTGTGACTTCCCGGATGTCTTCCCAGAGGAATTGCCAGGTGTTCCACCTGACAGGGATGTTGAGTTCGTAATAGATCTCATTCCAGGAACCGTTCCGATTGCTAGAAGACCCTATAAGATGGCACCCCTAGAACTAGCCGAGCTTAAGAAACAACTCGATGAATCCTTGAAAAAGGGTTTCATTCGCCCTAGTTCATCTCCGTGGGCTTGCCCCGTCCTATTCGTTAAGAAGAAGGATGGTACGGACCGGATGGTTGTAGATTACCGACCTGTCAATTTGGTCACAATCAAGAACAAATACCCGCTTCCCAGGATCAACGACCTGTATGATCAGCTCGCTGGATCCTCAGTCTTCTCCAAGATGGATTTGAGGTTGGGCTACCATCAAATCAAAATCAGAAACGGGGACATTCCTAAAACGGCCTTTGTTACTCGTTATGGCCAATACGAGTACACCGTCATGTCCTTCGGTTTAACCAACGCTCCAGCCACCTTTTCTCGGCTAATGAACTCGATCTTCATGGAGTATTTGGATAAATTCGTCGTAGTTTATCTCGACGATATACTCATCTACTCCAAGAACGAGGAAGAACATGCCGAACATTTAAGGCTAGTGTTGAAGAAACTTCGAGAGCATCGCCTTTATGCCAAATTTTCTAAATGTGAATTCTGGTTGTCAGAAGTGACCTATCTGGGTCATGTAATATCTGGTAAAGGTATTGCTGTTAACCCCGAGCGAGTTCAAGCCGTCCTTAATTGGACTCCACCTGAATCGGTCAAGCAAGTTCGGAGTTTTCTAGGCTTAGCGAGCTATTGCCGTCGCTTTGTCGAGAACTTTTCCAAAGTTGCTAAACCTCTAACCGAACTCCTCAAGAAAGATAAGAAGTTCGAATGGACTCCACAATGTGAGCACAGCTTTCAGGAACTGAAAAGACGCCTGACCTCTGCTCCCGTGCTGGTACCGCCAGACTTCTCCAAGGACTTCGTTATCTACTGCGACGCCTCGCGACAAGGACTAGGTTGCATTCTCATGCAAGATCGACACGTAATTGCTTACGCTTCACGGCAATTGCACCCACATGAGGAGAATTATCCTACTCATGATCTAGAGCTTGCAGCCGTAGTCTATGCACTTAAGACCTGGCGACATTACCTCCTCGGTAATCGTTGCGAAATATTCACTAATCACCAAAGTCTGAAGTACATTTTCACCCAACCGGATTTGAATCTCAGGCAGAGACGTTGGGTTGAATTGATCACAGACTTCGACTTAGGAATAACCTACACCCCAGGGAAAGCCAACGTCATGGCTGATGCGCTAAGTCATAAATCTTATTGTAACAACCTGATGTTACAACAAAGTCAACCGTTTCTCCATGAGGAATTTCGGAAACTTAACCTTCACATTGTACCTCAAGGTTTTCTTTCCACCTTGGTGGCAAAACCTACCCTTACGGATCAAATTATCAAAGCACAGAAGGTAGATCCGGGAATCTCCCGCATCAAGAGGAACATTCAGAAAGGAATTGCGGATTGTTTCTCCATTAATGATCAAGGAGTCGTATACTTCGGGAATCGACTAGTAGTTCCCAAAGTGCGCAACCTAAGGCGATTAATCCTTAAGGAAGCTCATGAATCTCCTCTCACTATTCATCTCGGTAGTACTAAAATGTATCAGGACCTACGCCAGAGGTTCTGGTGGACTAGGATGAAGAGAGAAATTGCTCAGTATATTGCAAATTGCGACGTCTGTCGTCGTGTAAAAGCAGAGCATCAACGGCCTGCTGGCACTCTTCAACCCTTAGCTATTCCTGAGTGGAAATGGGATAAAATTAGTATGGATTTCATTACCGGTTTTCCCAGGACCAAGAGAGGGAATAATGCTATTTTCGTCGTGGTCGATCGTCTTTCCAAAGTAGCCCATTTCTTACCTATTCGTGAGAGTATAACCGCTAGTCAGCTGGCAGATTTGTACATCTCCCGAATAGTGTCTCTCCATGGTGTTCCTTTGGAAATTAACTCGGATCGAGGAAGTCTTTTCACCTCTCGATTTTGGGAAAGTTTCCAAAATGCTATGGGAACCCGTCTCTCCTTTAGCACCGCTTTCCACCCTCAGTCGAGTGGTCAAGTGGAACGCGTCAACCAAATTCTAGAAGACATGCTTCGAGCCTCTGTTATCTCTTTCGAAATGGACTGGGAGAAGTGCCTTCCATTTGCCGAATTCGCCTACAACAACAGCTATCAATCTAGCTTGGGTAAAGCCCCTTTTGAAGTTCTCTATGGACGACGATGTCGAACACCCCTTAACTGGTCAGAGACCGGGGAAAGACAATTCTTTGGCCCGGATATGATTTAGGAAGCAGAAGAACAAGTTCGTATCGTTCGTGAAAAGTTGAAAATAGCCCAATCTCGTCAAAAGAGTCAATATGACCGAAAACATAGGGCTATGACTTTCGAAGTTGACGAGAAGGCTTATCTTCGGGTCACCCCTCTGAAGGGAACCCATCGTTTCGGTATCAAAGGCAAATTGGCTCCTCGTTACATTGGACCTTTTCGCATTCTCGCCAAACGAGGAGAAGTTGCCTACCAGTTGGAACTACCTCCGCACCTCTCCAGAGTTCACGATGTCTTCCACGTTTCTCAACTCAGGCGTTGCTTCTCGGATCCTATCCGTGGAGTGGACCACGAAACGCTTGATCTCCAAGATGATCTTACATATCGAGAGTACCCCATTCGTATCCTCGATCAGGCCGAATGTACCACGCGACGTCATAATATCAAGTTTCTCAAGGTTCAATGGTCGCACCATTCTGAGGATGAAGCAACTTGGGAAAGGGAGGATCGTCTTCGACTTGAATATCCCGCCTTCTTCCCGGAGGAACCCAAATCTCGGGACGAGATTCTTTTGAGTGGGGGTGAGTTGTCACACCCTAGCTAGTCATGCATTAGAATGTTGCATCATGTTTACTCTTTCAGCAGAAACTTGAAATGGGGATGACAGAACCCCCAGTCCCCTCTGAAACCAACTAGGGTTACTAAAATAATTTTTCAATGAACCTGAAATGCCCTTCTAAAATGCCCATCATTTTTGCCTTGGTTCAGAACCTCTGCCAAAAGTGGTGCACATTTTCCTAGGCCATCCTAGGGTTTTTGAATTAAATCATAAATATTTGAATTTGGGCATTTAAAATAATATAAAATATTTAAATGCTCAAATATCTCCAAACTAAAATGTTTCATGTTGGAAATAATCCAACTATGGGCCAGGAATAGTTTGGTGATTTTTGAAGTTGCCTAGGTATTTTATTAAATTCAACAAAGTTGCAGATATATTAAATAAGAAACAGAAACAGAAAAAAAGGGGAAAACTTACCTGTCGCCCACCAGCCAGCCCACCTGGCCGGCCCAGCCCGGCCACCGCTCCAGCGAGCTGCTTGGCTTGCCAGGCAGGCAGCCAAGGTGCTCGGCGGCGGCACCGCAGCTCGCCACGCAGCTGCTCGCCGCCTCGCCGCCTCCCTCGCCCGGCTAACGCCGTGAACCGGCCTCCCTCTCTCCCCCGAACCCCCTAGACACCCCCTCTCCTCTCCAGCTCCTCCCCCTCGCACGCCCCAGCCATGGCCGACGCCATCGCCGCCACCCCCTCGCCGTAGCCACGCCCTCCGTCCACCCCACGCCGTGCCACCGTGTCCAGGAGCTTCGCCGCCGTCCACTTCATCGAGCTAGC
>LT934114.1:67964100-68011200 GCA_900231445.1 Triticum turgidum subsp. durum | reverse complement strand
GTCGCCCCGGCCGGACCCGAGCTGCCGCCGCCGTCCTCCCCGACTCCGGCGATCGCCGTGGTAACCGTCGCCTCCCGTCCGTTGGATCTAGATCGAGCGATCCAGATCTCGTTCTGTTTTTTTAAACGTTTTTTTATTCGGTGAACGTTCGTTAGTTAGGGTTTGCACTGAATGGTTTTTCCGTTCGTTAGCAAACGTTCGCTAAATAGCCTTTTCGTTTTATTTTATTTTCTGCCAGGGACCCTTCTGTGATTAAAGGTTTTACAAATTAGTCCCTGTACTTCAAACAACCACAACTTTTCGCTCGTTTATCCAAATCCAACGAAACCAACGCTCACTTCTTCGTTATGATCCCCTCTATCCAGTAAAACAACTTAAACTTGTTTTTGGAAGTTTAAAATTTGAAATTCAAACAGATTTGTATTCAAACTTCGTTTGACCGTAACTTGAGTTTTATAACTCCGATTCAGTTGCTTCTTTTTGCAATTTAAAGCTCTTGACCTAAACTTTCTGATAAGTCGAAATTCACATAATTTTGGTACTGTTAGAAATTGTTTTATGTTGCAAGAGTTATTTGCTTGGTTTTGATGTTTTCCGAACTGTCTTGTTCGTTCTTTCCGATCTTTTGAGTGATTGCTTACGTGTGGTTACTATTGATTGCTTACGATAGATTGACCGGAGTGTGACGAGTAGAACTATCAAGAGTTATGAGTGCGAATCATCTTCATCAACACTGCAGGCAAGTTCACACTTTGATCATACCTCTTTCACTGCCCAGTTTTATTGCATTAGATCAATCCTCAAACATTGCATGATTAGGATCTAATTAAACTGTGGGATGAGAAGTAGTTGAGGTAGTACCTATTACCTGTTTTACTATCAAACCTTTGGGAGTTACTTCTACGTTTGCTTATTATGCCATGCTATGCTAGTAGACGTGGATTGGGTGAGTGATATCCATGACAGATGTGGGTTTTGTTAATTTAATGGTTTATCTAAGGTGGCAACTTTAATACATATCTGGGTGGATTGAGGTACCTGGCTATTCCAGGATTTGCCTATCTAGGCACCTGGGTAGACGGGATTTGCCTGTTTTTTTTATGGACCGCCACCCAGGCTCAAAGGGATCATAAGATTATTCATGCTAGAAACTTCCGTGTGCAGCCACAAGCCATTATGGGCTCTCGCGTAGTTGACTAAGTCATTCGAACTCTTACAGTGGTAGACTAGCACATCTAGGGGATGTAGGTTGGTCCGGTCTATCACATCGTAAGGTGCTAGCGCTTCTGAAAGACTATGTCTCGGTCATCCGTTTCTCAAACACCAGGTAGTGCGAGAAATCCAACGGAGGCGATCGAGTCTTGTGGGGAAAAGTGCGCAAACGTCTGCAGAGTGTACAAACTAGTCATGGTTAGCCGTGTCCCCGGTTATGGACATCTTGAGTATCTAGTTCTTGGATTATCCTGTTGATCTCATCGTGTTACTTATAATTAGTATTGATGGGATGTTAATGAGTACTTTTAATTGGGATTGAGAATGCTGTCAACCATTCTCAATGTTCAACAACCACCATGATAGTTAAATAAATTTATTCCTTTGCAGTAGGGAAAAATTGGCTTTTCACAAAAACTATAACCATAGAGCTTTCCACCAGCCAAATATGCATGTAGTGATAGCATTTATTTTACTCATTGCTCTACTGTGTTATCTTGCCAGTACATTCAATGTACTGACCCGTTTTCGGGCTAGAACGTCTCATGTTGCAGGATCTTATGACGAGTAAGTGATACATTAGGGTTACGATTTCTACACTCAACTTTGCCGTTGGTGTTGATGGGAATCCACAACCTTGTTACTTCCGCTATTTGGATTGAGGTAATAGTATTTACGTTACTTTATACATGTGATTTACCTCTGTTATAAATCCTCAAGTACTATGTGTGTCAGCATACCGATCCAGGGATGACTCTTAAGCATAGAGACTTGACCGTCTGAGGTCGGGTCGCTACAAGATGGTATCAGAGCACATGTTGACTGTAGGACGTGACCCTAGAGACTCACAAGCCCATAGGAAAGATTTTTCTCTACAACTTTCTTTTCAAAAAGGATCTTTTACCTCTCTTCTCCTCTGAGCTTATTCAAATATTTCCTTTTAGTGAGACTATACCCCTTTCCCCTTTTGACCACACGAAGATTCGACTGATGAGACCACTCCAAGAAGTACAAGATATCGGACAACTAAGACCACCTTGGAGTAAAGAGGATTTTTACCGTGCATTACAATGATGGAAATTACAATGGTTGAAGACTCCGAAGACTAGGAGAATTTGAAGGCTTTGAGGAATTTCCAGATTGGTATGACCTAGGAAGGCTACTCTGATACAGCTTGTCAGACTAAGGAAGCTGTCATTACCCGAGATCAGGGTGTATCGACAAAAGACTAGAGCATGAAAAATTAGAACTCAAAGTTTTTGTTAAGAAACCCCAAGACAGGAGATATCAATTATGGAATGATAGCTCATGGCAAAGACATAGCCATAAACATGGATTTCCATGATGCTATCGCTCGCTCATGCTATTGTCACCGTGAGGTGTTAAGCATGCATCTTTCGGAAAAATTGGATGACAAAAGGGCTAATGGAGTACCTACCAGCGAGAGATCAAGTTTTAACCTTAGCTGGTGTATCACTAGGTTCGGGAGTATTACATCAAGAAGTTTAAGATGGATATGCAGGAAGCTATATTTGACAAGGAGGCAATTCGTGAAGCACTCGGAACCAGAAGCTGAAAGTAGCCAAGGTGGAGGAGCAAAACCTCGAGATACCAAAGATTCATCAGGAACTGAAGGAGAGTAGGATCATGGTTCATGTCAAGGATGTTGAAACCAGAAGTTTGGAATGCAACTCCAGAAATATTAAAAGACGTTATGAGAGACTTCGCGTCAACAGAGATGATCTGGCAAAAGAACTTGAGAAGGACAAGCACGATCGGAAGAAGCCATCGGAGACATGAACAAGAAGAGATTGGTGACTATGAAGATTCATTGACCTCTAGAAGACCAAACCCCTGTTATATACGTATGTTAGATGCGACGTTTGTGAGCTGTCATTTGTTTGTTGTTTTTCCAATAGCCACAAAATAAAATCTATCTTTTCAAAACTATTGTTTGCATTGTGTGCATCTCTCTCTATCCCTCTCTCTCTCCCACCCCAAACCCATGGACCCAATAGAGGATGAATGGAGATGAGCTTATATTTTCTGGACCGCCGAGTCAATTGGAGACAGACCAATGGATTCAGAACATGGAGGATCATATGGAGAATAACACTATAGCCGGAAAGGATATAACCCAGCATGCTCTTTAATGCTTTGATAGAGGTGCTGCAACGAGGATATACCAAACCATCAATGGATGGTAAGGAGTAACCACTTGGAAGGAATTTAAGTAGACTTTGCCAAAGTCTCGGTTTGTGTCCCAGAGATTGGAGCCTTATGGAAATGATATGAAGAAATCTTGTGCCTGAAAGCTCTGTGGAGAAATAGGACACAACCATAAAGAACACAAGGATGAATGCCCTAATTGTGAAGGAAGTCACCCAGCTGAAGAATGCCCAACGAGGCAAATTACTTGTTTCTTGTGTGAAGGAACTACCCACTACCCTGCCTAGTGTCACATTTACCCCATGGTACAAAGAACCATCTAGCAGAAGAAAGAAGCAATGAAAGGAGCCCCAAGGAAATTTTAGAAGAACCTGTGATGAAGGAAGAGGTGGAGGACACACCCGAAGGAGACCCAGTTAAATCCTGCACCAGGTCATGCTATTCATGTGGAGAAGAAGGACACATCTCCCAGAATTGTCTGAATGGAGATCTGGTAGAATTCCCGATAGAGGAAGTAGAGTATGACCCACAGGAAATAGAAGCCCTAATTGGAACGGAAAAGTCCAGGAACAGAAGTAGATTGGATACCAGGAAAGACCTAAGCCATATCACCTGTTTCAGGTGCAAAGAGTCAGGGCACTACTCCAGCAGTTGCCCAAAAGGGAAGCCGAGGACCCAAGGAGGCTATGTAGTCCTAAGGAAACCACGAAACTTGTCAGAAGTAATATTTTTTTGTTGTAATGAAGCAGGGCACTTTGCCAGGGATTGTCCCAAGAAGAAGGAGACTTTTGCTAAATAGTTGAGTTAGTAGCAATGTAAATGTAGTAGTAGTAGTAGTGAGAACATCTCTTCTATATTGAGGTGTTGAGTTGAGGCATGTAATGGAAATGCAGGAGATTGTAATACTTTGAGAATCAATGAAGTTAGCATTGTTGGTACGGAATTGGATGTATGAGTTGTTACTCTATGAACAAAGATCTTGACCATTTTCGAGGATATGAGAAATATGGTCTACGGATGAATTGGAGCATTTTAAGGGTGGTAGTACCCTGCGAGGAGATTGGACCTCTGGAGAGGATTATGATATTCTACGGAGTGGACTTCGAACAAAATAAGGAGTTTTGTCTCGATATGTGGGATACCCCAAGAGTATGAATGAATGAAGTACTATTTGGATATAAAGGAGGTATGATGTTGGCAATATGGAGCAATTGTAACTCCATGATGAGCTTGAGTAATCACATCTTAGCTTGGCACCAATAGAAGGAAGGAAGGAAGACAGTACCATTGGATGGATTTAAGAAATGCTAGGAAGTTGGATGTTGGAGTGATGGTCAGTTGCCCGTGATGATGAGTTCAAGGTTTACAAGTGATGACATGGGCCATAACCCATAGGCCCCAGGACCTGCCAAGAAGCAAGCGCACTCTTGCTGAAGGGAAAAAACCCTGGAAGAAGATATGCCTTTATCAACAAACGATCTTATAGGAGTTTACGCAAACCTGAGAGTTGTTAAGGAACGATAGATGTTTGTTTGGCTTGCATAATCAATGGATTTATCCGAACTTGGTTCGTCGACAAGAGAAATTCTGCAATGCTTGTGAGGATGACCGAGTGTTAGAATGCGAGATTCGCTAAACCATGTACAAGGTAATGATTTGGGTGCGGGATGGATTGATCACCATACCGACTTACTCTTATTATTCGCTTTGCTATATGTGATGGTAAATCTGAGTGACCTACCTATAGTAGAGTGACGATGATATTAAACCTTGTTGAACCTTAGAATGGTATAAGCATTTTTTTCCTTGTACAAGGGAATTGTTGCCAACCGTAGGATATACGGCGAGGATCAACCCAGACCCATTTTGTCACGCCCAATATGCGACCCTATCCAAAAGGAACTCGAAGGTCCCACCAAGGATAGACCCGCATATTGAGACGCTTTTGCAAGGTGGATATCATTACATAAACATTACATAATAGATGGGGATACATACAAAAGGCATACAATGCCACACGAATACAACATCACATACATAAGATCATCATCCGACTACGGATGAGACACAAATAGAAACTCAAACGACATCCACCCTGCTAGCCCAGGCTGCCGACCTGGAACCTATCCCCTGATCAAAGAAGAAGCAGAAGAAGAACTCCAAACAAGCAAACATCGCTCTCGCGTCATGATCATCGCACAACCTGTACCTGCAACTGTTGTTGTAGTAATCTGTGAGCCACGAGGACTCAGCAATCCCATTACCATGGGTATCAAGACTAGCAAAGCTTAATGGGAAAGGAAGGGGAAAGTGGTGAGGTTGCAGCAGCGACTAAGCATATATGGTGGCTAACATACGCAAATAAGAGCGAGAAGGGAGCAAGCGGAACGGTCGTCAACTAGTAATGATCAAGAAGTGATCCTGAACTCCTACTTACGTCAAACATAACCCAGAAACCATGTTCACTTCCCGGAAAGAGACCATCATGGCTACACACACGGTTGATGCGTTTTATTTCGGATCTGGTGTCGAGTTATCTACAAGCGGACATTAACAAATTCCCATCTGCCTATAACCGCAGGCACAGCTTTCGAAAGATTATACCCTGCAGGGGTGTCCCAACTTAGCCCATGATAAGCTCTCGCGATCAACGAAGGATATACCTTCTCCCAGGAAGACCCGATCAGACTCGGAATCCCGGTTTACAAGACATTTCGACAATGGTAAAACAAGACCAGCAAAGCCGCCCGATGCGCCGACAATCCCGATAGGAGCTGCACATATCTCGTTCTCAGGGCAACACCGGATAAGTCAAGCTACGAGTAAAACCAGCCCTCAAGTTGCCCCGAGGTGGCCCCGCAGGTTGCTCGGTTCAGACCAACACTTAGACAAGCACTGGCCCGGGGGGGCTAAAATAAAGATGACCCTCGGGTTGGCCGACCCAAGGGAAAGGGTAGGTGGTGGTGAATCAAATGGTAAAACCAAGGTTGGGCCTTGTTGGAGGAGTTTTATTCAAAACGAACTGTCAAGGGGGTCCCATATATCACCCGACCGTGTAAGGAACACAAAATCCGGGAACATAACACCGGTATGACGGAAACTAGGGGCGGCAAGAGTGGAACAAAACACCAGGCATAAGGCCGAGCCTTCCACCCTTTACCAAGTATATAGATGCATTAATAATATAAGAGATATTGTGATATCCCAAACATAAACCTGTCCACCATGGAGCAATCTTCAACTTCACCTGCAACTAGCAATGCTATAAGAGGGGCAGAGCAAAAGCGGTAACATAGCCAAGCAACGGTTTGCATAGGAAAGGTGTCAAAGGTTAGAGGTTCATGGCAATATGGGAGGCTTGATGAGCAAAAGATAGGTAACGCAGCAAAGCGATAGAACGAAGCAACTAGCATAGCAATGATAGTAGTGAGATCCAGGGTAGCGGTCATCTTGCCTGAAATCCCGCAAGGAAGAAGAACGAGTCCATGAAGAAGATGAAGCCACAAAGACGAACCAAGCGTAGACGAACGAATCCTCACGATCGCAACGAAAACAGGAACTAACAAGAAGAAGCACACAACATGGTAAACACACCACACATGAACATGACATGATGCACAACAAGCATGATGCATGACAAATCTAGATGAAGCTACTCATGGCAAGAGATGATGCAAACAAGAGCAACACATCAAGGCAAGTTTAAATGAGGCCGGGAACAACATATAACAATTCCGGTAAGTCCTCATATGCAAATTTCGAAGTTGGTCCAGATCTGAATAAACCTTATGTTCAAGTTGTTAAACAACAAGTTAAGATGCACAAAGATGATCTACACGAGATTCTAGTCAAGTTACATATAAAGTTCATTTAGTTCGGAGCTACGGCCTCGAAGTTATGAGCAAAACAAGTGAAACATGGCATTGATGCAAAATGCATACAAACATCAAGCAAACACCTCAAAACATGGATGCAACATGATAATATGAAACTATATGCAAAATCAAGCAAGTTTCATATAGAGCACACTCCAAACGGAGCAACGGTTCAACACACACACATGAAACAAGTTATAAGGACAAGCTATCCAAAACAGCCACTAGGCATATTGCAAGCACCAAAACAATAAGCTACAGCATCTCAACATGAAAACAAAAGACATGGGCATGATGTATAGGTAAAGCATAACAAAACATGAACACTGAGCTATCTCCAGAAATCACTAGAACATGCTCAAACACACATGGCAAGATTGCAAGTAATAACAGTTCAGACTTTGCAGAAAATAACATCAGGTTGCAATGTTTAGAGCTATCAAACAACATGTTACAGGAACTTATCATGGCAAAGAAAGGCATGGCATGATTCTACTCAAAGCATAGATCAAAAGTCCCTTAGTGACCATAAGGCAAAAAGGATCAGAAAATATGATGGCACGCATGTAAACATGGCAAGTTATATTACAGATTCATAAATGGCAGAAACAGAATTATGAAGGCATGTTAATGAGCTTGAGCAACTCACTACAGAGCCAAACATGGCATGTCAAGGCTCCCAACAGTAAGAAGACATATTTTTGAAGCTAAGCATGGAAAGAGCAAGTCCATAGGGTACCTAGATCACTAGAAAAACACATGGCAACAACTGAACTTAATGTTAATAGGCTGACAGCAACATCATTTAGCAACTTTGGAGCAAGATATGAACAAGCTACAACAGGATATAAATGCATCCAGGGGCATGGATGGTTAGAGGATGACACGTAGAACAAAACATGTTTAGTGCTCATCTCCATATTATGCATAGAATGACTAGTAGCAACATGTTTATATAGCATCACGAAATAACAGATTCAGCCTAGCAAAACAGCAACATCAAGTACACTACTTAACAAGCTCGATTCACTCACCATAAGTCATTGCATGACAAGTTAAGCATAGCATCATCAAGAAGACATGTTTGTGAAACAAACAAAGGCAATAACAAGTCCATAGCATGCAAGGATCAACTACAACAACCTTGGCAAGATTGAATAACATGTAAACAATCTGCCAGGAAACATTTTGAAGCAAAAGTAGAGCACGAAAATGACATGCTAGACTACTCCATAATTTCAACCAGGGGCATGAATGGATAGACAATAACCATATGTTCAAAACATCCTTACTGAAGTATCTCAAAATATGCATAGATCTCTCTGTAGCAACAAGTTTACATGGCACCAAAATAACAGGAGAACAGGGACTAAAAACAGCAACATCATGATGCCTAGTTTGCATGCTTGTGCTAGTCACCACATTGATCATAAAAATACATGGTAAACACCACTGTAAAGAAGACATAGCATAAATCAAAACACATGTAGACATCAACCTCATAGGATGCACACATCAATCATGGCAAAAATGACAAAAGAGCTCGTTCTGTTAACAGACAGCAGAAAACATTATGAGGCACTCTTGCAACGATGATTCAGGCATCAAGATGAGCTCAAATGAATGTGATGCAATGGAATGAAATGATGAACTCGTTGAGAAGAACAATTTGACATATTACACGCACGAAATGGAGCTACGGATGCAGAGATATGATGCGATGAACATGGCATGATAATGTCAGGGATTCGGGGACTTAGCAGAATTTACCTCCGCGAAAGTCAACGCGGGACGGAGGGATCCGGGACAGAGGGATCCGGGCGTTTGGTTTGACATGGTGGTGGATCTCATCCACTTGCAGGTTCCAGGCCAGATCTCGCCGGATCCGGCCGGAGTTTCGCCGGCGACGGCCGGACTTGCGGGGGACGGTGGCCGGAGGCGAGGGAGAGGCCGGGGAGGCGCGGATCCGGGCGGGGAAGGTGCCGGCGACGAGCGGCGGCTCAGCTCCAGCAGTGCTCAGGGCGGCCGGAGGGAGGCGACAGGGCGGCTCGGGCGCGGTGCACCGGCGGCGAAAGGCGGCGGGGCCGGGCGCGGGGCCCAACGTGGCGGCGGCGGGAGAAGGCGCTCCGGCGACGGGGCGCTGTGGCGGAGACGGGCGGCGGCTGAGACGAGCGGCAACGATGGCACGGCAGAGGCGGCGGCCGCGGCGGCGGGGAACGGGCGCACCTGCGGCGGGGAGCGCGCGGGGCTGCGGGCAGCATGCGCGGGCCCGGGCGGGCCTGCCCTGGGCCCCGCGGGCTGGACGGCGGCGCGGCCAGCGGGTGCCACGTGGCAGCCTCCGGTTCGCTGAGGGCGGCGGCGCGGATGGGGCGGACATGTCCGGCCCGATCCGGACGTGTCCGGCGGCGCGGGAAGGAGCGGGGCTAGGGTTTGGACTGCGAGAAATCCGGAGGGGAACACATATTTATAGGTAGAGGGAGCTAGGAGAGTCCAAATGAGGAGCGGTTTTCGGCCATGCGATCGTGATCGAACGACCGAGAGCATGGTGGGGAGTTAGATGGGTTTGGGCCACTGTGGAAGGGTGTTGGGCTGCAAAGAGAAAGGGGGTTTCGGGCTACGCGGTTAACCGTTGGAGTACCAAACGACCTCCAAATGGCTCGAAACTTGACAGGCGGTCTACCGGTGCTGTACCAAGGCCGCTTGGCAAGACTCGGTCCATTCCGAGAACGTTTAACACCCACTCACAACAAGCGACAAAAGGGGGACGCCGGAGGGCATAGGAGTGCCGGATTGCAAAACGGACAACGAGGAAAATGCTCGGATGCATGAAACGAACATGTATGCAATGCAATGCACATGATGACATGATAAAATGCAACACGCAAGCAAATGACATGGCAACAACGATGAATAACTAGCAGACACCTGGCGCGTCGAATCCGGGGCGTTACACATTTCCTGCAGGAGAAACCATAAATCTTTGACCACCATGAGATATCGGTAGTTGTTTAGTATTGGCGCCAGACCTATCAGCTATGAAGACCCAGTCTCGGAGTAACCTTACCAAGATGAAATGGACAGAAGAATTGAGGAAAAGGTTATGCCGCTATCGAAAGAGCCCAATGAAGGAATTTTTCCCGAGGATCTGAGAAGGTCGACACTGTCAACAATAAGGATGGAGTGTAAGAGTTTTGTTGGAACCGTAACCATGTTTTTAAGGGTGGTAGCAGCCCAGATCTCCAGGGACGATCGATGAATTTTGAAGACCCCCTACCCTAACCTATTTCTTGCTAGCCTCTCCGAATCTCGAGGACGAGATTCATTTTAAGGGTGGTAGGTTTGTAACATCCCAAAATTCTAAATTTTGGAATGTTATATTAAATAGATAGATTTGATTGTTTGCTTGATTGTTATGTGATTGATTGACTATAAGTGAGTAAAATTCGAAACTTTTTGAAAGTTAAATGAGAGGGAATAAAAGGACTTTCCCAAACTTTCATTTTTGCTTTTATGCTCTCCGAGAGTTCAAATTCTTTTCACCACAAAACCCTGAAGAGAAGATGACATGACTTCCTCCATTTATTTAAATGACAAGGGGTGTTGAAAATATTTGAATTTCATTTGAGAATATTTCCAATTCTGAAACTTTATGCAACTCAATGATTTTCACGAGCGAAGATAAAATGACTTCTTCAAATTATATGAAATATGAGTTGGGAGTTTCAACGGATTAAATTCAAAGTTCTTTTGAATCTATTTTCAATTTGGAGTTATTTGAGTCTTATTCAAATTATCTTTCTTCAAAAATAAAATATATGGAAAATAGGGTAACATGATTCCCTACATCAGAAAATTGTAGAGAAATCAATTTGAATTAATTTTGGTATTTTTAAAATGATTTTTGTTGGATTTTATTAGACCAGTAGCACTCTTTGAATTATCTGAATTTGTGTGAATTTTATTTAATGCTAGGAAAATGTCCATGTTGTAGAAAATCTTTTTCTGGAAATTTTGGTATATTATATGCCTATAGTTTGTTTTTTTATTATTTCTTTTGTCTGTTAAACGTTTTTTTTAACCTTCCCGCCGACTGGGCCGGCCCAGCTCCTGCCAGGCCAAGGCCCAGCCCAGCGTGCCATCGCCACTGACCCCGAGCAGAGTCCCGCCCGAGCATGCCGGCCGCCGCCGCCGCCGTGACCGCCCCGGCCTCCGTGCCCCCTTCCCCACGCCACCGCCCTCCCCTGCCCCTTTAAAAGGCCACCCCGGGGCCCCTGGGTCCCGTTTTCGCCGCCGCCGCCCTCGCCAGATCCGCTGCCGCCGCCATCGGTTGCCGCCGCCGCTGTTGCCAACTGCCGCCGCCGCCGCGCTGCACCACCGCTGCAGCCACCACCCACCTCACCGCCGAGCCGCGCTGCACCCCCACCCCGTTCACTCCGCCGAGTCAGAGGGCCACCGGAGCTGCGGCCCGACCTGAGCCGCCGCCGCCGTTCTCCCTGACTCCGGCGATCGCCGTGGTAACCGCCGCCTCCCGTCCGTTGGATCTGGATCGAGCGATCCAGATCTCGTTCTATTTTTTAACATTTTTTTATTCGGTGAACGTTCGTTAGTTAGGGTTTGCACCGAACGGTTTTTACATTCGTTAGCAAACTTTTTCTAAATAGCCTTTTCGTTTTATTTTATTTTCTGCCAGGGACCCTTCTGTGATTAAAGGTTTTACAGATTAGTCCATGTACTACAAACAACCACAACTTTTCGCTCGTTTGTCCAAATCCAACGAAACCAACGCTCACTTCTTCGTTATGATCCCCTCTATCCAGTAAAACAACTTAAACTTGTTTTTGAAAGTTCAAAATTTGAAATTCAAACAGATTTGTATTCAAACTTTGTTTGATCGTAACTTGAGTTTTATAACTCCGATTCAGTTGATTCTTTTTACAATTTAAAGCTCTTGACCTAAACTTTCTGATAAGGCCAAATTCACATAATTTTGGTACTGTTAGAAATTGTTTTATGTTGCAAGAGTTATTTGCTTGGTTTTGATGTTTTCCGAACTGTCTTCTTCATTCTTTCCGATCTTTTGAGTGATTGCTTATGTGTGGTTAATATTGATTGCTTATGATAGATTGACCGGAGTGTGACGAGTAGAACTATCAAGAGTTAAGAGTGTGAATCATCTTCATCAACACTGCAGGCAAGTTCACACTTTGATCATACCTCTTTTAATACCCAGTTTTATTGCATTAGATCAATCCTCAAACATTGCATGATTAGGATCTAATTAAACTGTGGGACGGGAAGTAGTTGAGGTAGTACCTATTACCTATTTTACTATCAAACCTTTGGGAGTTACTTCTACGTTTGCTTATTATGCCATGCTATGCTAGTAGACGTGGATTGGGTGAGTGATATCCATGACAGATGTGAGTTTTGTTAATTTAATGGTTTATCTAAGGTGGCAACTTAAATACACATCTGGGTGGATGGATGTACCTGGCTATTCCAGGATTTGCCTATCTAGGCACCTGGGTAGACGGGATTTGCCTGTTTTTTTGTGGACCGCCACCCAGGCTCAAAGGGATCATAAGGTTATTCATGCTAGAAACTTCCATGTGCAGCCACAAGCCATTATGGGCTCTGGCGTAGTTGACTAAGTCGTGCGAACTCTTAAAGTGGTAGACTAGCAGATGTAGGGGATGTAGGTTGGTACGGTCTATCACATCGTAAGGTCTTAGTGCTTCTGAAAGACTATGTCTCGGTCATCCGTTTCTCAAACACCATGTAGTGCGAGAAATCCAACGGAGGCGATCGAGTCTTGTGGGGAAAAGTGCGCAAACCTCTGTAGAGTGTACAAACTAATCATGGTTAGTCGTGTCCCCGGTTATGGACATCTTGAGTATCTAGTTATTGTATTATCATGTTGATCTCATCATGTTACTTATAATTAATATTGATGGGATGTTAATGAGTACTTTTAATTGGGATTGAGAATGCTGTCAACCATTCTCAATATTTAACAACCACCATGATAGTTAAATAAATTTATTCCTTTGCAGCAGGGAAAAATTGGCTTTTCGCAAAAACTATAACCATAGAGCTTTCCACCAGCCAAATATGCACGTAGTGATAGCATTTATTTTACTCATTGCTCTACTGTGTTATCTTGCCAGTACATTCAATGTACTGACCCGTTTTCGGGCTGCAACGTCTCATGTTGCAGGATCTTACGACGAGTAAGTGATACGTTAGGGTTACGATTTCTACACTCAACTTTGCCGTTGGTGTTGATGGGAATCCACAACCTTGTTACTTCCGCTATTTGGATTGAGGTAATATTATTTACGTTACTTTATACATGTAATTTACCTCTGTTATAAATCCTCGAGTACTATGTGTGTCAGCATACCGATCCAGGGATGACACTTAAGCACAAAGACTTGACCGTCTGAGGTCGGATCGCTACAATGATTGACAAGACCACTAGTTTCAAGAAAAGGGCAAAGGAAAAGAAAGGGAACTTCAAGTAGAATTGCAAGCAAGTTGCCACTCCCGTGAAGAAGCCCAAAGCTGGACCAAAGCCTGAAACTGAGTGATTATACTGCAAAGGAAATGGTCACTAGAAGAGGAAATGCCCTGAATATTTGGTGGATAAGAAGGATGGCAAAGTGAACAAGGGTATATTTGATATACATGTTATTGATGTGTACTTTACTAGTGTTTATAGTAGTCCCTGAGTATTTGATACTTGTTCGGTTGCTAAATATTAGTAACTCGAAACAGGAGTTACAGAATAAACAGAGACTAGTTGAGGGTGAAGTGACGATGTGTGTTGGAAGTAGTTTCAAGATTGATATGATCATCATCACACTCTCCCTACACTTTCGAGATTAGTGTTGACCCTAAATAAATATTATTTGGCGTTTGCGTTGAGCATGAATATGATTTGATCATGTTTATTGCAATATGGTTATTCATTTAAAATCAGAGAATAATTGTTGTTCTGTTTACATGAATAAAACCTTCAAATGGTCATACACCCAATGAAAATAGTTTGTTGGATCTCGATCGTAGTGATACACATATTCATAATATTGATGCCAAAAGATGCAAAGTTAATAATGATAGTGCAACTTATTTTTGGCACTGCCGTTTGGGTCATATCGATGTAAAGCGCATGAAGAAACTCCATAAAGATGGATTTTCGGAATCACTTGTTTATGAATCATTTGATGCTTGCGAACCGTGCTTTTTGGGCAAGATGACTAAAACTCCGTTCTCTGGAACAATGGAACGAGCTAGTGACTTATTGGAAATAATACATACCGATGTATGCGGTTCAATGAGTGTTGATGCTCGTGGCGGGTATCGTTATTTTCTGACCTTCACAAGATGAATTGAGCAGATATGAGTATATCTAGTTAATGAAGCACAAGTCTGAAACGTTTGAAAAGTTCAAAGAATTTCAGAGTGAAGTGAAGAATCATCGTAACAAGAAAATAAAGTTTCTGCAATTTGATGGCGGAGACAAATATTTGAGTTACGAGTTTGGTCTTCAATTAAAACAATGTGGAATAGTTTCACAAACTCATGCCACCTGGAACACCACAGCTTAATGGTGTGTCCGAATGTCATAACAGTACTTTATTAGACATGGTGCGATCTATGATGTCTCTTATCGGTTTTACCACTATCGTTTTGGGGTTGTGCATTAGAGACAGCTGCATTTACATTTAATAGGGCACCATCAAAATCCGTTTGAGACGACGCCTTATGAACTGTGGTTTAGCAAGAAACCAAAGTTGTTGTTTCATAAAATTTGGGACTGCGATGCTTATGTGAAAAGTTTCAACCTGATAAGCTCGAACCCAAATCGGAGAAGTGCGTCTTCATAGAATACCCAAAGGAAACTATTGGGTACACCTTCTATCATAGATCCGAAAGCAAGATATTCGTTGCTAAGAATGGATCCTTTCTAGAGAAGGAGTTTCTCTCGAAAGAAGTGAGTGGGAGAAAAGTAGAACTTGATAAGGTAATAGTACCTTCTCCTAAATTGGAAAATAGTTCATCACTGAAATCAGTTCCAGTGATTCTTACACCAATTAGTGAGGAAGCTAATGATGATGATCATGAAACTTCAGATCAAGTTACTACAGAACCTCGTAGGTCTTCCAGAGTATGGTCCGCACCAGAGTGGTACGGTAATCCTGTTCTGGAAGTCATGTTACTAGACCATGCTGAACCTACAAACTATGAGGAAGCGATGATGAGCCCAGATTCCGCGAAATGGCTTGAGGCCATGAAATCTGAGATGGGATCCATGTATGAGAACAAAGTGTGGACTTTGGTGGATTTGCCCAATGATCGGCAAGCCATACTGTATAAATGGATCTTCAAGAGGAAGTCATATGTTGATAGTAGTGTAACTATCTAGAAAGCTCGACTTATCACAAAAAGGTTTTCGACAAGTTCAAGGTGTTGACTACAATGAGATTTTTCAACTGTAGTGATGCTTAAGTCTGTCCGAATCATGTTAGCAGTTGCCACATTTTATGAAATCTGGCAAAAGGATGTCAAAACGGCATTCCTTAATGGATTTATTAAAGAAGAGTTGTATATGATGCAACCAGAAGGTTTTGTCAATCCTAAAGGTGCTAACAAAGTGTGCAAGCTCCAGCGATCCATTTATGGACTGGTGCAAGCCTCTCGGAGTTGGAATATATGCTTTGATGAGTTGATCAAAGCATATGGTTTTATACAGACTTTTTCAGAAGCCTGTATTTACAAGAAAGTGAGTGGGAGCTCTGTAGAATTTCTAATATTATATGTGGATGACATATTGTTGATTGGAAATGATATAGAAATTCTGGATAGCATGAAAGGATACTTGAATAAGAGTTTTTCAAAGAAAGACCTCGGTGAAGCTGTTTACACATTGAGCATCAAGATCTATATAGATAAATCAAGACGCTTGATAAGATTTTTCAATGAGTACATACATTGATAAATTTTTGAAATGGTTAAAAATGGAACAGTCAAAGAAGGAGTTCTTGCCTGTGTTGCAAGGTGTAAAGTTGAGTAAGACTCAAGACCCGACCATGGCAGAAAATAGAAAGAGAATGAAAAGTCATTCCCTATGCATCAGTCATAGGTTCTATAAAGTATGCTATGCTGTGAACCAGACATATTGTATACCTTGCTCTGAGTTTGGCAAAGGAATACAATTTTGATCTAATAGTAGATCACTGGACAGCGGTCAAGAATATCCTTAGTGAGGACTAAGGAGATGTTTCTCGATTATGGAGGTGATTGTCATGCCCAATATGCGATACTATCCTAAAGAGACTCGAAGGTCCCACCAAGGATAGAACCGCATATTGAAACGCTTTTGCAAGGTGGATATCATTACATCAACATTACATAATAGATGGGGATACATACAAAAGGCATACAATGCCACACGAATACAACATCATCTTACATAAGAGCACCATCCGACTACGGATGAATCACAAACAAAAACTCAAACGACATCCACCCTGCTAGCCCAGGCTGCCGACCTGGAATCTATCCCCTGATCGAAGAAGAAGCAGAAGAAGAACTCCAAAACAAGGAACATTGCTCTCGCGTCAAGCTCATCGCATAACCTGTACCTGCAACTGTTGTTGTAGTAATCTGTGAGCCACGAGGACTCAGCAATCCCATAACCATGGGTATCAAGACTAGCAAAGCTTAATGGGAAAGGAAGGGGTAAAGTGGTGAGGTTGCAGCAGCGACTAAGCATGATATGGTGGCTAACATACGCAAATGAGAGCGAGAAGAGAAGCAAAGGAACGGTCGTGAAGCTAGCAATGATCAAGAGGTGATCCTGAACTCCTACTTACGTCAATCATAACCCAAAACCGTGTTCACTTCCCGGACTCCGCCGAAAAGAGACCATCACGGCTACACACATAGTTGATGCGTTTTAATTCGGATCTGGTGTCAAGTTATCTACAACCGGACATTAACAAATTCCCATCTGCCTATAACCGCAGGAACGGATTTCAAAAGATTATACCCTGCAGGGGTGTCCCAACTTAGCCCATTATAAGATCTCGCGATCAATGAAGGATATACCTTCTCCCAAGAAGACCCGATCAGACTCGGCATCCCGGTTTACAAGACATTTCGACAATGGTAAAACAAGACCAGCAAGACCGCCCGATGCGCCGACAATCCCGATAGGAGCTGCACATATCTCGTTCTCAGGGCAACACCGGATGAACACTATGTACAACTAAAACTAGCCCTCGAGTTTCCCCGAGGTGGTGCTGCAAGTGGCTCTGGTTCGGACCAACACTTAGACAAGCACTGGCCCGGGGGGGCTGAAATAAAGATGACCCTCGGGTTAATTACTCCCAAGGGAAATATAGGTGGTGGTGAGGCAAATGGTAAAAGTCAATGTCAGGGGGTCCCATAAATCACCCAACCGCGTAAGGAACGCAAAATCCGGGAACATAACACCGGTATGACGGAAACTAGGGCGGCAAGAGTGGAACAAAACACCAGGCATAAGGTCGAGCCTTCCACCCTTTACCAAATATATAGATGCATTAATAATATAAGAGATATTGTGATATCCCAACATAATCCTGTCCATCATGGAGCAATCTTCAACTTCACCTGCAACTAACAACGCTATAAGAGGGGCTGAGCAAAGCGGTAACATAGCCATGCAACAGTTTGCTAGGAAGGGTGTCAGAGGTTAGAGGTTCATGGCAATTTGGGAGGCTTGATGAGCAAAAGATAGGTAATGCAGCATAGAGATAGAACGAAGCAACTCGCATAGCAATGATAGTAGTGAGATCCAGGGTAGCGGTCATCTTGCCTGAAATCCTACAAGGAAGAAGAACGAGTCCATGAAGAAGACGGACGGATGAAAACGAACCAAGCGTAGATGAACGAATCCTCACGATCGCAACATTACCGGAACTAAGAAGCAACACCGGAAAGAAACAAACAACATGGTAAACACACAAGCATAATCATGGCATGATGCACAATCAAGTATGATGCATGCCCGGTTTAATGAGGCATGGCATGGCAATATGCACAAACAACACTACAAGTTAAGTGGAGCTCAATATGCAACGAGTTGCATATTGACGAAACACCACATCAATTATTTAGTTTTCTCTCATTTATGAACACAACAATATTACATGTTGTTATAAACATGGCAAGAGGTGAAACATAATTAAACTAACTATTTAGACAAGTTTAAATGAGGCCGGAAACAACAAACAACAATTCCGAAAAATCCTCATGTGCACATTTTAGATTTGGTACTGTTCTGCCCTAAAACATATTTTAGTGTTGTTAAACAAGAAAATAAAGTGCACCAAGTTAAACTAGGCATTTTTCCACCCCATTTAGATATAAAGTTTATTCAAATTGGGGCTACGGTTATTTAGTTATGAAATAAATCATTTTAGCATGGCATTTATGCGAATTTAAACAAACAACAAGTTTAAACATTTTAAACATGGATGAAAGTTAGACATTGTGAAACTACATGAAAATCTAAGCAAGATGCATATATGACGTATTTTATTTGGATGCACGGATCTTTAATTATGCACAATTCAAAATGATGGCATCTCTGTAAATATTCATGCACTGGAAAATGGTAAAATGCACAGACTGAAAAAAAAATATGCACGGGCCGTATTCAATGCACTGTGCAAAGCCCAAGATGGACCTGGCCCGAAATGCATGAGTGAGTGTGCGTGTGTGCAAAATAAAAGAAGCAGAGCAAAACAGGGCCAACTGGGATTTGAACCCAAGACCTCCCGGATGCGAGCGCGTGTGGCTGACTAGCTGGGCTACAATGGATAGGCAACATTGTATGGGTTCGGCTCTAGATGACACATGCTCTCGAACTGATCTGACTGAAGATTCAACGAACAGAGAGCAAAAAGGAAAATAGGGGCGCCTGGGATTTGAACTCCAAACCTCCTGGTTGGATAGTGGCTGCGCTAGCCACTGGGCTAGGTATTAGTTATGATAAAACAAGCTCCCTGGCTCTTTATGACCTCTCTCACAGCAGAACAAGCTTTGCCATGGCTGCACGGCGACAACCGGCGTCGACTGCAGCGACCAAAGGCGGCGGCCTCTGCAACAACAGAGAAGCGGCGGGGATGCGGAAATAGGTGGAGGGCGCGGCTACTGAACGAGCATGCTTGCGCGCGTGGGTGCAGCAAGGGGCGGCGCGGTGAGGCGAGTGCTAGGCGGGACCTAGCGGTAGGGCTGCGGTGAGTGCGGTGGAGCGAGCACGGGCTCGTACTCGACCCGGCGCTATCGAGCAGGACTGCAGGAATGCGGGCGAGGCATGCGGGTGCGCCGATGTGCGAGTTTTGCGGGTCTCGTGCGCAAGGGTCCGAACAGAGGAGCTAAAGGCACGAGCTTCCGCTCGCTACCATGGCAGGTCATGGTGGCCGGAGCTCCTATTCACGAAGGGCGGCGACTACAACGTATGGGACGGAGCAGGAAAAATGGGAGAAGGAGCGGAGCATCACCGTGGGGGTTCTGCTGGAGTCGAACACGGTTGCGCGTGACCGGAGATGGCGGGAGGACGCGAAGATCGACGGAGCCGCTCCGGTCCGTGAAGCAGAGGAAGATGATGAAGATGACGTCGAGGAACTTGGCGATCCAGGCTCAGGGAGTCGCGGGGAGACGTTTCGGGAGTCGCGGAACTTGCTGCGGAGGAAGACGACGACCGGGACATGCTGGCTACGCCAGGCTCGAGCTCAGCTCGGCTGGTCATGACGATGGCAACAGCAGGGGCGTGGGGAGCTTACCTTGGCGGCGGGAGGAGGCAGAAGAGGGAAAAACGGAGCGAGGAGGAAACCCTAGGGTTGGGGCAGGATTATATAGGAGGAAGGGAGCAGCTTCGGCCGTCAAATCAACCGGACTGCCGACGTGGATGCTCTGGATGTCCTGCCGTACAAGGGGAAGACGATGAACAGGGGAATGGTGCTGGTGGGCTGGACCGAAGGGGTAAGTGGGCTGCGGCGCTGCGCGGAGAGGAGCTGGGCCTCGGCTGGAACTCTCTCTCCCCCTCTGTTGTTTCTTTTCTCAATTTCCTCAAACAGAAAATAAGAAAGAAAATCTCAGAGATAAAAGGGAAGGCGTGAGAGAGATATGAGAATATACCCGGAGTCCAGAATTTGTGCAGAATTTTAATAAATTGCTTTGGGCATTTTTAAGGATATAAAAATAATTCAAGTTGAATTATATTCAAACTTGAGCCTTTTTTTAACCCAACCAAAACACTTTCAAATGGGCTGAAAATTAGTAGAGAGGATGTAGGCAAAGTGCAGGATTTATAGGAAAAGAATGAACATTTATTGAGGACAGAAAAATGCCACTTGCAAGAAATGTGTGAGAATTGAAAGGAAGAAGCTAGTGATGGGGTGATGCACTTGATGATGGTTTAGATGGAAGGGAAAGATGGAACAACAAAGAAGATGAGAAGGAGTTCACAAAGATAACAAGCGCACAACAAAGATGATCATGATGCAAATTCAACAACAATGACAAAATGCAATAGCACATCATGAAGCATATGACAAAGCAAGATGATCATGGCAACAACAAGGATGGCAAAATACAATTAATAAATAGCATGATGCAAGAAGCAAAATATGACAAGCACTCAACATGATCATGGCATAAGCATATAGGAATGAAATATGCAAAACAATATACAAAAAACCAACCACGAAGGAAATATCATATCGCATCTCCAGAAAAGGCAAGAGTTAGAGTTACGAATATGGAAAGTTGTATCCGGGGCATTACAACACTCCACCACTACGAGAGGATCTCGTCCCGAGATCTAGGATGGCACCAGAGAGAAAAGGAAGAGGAAGATAAGAGGTAAACTAAGTTGCTTCTTCGACAAACGAGTGAAACCACGAACCTTGAGAGGTTGAGCAATTTAAAACAAAAAGTACAACAGAGATGAACAAGATTGCAAACAATCCGTTAGAAAAGAGGAAGGAGGAACATTACGATAACTTGAAGGTTGCAAAAACATGAATCAAGAGTTTAATGGACAAGATAGAATTCGAAACCACTCCGGTTAAAACAAGATGAGAGAGGAAGAATTCGGGCAGCACTCTGGTAGAAAAAGAAGAAAACTTGATAAGCTGAAAAGATATTGAAAAGATGATACAACACTCTGGTTGGACATGGAAGGAAATATAATTTAAACTTGGAAAAATGAAAGCACTTGGATGAGACTCCGGTTAAAAGAGGAATGATAGACACAACACTCCGGTTAAATGGATAAGCATGGAAATAACACGATCCTCAAATCGAGATGATGAGTGAAGAGAGCAACATCACAATGACTCCGGAATGAAAGAATAGAAGCTAGATCGTTGAAATAGAAGAATGGAGAAGAAAATGCCAACTTGTACCACAAATCAGCTTGGAAAGCACCCTTGCAAGAAGGATTGAATGGAGTTGTTAGAAAAAACCAACAACGAAACGAATAAGCTTGTAGTGGGCTTATGGAAACATCTCAACATTATGAGGTGACAACCGACCACTAAAGGAAACAATTGCTTGTTTGAGATCAACGAAGAGATGAAAAACCTCTTTCACCGAGAAGGATATGGAGAAAGCTTGGATCAATGATAAGCACCACAAATAGCAACATTCCCAATGGAAGGCTTTAGGTGAAATATAACCCAAGATAACTCCAACAAAGAGATTGATGGATTTAAAATACCTCATTCTTGAAAACAATATGAATCATGAACCATGACGGGAATTGTCAAGAGTGACATAACACCACCTCAAAAGATAAGGTAGAAAGAATTGCACTTTGGAATGCAAGATGAAGAATACTTGAACGCCTCAAAACAAAACATGTGTTGAGCACCATGTTTACTTTTGAGTATAGCTTGGCGGATCATAACTTCAAGATAAATCTTGAAGAACAATTGAAGAATAAAAAGAATCCTTGACGAACCATCATGTAGAGCCTCCATGAAGAACTCCGGTAATAAAAGGATGATAAAAAGAAGGAGAAGTTCAAAACACAAGGTGAGACCTTGCAATGATTTAGATGGAGCTTCGCGATGATATAACCGAGAGAACTTGGAACTCCGGAAAGAAAAGATGAATACTAGAACCGAGAATTACTTCATCATGAACAAACTCTTAAGGAAGGGATTAAACACTTGGATGAAACAAGAATAAGAATTATGTCATGCCTATCCTTCACCAATTTAAATTGATGACAAGCAACGGATTTGGCATACTACTTATTCTCATAGAAAGAATTAAGAGAGATATAGCATAAACTTGAGAAGGTATTGATGGAACCACTGGTGGGATTGGAAACAACGAATGAAATGATGCGATAACAAGAGAAGATGAATCTTGAATGGATCACCGTAAGAATTGAAAATGGAAGTAGCAAAGGCATAATTCACCGGGAAGAATTGGAAAATGAATGAAGATACTTGAAGGGATTTAGATACATGAGAACGCAGAGATCATGAACTGATTAGAGGATATTTGAACGATTCACCGGTAAGATTTGAAGAACGATAGCTACACGCTGAGAATGAAGAATTATGACATGATGGCCTTCGGAGGAAAGAAATGGAAACAACTCATGAAATGCTCCGGATGGGTTAAAAGAATTCTCACAATTGAAAACAATTATGAGAGGATGGCAAAAATGCTAGAACCATGAATCTTCAAGAGAATGGACCAAGATTTAGGAGAAATCCTTCTTCGGTCTTCACATGTTGAGAATGATGACGAGAACCACCACCAAATTGTTGAGAAACTCCGGAAGGATTAAAAGAGGAAAGGTTGAGCCAAAGATGAAAATAATTTGAAAGCGACCTTGGAGAAGGCATGTGACTGATGAAAATTCATTCTTACATCAAACTCGAAAAGAATTAGGAATGGCTCCAGAATAATTAGAAGAATCAGGTAAGATCCTGGGAAAAGACCTGTGGGTTAGGGCCCACTCAAAAGAAAACACCGTTGGAAATGATTGAAAGGGGGGATTGCACCGATTGAATAAAATGGCTTGAATGAGATAGCAACCTCAAAATAACTTGAACAGATAGAGAATGGAAGCACGAATCTTCCGAGATATCTTCAGCACTCCGGATATGAACTGGGAGAGGTGAATAAATAATAGAGCCTTGGATAAGAAATTCACATCGGAAGATATGTGAAACAACAGTTAGAGATATGATCAACACCGAAACTTGAAATTAATCCACCGGAGAAGAAAAAAGAATGAAGGATGATGAACTTAAAACTGTTGGGCATCTTCTTGGGAAATCACCGGATAAGAACATTGACAGTTAAAGAATGGAGAAACTTCACATGAATAAATGGATAGTTGATTAAAATAAATGAGTCCTTGAAGAAAAGGGTGGGAGGGCGGGAAAACAAAGGCAACTTGGGATGGATGAAACAAACACCGGTGAGAAAACTTAGAATTGATCTTGCGAATGTTGAAATGATCGGATCCACTTGAAGAGAAGCACACCAGTTGGAAAGAATTGACATGACAATCTCGATGATCAAAAGGATTAGTACTCCCATAGAAATATGAGAACACTGCTTGAAAGGTATGGAATCAACACTTGGTTTCGAAGCAACTCGAATACCACAAATAAAACAAAACAAAGGATTTGGCTTGCAGAATAAGCTGGAACAAATACATATGATAGAGATTTACCCAATCCCATATCAGGCATCTGTCGGAAAGATATTCTAGGAGCTACTTGAATTCCCACATATAAACTCCCGAAACTTTCTGGTTATGCAATCTGGTGTTGGGGATACAGGGGAAGCAATATATCTCACCCAAACTAACAATCCCTACATCCAGCTGTATCCATCCGTCAACACATAACCAAGAAACCTTCGGAAATCGTGTACCTCAACCTTCGAAAAGCATCCGTTATACGAGCTATGGCAATACTCCCGAACTCCCCAGTACTGGGTGACGTCGAGGTTATCTCACCAACAACTACATAAAAGAGATTTTCGATGTCGGCAAAACTCAGGTATTCCAGAACTGCAATGATAAAATTATGACGACAACACCTCGGAGCTCAACTCCCCGGGTCAATGCCACATAAAAGACAGGAGGCACCAAGAACAATGTTCTCGTCACAAAACCATCGAAACGATTCCAAGATACCCGCGTGATCCTAAAAAAAATTTAGTGAAATTTGAGGAGAGGAAAGACAAAACATCTACGTCAGGAGTCCTCACCAGAGCGATGAAGGGGGCTGAGGAGTAAAAAGAATCCTACTCTCCGATATATATAATCCTAAGACTCAAAATAGTTTTCTTCTAGACTCAACAACGGCCAACAATCAAGGGGGCTCCTATGGTCGGTCGAGGCTCTGATACCAACTTGTCACGCCCAATATGCGATACTATCCTAAAGAGACTCGAAGGTCCCACCAAGGATAGAACCGCATATTGAAACGCTTTTGCAAGGTGGATATCATTACATCAACATTACATAATAGATGGGGATACATACAAAAGGCATACAATGCCACACAAATACAACATCATCTTACATAAGAGCACCATCCGACTACGGATGAATCACAAACAAAAACTCAAACGACATCCACCCTGCTAGCCCAGGCTGCTGACCTGGAACCTATCCCCTGATCAAAGAAGAAGCAGAAGAAGAACTCCAAAACAAGGAACATTGCTCTCGCGTCAAGATCATCGCATAACCTGTACCTGCAACTGTTGTTGTAGTAATCTGTGAGCCACGAGGACTCAGCAATCCCATAACCATGGGTATCAAGACTAGCAAAGCTTAATGGGAAAGGAAGGGGTAAAGTGGTGAGGTTGCAGCAGCGACTAAGCATGATATGGTGGCTAACACACGCAAATGAGAGCGAGAAGAGAAGCAAAGGAACGGTCGTGAATCTAGCAATGATCAAGAGGTGATCCTGAACTCCTACTTACGTCAATCATAACCCAAAACCGTGTTCACTTCCCGGACTCCGCCGAAAAGAGACCATCATGGCTACACACACAGTTGATGCGTTTTAATTCGGATCTGGTGTCAAGTTATCTACAACCGGACATTAACAAATTCCCATCTGCCTATAACCGCAGGCACGGCTTTCGAAAGATTATACCCTGCAGGGGTGTCCCAACTTAGCCCATTATAAGCTCTCGCGATCAACGAAGGATATACCTTCTCCCAGGAAGACCCGATCAGACTCAGAATCCCGGTTTACAAGACATTTCGACAATGGTAAAACAAGACCAGCAAGACCGCCCGATGCGCCGACAATCCCGATAGGAGTTGCACATATCTCGTTCTCAGGGCAACACCGGATGAACACTACGTACAACTAAAACCAGCCCTTGAGTTTCCCCGAGGTGGCGCTGCAAGTGGCCCTGTTCGGACCAACACTTAGACAAGCACTGGCCCGGGGGGGCTGAAATAAAGATGACCCTCGGGTTAATTACTCCCAAGGGAAATATAGGTGGTGGTGAGGCAAATGGTAAAAGTCAATGTTGGGCCTTGCTGGAGGAGTTTTCTTCAAAGCGAACTGTCAGGGGGGTCCCATAAATCACCCGACCGCGTAAGGAACGCAAAATCCGAGAACATAACACCAGTATGACGGAAACTAGGGCGGCAAGAGTGGAACAAAACACCAGGCATAAGGCCGAGCCTTCCACCCTTTACCAAATATATAGATGCATTAATAATATAAGAGATATTGTGATATTCTAACATAATCCTGTCCATCATGGAGCAATCTTCAACTTCACCTGCAACTAACAACGCTATAAGAGGGGCTGAGAAAAGCGGTAACATAGCCAAGCAACGGTTTGCTAGGAAGGGTGTCAAAGGTTAGAGGTTCATGGAAATTTGGGAGGCTTGATGAGCAAAAGATAGGTAACGCAGCATAGTGATAGAACGAAGCAACTAGCATAGCAATGATAGTAGTGAGATCCAGGGTAGCGGTCATCTTGCCTGAAATCCCACAAGGAAGCAGAACGAGTCCATGAAGAAGACGAACAGATGAAACCGAACCAAGCGTAGACGAACGAATCCTCACGATCGCAACATTACCAGAACTAAGAAGCAACACCGGAAAGAAACGAACAACATGGTAAACACACAAGCATAATCATGGCATGATGCACAATCAAGTATGATGCATGTCCGATTTAATGAGGCATGGCATGGCAATATGCACAAACAACACTACAAGTTAAGTGGAGCTCAATATGCAACGAGTTGCATATTGACGAAACACCACATCAATTATTTAGTTCTCTCTCATTTAGGAACACAACAATATTACATGTTGTTATAAACATGGCAAGAGGTGAAACATAATTAAACTAACTATTTAGACAAGTTCAAATGAGGCCGGAAACAACAAACAACAATTCCGAAAAATCCTCATGTGCATATTTTAGATTTAGTACTGTTCTGCCCTAAAACATATTTTATTGTTGTTAAACAAGAAAATAAAGTGCACCAAGTTAAACTAGGCATTTTTCCACCCCATTTAGATATAAAGTTTATTCAAATTGGGGCTATGGTTATTTAGTTATGAAATAAATCATTTTAGCATGGCATTTATGCGAATTTAAACAAACAACAAGTTTAAACATTTTAAACATGGATGAAAGTTGGACATTGTGAAACTACATGAAAATCTGAGCAAGATGCATATATGACATATTTTATTTGGATGCACGGATATTTAATTATGCACAATTCCAAATGATGGCATTTCTGTAAATATTCATGCACTGGAAAATGGTAAAATGCACAGACTGAAAAAAAAAATATGCATGGTCCGTATTCAACGCACTATGCAAAGCCAAAGATGGACCTGACCCGAAATGCATGAGTGAGTGTGTGTGTGCAAAATAAAAGAAGCAGAGCAAAACAAGGGCAACTAGGATTTGAACCCAAGACCTCCCGGATGCGAGCGCGTGTGGCTGACAAGCTGGGCTACAATGGATAGGCAACATTGGATGGGTTCTGCTCTAGATGACACATGCTCTTGAACTGATCTGGACTGAAGATTCATCGCTGGGATTTGAACTCCAAACCTCCTGGTTGGATAGTGGCTGCGCTAGCCACTGGGCTAGGTATGAGTTCGTGATAAAACAAGCTCCCTGGCTCTTTATGACCTCTGTCACAGCAGAACGAGCTTGGCCATGGCTGCACGGCGACAACCGGCGTCGACTGCAGCGACCAAAGGCGGCAGCCTCTGCAACAACAGAGAAGCGGCGGGGATGCGGAAATAGGTGGAGGGCGCGGCTACTGAACGAGCATGCTTGCGCGCGTGGGTGCAGCAAGGGGCGGCGCGGTGACGCGAGTGCTGGGCGGGACTTAGCGGCAGGGCTGCAGTGAGTGCGGTGGAGCGAGCACGGGCTCGTACTCGACCCGGCGCTGTCGAGCAGGACTGCAGGAATGCGGGCGAGGCATGCGGGTGCGGCGTCGTGCGAGTTTTGCGGGTCTCGTGCGCAAGGGTCCGAATAGAGGAGCTAAAGGCACGAGCTTCCGCTCGCTACCATGGCAGGTCATGGTGGCCGGAGCTCCTGTTCGCGAAGGGCGGCGACTACAACGTATAGGACGGAGCAGGAAAAACGGGAGAAGGAGCGGAGCATCACCGTGGGGGTTCTGCTGGAGTCGAACACGGTCGCGGGTGACCGGAGATGGCGGGAGGACGCGAAGATCGATGGAGCCACTCTGGTCCGTGAAGCAGAGGAAGATGACGTCGAGGAACTTGGCGATCCAGGCTCAGGGAGTCGCGGGGAGACGTTTCGGGAGTCGCGGAACTTGCTGCTGAGGACGATGACGACCGGGAGATGCTGGCTACGCCGGGCTCGAGCTCAGCTCGGCTGGTCATGGCGATGGCGACGGCAGGGGCGTGGGGAGCTTACCTTGGCGGCGGGAGGAGGCAGAAGAGGGAAAAACGGAGGGACGAGGAAACCCTAGGGTTGGGGCAGGATTATATAGGAGGAAGGGAGCAGCTCCGGCCGTCAAATCAACCGGACTGCCGACGTGGATGCTCTGGATGTCCTGCCGTACAAGGGGAAGACGATGAACAGGGGAATGGTGCTGGTGGGCTGGATCGAAGGGGTAAGTGGGCTGCGGCGCTGCGCGGAGAGGAGCTGGGCCTCGGCTGGAACTCTCTCTCCCCCTCTGTTGTTTCTTTTCTCAATTTCCTCAAACAGAAAATAAGAAAGAAAATCTCAGAGATAAAAGGGAAGGCGTGAGAGAGATATGAGAATATACCCGGAGTCCAAAATTTGTGCAGAATTTTAATAAATTGCTTTGGGCATTTTTAAGGATATAAAAATAATTCAAGTTTGAATTATATTCAAACTTGAGCCTTTTTTTAACCCAACCAAAACACTTTCAAATGGGCTGAAAATTAGTAGAGAGGATGTAGGCAAAGTGCAGGATTTATAGGAAAAGAATGAACATTTATTGAGGACAGAAAAATGCCACTTGCAAGAAATGTGTGAGAATTGAAAGGAAGAAGCTAGTGATGGGGTGATGCACTTGATGATGGTTTAGATGGAAGGGAAAGATGGACCAGCAAAGAAGATGAGGAGAAGGAGTTCACAAAGATAACAAGCGCACAACAAAGATGATCATGATGCAAATTCAACAACAATGACAAAATGCAATAGCACAACATGAAGCATATGACAAAGCAAGATGATCATGGCAACAACGAGAATGGCAAAATACAATTAATAAATAGCATGATGCAAGAAGCAAAATATGACAAGCACTCAACATGATCATGGCATAAGCATATAGGAATGAAATATGCAAAACAATATACGAAAAACCAACCACAAAGTAAATATCATATCGCATCTCCGGAAAAGGCAAGAGTTAGAGTTACGAATATGGAAAGTTGTATCCGGGGCGTTACAGTGATAAAAGAGCCCGTCGTAAAAAGTTACAACGATGCAAGCTTTTACACCAATCCAGATGACTCTAAGTCTCAATCTGGATACATATTGAAAGTGGGAGCAATTAGCTAGAGTAGCTCCGTGCAGAGCATTGTGGACATAGAATATTTGCAAAATACATACGACTCTGAATATGACAGACCCGTTGACTAAACTTCTCTCACAAGCAAAACATGATCATACCTTAGTACTCTTTGAGTGTTAATCACATAACAATGTGAACTAGATTATTGACTCTAGTAAACCCTTTGGGTGTTGATCACATGACGATGTGAACTACGGGTATTAATCACATACAGATGTGAATATTGGTGTTAAATCACATGGCGATGTGAACTAGATTATTGACTCTAGTGCAAGTGGGAGACTGAAGGAAATATGCCCTAGAGGCAATAATAAAGTTATTATTTATTTCCTTATTTCATGATAAATGTTTATTATTCATGGTAGAATTGTATTAACCGGAAACATAATACATGTGTGAATCCATAGACAAACATAGTGTCACTAGTATGCCTCTACTTGACTAGCTCGTTAATCAAAGATGGTTAAGTTTCCTAACCATAGACATGAGTTGTCATTTGATTAACGGGATCACATCATTAGAAGAATGATGTGATTGATTTGACCCATTCCGTTAGCTTAGCACTTGATCGTTTAGTATGTTGCTATTGCTTTCTTCATGACTTATACATGTTCCCATAACTATGAGATTGCAACTCCCGTTTACCGGAGGAACACTTTGTGTGCTAGCAAACGTCACAACGTAACTGGTTGATTATAAAGGAGCTCTACAGGTGTCTCCGAAGGTACATGTTGGGTTGACGTATTTCGAGATTAGGATTTCTCACTCCGATTGTCGAAGAGGTATCTCTGGGCCCTCTCGGTAATGCACATCACTATAAGCCTTGCAAGCAATGTAGCTAATGAGTTAGTTACGGAATGATGCATTATGTAACGAGTAAAGAGACTTGCCGGTAACGAGATTGAACTAGGTATTAGATACCGACGATCGAATCTCGGGCAAGTAACATGCCGGGAACAACGTATGTTGTTATGCGGTTTGACCGGTAAAGATCTTCGTAGAATATGTGGGAGCCAATATGAGCATCCAGGTTCCGCTATTGGTTATTGACCGAGAATAGTTCTAGTTCATGTCTACATAGTTCTCGAACCCGTAGGGTCCGCACGCTTAACATTATGATGACAGTTTTATTATGAGTTTATAAGTTTTGATGTACCGAAGGTTGTTCGGAGTCCCGGATGTGATCACGGACATGACGAGGAGTCTCTAAATGGTCGAGACATAAAGATTGACATATTGGAAGCCTATATTTGGATATCGGAATGGTTCCGGGTGAAATCGGGATTTTACCGGAGCACCGGGGGGTTACCAGAACCCTCCAGGGGGTTAATGGGCCTTCATGGGCCCTAAGGGAGAAGAGGAGAGGAGGCAAGAGGTGGGCTGTGCCCCCTCCCCTCCCTAGTCCGAATAGGACAAGGATAGGGGGGCGGCGCCCCCCCCCTTTCCTTCCCCTCTTCATCCTCCTTCCCCCTTCTCCTTCTCCAACTAGGAAAGAAGGGAGTCCTACTCCCGGTGGGAGTAGGACTCCCCCTTGGCGCGCCCTCCTTTGCCGGCCGCCCCTTCCCCCTTGGCTCCTTTATATACGGGGGCAGGGGGCACCTCTACACACACAAGTTGATCTTCGTGATCGTTCCTTAGCCATGTGCGGTGCCCTCCTCCACCATATTCCACCTCGATCATATCGTTGCGGTCCTTAGGCGAAGCCCTGCGTTGGCGGAACATCATCATCATCACCACGCCGTCGTGCTGACGGAACTCATCCCCGAAACCCTGCTGGATCGGAGTCCGAGGATCGTCATCGAGCTGAACGTGTGCTGAACTCGGAGGTGCCGTACGTTCGGTGCTTGGATCGGTCGGATCGTGAAGACATACGACTACATCAACCGTGTTGTCATAACGCTTCCACTTACGGTCTACGAGGGTACGTGGACAACACTCTCCCCTCTCGTTGCTATGCATCACCATGATCTTGCGTGTGCGTAGGATTTTTTTTTGAAATTACTACGTTCCCAACAGTGGAAGGCTGGATGAATAGTAGACAGTGGAGGGGTGGATGAACAGGACCCCGTGGTGTGGAGGGCTGGATGAACAGTAGATGGTGGAGGGGTGGATGAACAGGACCCCGTGGTGTGGAGGGCTGGATGAACAGTAGACGGTGGAGGGGTGCCCGTGGAGGGGTGGTTGAACAGTAGCCGGTGGAGTAGCGCGCGGTGGAGGCTGGATGAACAGGAGCTCGTGGAGGCTGGAGGAGGTCGACAGTAGCCCGTGGAGGCTAGAGGAGGTCGACGGTGGAGATGAACAGTATCCCGTGGAGTCCCGTTTTGCGGTACACCACACCCCTCCCGATGAACAGGACCTCCGTTTCGACCGTAGCGCTCCAACAGAAGTCCGTTTTGCGTTATGCCACACCCCTCCCGATCAACAGGACCACCGTTTCGACCATAGGAGGCCCGTTTCCTACATTTTGTGGTACGCCACACCCCTCTCGATCAACAGGACCCGAGTTTCGACCATAGGAGGTCCGTTTCCTCCGTTTTGCGGTACGCCACACCCATCCCGATGAACAGGATCCCGTTTCGAATGTGGCCGTTCGAACACAAGGCCGTTTCCTCCGTTCTGCAGTACACCAGGCCTCGTTTCCATCACCTGTTCCGTCCAAGCCCTCCCGATGAACACGACCACGCATTCCGTTCCGACCCAGCCGGTTGGCTCCCATGCGTTACGTTACCTCCCCATGAACACGACGCATTCTGTTGCCTCCCCATGAACACGACGACGATGCTGTTTCTCCATTTCGACCCAGCCATGTTCACGAGCCCTGGCCGTACGTATGCATGAGTAGGCGTTCGAGACCCCGCCCGTATGTACGTACGTGGCCGTATTTTCTTTCTTGCACCCTTGCCGTTGTACGTACGTCTACATCGACACGTGCGCGCCTCTACATCGACCAGTATTTACGTACATGTTCGCGACCAGAATGACAATGCTACATATGCTTCGACCAGGTGGGTCCCGACTGTCAGGCACTTCCTTGCCTGCGAAGATGTAGCTGGTGGGTCCCAGCAGTCAAGGGGGCGAATCATTTTTTTTGCCCGGACATACTTCCTTGCGTGCGAAGATGTAGCTGGTGGGTCCCAGCAATCAGGGGGAAACATTTTTTCGCGAAATACGGTGGCCCGTCCGGTGGGTCCCCGCTGTTAGGTGGAGGAATAATTATTTTGCATGTAATAAGGAGGCACTTCCTTGCTGCGGCCGTGGACCCAGCTGTCAGCCTCTCCACGTACAGTCCACGTCCGATGGAAGTCATTCCTTGACCATGTTGACCACGCCGCACCGAGAGCACCGGGGCGGTGGACGACGGCGAGGCCTAGGAAGGTGACGACACGGAGCCGGGGAAGACGCGGCAGTGGATGCCCACGCGTAGAGGACTATGAGGGTTCACTGGTTCGCTGCGGTGTGGGGTTGCCGTCGCCGCAGAATACCAGGGGGTGTGGGTGAGTAGAGGAATGGCCTGGCCAGCGGTGGGAGTAGTAGGGGGCGGTGAGGCCACCGCGGCATCACAGCCGGCCACAGGAGGCAGGAGCATGCGGCACGACCGGCGCTGCTTTGGGCGGCTGGAGCACGAAGACCAGAGGTTGAAGAAGCACTACGGCCGTTGGATGAAAATTGTACGATCACTCGAGCTAGAATCGTTCATATTGACTAAGTTGAGAAATCCCTTCGTCCCCGTAAACTTAGTATTCCCACAAGTCAGCCTCCCACCAAGGTGAGTCCCAGCTAGCAGGGGGAGTATTCATTTTTTTTGTGCGTAATAAGGAGGCATCTCCGGTGGGTCCAAGCTGACAACGGGGGGAACGTTTTTTTTGTGAAATACAAAGACCCTTCCGGTGGGTCCCAGCTATCAGGTGGAGGAATCATTATTTTGCTCATAATAAGGAGGCATTTTCCTGTGTGGGCCCCTACTGTCAGCCTCTTCCGATGGCTGTTGTTTGTTGACCATGTTGACCTCGCCGCGCCGAGAGCACAAACGCGGTGGACGAGGGTGAGGCCCAGGAAGAGAACCACCCGGAGCCAGCGAAGCCACCGCAGCGGATGCCCACGCTGAGGGGAGAACGAGTGCTGGCTGGTCGGCCACGGGGTGAGGCTGACGTCGCCGGAAAATAACAGGATGTGTGGGTGGTTAGACGGATGGCCTGGCGGCAGCACAGCTAGCCACGGGAGGAGCGACCAGGCAGTCCCGCCGGCGCTGGTTTGGGCGGCTGGAGTAGGAAGATCAGAGATTGAAGAAGCATGGTGGCCGTTGGATGGACATCCAACAGTCACTACTATGTGTTGACTAAGTTGACAAAGCCTTGTGTACACGTCAAAAAAAAATTTAGGACAGCATCATCGTCAACCTAGTAGGCCCAGAAGTCAGCCTCCAAATCTGTGGAAAATAGCATACAACCCATTAGCCATTATTTTCAATAATTTACAGCCCATTTCCTAATTCTTAAGGATATTTGAAGCTCATATTCTTTTTATTAGCATTACAGAGCATATATTCTGGGCACTGCTAAAAAATTGAACGAAATTTTTCATATTTCGGTGGGGTCCAAACTCTTTTAATCACGAAATTTAGAGTCACGTTAAAAATAATTTTCAAAAATTATATCAATATAAAATTCAAAAAACAATTCTCCGCAAAAAAATGAATGAAATTTAGAATCTTAACTAGCAAGATGCCCATTCGTTGCACTGAACATGAAGATGCATTTGTATGAGTAGTTTATCTTGTGGTAGAAAAGATGATATTTTAATGTAATTGCCAGTTGTCTTTTGTTTTTATAAGAGTAGAGAGTAAAGAAATCCTGAAAAAGTGATATTTTAATGCAATTGCCGGTTGGCTATGGTTTAAAAATTTACAGCCCATTTCTTACAACTTATAGCCCGTTTTCTGGGGAAGCCCATTTCTTACTACTTACATCCCTCCTCGTCTTGAAAGATTTGCAGCCCAGCAGGGCTGAGAAAAGCAAGTAGGCCGCGGTTTTGGTATTCTCCAAAAAAAAGAACTTTGCTGTTCAGAAAGAAAAAATATATCAACTAGGCTCGTCATGTGCTTCATAAAAGCGTAAGCGTGGGCTAGACGGGCCACAGCCCCCACACAGCGTGCAGTTGAGCTCCGTCTCTGAAACTGAAAAACAACTGGGCAAACTGCTGGGTCCCTTGTGTTATCTGCTCATTGTGTAATTTTCTCGTTTATTGACTACATTGACAATGGCCTGGAGCCTAGTTGTCAAAAAATTAGGAGGAAGTATTTTTTTTGCTTGTAATAACGAGGCACCTACTTGCAAAATTCAATGACCCTGGTGGGTCCCTACTGTCAGCCTCTCCACGTACAGTCATCTCCTGATTCCTCTTGGTTGTTGACCATGTTGACAACACCAGACGGCGGCGGGCACAGCGAGCTAACCAAGGCAAAGAACGACGGCAAGGCCTCGGACGGGAACGAACAGCAGCCATGGAAGATGCGGCAGTGTAGTGGCAGGTGGAGGGGAGTACGAGGGCAACAACATGCAAGTCAAGCATACAAATGGTACAAAAAGCCCAAGGATTAATTGTTCATCAAATTTTTAGACAAAATCCAGATTGAACATGACAGTAACATCTAACCCAACCACTCTTTTTTGCAGTCACAAACAAATGGATCGGTCTGATCCATAAAATCAACATCCTGTGCAAAAAAAATTATTTTAGGATGTCTACAACTTATTGTAAATAGAAGTCGAGCACGTTTAGAAGCCCATTTGTCCACCTGAAACTTCTTTTTTTAGTGTTCAACATGTTCGTTCGTGAGAAATCTCTTGCTGTAAAAATTAAGCCTCATGGACAATAGTAACCTCGCATTCAACAGGAAGAATGTGGAAAAGCTTCTGTTTGCCTGGTTGGATGCATATCGTCCCATCGTTATTGTCCTTAAACGAATGTCATGAGAACTGAGAAAATCCTTGTGCTTATTACGCCAACGATTGGTTACATGTTTTTCTCCATGTGGTTCTGCCTAAGTAGACGTGAAGATTGAAAACAGTTAAGGTCTGAAAAGAGAATAAGTCGAAATAACGACAGCTGAACAGTTAATTCTAGTAAAATATATATGGGCTTTCAATATGCATGAAATCATCACCTCTATGTATAAATTCTCCGGAGATCGAAAGCATCGTAGCAAGCCAATAATTATGTCCAGATCAAAACTATACATTCTGATATATATGATCTTGACAGAATCCAGCAGCATTGATAGGCTATCAATGGACGAACTCTTCATTGAGCAAATAACATAATATTAGTACCCAAAGTGTACTCCAAGATGATATAAGACTTATGCGCACAAATGAAAAATGCAGCATATGATTACAAATGTGTAGATGATAATATACGGTACCTGAAAAGGTGAGGAGCCAAACACCCACTCCTTGTCATTATTAAACGGGTCACGAATCACACCCAAGGTCTCCAGTTTGGGCGCAGAGACGACAGTTATTTCTGAAGGTGTATAACAATTATGAAGGAGCAACCTTTCAAGTGAAGGGGCATCTTCGATGATGAGCTCCTGTCCTTTAAAACACATTCCAATGCTTTTAAGGTGACGCGGCTTTATTTGGAGACAACTGATAACGATTTCTATACCCAAAACAATCAGCAAGCGCTCCAGGGCAGGGCAACTAGAGTGGATGATGATGTGTAGTGAGGCCTCCGACAGATAAAGCACCACAAGCAAAAGTTTTTTTAGCAGTGGGAGTCGAAGCATTTGTACCAGATCTTATGGTAGATGGCACTGGGCGAAGGTGGCGGTGTGGAGAGAGGAGGAAAACCGTGAGATGGACAATGGTTGTGTGGGCATGAATTCTTGGTATGTTCGTGGTATGAAACTTTCGTGGTAATGGTAGAACTCAAACTAGTGGAGTTTTCCGAATTCAGGGGATGTCAGCCAAGCGTCCACCTTGTCGGGTATGGATAATAGGTAGCTTGTCGGGATGCAGAGGCATTGAATGGGGCCCTTCTGATGAGAAGAGATGATGGCTTTGAGGAGATCAAATTCAGGAAGGACAAATATCTGACGACAGTCGAGATTGAGGGGCACGATGCGCCATAGAGGGCGCCACCGAGTTGAGAGGACTTATGTGCGGTAGCAATCCTTGATGGGGAGAAGCGAGATGATCTCCTCAAGGATGACGCCTGGGAGATCGTTGATGCGGTCCACCGGAGAATCTACCGGTTCCTCAGATCCGGGTGGGGGTGAGGGAGTCCTGGATTAGGGGGTGTCCGGATGGCCGGACTATGACCTTTGGCTGGACTCCCGGACTATGAAGATACAAGATTGAAGACTTCGTCCCGTGTCCGGATAGGACTTTCCTTGGCATGGAAGGCAAGCTCGGCGATACGATATGTAGATCTCCTCCCATTGTAACCGACTCTGTGTAACCCTAGCCCTCTCCGGTGTCTATATAAACCGGAGAGTTTTAGTCCGTAGGACGAACAACAATCATACCATAGGCTAGCTTCTAGGGTTTAGCCTCTCTGATCTCGTGGTAGATCAACTCTTGTACTACCCATATCATCAATATTAATCAAGCAAGAGTAGAGTTTTACCTCCATCGAGAGGGCCCGAACCTGGGTAAAAACATCGTGTCCTTCGTCTCCTGTTACCATCCGCCTAGACGCACAGTTCGGGACCCCCTACCCAAGATCCGCCGGTTTTAACACCGACGTTGGTGCTTTCATTGAGAGTTCCTCTGTGTTGTCACCTTTAGGCCCGATGGCTTCTTCGATCATCAACCACGACGTGGTCTAGGGTGAGACTTTTCTCCCCGAACAGATCTTCGTATTCGGGGCTTTGCATTGCGGGCCAATTCACTTAGCCATCTGGAGCAGATCGAAAGCTACGCCCCTGGCCATCAGGTCAGATTTGGAAGTTTAAACTACATGGCTGAAATCCACGGATTCGAGCCAAGCCGAGGGCGCCGCACTGTCACGATGGGCATGATCTAGCTCTGCCGCCGGACAGTGCCCAGAACGCCGCTCAGGTGTCCGCTCCGACCCTTAGCTCTGAGCCGACTGCGCCGGTCGAGGACGGGTGGCTGGACGTCGCCTCGGTGGCTGCAATCTCTACGGTGATCGAGCCGAACACCAATCTTGACCTTCGCGGAGCTCGTAACTCCAAGGTGCCGGACTCCGTTCCGGACTCTGAATCTTCTGCACCCCTCCCGATCGAACCCAATTCTGCTCCGATCATGGAGTTCACCGCCGCGGACATCTTTCAACACTCGCCCTTTGGCGACATCCTGAATTCACTAAAGTCTCTCTCTTTATCAGGAGAGCCCTGGCCGGACTATGGTCAGCAAGGTTGGGATGCGGACGATGAAGAAATTCGAAACCCACCCACCACCCACCTCGTAGCCACTATCGACGATTTAACCGACATGCTCGACTTCGACTCCGAAGACATCGACGGTATGACGCCGATGAGGAAGACGAACAAGAACCAGCGCCTATAGGGCACTGGACAACCACCTCATCCCACGATGTATACATGGTGGACACACCTAAAAGAAACAACGACGGGGATCAAAAGGGCACAACGAGGGATCGTTCCCTCGAAAAGCAATCAAAGCAGCGGTGGAAGCGCCGCGCCAAACCCCACCTCGACAGAGACCTAGCCATAGAGCAGGACGAACCGGCGGACGACGAACATGCTGTCGAGCAACCGTTCGAACAGGGCAACTTGGATAAACGAACTGAACAACCCGCCCCCGGTGAAGATAATAGTCCGGATGAGCTCACGCTAGACAAGTTGCTGGAGGAGAAGAATCTCCACCAAAGGCTCGTCGCCACTGTGCGTAGCCTGAAAAAGTAGAAGCGGAAGCTCAAAACAGTGGAAGATGCACTCAGAATCAGATGGGGAAAAGTACTCAACACCGCACACAAGTAGGGCGACAATCACCACAAAAAGAGCTATCAGAAGCGAAAATTACTACTGGAATTTGAAGAGGAGGCCTTAGAGCCCCCACGGACAACAAACAAGGAAGCCACCAGGTCGGATAGATGACCCCATGACCGACATCAAGCGGCAAAGGGCGCCGCACTCAATCCAGCACGCGATCTGCACAAGGATTCGCATCAAAAAGATTGCCCAACTAGATCTATCTACGGGCCAAGAAAGCAAGCTCTAGTAAGCAATGCAACGCAACAAATATCCGAACATCGCGGCACACCCAAATACAGGGGCGCCACACATACCCTATGTTTCACCGATGAGGTGCTGGACCATGAATTTCCAGCGGGATTCAAGCCCGTAAGCATAGAGGCATACGACGGAACAACAGACCCTGGAGTCTGGATTGAGGATTATATCCTCCACATACACATGGCTAGAGGAGATGACCTCCACGCCATAAAATACTTACCCCTCAAGCTCAAAGGGCCAGCCCGGCATTGGCTTAAAAGCCTTCCCGGAAACACCATAGGAAGTTGGGAAGAGCTCGAGGATGCTTTTCGGGCAAATTTTCAAGGGACCTATGTCCGACCTCTGGATGCAGACGATCTAAGTCATATAACTAAACAACCCGGAGAGTCAGCCCGGAAACTCTGGAACAGATTTCTTCCTAAAAAGAATCAGATAGTCGACTGTCCTGACGACGAAGCCCTAGCAGCTTTCAAACATAGCGTTCGAGACGAATGGCTCGCCAGACACCTCGGCCAAGAAAAGCCAAGAACAATGGCCGCATTGCCAAGCCTCATGACCCACTTTTGCGCAGGAGAGGATAGCTGGTTGGCAAGAAGCAGCACCAGCGACCCAAGTACATCCAAAGTCAGCAATGGAAACGGGAAACCGCGCCATAGCAAGGAACAGCGCCGAATCAAGGATAACAGCCCGAAGAGCATGGCAATCAATGCCGGATTCAAAAGCTCTCGGTAGAACCAGAAAAAGCCACCTCCCAAAGATAATAAGGACGAGTTATCTAACCTCAACAAAATCTTGGACAAAATATGCCAAATCCGCAGTACTCCAGGGAGGCCTGCAAACCACACCCACAGAGATTGTTGGGTCTTCAAGCAATCCGCAAACTCAATGCCGAACACAAGGGGCTCGACATACCAAGCGAGGATGATGACGAACCCCACAAGCAGAGCACCGGAGAACAAAAGAAGTTCTCGCAAGAAGTCAAAACAGTAAATTCACTTCATGTGACAAAAGGGAAAAACAGAGTGGCGCCTCTAGAGATACGTGCCATACGGCCTGTCCCAGAGAAGTCCCGCCACTGGTTGTTACAACCAATCACCTTCGATCATCATGATTACTCTAGAGGTATACGGAATGCAGGCTGGACTGCCTTGGTCTTAGATCCGATAATTGACGGACTCCACTTTACACAAGTCCTAATGGACGGCGGCAGTGATCTAAACCTGCTATATCAGGACACAATCCGCAAATGGGGATAAACCCAGCAATAATTCGCCATGGCAACACTTCCTTTCAAGGGGTCACGCAAGGACCAGATACCCATTGTATGGGTTCCCTCTCATTAGAAGTTATGTTCGGCTCCCCCGAAAACTTCCGAAGCAAAAAGCTAACCTTCCACATCGCCCCATTCATAAGTAGCTATCAAGCACTACTGGGACGTAAAGCTTTCGCTCGCTTTAACGCAATACCGCATTATGCATCCCTTACACTCAAAATGCCCGGTCCACGAGGCATCATCTCATTAAAGGGAAATATCGAGTGTCCCTCGAGCGTGGACGATGGTGCGGCTGCCTTGGCAGCCACACACTAAACCAGCTTTACTAGTTAGAGCACCCAACCAGGTCGTTCAAGACCCCGGACACGGCTCGACGAGTCCGGCGTAAACATACAAAGGCTTAATAGCCGCATACCCCTGTACAAGGGGCTCCGCGCGTTCACACCAAGAGACAATAAAGCTCAATTCTATCCATTTTCTGTATTATACTTTGTTTATTTTAACATAGATTTCTCGCACGATTGTTTTCAACTAAGTTCCTCTCTTTTACAGACGAACAACATGCTACACCCGTCCAGGATACGGCACAACGGAGACACAGGCGCAGACGTGCAGTAGGGACCCGTTTCAAGGATTCTTTTCAAGATTAAGACCCTGCGTAAACCTTTTTTACTGTCTCTTGTTGATAACATCCCCCGGTTTTTTGCTATAACTGAGGAGGAGGCTGGCGTCTTGGCATGTGGCCACGCCAGAATTTTGGGTGTACCTGGACACCAGGGGCTTCTTACCAAGGGCTTTTGTTCAGCCCATTTTCATAAAGACCGAATACCTTAGGGAGTGTTCGGCGTCGAGAGTTTGGCCTTATATGCATCAGCTCTGAATCATGTCTTTGGTCAAATGTTGGGTTTGCCCGGGTCCTGTGTTTTGCTGCCTTACGTTCCGCTCTATCGGCTAAGGCGGCACCAGGAGAACTACTGTGATTGTGCCCCGGTTCGGCCAGGCGAGCACCTCAGTAGAGAAAGCCGAAAACTGAGTGTCATGATATAGCGAGAGACTGGTCAACCACTCGATGACTTGTCGGAATCTTTAGGTTTCCCCCGCATTAACGAAGGGCCGTTTCTCGGTCAGGCACACATGTGCCCCTAATTCGGGCGAGCACGGTGCCCCTAGGGGCTATTCAGTAGCCCCACTGTCAAACTCCTATGGCTAAGTGAAAGTGATAAAGCATTATAGTCTGGTTGCCTAGTTCGCTGTGCTATCACCTCCTTTATAGGACCAAGACGTTGGATCAAGTGTGAAAATGCGCCTTCTGCAGACACCCCCGCATAATATGCGTGGGGGCTGAAGCCAACGACTGCCATCTTTTAGGTTATATATACATATACATTAACGGCCGCACAGGAGGTATTCTAAATTCTTGAAAGAACAAGTATAAAAAGCTTTTCTATTCAATCGAAACATTGTTTTACAAAAAGTACATGTTATTCGAACATAACATCCTTCGAGCACTGCGTCTCTATTAAACGAGCGCCCTGCAGAACTTCCTCAAAATAGCGCTCGGCAGGTACTCGGCTTTTGTCCGAATCCTGGGATGCAACAGGACTGGCCTTCATCTCTGCCCAGTATGTCTTGACACGGGCAAGAGCCATCTGTGCACCCTCTATGCACGCTGACCTCTTCGTTGCATCAATACACGGCACCGCACCAAGGAACTGCTGCACCAAGCTAAAATAACTCTTCGGCTCGGGCCCTTTCGGTCACAGATGACTCACGACATGCTTCATGGCGAGTCCGGATAACCTGTTCAGCTCCGCCCATGCGGCCACCCGATCAGATACCGAAAGTGGGCGCTCTGGATTGTGGAACTGCGACCAAAAAAGTTCTTCCAATTCGTGGTCACCTAGACCCCGAAAGTGTTCGGTCGCATCTGCGGCACTCGCCGCCAAATCCAGATAAGTGTTCGCCGCACTCCACTTCCGGTCCAATGGAGCATACTTAGGATCCCCGAACCTCATCTGCAGCATATAGGGCTTTCCAGCCGTGATATCTCAGGCCTGACGTAGCTCCTCCTTCATAGCTCTCGTCGCAGAGCGAGTGTCCTTGGCCTCGGTAGTGAACTTTTCTAGGTCCTTCTGTGCCACCCTATCTTCTTTTTCAAGAAGCTTACAACGGTTGGCAGCATCCTTCAATTTTACAGCCATCTCGGCCATTTCTTTCTTGCTTTGGCAGTGAGCAGCATGTTCGGATTTTAGCTCTTCAGTCGCCTTTAAGGCAGCCGCATAGCTTTTCCTGGCTTGCTCCTTGGCTCGGGCAAGTTTTGCCCGAAGGTTCTCCATGGCAGCGGCACCATCTGCATTAAGCACACATGTTATAAGGTACGAGCATCAAGCTCCTCTTACCATATGTCTTTGGAGACATTACATACCTTGTGCCTCATCCAGCCGCTCATTTACAAGCACGATGTCGGCATCTGCCATGTCAAGTGGCCGCTTTAGCTCGGCAAATTCATTAGTCCGGCTACCAACCGAACACCTCGCCACCTACATAGGAAAGGCGACATATTATACCTGGGATTATGATCCTCTGTGCGCCGTCATTTTTGACAACACACAGAGTCTCAGGGGCTACTATCTATACAGGGCGCATTTTATATATGCGGCTCTGTCAAAAGGTACATCATTTCGCGTACCTCAAAACCTGGCAGTAAACTCCTGGCGGCCTCATACAATCCGCTTTCCGCGGATGAAATCCTTCTAATCACCGTGTTCATCAACACACGGTGTTCTTCTGAGATAGACGCTCGCCCGAGCAGATTCTTCAGCTCCTCCGACCGTGCACCGGAAGGTGCCGGACTAGTACGAAGACCTTTTTCGAGGTCCAGATTTGGAGAAACCCTCCGAGACGACACCTCGGGGTCGCCCGCCTCGCAAGACGGTACAGCGGGGGGAGGCGTTTCGCTCTCCATCATCTTCGGACGAAGATCCCCTGAAGATGAGCTCTACTGAGAAGGGTTGAGATCCGAACTACAAGGTAAAATTTCGGTTATCTTCCTCAGAAATAAAACAGGGATGTCACTCATTTTAAAACCCCTCTCTTTACTTACGGCGTGGTGGCTCGCAGCACAAGGAGAAACTTTTGCTTACAAGCGGTGGACGTCCAGCAGTTCATTTGGTGTCAGATTGCCAGAAGCACTACTGTAGAACCATCGACTTCCGGAAGAGGCAAAGAGCCAATCACAAGGTCACCTACTAACCTTAGGCGAGGCATAGTGGGAGTAACATAAGTAGGGGTACCTCCTTTTTTATTCTAGAAACAACCACACGCGAATATCAAGGTGCTGGTTACGTAGAACAAATTTCCTGCAGTCTGTGCTCAGCCCTCCTCTATCTCTCTTCTCATCCAGCCAGCGGACGCGCAGAGCCCATCGTCTGTTTGCTCACATGCGGCGCCACATGTCAGTGAAAACGCAAGAGGACCCACTGAACCTGCACATCTTTCACCTCCACGTGTTGGTGATGAAAAACAAATCCAATAAAGATCTTCGGTGGCTGCTTTTGGAGTTACTCAAGTGTACTAAGATTCTATTTACAGTTTAACCCAAGAGGCACATCTCGTGGCTTCAACTACCACTCTATTTTCTTTCATGACACGACCTGGATGCTGGATGTCCCACGTGTCGGCAAAAGGAGGAAGAACCCGACCAAATCTTTGGTTGTGCTCTCGGATTAGACTAGTTGTGCTAACTTAAAAAATTTATTGTGTACTTCCACCGTTCCAAAATACTTGACTTCCATTTGTCCAAAAATGGATGTACCTATACTGAAACATGTCTAGATACATATATATTTTGACAAATAGAAGGCATGTATTGTGCAACGGAGGGAGTAGAATGGATGCAAGTTTTTGTATTGGGAAGAAGAGTACATCCATATATTGAAAGAGCGTTGGAGTTGGCCTTACAAGTGGGACTGCAGTTGAGGAAACCCACTATCGGCAAACCCCCACCTCACCCGCCGCGCGATGGCTGAGTTAGAGAAATGATGAGGTTGAAGAGATTGCTCTAGCACGGACTCCAAGAAATATGGTGTCAGATGGAAGTCGTGCTGGTGGCGTGTGTCGTACTCCTGGACGTGAATGCTTGTTCTGGCCCATGCAACCCTACTACTCCTACTACTTACTTATATAGTGCCTAGTATCGAGGATTCGAGGTGCTGGTTACGTACAATATGGCTATAGTAAAAACACCCGCACGACGCGTGAAGCATGTGAAGCTAGTACAAATAGTGTGCTACTATTGTTGATTGGCTTCATCCGATAACCTGTTCCAATGCACGTACAATTATGTATTCAGAAAATATTTTTTTGCCTCGTCGCACCACTCACTCACAGAAGCAACTCGAAAGCCATTCATAAATTTAGTAAGTTTATCACAGACATATAATTTTATTACATACAACAGGTCATCAACCCACATCGACAACGAGGATACATTATAAATACTAAAGTTTTCACCACACAACAAATAACAAGCAATGAAATGAACTTCAACTCAACCATTCCTCAGCGTTGGAAACGCTTGCTTTGAACCACAAGTGATTCTCTGAGACGGGCCATCTATTGTCGATATCGAGACCAACGCAGGACTGATCATCCAGGCTGAAGCAGCCTACTATATCAGTACCAGGGTAGGGAACCACCCTAATGTCCGAGGTATAGACACAGTTGCTTCTCATAAATGGTACTAGTAACATTGTGTCAACAGCAGTTGGACCGCCTTTCACCATCATCGGATAGTTTTGTCCAAGGAAGAGCGAGTTTTCTCCAAGACTATCAATTCTGTACCAGGGAGAAGGTGTTGGCGCTAGCACACTAGTATCCATCCCGAATACCATGCAACGGGTGTTGGAATAGGTCCGGAGAGTGCGACCATGGGAGACAACACGTGCTCCCTCAGTAGTAACATCATCAGTGGGCTGTATACACACAAGAAGAGGTGATCCATCGGAATTAGTTGTCAGGCGCCACTGAGTATATATGTTCTGCTCGTCCTCATGCTCGTGATCATCACCATCGCCATCTCCCCCTTGGTTACAAAATTTTCAAGTATAGGTGGTGGAATGTTCATAGGACCTTGGAAACACAAGAAGAAGATTAATTAGTAAAGGGAAACTTTCTAACCCGCATGCATGTGGATGAAACAATTATAATTATGGTGGAAGACAAACGTACCGAAACTACGAGGATCCCATGCAAAAACAGTGCCATGAGCGGTGGAAGCAAACACAAGACCCTCGTATTGAATTGCATTACAGTACACATCCGTGTATAGAAACTGATTTTTGAGCAATATCCATCAAGTCGAACCATGAAGGACGGCAACAAGCTTGTCGAAGATAGCAACAACTTCATAGTTGTTGTAATTCCAAGAGCAGTTGGGAACTCGACAAATTGCTATCTTCCGTAGAAGACAGTCACCATGATTGTATTTGAACGTGCGTACAATATCGGTGTGCTCAACCTCTGGGCAGTCTGCTGAGATTTTTGGAAGTGGAACCCGGTCACGAGTGTACACATTCACAAGTTCCCACTCGCAGTTGGACCCAATATAAACAACCCAATCTCCATTTGCGCCTGCCAAAGCCTTGCCCTCAAGCGATGGCATCTTAAGATCATATGTATCATTATCAAGCGGCATCAACTTGCACAGGGCGAGGCCTCCGTCGTGCCGGCGCCAGTCATCAGGGTCACGGCAAAGAAGATAGGGGAGATCAAACCGCTCCTTGACTCTTGGGTTCCTTGTAATGATGTTATTAGTTGAGTTGAGAATGGGCTTGAACGAACCTGCCATGCTAGCCGAGGTGATGACGTTGCACCGATCATCTTTCAGATCGGGGCAGGAATAACGGGGTCGTTTCCGGCCTGTTCCCTCCATGGAGAAGACGATCGAAGAATGGCAGAAGAAAGGGTGAAGGGCTAAAGGAAAATGGAGGAGGGAGAGGAAGAGTGTGCGACAGCAGTTCCAAATCGAGAGGGAAAGGCGAAGAGTCGGTGGACGGTTGCCAATTTGCCACGATTCACGAAGAGGCGCCCCGGCCTACACGTCCGTTCGGAAATACTCCTACTACTCACCGTCGTCTCACTAATATGTTGGAACGGGACCACATGTCAACGAAACATGGTGTGTAATTTCTCGTGCAAAATGCGATCTGGCCGCGTTGGCCCGAGGTGACACATTAGTTTTTTTTTTAAGTTTGCCGCATTAGTTATCGACCTTTATTTTTTTTAACATGCAATCTGAATGGATAGCTCCTGTGGTCATCACACGTGAGCGGATATAGTGATGGTTGATTCGCCCGAGCAACTTATTACTGTGGGACTATGGGAGTACCAGCGGATTCAAGGAATAGAGAAATGATGGTTGATTCGTCTGAGCAACTTACTGTGGCGAAGGTGGGCCTCTGTGATTTGACTGCTCACTAGTCATTACTACTGCGGTGCAACGACTGGGGTGAATCTTTCCCTGAAGTTGTGTTGTGCACTCAATATTGCTGGAAGGCAGGTGGAGCCGGATGAAGGATGTCGAACATGTCGGGGAAACGAAGTTGAATTGTTTCTGGCATTGCTATCAATCCTTCAGGATTTGTTTATACTAGCACATATGCCTGTGCGTTGCTACGGCACATAAAGATTGTCATGTATTCAATTTAAGAAAATATCTATTAAACGTGTGCTTCGCTACGGAGCAAATGCCATTTTCTATCTACCAAAACGCCCATCACGGAACGTCCACAAGAACACCAGCGACCCGGGAACGGAAAACCATAGTTGCATGCTACGGCGTGGACTAAGCTACTGTGACACCCCCAGTGCCATGCTACAGTAATCCCCTGTTATTGGTGTCCTGTCATCATGTTACTGTTGCTAATCTTCACTTGATCCAAATCACAGTTCAAATTCAAATTTCAATCTAAAATAAAAAATTCATATTTGCCAAACCTGAAAAATAAAATGTTCAAAGTGTGGCAAATAATCCCTAGGTATTTTTCATGTTGGAACCAACCTCCTTTGGATTCCGAAAGTGCTCCTGGAAATTATTTAGTGGTCCAGCAGCATTTAAAATTTGGCCTTTTGAAGTTTCTAAAAATAATTAGACAACTCCTCTTAACCCCAAACTCTTTATTCCATCTCAAGGTATTGTGTTAGATTTATGTGCCAAGTTTTGTTCAAAACAAAACTC
>LT934114.1:67929675-67956225 GCA_900231445.1 Triticum turgidum subsp. durum | reverse complement strand
GTGCGAGCATGTGATAAATGAAAAGAGGGGCGGGAGTGTGCACCTGTGTGGGATCGCATTGGACATATGGGGGCATGGACGGTGAGAAGAGAAGAGGGGAAGTATATATGTGTTTGTTGTAGGCACACTTGGCTAGAGACGTATATCGACCGGTGTGTGCCAGAAAGAAGGAGCCGAGGGCCTACACACACCGCTAGTGGATGGCCTAAAGAGAAATAATGAACGTGCGCGATGGAGGGGATGCTAAGGGTGTGTGAGGGGGGCGGGCGTGTGCATGCACGATAGAAAGTTAGCGCTAGCTAGCTACAAATAGAAGAGGATCGTGAAGGTGTAAAAGACGAACAAACATCATAATTCATTATAAAAAAGTGGATACGGATACTTGAAGAATATATCATAATGTAGAACATTGATTATAATTTGGGCTAATGTGTGGCTTTTCAACTCAGGTCTAAATACTTGTCATAATGTAGGGGGCGGGGCACTATACTTTGTGTGATAAACACGGTGTACGTATGGAACATGGTTTAGATTATGAATATATAGTTAGTACATCAAATGTACTATTATTTGGAATCAACATCAAGTGTATTCAAAAAATAGAATTCGAGTTCATGTAGTACACATAGTTCATATCTATCTCTATAGTAATCATGTGGTGTGTTATTAAGGTAATACATGAATGATGGTTGAAGTTGGCAACAATCATGATTGCAGATTCTTATTGAAATAGAGAAACAAATTCAAATTTACTTCGAATTGCAGTGGTAGTATAGACATTTGGAATGCACTAAAATGTTGGTATGAGTAGGTTACATGCATTATACAGCAAGCGAAAAAATTTAATCGGACATAGCTTTGAATAGCATTTGTATAGTAAAACAGGGCAAGACTCTCTTTTTGTGTGGTGTGAATAGTTTTATTTTTTTCATTTTCTTTTTGGTTGAGGGAAGTGAGAATTGATTTTGTACGTACAAGTACAATAGTACTACACGTTAGGCTTGTCCCTAAAATTCAACCTGCGTCTTGTTATATCCCGAAAATTCAGATATCGTGCTCTCAAAACTGGCGCCTTCACAACGCGCGCGAAAACTCCCTCCAGCTGCCAAATCCCGACACATGAAATCCCCCTTCTAACCCTGAGCCAAAAGGGCCGCTAGTTCAAATCGGTGGGGGGTAATTTTGTAACACACCCTACATTTTGGACAAGTGCGTCCCTAAGTCATGCTTCACCCCCTCCCATCGCCCCCTTTTCGCCATTCGAAATCCCAGACCGCCATAACCTCTCCGCTCCAACCACGAAACCCCACCCACCTCCGTCCACCACGTCACCGCTACCCAGCCAGAGCCTCTTCCCCGACGACGTCGTCCACCGCAATAGCTCGACGTGCCTCGTCCACCTGCCCGGATGAGGATCCGTCGTCCATCTCGCCATCCCGCCGGTTCAGCCGCCCCGTCCTCCACCTCCAAGGAGTTGCTCCGACGATCGCCTCGTCTATCACGGCTGCTCCATCCCCACAGCACCGCCTTAACCTGCTCCACCGGAACCGCAACATCCTCACCGACTCCTCGGACGAAGCCAAGGCCTACTCGGCGCCACCAAAGAGGTTGTACACTCATCGCATCGCACATTCTCCTTAACTCGACCTCCCGGCGCCTACGGTGCTCCATCCCGCACCCCCATGGAGCGGCTACCTTGAAGCCGGCACCGCGGGCGACATCTCCATGGAGGCTCTCCCCCAGTGTGATGCCCCTTCGGCGGCGGCGTCCATACCAGACGGATCTGCTGCTACTACTCCGGCTCTCGCTCGCTCGCTCGCACTGCTGCTGCTGCTGCTCCGGCTCTCGCTCCACCGCTCGCTCGCCCAGCTGCTGATGCTGCTCTCCCCCTTGCCCGTGCTGCTGCTCTGCTCCAATTAAGCCACACTTCAGTCGACTGAATCAACTTTTGGGTCAGTCGATTTTCAGGGGTTGGGGGGGCTCGCCGGAGTTAAGGAAGAACCACCCGCAGTGGGGACGGGGGCTCGCTGGAGAGGTACCCCACTATCTATCTTAGGGTTCAGGGCGGGGGGCCTAGAGGGCTGGCCGGGGCGGCGGTGGCGAGTTGTTTCGGGGCGGCGAGGCGGCGCTGGGGCCGGCGGTTCGGCCGGTGGTGGCTGGCGGCTCAGGGAGGGTGCAGGTTGAAGATGAACTGGAGGCCCTCCCTAAACTACATGTCAAGTGCCTCTCTGCTCCCATTGCGTTCAGTTTCGACAGTAGCATTCAGATTCCACAGTAAATTTCAGTTTCCACAGTTAAGTTCAGAGTCAACAGTTTTTACCTCATCTGTTGTAGTCAGGTGGTTTTTGGTGATGTTAATTTTACATCCATTTTACATCATCTACTGGAGATGCTATTAGAATCCCACTTGAGATTGACGATGTTTGTCTTGTGCTGCTTCAGCCTTGACATCTTACGGCTCGCCGGAGCTGCTCCAACGACAGAACGATCCATCACAATAGAGCAGTGCCCTGGACGCCGTCTATAGATTCCTCAGATCTTCCTCCACACCTCCGATAGCCACCTCTGCCTCAACTGCTTCAGCGACCAACCCAGTGATGTTGAGGTCAACACGGCTACGGCAAAGAGGTTGTACACTTGTTGCATCACTTATTACTATACATTCACGTCGATCCATTAGAGAAAAATTTCTGCATGCTCTCCTTACATAATCTCACCATATTTTTTTCGTATGCATGTCAGATATTATACACAGTCATGCTGAACATGTAGAGAAAAAGAGAAGAGTTTTGTGCGGCAATACAATGTCATACAGACATCGCTCCATGGTGGGTTCAATGGCAAACCCTCCCCACCCCTCTCCAGATTGTAATCCAGAGGAAGATATCTGTTCTGAGGCGGATTCAGACGCCGCTGACCACTCCTATTTACCCCCAAGGTGTTTGCTCTACCTTGGCATCATGATGTTAGTCATATCATGCATATGTTGCCTTGTAGTGCCTACTTTTGACATCATATATGTCATCTGCTTAGTTTAGACATGTTCTGTAATGCCACCTGTTTAGTTTCTATATCATATATGGGAATTATGCAGTATCATGTCTTTTAGCCAGCCATAATATATGTGAAATGTGCAATGCCATCCTATTTAACCAGGCATCATATATTTGAATGATATCTTGCCCATCCTTTTCTTCATTACATTTCCATTTGTCGACAATGTGTGTACATTAAACTACTCTTCCTGTGAATCAGCCATTTGGATGGGAGATGGAAAAATCTGGAGTGAAAACAAGGCCTTCAGAGCAGACAGTGCTACCTGTCAAAGCAGATCTCTTGTTGGGTCTCGATAGCTCCTCAGAGATGGATTCAGAGACAGATGACCAGTCTTATTCCCCCACTGAGGTGTATGCTCTAACTTGGCATGGTTATACTGCTCATATCATGCATACGGTGTCTTGCATTGCATAGTTTAAACATCATATACACAATATTCAACACCATGTTCTTAGTTCAGACATCATATCGAATGCCCTCAGTTTAGCATATAAATCACATATGTGAATTAAATGATGCGATCCTGATGACTTAGATAACATGTAGGTGAATTATGTCATGCGATCCTATTTAGTTATTCATCATATCTTTGAATTATGTTATGCTATGCTATCCAGTTTAGATAGACATCATATATGTGAATTATGTCATGCTATCCATTTTAGTTAAACAATATACATGTCAACTATTTCATGCCCTCTTTTTTCCACACTATCTATTGCATCTGTCTCTCATACAATGTCTGTACATTCAACTATGTTTCCTGTTTATCAGCCATTTGAATTGGAGCGGGTGATGCCAGTATCTAGCGGACTAAAAACATGGTTGTCGGTGTCAAAACCGGCGGATCTCGGGTAGGGGGTCCCGAACTGTGCGTCTAGGTGGATGGTAACAGGAGACAAGGGACACGATGTTTTTACCCAGGTTGGGGCCCTCTCGGTGGAGGTAAAACCCTACTCCTGCTTGATTAATATTGATGATATGGGTAGTACAAGAGTTGATCTACCACGAGATCAGAGAGGCTGAAGCCTGGAAGCTAGCCTATGGTATGATTGTTGTTCGTCCTATGGACTAAAACTCTCCGGTTTATATAGACACCGGAGAGGGATAGGGTTACACAGAGTCGATTACAATGGGAGGAGATCTTCATATCGTATCGCCAAGCTTGCCTTCCACGCTAAGGAAAGTCCCTATCCGAACACGGGCCGAAGTCTTCAATCTTGTATCTTCATAGTCTGGGAATCCGGCCAAAGGTCATAGTCCGGCCATCCGGACATCCCCTAATCCAGGACTCCCTCAACGGTCTTCAAATAAAACAGTGCTACCTCTTGGTGGAGATAGCACCCCGGTTGTACATGCACAAGAACCAGCCCTATCACACATAACCCAAACTCTCGCAGATTGTACCCCTACTGCGATGGATAGAGAACCAGCTTCACCCAATCTAACCCCAATCCCAGCCGATAGTAACCTAGTTCCTGTTGACACAGCACGATCTCCACCACAGAGCTCCCAAAAAAGAGTAGTTAGTAAGGCAGCTCTAGTGCCCAAAGGGCCAGTACTATCACGGCGAACCCCAACTCCACCAGTTAGTACGCCTATTCCTGTGGAGGAAGCATAACCATCTAGTCGTAGTTTAGCATCTATCGCATTTGATGTTGTTAAATCGTATGTGCGTATCTTCCCATCTTGGAAATATTATACTGAAGATGAAGGAAAATGCCAGTTGCAGGTGTTTGTCCAGGAGTTATGTGTAAGTAATGTTATTCATGGCAATTACTTTGCTTTGTCCCACACATCCTACCTCCATGATGGTTATAATATAGCATTTCCCATTTTTCTCTATAGAGAAGGACCGATTTGGAAACTCAGGATGAGGGAACATGTGCTAATACCTCTGCTATCTTCAAGATTGCTTGGATGCAGTATCGGAATTACCTGAAGAAAATGTACTTCACCAGCAAAGAAACTCATCAAATTCCCTTACGTTCTCCTGAGACACATTTACTGGACGATGACTGGGAATGCCTTGTTCTGTACTGGTCCCGGACCAAGAATGTGGTAAGGTCTATGAGCTCACTTTCTATTTTTAAGTATTATATTCTTGCGTCTTACTGTACTCTGTTCATGTAGAACAAGTGCCTAAACCTGAAGAACAACTATTCTAATTTAAGATTCCATTGCTATCATAGTTCAAAACGCGCTAGGCATTAATTGTGCGTTTTGCCACCGCCTTGCGCTTTACTGACCAAAGCGCATGCTGATGCGTAGTTATGCATAGATTAAGCATAGTTATGCGCAATGCGTTTTGCCAACGCCTAGAGCCTAGGCACGCTGAAGCGCTCGCTTAGGCATGCCTTTTTTAACTATGATTGCTTTGCTCTTGTAGCACTGTATTTACTCATGCAAACTTATTTTAAAATTGAAGGATCCAATCGAAACTCCAATGGCACAGCAGGTATGTTCATGCATGTTTCTTTAACAGGTTTGCTCTTATCAATAGCTCTTTTGATTTCAATTTCAATTGTGTATACAGTTGACTTTCATATCATGCACATTACTAGCATCACAATAGAGCCAATAGTGTTGTTGTACATGTAGACCCGTGGTACCCATCTGAAATCTTGTTGTGCCATGTAGTTTCCCACGCTTTGTATTCTTTCACTGCTGCTTTGTCTTGAACTGATATGATTTGAACCGTGTCTCTATTTTGATTTGGCAAGAAAATGCAGTGACCATAGGACATAGATATATGTTCGTTTGATGCTTTTATTATGTACTAGTACTTGGCAATAGAAGACTTGGTAGTTTAATCCTGTCCACCTTACTAATGAACTGGTTCACCGAAATGAGTTTCATATACTAGTACATGCTAAACTTGTTATGTGTCTGCTTGTTTCTTCTTTTACAATGCAGATAAGGTTCAGGATAGTGACACATCCTTGTTGGTCTCCATCAAAGCTGATAAAACAGCTAAGGAAGACTATCTTGAAGACAGCGAGACAAACCCAAAGTCCTGTCTTGGTTTAGTGTTCGAGTTACTGGCCACTACCACTTGCACAAGCTATTCAAACTCACTGTCTGAATCGGTTCGGTTTCTTGAGTCTCAACTACAAGCTGAAAGACATCAATCAACTGTGCTGCAACAAGAAGCGGAAGGACTGCGGAAGTACTTGGAGCATTCAGATGCATACTTTCTGGTGCAACAGCAAGCGTTGGAGAATTTTAGCACCAAACAGGACAAAGCTAATCAGCTTGCTAAGCTTATTGCCAGCATGGTGGATACCCAGGATATCGTTTCTTGAGCTCCTCTGAAGTTGTTTCAGTTATGCTCTTGTTTTGCTGCCGCGTTTATTTGCACTGGTAGCCAATTTTAACGATCAGTGTATGTAATGTGCTGCTTTGTTCCCTATATTTGCACTGGTGGCGAAATTTGATGCCCAGTGGATGTAATATGTGTAATAGCGGTAATAGGCTAGCGTTAATTGCTTGCTTGTTTATTTCCTTATTGTCTTGTTTTGTTGTTTGCGTGTAGTCACAATAGCCTATTTTTGGTAACTAGGCCAAAATAATCATGGCAACACACGGATTGTTGTAAACATGGGCCTCATGCAGGCCGTATGATCCATGGGCCTTCTTCCGGCCATAGGATCCATCGGCCTTCTATACGGGCCTTAGGGTCCATGGGCCTTCTACGGGCCGCAGGGTCCATGGGCTTTCTACGGGTCGTACGATCCATGGGCCTTCTACGGGCCGTACTATCCATGGGCCTCATATGGGCCGTAGGATCCATGGGCCTCCTACGGGGCGTATCATCATTTCGCCAATCATGGGACGTACTATTCATGGACCATAACGGCCGTTAATAGGCCGTATTCGATAACTCTATCAAAATAGCCAAATTTGTTTTTTTACATGAAAATGGCCCAACGTATTAACGGTCCGCAAACGGGCTGACTGTAACGACGGGCTGAATTTGGCCCACAAGCAGAAAATGACAGTAACGGGCCGTATGTAACCGAATTTTGCAAATGAGCCCAAGAATCAATGGGCCCTGAGAAGGCCGAAAGACAACTTGGGCTGGAAACGGCCCAATGGAATAACGGGCCGTTAATGGGTATAACATGATACACTGTTCATTACGGGCCAGTTTCACCATGGGCTGTTAATGGGCCAAGAGTTACGAAGGGCCTCATATGGGCCGAAGTAAGCCATGGGCCACACATGGGCCGGAAGTTAAAATGGGCTGGAATCATATTGGACGGCCCAAATGACACTACTGGGCCTAATTCGGATAGGGCGTAACGGGCCCTAGGTTAGCGGGTAGTAAATGGGCTATATGCAAACGAGCCGTTAACAGGCTTTCCGTGGGCTGGCCCGCCACCTTTTGACCAAGTCAAATGGGTCGGCCTTTTCACAGGAATGGGCCTTTGTTGGGTCGTGCCATGTGTCACCGTATCATAGGCGCCTTCGATCAAATGAGCGGATGACATCTGTCCCAGCGGTGAACCAACACGTGTTTCCTCGAGCCAATGATGATTTTACACGTGGAAAATCCCCATTGGTCGGGGCTGTTAACAGGTTATCGGATCCAAAACCCGACTCGATAGCTTAACGGCGTTCCGTTACGGTGGATGCCACGTGTCAGTCACCCTTGACGAAAGCACTTCTGTGACGCGCGATTTATCGTCATGGAAATGGACACTTCCGTGATGATAATTTTGGTAATGTCATGGAATACTTCTACGACAGCATAGGTATGACTATCTTGATTCTGTCATAAAATCATCATGGATGTACATGCATGACAAAAAACGCAACCTACTGTGACAAACACGTATCATCACGGAAGTGTATTTTTTTTGTAGTGTGGGCTGCTAGAGTGACAGAAGGTTAAACCCTAGTTTATGCGTTGCTTCGTAAGGGGCTGATTTGGATCCATATGTTTCATGCTATGGTTAGGTTTACCTTAATAGTTCTTTTGTAGTTGCGTATGCTTGCAATATGGGTTAATCATAAGTGGGATGCTTGTCCAAGGAAGGACAGCACCCAAGACCCGGTCCACCCACATATCAAATTATCAAAGTAACGAACGTGAATCATATGAGCGTGATGAAAACTAGCTTGACGATAATTCCCATGTGTCCTCGGGAGCGCTTTTCTCTATATAAGAGTTTGTCCAGGCTTGTCCTTTGCTACAAAAAGGATTGGGCCATCTTCCTGCACCTTATTTACTTTCATTACTTGTTACCCGTTACAAATTACCTTATCACAAAACTATCTGTTACCGAAAATTTTACTGCTTGCAGAGAATACCTTACTAAAAACCGCTTGTCATTTCCTTCTGCTCCTCGTTGGGTTCGACATTCTTACTTATCGAAAGGACTACGATAGATCCCCTATACTTGTGGGTCATCAGAGTCTAGAACCACCAGATCCAATCTAGACACCATCTCGGATGGGGTTCACCACCTCCATTGGTGCCTCTCGGATGATGCATGAGTAGTTCTTTGTAGACCTACGGGTCCGTAGTTAGTAGCTAGATGGATTCCTCTCTCTCGCTGAATTCTCAATACAATGGTCTCTTGGAGATCCATATGATGTAACTCTTTTTGTGGTGTGTTTGTTGGGATCTGGTGAACTTCGAGTTTATGATCAGTTATATCTTTTTATATCCATGAAAGTTATTTGAGTTTATTTGATCTCTTATATGCATGATTACTTATAACCTCATATTTCTTCTCTGATATTTGGGTTTTGTTTGGCCAACTTGATAGATTTGTCTTGCAATGGGAAGAGGTGCTTTGTAGTGGATTCGATCTTATGGTGCTTGATCCCAGTGACAGAAAGGGAACCGACACATATGTATCATTGCTACTAAGGATAAAACGATGGGGTCTATCTCTACATAGATAGATCTTGTCTACATCATGTCATCGTTCTTATTGCATTACTCAGTTTTTCCATGAACTTAATACACTAGATGCATGCTGGATAGCTGTCGATGTGTGGAGTAATAGTAGTAGATGCAGGCAGGAGTCGGTCTACAAATCTTTGACGTGATGCCTATATAATAATCATTGCCTGGATATCGTCATAATTATTTGAAGTTCTATCAATTTCCAAGAGTAATTTGTTTACCACAGTTTGCTATTTTTCTCGAGAGAAGCCACTAGTGAAACCTACGGCCCCCGGGTCTTCTTTCTCATATATTTTGCCTTTGCGATCTACTTTTTCCTTGCGTTTATTTTCAGATCTATTAAACCAAAAATACAAAAATACCTTGCTGCAGTTTATTCCTATTTATTTTGTTTGGCGTTCGATCTATCAATCTACTAAATTTTCCTCGCGTCCGTTTTGCCTACCTTGAGGCGCCGTACCCCGAAAGGGATTGACAACCCCTTTAACATGTTGGGTTGCAAGGATTTTTTATCTGTGTGCAAGGGTTGTTTACTTTGTGTTGCTTGGTTCTCCTACTGGTTTGATAACCTTGGTTTCATATCTAAGAGAAATACCTACCGCCGCTGTGCTGCATTATCCCTTCCTCTTTGGGGAAATACCGACGTAGCTTCAAGCGACATCAAAAGGAATTTCTGGCGTCATTGCCGGGGAGGATCTTCAACATATACCAAGTTCCTAATCACAAATCTCATCTCCTCACAATTTACATTATTTTCCATTTGCCTCTTGTTTTCCTCTCCCCCACTTCACAAAAAATTGGCGTTTTATTCGGCTCTCTTTTTCCTTTCGCCGTTTTCTTGCCGGATCTGCTTTTGTGTGTTTTCTTGTTTGCGTAGTCATGATGCCTCAAAGGAAATATTATGATATTCCTTAAGGAGCACTCCATTGTGCTAGATGCTATCACAAAACAACTTGATGATATTAGTAGATAAGTTTGCAATCTCCAATCTAAGTATGCTTTTGCTGAAAGTCTGTTAGGAAAAATATCCGATGGACAAGCTACCTTAGTAAATCAAATGGATGCTAAACCAATCTCGTTAGAAGATAAAAGTGATGAACATCTTAAAATGATTGGTGTCTCTTCCATTGATTCTTTGTTTAGTAAAGTTAAGATTGATGAAAAAGGGATTGGAGAAGAGTCAACTTGAGGTAGAAGGCGTCCCAATATATCGGAGGGTGAAAATCTTGTTGAGAAAATTGATGAAAGTGGGTTTGAAGAGGTCAAGACTTTAACTAGTGATGTGCCCACTCTTTTGGATTACAAAGACTTTAATTATGACAGTTGCTCTTTGATTGATTGTATTTCTTTGTTGCAATCCATGATAAATTCACCCCAAGCCTATGAACCAAATAAATCTTTTACTAAACATATTGTTGATGCTATGATGAAAGCTTTTGAAGAAAAATTGGAATTAGAAGTTTCAATCCCTATAAAATTGCATGATGAATGGGAACCTACTAGCAAAGTCAAGATTAAAAATTATGAGTGTTTTGCTTTGCGTGACTTGGGTGCTAGTGTTTCCATAATTCCAAAATCTTTATGTGATGTGCTTGGTCTTACCGATCTTGCAGAATGCTCTTTAAATTTGCACTTAGCGGATTCTACCATTAAAAGCCTGTGGGAAGGATTAATGATGTTCTTATTCTTGCAAATAGGAATTATGTGCCCATAGATTTTATTGTTCTTGATATTGATTGCAATCCATCTTGTCCAATTATCCTTGGTAGACCGTTTTTACGTACTATTGGTGTCGTGATTGATATGAAAGAAGGCAATATCAAGTTCCAATTTCCCTTGAGGAAAGGTATGGAACACTTTCCTAGAACAAGAATTAAGCCACCTTATGATTCAATCATGAGGGCATCTTATGGATCTCGAACCAAAGATGACAAAACTTAGATCCTTGCTTTATGCCTAGCTAAGGGCGTAAAACTATAGCGCTTGTTGGGAGGAAACCCAATGAATAAAATTTATTTTTACTTTTTGCTTTCTATTCTTGAGTGTTTGCACAATTATGCTACTATTATGATTGTGTTTTTTTGTATTTTAATTAGTGTGCGTGCCAAGTAAAGCCTTTAGGCTCTTCTTGGGTGATAGTTGTTTGATCTTGCTGAAAAAACAAAAACTTATGCACTCACAAAAATAATTTTCATAACTCACAGAAAAGTGATTTTTCCCTGATTCTTTTTGCAGAAGATTAATATACAAATTACCCTAGTCGTCCTAATGTTTCAGAACTTTTGGAGTTACAGAAGTTTTCGAAAGAGTCAGATTGCTACACACTGTTTTGTTTTGACATATTATGTTTCCTTTGTGTTGTGTGCTTATTTTGATGGCTCTATGGTTATCTTTGATGAGTTTTTGCCATACAAAAGTTGGAATACAGTAGATATAATACAAAAGAAAAATATGAATTGGTTTTATACATCACTTATAGTAGTGGTTTGATTTCTTATACTAATGGATCTCACGACGGTTTTGTTGAGTTTTGTGTGATTGAAGTTTTCAAGTTTTGGGTTTTCTTACGATGGATGAAGGAAGGATGCAAGAGCCTAAGCTTGGGGATGCCCCGGCATTCCAAGATATTATCCAAAAATGAGCAACCAACTAAGCTTGGGGATGCCCTCGAGTGGCATCCTCGCTTTCTTCCAACAACTATCGGTATTTTACTCGAGGCTATATTTTTATTCGTCACATGATATGTGTTTTGCTTGGAGCGTCTTGTATGATATGAGTCTTTGCTTGTTTTATTTTTTGTTTTAAGTCATCAATCCTTTCTGGACACACCTATTTGAGAGAGCCAAAATTATGTCATGACTTGTTAGAATTGCTCTCTATGCTTCACTTAAATTTTTATGAGCTATGGACTTGCTCTAGTGCTTCACTTATATCTTTTTTAGCACAGTTTGCTTTAGTATTTTTGAATAAATGCTCTCTTGCTTCACATAGATTTATTTGAGAGTTAGTAAAATTTTCAAGAAATTATCTCTTGCTTCACTTAAATTATTTTGAGAGAAAGAGAAATATTATGCTCATGATCTTCACTTATATTAGTTTGAGCTTATGAAAAGCAACACATGAAAATTAGTCCCAAAGTGATAGATATCTAAGAAGTATATAATAAAAACTTTCATGAAGATCACTGGACAAAATAAACTTGATTCCTAGTAATAGTTTTGAGATATGATGATGTGATATGTGAGTTATGTTGATGAGTAATTATGCTTTAGTAAGAATATTGGTGTTAAGGTTTGTGATTCCCTATGCAAGTATGAAAGTCAATAGTAATGCAATGAAATTATATCCTACTTATGGTGCATTATTTGGTATTAATTATGTTTAATGCTTGCTTATGAGATTATTCGTTTCTTGGTTGGTCGCTTCTCAATCTTTTTGCTAGCCTTCATTTTGCACCAAGTATGATCTCTACTTGTGCATCGAAAATCATTTAAACTAGTTTTGCCATATGAGTCCACTATATCTACCTATATGTGGTATTATTTTGCTATTCTAAGAAAATTTGCATGTGCCATCTCTTGTGTGTTTGTTTCGCTCGTGGAGCGGTGAGGGGTGGCTAATATTTTCCATGTTGGATGTGTTATTCTCATGATGAGTGTTTATTCACTTGTCATTGCACGAGAGTAAGGCAAAGGTTTTAGGGATGCCCAGTCCCGAAATGCAAAAATGAATTTACTTTATGTTGTCAAATAATAAATTCCTTGGAAAGTGTTGGTATGGAGGGCAACCGTGGATACGGCTAGACATGGAAAGTGAAAGTATGGTGGAAAAAGGAATAAACTTTATTTTCTGTTTGGGAACCGCCTATGATATATCTAGCATGGAAAGTGTTGGGAATTCTAAGTCGTTTTCGTTGGTGGGATGGATACACCCCCCATAATGTTTTTATCTCTAATTTTTCGCTTTGAGCTCTGGCACCTCTACAAATCCCTACTTCCCTCTGCGAAGGGCCTTTATTTATCTTTATGCAATTTTTATTTTGAATTTGAGTCTCCATCTTCTATTATAAATGCACCAACTAGGAGGAAATATGATCGTACTTAAGTATTGGGTGTAGCTAATATTCGAGTGTGTTTCATGAATGGATCAATGGTTGAGCATGATGGGCTAGGGATAACTTATTTTAGCATTGATATTCTGAAATACATGGTTGCTTGTTGATATGCTTGAGTATCTAAATTATTATGTCAAAACTATACTATTGCTCTAAATCACATAAAAGTCCAATTGTCCATGCGATAAAGAAAATAATATGATATGACATGTTAGGCAGCATTCCACATCAAAAAATCTTGTCTTTATCACTTACCTACTCGAGGACGAGTAGGAGTAAAGCTTGGGGATGTTGATACGTCTCCAACGTATCTATAACTTTTTATTGTTCCATGTTGTTATATTATCAATCTTGGACGTTTTATATTCATTTTATAGTTATTTTATATCATTTTTTGGTACTAAACTATTGACATAGTGCCAAGTGCCAGTTGTTGTTTTCTGCATGTTTTTTACATCGCAGGAAATCAATATCAGACGGAGTCCAAATGCCCCGAAACTTTAAGGGGAATTTTTATGGGCCAGAAGGAACACAACGGGCCCTAGCTGCGCCTGGGGGGTGCCCCGAGGGAGGCACAACCCACCAGGGTGTGCCAGGAGGCCCAGGCACGCCCTGGTGGGTTATGCCCACCTCGAGTGCCCCCCGGACCACCTCTTTGCTCTATAAATACCCCAATATTTCAGAAACCCTAGGGGTGACGATGAAATATTCATCCAGCCGCCGCTGAGTCCAGAACCACCAGATCCAATCTAGACACCATCTCGGATGGGGTTCACCGCCTCCATTGATGCCTCTCCGATGATGCATGAGTAGTTCTTTGTAGACCTACGGGTCCGTAGGTAGTAGCTAGATGGCTTCCTCTCTCTCGCTGAATTCTCAATACAATGGTCTCTTGGAGATCCATATGATGTAACTCCTTTTGCGGTGTGTTTGTTGGGATCTAATGAACTTCGAGTTTATGATCAGTTATATCTTTTTATATCCATGAAAGTTATTTGAGTTTCTTTGATCTCTTATATGCATGATTACTTATAACCTCGTATTTCTTCTCTGATATTTGGGTTTTGTTTGGCCAACTTGATCTATTTGTCTTGCAATGAGAAGAGGTGCTTTGTAGTGGGTTCGATCTTACGGTGCTTGATCCCAGTGACAGAAAGGGAACCGACACGTATGTATCGTTGCTACTAAGGATAAAATGATGGGGTCTATCTCTACATAGATAGATATTTTCAACATCATTTCATCGTTCTTATTGCATTACTCAGTTTTTCCATGAACTTAATACACTGGATGCATGCTGGATAGCGGTCGATGTGTGGAGTAATAGTAGTAGAGGCAGGCAGGAGTCGATCTACTAATCTTGGACGTGATGCCTATATAATGATCATTCCCTGGATATCCTCATATTTATTTGAAGTTCTATCAATTTCCCAACAGTAATTTGTTTACCCATCGTTTGCTATTTTTCTCGAGAGAAGCCACTAGTCAAACCTACGGCCCCCGGGTCTTCTTTCTCATATATTTGCCTTTGCGATCTACTTTTTCCTTGCGTTTATTTTCAGATCTATTAAACCAAAAATAAAAAATACCTTGCTGCAGTTTATTCTTATTTATTTTGTTTGGTGTTCGATCTATCAATCTACTAAATTTTCCTCATGTCTGTTTTGCCTACCTTGAGGCGTCGTACCCCGGAAGGGATTGACAACCCCTTTAACACGTCGGGTTGCGAGGATTTGTTATCTGTGTGCATGGGTTGTTTACGTTGTGTTGGTTGGTTCTCCTACAGGTTCGATAACCTTGGTTTCATATTTGATGGAAATATATACCACCGTGATGATGCATCATCCCTTCCTCTTTGTGGAAATACCGACATGGCTTCAAGCGACATCAAACACCCTGCCACCGTCACTCGGCCGCAAACATTGAGATACTTGGTTTTTAAATTCTAGTAAATCCAAAACTCGTCTGAAATTCATGAAACATCGCATGCTATCATGGAGCGGCATCAACATGCCGTGGTAAATTTTTTGTCCCATTTGGGGCAGGTTTGGGTATAAGCGTCTCCCAAACCAGAGCTTCTCACAACAAGAGTGATGGTTTTGGTAGGAAACGTCCCACCATTGGGGACGAAACTATATCCGTTGCCTCTTATTGTTTTCAAAAAATTTCTAGTGTCAACATAGAATAACCGGAGTGTTGTGTTTAATTTTTAAATTTTTCAGGGTTCGTTTAGACATTTTTATACATTAACTTGGTTTTGTAGGCACTTCAGGTGCATAATTCAAATTTCAACTACATGCACATGCTCAAGTGCATATAAACTAGTTGAAAAAAAATTGTGTCCTTGGTTGCATGCTTAGGTCCCATGCAAGAAATGGGAATGAATTTCAAACACCCTGCCACCGTCACTCGGCCACAAACATTGAGATACCTGGTTTTTAAATTCTAGTAAATCCAAAACTTTTCTGAAATTCATGAAACTTGGCATGCTATCATGGAGCGGCATCAACATGCCGTGGAAAAAATTTGTCCCATTTGGGGCAGGTTTGGGTATAAGCATCTCACAAACCAGAGCTTCTCACAACAAGCGTGATGGTTTCAGTGGGGAACGTGCCACCTTTGGGGACGAAACGATATCCGTTGCCTCTTATTGTTTTCAAAAAAATTCTAGTGTCAACATAGAACAACAGGAGTGTTTTGTTTAATTTTGGAATTTTTCGGGGTTCGTTTGGACATTTTTATACATTAACTGGGTTTTCTTGGCATTTTATGTGCATAATGAAAATTTGAACTACATGCACATGCTCCAGTGCATATAAATTGTGTGTCGAGATGGATTTCTGCAGCTCTTGATCGCAAACGTTTTAGTTAGAACACCCATATGCAAACCGATAGCTTCCCCAGGAAGCCAAGAGAAAATCTGCCGAGCAAGATTTCTGCTACTCTTGATCACAAACGTTTTAGATAGAACACGCATATGCAAAGTGAGAGATATGGTCTTCCCCCTTAAGTCGAGGGAAAATTCAGAGCGCAGGATTTGTGCATCCCTTTAACGCAAACGGTAGTTTTGGATGAACCGTGTGCAACCACGTACAAACTAAAAATCACTAGCAGTATCTAATCTTTGCAACTAAAATTCAGTAATTAAGCATAGATGGAGGTGAGTGGCGTGTTCAGCCGGGCGTGTAGCGGCCAGCGCAGTACTATTCGATTTGATAGGGGCGACGCAGTTCCTGATACGGCTTTAATGCAGACGTGGGAGAGGGTAGTTGTTCCCGAATGTTGAACGGCCAATGATGCATCCTCCTTCAATTAGCATCGTGTGAATAAATGAGGGAAGTAATGGGAGGAGGACCGGGAAAAGAGGCAGCACGATGTGAATGCAACGCAGTTTGCACTGACATAAAGGCGCCCCTCCATTCCAATTCATCTACCACATCGTACGCACCTAAGCATTTGCCTAAGCACCTACACTAATAAGCGCAAAAGTCCTCACTCCAGACCCATGGCGGTGATGCGCGCGAGTGGCCAGCGGCTGTGCCAGATGGTCCACGATGCCGGCCTGCGGCATGGCACCGTGGATCATCTCCAGACGGTGTTGGCGACCGGCTAGTGGATGGCCGTCGTCGACGCCAGCTATGACCCTCTGTTGGACCAGATGATCGTTCGCACCACCAACAGGTTCACCGTCGTCAAGAAGCTCGCGGACGACATCACCATACTCCTCCAGCCCACGGGCTCGGTCTCCTTATTGCCTACCACCCTAATCGGCCTCCTCGGAACCTCTTTCAAGCACTGGTGGCCCTTGAGACTGCCCGACGATGCCACGAAGAATGTCCACCTGGAGGTCGCGCTCGCCGCGAGGCGCCTCGCCCTGCAAGAATTTGTCGACCTACACATCCATGTGTACGAGCAAATCATGTACATAGGTGTCTACAAGGCCGGTGAGAATGCTACGATGTTGGCCTTCTTTAGCCGGCTGGATGCCTTGGATGCCTTTGCTGAGAAGCACCTTGACCTCGTGACAAAAGTCGTCGCTCCTTAGCCGTTGGTCGATGGCCCGGCGCACTGAGTTGAGGAGGAGGAGGTCATAAGTTGATGGATGCATCTTTCTTCTTGCCTCCTGTAACCACCACTGTGATTGCATCATCGTGGCCTTAATTCTTATTGTGCTACTGCATTCTCGTTCCAGTCAATACAGACATGTAAGATCCCTTTGCTTAATTATATGCATCACTATAACTAGTACTCCATCCGTCAATTTATAAGTTGTGCTGCCAATGTTTGGGGCCAGCACATGATCACGCACGTTCGTGTGCATACGGTTGCACGTGGGCGCGGCGCGACGGTGCAGTTACCCACTGCAAAAACTGCCATGCGGGGGACGTGGCACTGACCTTTGGGCAGCACTAGTCGGTCATCTGGGTGCCCAATAAATGATGCAAAGAGGGATCCTACAGCAGCAAGGACTAGCTTCCCTACCGATAGCTCATCCAACAGAACTCCCAAGTTAAGTGTGCTGAGGCTGGAGTAGTCATCAGATGGGTGACCGCATGGGAAGTGGCCTCGATGTTGAATTAACTGATGTGATGGGTCACTGTAAACATTTAATTGCATTAAATGTATATAGTGCTCCATCATATTAGTTGAATTAACCTTGAGGTTCTTGTTTTGTCATTTTTGACATTTTTGTTTTTTGTACACATGTTGATTGGCTTGAAGGTCTATCTCGTTACTTTTTGATAATTTTTGTTTTCTGAACACATGTTGATTGGCTTGAATGAAGGTCTGTCCCGTTACTTTACGACATGTTTCCAAAACATGGACCTCGAGGTTAATTCAACTAATAGGATGGAGCACTATATACATTCAACGCAATTAAATGCTTTCCAAAAGAAGTGATATGATTTCTGTGAAACTTATAAGTCATGTATGCCAAATTAACCTCTGTGTACTTTTTCTTGAATTAACCTCCGGGCCTTTTTGCCATGTATCACACACATCTTGTTAAGTTGAACCGTTTATGTTCTCTTCCCTAATCGAAAACAGTTCAATCAACTGAACTGTATGCCATATATCACACACCTTGATTTGGCTGACCGTTTCTGTTGCTTTCCATAATAGCAAACAGTTCATCGGAGCGAACTGTATGTCGTATATCGCACACACATTGATATGGCTGCCATTTTTGTTGTTCTGTCTAATCGCAAACAGTTCGTCTAGATCAACTGTATGCCCTGCATTGCACACGCAATTAAAATCTAAACCGTGTTTGATGGCTCCGCCCTCGCAAACATTTTGCACCTTTTTTGACGGGTTTTTTACACCACCGTTTGCGATTATTGCATTGCACACAGTTTCGTCGAAGGGTCTCTGATCGCAGTGTCGCGTTAGCAGCAACCTGCAGTAGTGAAGGAAAGTCGACATCCGGAAGAGGAATCCAATCAGGAATAGGCTCATCTGGCTCGACATGACTCCCAGGGCGCGCACGGAGGCGAGCCCTTAGTGCATTCGCCTCAGAGATACGGCGAACCTCCTCGGTAGCAATGTGAGTAGCGGTGTAGTGGCATGTGTCAAAGATAGCCTTATGGGACTTCCCAATAAAGCGAGCCAGACGGTCAAAAGGCTTCATGAAAGGTTTAGTGTGGCGAGAAGAGCTCTTGGCACACGCAGGGGCAGGAGCCTTCCCCCTTGAAGACTCATCGTGTGGAGTCCACATGGAGTGAGTGGATGTCTTGGCGATGGGACAAGCATAGACAGAGTCGATGACTGCCTGAATGGAAGGAGCATAGGGAAGGGTACGAACCTTTAGACAACTAGCCATGTGAATCTCGTGCCATAGGAAATCTGCCATGTCCATGGGATGGGCGGGAGCCTTCCTAGAGTAGTACATCAAATCAATGCTATAGGCCCAAACCATTCCACGATCCCCTTTCTTGGGAGCAATGGAGTTAAGGATACACTGGAAAATCCACTGGTATTTGGGACAAAAGATAGAGATATCATTAAGCTCCTTCCGTTGCTGCTCTGTGGATAGTTGAGTGGTGGGCATGATGAGGCAACCACATGCACGGATGGGCATGGCCTCAAACTTGGGGTTCACCTCATGGATCCGAAACATAGAGGCCTCAGTTCCAGGCATGCCCAGAGCAGTAGCAAACTCCTAGAAGGTGATAGTGAACTGAGAATGGTGAGTCATCGAAGTGATAGAGCGATCCAGATGGAAGAAACACGTGGCATAGATTGCCGAATGGTAGCCTCATTCCAATCACAATGAAGAGACATAGCATGACGGATCCCCATGCCATCAACCTTCTCCAGCACACCATCGAACTTGGTAGGATTGTTCTCAATGTAACCCAAGTTCACATGATGCTGAGGAGAGACACCAAGAATAGCAACGACGTATTGATAGATGTCTTGTTGAACCAACGTGCGAAAACAAAGACCGGTGGCATTTGCAGGGGCAGAAAATTGGTTGACATCACTCCTTAAGGTAGCATACTTAGAGGGGTCCATGGGCTGATAGTTGATAAAATGACACCCATGGATGGTGGGGTTTGCTATGGATAGGACGAGGCCAGTAATTGTGGAAGACTAGGAGCTTGAGGCAGAGGTCGCTTTCTTCTTCTTCGATTTGGTCGTGCAGCGAACAGGCACGAGCTCTTCCTCATGGAGTTCGGCCTCATAGTCAGGGTCGTCCTGCCCCCCATAGGATGGACGAGCACGACCCGACGCCTTATTGAGTGGACGAGCAGCGTCCTCGGGGTCCGTCGATGCTTGACGACGCGCGTCAAAAGAGGGGCCCGTGGTCGTCCTCTTGAAGTTCCGGCCACCACCTCCACGTCCGACCACCATGACAAAACCGGGGACAGAAAACTCAAGATTGGGGACGACACAATCGGCACCGAGAGGAGCCATGCGAGGAAGGAGTGGATCGAGGAGGAGGCAGCACGTGGGGGCAAGATCGAGCCAATGGGCCGACCTGACTAGCGGGGCCGGCCACAAGCAGCCGCCAGCGGCGGGGACGAGTGGATGGGGCAATGGGGGAGAAAGCAGAGGAATAACCCTCTACCCCCTGGACCGATATTTGTTTCAGGTGTGGACCCACCTGGACGACCGGAGGGAGACCCGGATCAGCTGGACAGGTCCGGATGACCGGATAGTGGCCCGGATATCCAGGCATAATGAGATAGAGTGGACCGGACATTCGGATAGACATCCAGATGATCCGGTCAGCCTGAGTGCAGATAGCCAGAGATGATGTTTAAAGAGGTGATGATGTGATTATTTTGATATATATATATATATATATATATATATATATATATATAATAAGTGTGAGCAACAACTATACCCAAGACATAGCACAAAACTGCATTACCAACTAAGAAGACTGGTGCTAAGCCACCATGTTTGAGTATACATAACTTGGTATAACAAAGGTTTGATCTTTGGACCCAAGATTACTTCTCCATCATATTAAAGTACTATGGACACAAAATAAGTGTCATAGTGACTTTGAGAGTGTTGGTTTTATTTGCGCATTACATAGGGGGAATAGGATTCATGGATTGAAGTTCTCCCCCTAAATATATGCCTACATCAAGACAAGACAAGAAGTAAATACATGCATGGGCACTAGATTTCACATAATGTTGTCAAGCTCCAAGATACCAAGTTCATGCCTAAGTTGACAAAACCTTGCTTCATCTAATGGTTTGGTGAAAATGTCAACATGTTGCATATCTGGTGTAGGGTGGAACCCTAGATGGCCAATCTTTCACGAAAGGAGCGGATCCTGCGATGAACAAGAAGACCACGAGGAGAAAACGAGGGGGAAACACGAGGGGAAACAGGAGAGAATCACTCAAACCAACAAGATACAGTCAAACATGTGCTAGATCCTCGAAACATAAAGAGATACATGATCCGAATCCAACAAAGGGTGATACATAGGGTAATTGGTTCTTCTCCGTGAGGAGGACTTGAGGGGGTTCTTCCCGTAAAGGGGTCTTGAATCTGCTTGGGGAATCTTCTCCGAAGAGGTCGTGATCTCTAAAGGAGAAGGTAACCAAGGGGATGAGCAAAGCTCTATCTCTAATATGAGCTATCACATTGCTAACCCTAGAAAGAGGGAGGAGGAAGAGTATATATAGTCTATGTGGGTGAAGGGGTACATGGGCCTCGGGCCCTTACACTGCACGCAGACAGGGGAGGCTGGATGTCCAGGCGTCGGGCCGGATGTCCGGGCCTTCACGAGGTGCCGGATGTCCGGGCTGGCGCCGGATGTCTAGGCGGTCGGGGCTGACCTTGATGCTCTCTGGATAGGCTAAGTCCAGATGTCCGAGCGACGGGCCAGATATGTCTGGGGATCGGGACAGGCCGGATGTCCGGGCTAGAGGGCTGGTTCTTCTGTTCTCTGGATAGGCCCGTCTGGATGTCCGGCAAAGAGGCCGGATTTCCGGGCCGGAGGCCGGATGTCCGAGCTGGTCGCCGGATGTCTGGGCCCTGTAGACTTGGCCGCGGGATCCTTGTTGCTGATGACACTTCCAGGGGCCGGATGTCCGGGGTCATGGCCGGATGTCTGGGTCCTAGGACCTGTTCTTCACTCCTTCCGTTGGCTCTCCTCATCCATGAACTTGGGGACTTGTCCGTCTTCACATGCATCTTCGGGAGGGCCCTCTTGGTACCTAATCATGCACAACATACCGGACTTAGGTAGTAGCCATGTCTCGAGTGATTCATATGTGATATCACTAAGGAAGGAAGCCACCTCAGTCTCGGAGCTGTAGTTCGTGCTCGTGTCATGGCTCCTCTTGGCACTTGGTGAGACGATTGTAGGCCCATGGGGATGACCATAGGATGCTCCGCATCATCTCCCCTCGCTTGGGAAAGATCCGACCTCGGATCAAAATCCTCATCACCATGGTACAGCGAGAGATCTTTGATGTTCAGGCTGTCGCTCATGGAGTACTTGTCGCGTGGGACATAGATCTTGTAGGCGTTGTTGTTGCAGCATTCAAGCAACTTGAAGGGTCCATCGACTCGTGGTAGAAGTTTTGACTTGCGTTCATTGGGGAAGCGTTCCTTGCAAAGGTGTGGCCAACCAAGATCTCCAATGTTGAATATCATGGGTTGCTTGTTGATTTTGAGCTTGGTCGCGAGTTGTTGTACTTGGCGCTCAATGGTGTGCCTTGGATCTTCATGCATCTTCTTGAGGTAGTCACGCGGGCACTCACGTCCATATTGATGCGCTCTTGTAGTGGTAGAGGGAGAATGTCCAATGGGGACAACGGGTTGAAACCGTAGACGACCTCGAAAGGGGACTTGCCGGTAGTCGAATGTCTTGCGCGGTTGTAGGCGTCCTCGGCGATGGGTAGGCACTCTTCCCATTCCTTGAGATTCTTCTTGATCAAAACGCGAAGAAGCGTCGATAGCGTGCAGTTTGTCACCTCCGTTTGGTCGTCGGTTTGTGGATGGTATGCCGAAGAGAATAGTAGCTTGATTCCGAGCTTGGCGCATAAGGTCTTCCAAAAGTAGCTTAAGAACTTGACGTCGCGGTCCGAGACAATCGTCTTTGGCACTCCATGTAGGCGCAAGATTTCCCTACAAAAAATATTGGCAACATGTGAAGCATCGTCTATCTTGTTGCATGGTATGAAATGTGCCATTTTGGAGAATCAGTCCACAACAACAAACACGGAATCCTTTCCATTTCTAGTTCTAGGCAAACCAAGCACAAAATCCATGCTAATATCTTCCCATGGTTGGTATGGAATTGGGAGAGGCATGTAAAGGCCATGATATTGAGCTTTGGGCTTAGCTTCACGACATGTCGAACATCGGTTGGTGAAGCGTGAGACGTCGCGGAACATCTTGGGCCAATAATAGTTCTTGGAGAGCGTAGCGAATGTCTTCTCGCGTCCAAAGTGTCCCATTAGTCCTCCTCCATGAGATTCTTGCAAAAGTAACAAACGAAGAGAAGACTCGGGAATACATAGTTTGTTAGCTCTCATAAGATAATTATCTTTGATGTAATAGCGTTCCCAAGATGTATGCGTCAAACACTTGGCATAAGGGATTGCAAAAGTAGGATCATGCGCATACAAGTCTTTGATGTGCTCAAAGCCAATGACATTTAATTCAAGTGTAGTAACAAGCATGAATATACGGGAAAGCGCATCCGCCACAACATTTTCTTTGCCTTTTATGTATTTGATGACATAAACAAATGACTCTATAAATTCACTCCATTTAGCATGACACTTGTTCAACTTAGTTTGACCCTTAAGATACTTAAGTGTTTCATGATCGATATGAATGATGAATTCATGAGGGCGAAGATAATGTTCCCCTTCACGCAAAACTCGCACTAAAGCATATAGCTCTTTGTCATATATGGGATAATTGAGTTGCACTCAGGAGAGTTTCTCGCTAAAGTATGCTATGGGGTGCTTCTCTTGCGTTAACACACCTCCTATGCCATTACCACTAGCATCACAATGAATGTCGAAGGGTTTGTCAAAGTTGGGTAATGCAAGCACGGGAGCATGAGTAAGCAAATTCTTAAGTTCATTAAATGTGGTATCTTGGGATGGTCCCCAAACAAATGGCGCATTCTTCTTACTCAAAGCATGTAAAGGTGAAGCAATGGTGCTAAAATCCTTCACAAATCTATTATAGAAACCAGCTAAACCAAGAAAACTATGCACTTGTTGCAAGTTGGTTGGTTGGGGCCAAGTTTTAATAGCATTGATCTTAGATTCATCTACATGAACACCCTTAGAAGACACAACGAAACCCAAGAAAACAAGCTTATCAACACCAAAAAGGCATTTATCTATATTAGCATAAAGGCGCTCTTTCCTAAGGGTTTGCAACATGGTTCTAGGATGGGTGACATGATCTTTGAGAGATTTGCTAAACATAAGAATATCGTCAAAGTAGACCACAACAAATACACCAATATAGGGTCTAAAAACAAAGTGCATGAGTTGCATGAAAGTACCGGGTGCTTCGGATAAACCCATTGGCATAACAAGCCATTCATATAAGCCAAACTTGGTCTTAAATGCGTGTATCCGTTCATCACCTTCTTGGATGCGTATTTGATAGTAGCCACTTTTAAGGTCAATTTTTGAGAAAATGACGGCTCTGGTAAGTTCATCATCATATCATCTAAGCGTGGAATGGGGTAATGATAACGCATGGTAATAGCGTTGATAGGACGGCAATCGGAACACATGTGGAATGTACCATCTCTCTTGGGAACAAGGATTACCGATATGGCACAAGGGCTCAAACTTTCTCATACATGGTCGTTGTCGATGAGATGTTGTACTTGCCATTGGATCTCCTTAGTTTCCTCGGGGTTGACGCGGTAGGGAGCCTTGTTAGGAAGCGGTGCTCCGGGGATGAGGTTGATTTGGTGCTCAATGCCTCATAGTGGAGGTATACCCAGAGGTAGCTTGTCAGGGAAAACGTCTTGGAATTCCTGCAAAAGAGAAGATAACACTAGAGGTAGATTGTGAGAGGTGTTAGTTTTTGGTGCCTCGTCCATGCATAACAGTACATAGTGCATAACACTTGATGGGTTCTCACACACTTCTCTCATCTCACGTTTGGTGGCAAAAAGGACTAGATTCTTCTTGTCGCTCATCATGGAGGCACTCAATTTGGGCTTTTGGCGCTCACTCTCTTTTTGGTGGTTCACTCTCTCACTATTCTCTCCGTGATGGGTGGCTTGCTTGTCAGCGATCACTTGGCTTGGTGACATAGGTCGAAGAACATACTCCTTTTCGTTCATCTTGAAGCGATAGTGATTTGTACGCCCGTTCACTCAATTTGCATGGGTACTAGATTTCACATAATGTTGTCAAGCTCCAAGATACCAAGTTCATGCCTAAGTTGACAAAACCTTGCGCCATCCAATGGTTTGGTGAAAATGTCTGCATGTTGCATATCTGCTGTAGGGTGGAACCCTAGAAGATGGTCGATCTTCCACGAAAGGAGCGTATCCCGCGATGAACATGAAGAACATGAGGAGAAAACAAGGGGGAAACACGAGGGGAAACACGAGAGAATCACTCAAACCAACAAGATACGGTCATACATGTGCTAGATCCTCGAAGCATAAAGAGATACACGATCCGAATCCAACAAAGGGCGATACATAGGGTAACTGGTTTTTCTCCATGAGGAGGTCTTGAGGGGGTTCTTCCCGTAAAGGGGTCTTGAATCCGCTTGGGGAATCTTCTCCGAAGAGGTCGTGAGCTCCAAAGGAGAAGGTAACCAAGGGGATGAGCAAAGCTCTATCTCTAATATGAGCTATCACATTGCTAACCCTAGAAAGAGGGAGGAGGAAGAGTATATATAGTCTATGTGGGTGAAGGGGTACATGGGCCTCGGGCCCTTACACTGCACGCAGACAGGGGAGGCTGGATGTCCAGGCGTCGGGCCGGATGTCCGGGCCTTCACGAGGTGCCGGATGTCCGGGCTGGCGCCGGATGTCTGGGTGGTCGGGGCTGACCTTGATGCTCTCTGGATAGGCTAAGTCCAGATGTCCGGGCGACGGGCCGTATATGTTTGGGGATCAGGACAGGCCGGATGTCCGGGCTAGAGGGTTGGTTCTTCTGTTCTCTGGATAGGCCCGTCTGGATGTCCGGGAAAGAGGCCGGATTTCCAGGCCAGAGGCCGGATGTCCGGGCTGGCTGCCGGATGTCCGGGCCCTGTAGACTTGGCCGTGGGCTCCTTGTTGTTGATGACACTTCTAGGGGCTGGATGTCCGGGGTCATGGTTAGATGTCCGGGTCCTAGGAGCTGTTCTTGACTCCTTTTGTTGGTTCTCCTCATCCATGAACTTGGGGACTTGTCCGTCTTCACGTGCATCTTCGTGAGGGTCCTCTTGGTACCTAATCATGCACCACATTCCGGACTTAGGTAGTAGCCATGTCTCGAGTGGATCATATGTGATATCACTAAGGAAGGAAGTCACCTTGGTCTCCAGAGCTCTAGTTCGTGCTTGTGTCATGGGTCCTCTTGGCACTTGTTGAGACGATTGTAGGTCCATGGGGATGACCATAGGATGCTCCGCATCAATATGTGTACCAACATGAGCAATATCAATGTCACCCTTTTCCACATGATCTCTCAAGAAATGATACCTAACACTGGTACGCGTCGCTGCTATACAAACGGTTTTTAACCCCTATCCGCGATGGCATTTGGAACTGACACGTCTCCAACGTATCTACTTTTCCAAACACTTTTGCCCTTGTTTTGGACTCTAACTTGCATGATTTGAATGAAACTAACCCGGACTGACGCTGTTTTTAGCAGAACTGCCATGATGTTGTTTTATGTGTAGAAAAGAAAAGTTCTCGGAATGTCCTTATGAAAATCCATGGAGGCACTTTTTTCAATTAATAAGAATTTCTGGGCGAAAGAAATACACCATG
>LT934114.1:67898884-67929455 GCA_900231445.1 Triticum turgidum subsp. durum | reverse complement strand
CCATATATTCCGTCTCACGGTGAAAAAAATCAGAGAGAAAGTTTCATTGCGTTTTACGACACGGAGCCGCCGCCAAGCCCTAATCTCTCTCGGGAGGGTTGATCCGGAGTCCGTTCAGGGCTCCGGAGAGGGGGATTCGTCGTTGTCGTCATCATCAACCATCCTCCATCACCAATTTCATGATGCTCACCGCCATGCGTGAGTAATTCTATTGTAGGCTTGCTGGACGGTGATGGGTTGGATGAGATTTACCATGTAATCAAGTTAGTTTTGTTAGGGTTTGATCCCTAGTATCCACTATGTTCTCAGATTGATGTTGCTATGACTTTGCTATGCTTAATGCTTGTCACTAGGGCCCGAGTGCCATGACTTTAGATCTAAACCTATTATGTTTTCATGAATATATGTGTGTTCTTGAAACTATCTTGCAAGTCTATAGTCACCTATTATGTGTTATGATCCGACAACCCCGAAGTGACAATAATCGGGATACTTCTCGATGATGACCGTAGTTTGAGGAGTTCATGTATTCACTATGTGCTAATGATTTGTTCTGGTTCTCTATTAAAAGGAGGCCTTAATATCCCTTAGTTTCCGCTAGGACCCCGCTGCCACGGGAGGGTAGGACAACAGATGTCATGCAAGTTCTTTTCCATAAGCACGTATGACTATTTATGGAATACATGCCTACATTACATTGATGAATTGGAGCTAGTTTTGTGTCACCCTATGTTATAACTATTACATGAGGAATCACATCCGGCATAATTATCCATCACTGATCCATTGCCTACGAGCTTTTCATATATTGTTCTCCGCTTATTTACTTTTCCGTTGCTACTGTTACAACTGCTACAAAAACCCAAAAACATTTATCTTTACTTTTGCTACTGTTACCATTATTATCATACTACTTTGCTACTAAATACCTTGCTGCAGATACTAAGTTATCCAGGTGTGGTTGAATTGACAACTCAACTGCTAATACTCAAGAATATTCTTTGGCTCCCCTTGTGTCGAATCAATAAATTTGGGTTGAATACTTTACCCTCGAAAGCTGTTGCGATCCCCTACACTTGTGGGTTATCAAGACTAATTTCTGGTGCCGTTGCCGGGGAGCATAGTTTTATTCTCTGAGTCACTTGGGATTTATATCTGTTGATCACTATGAAGAACTTGAAAGACGCTAAAACCAAGATTTTTCCCTCAACTACGAGGGGAGGTAAGGAACTGCCATCTAGCTTTGTACTAGACTCTCCTTCCATTATTAGTAGGCTTGCGACACCTAAACCTGCTACTGCTATGAATTCTGATATGTCGCATGTTATTGATGATGCCGCTTCTGCTATGCATGATGAAACTACTTATGTGCGTGATACTACTTTGCCATTAGGTGAATTTCTTGATGAACAACTTGCTAGAGTTAGGAGGAATGAAAATATTGAAGATGTTATTATTGATGATAGTGATGATGAAGGTTCTCCCAATGATTATGTATTGCCTGTTGTTCCTAAGGGTTATGTTATGAATGAAGAAGCTGCTAGGGAAATCTTTGCTTGCAATGATATATATGATCTTAAGAAATTATTAGCTAAATGGAAGCAGCAGTCTCTTAATGCTAGAATGAAATCCGACCCTGCTTTTGCTACGTCACCTATCTGTGTTACTGATAAGGATTATGAATTCTCTGTTGATCCTAAAATTATTACTTTAGTTGAATCTGATCCTTTTTATGGCCTTGAATCTGAAACTGTTGTGGCACATCTTACCAAGTTGAATGATATAGCTACACTGTTTACTAATGATGAGAAGTCTCGCTATTTTTATATCCTTAAGATATTTCCGTTCTCATTAAAGGGTGATGCTAAGACTTGGTATAATTCTCTTGCTCCTGGTTGTGTGCGTAGTCCCCAGGATATGATTTATTACTTCTCTGCTAAATATTTCCCTGCTCATAAGAAACAAGCTGCCTTGTGGGAAATATATAATTTTGTGCAAATCAAAGAAGAGAGTCTCCCACAAGCTTGGGGGAGGCTTCTCCGGTTACTTAATGCTTTGCCTGATCATCCTCTTAAGGAAAATGAAATACTTGATATCTTTTATAATGGACTAACTGATGCTTCCAAGGACTACTTGGATAGTTGTGCTGGTTGTGTTTTCAGGGAAAGAACAGTCGACGAAGCTGAAATATTATTGAATAATATGTTGACTAATGAAAATAATTTGACTCTTCCTGAGCCAATTCCTGAAGCAATTCCTGAACCAATTGAGCCAATTCCTGAGCCTATTCCTAAACCCACTCCGAAGAAGAGAGGTGTTTTATTTCTCAGTCCTGAAGATATGCAAGAGGCAAAGAAATCAATGAAAGAAAAAGGTATTAAAGCTGAAGATGTTAAGAATTTACCTCCTATTGAAGAAATACATGGTCTTAATATACCACCTGTTGAAGAACCATATTGTCTTGATAACCCGACACAGGTAGTAAAGGTAAATTCTCTCTATAGATATGATAAAGTTGAAATCCCCTCTACTAAATTTCATAGCCCATGCTTAGATGAATTTGATGACTTTATGGCTAGACAAGAAAGTTTTAATGCTTATGTTGGTAGAGAGTTAAAGAATAATGCTTTCGAGATAGGACATGCAAGTGATAATCTGGCTAGAGTTAAAGATGAACTTCACCTCGTTAGCAATTATGCTTCCATGGTTGCTACTCAAGCTGAGCAAGTACTTAAAGCTTAAAATGATTTGCTTGATGAATTAAATAATAAAAATGACTTTGCTATTAGAGTGGCTACTAGAACTGGTAGAATGACTCAGGAACCTTTGTATCCTGAAGGCCACCCTAAGAGAATCGAGCAAGATTCTCAGAGAAATAATTTAGAGGCATCTAGTTCTTCTAAAAAGAAGAAAAAGAAAAACGATAGGACTTTGCATGCTTCTAGTGAACCTACTGTAGACACACCTGAGAATCCCAATGATATCTCTATCTCTGATGCTAAAACACAATCAGGTGATGAACATGAACCTAGTGATAACACTACAAGAAATATGTCAACTAGTGACCTTCTATCAGTGACCCTGGAAGAATTGGTCATAGATCTATGACCATTTGAGACCAATTGGTCAAAAGCTGTTCGGGGGGCTCCAAACGCTAAACCATTGCGACCATTTTGGTCAGAAAGGTCGTAATTTCCTTACACGAAATGGTCATAAAGCAAACAATGCTGGTCCGTTGCCTTATTTCTAGTTGTTAACGACCAATATAGATGGTCATAGCCTTGTAGATTGTGGTGGGTTGTGATTACTAGGCGCCATCTCATCAGTTTTGCCTATGTGTCATGTCCATGTGTCAATTTTTTCCCTAGGTTGTGAAGCAACCTATATTTCTGTTATTCCAAAAATTCCCAAACAATTCTCATAAATTGTTTGGATCATACCTTCATCAAATATGTCAAAAACATTCCTTGCCTAGTTCAAAAATAACTCAACAATATTCATTTTCCTATTCTGTTCAGAGCACCACTTTGTGAATGAAGTACCACTTTGGCATGTCCAAATGGTATACATTTTCTATAGTGCTTTCCTATGCCCAAATAACCATCCTCCACCAAATGCCAGCTCAATCCATTCATTATTTTGAGCCCAGCTTCAACATTCGTAATTATGTCCAGTGTGGTACTTTGCAAAGCAAGTTCCACCTAGGCTCCTCCTTTTGAGGTGAAAATTTGTGAAGACGGTCTTCTTAGTAACTAATCATCCTCACCAAAACTCACGCCCATTAGCCATGTGCATTTCTAGTACCGCAAATCAAACACTTGGCTGCTTATTCATGATTGAGCATCGATCGGTCTCCTCGTGAGAATCATATGTTGTGATTTTCTTCCTAGCACCTACCTGGGGAGTGCCCAACCCACTAGACATGCCTAGGCCGCCCAGAACACATGGCAACGCCACGGTCACGCGGTGACCACGCGGCGGGCATGCGAGCTTACGCGCTCTAGAGTTGGGGCCCTCGGCCACCGTCCAAACCTCGATGTCTCGCCATCAAACCATGTATTTCTGATTAAATAGATACTTATTTACCTAGAAATGATTTTTGGAAAAAATAAAGAGCAAACTATGAGGCAGCTGCAGTTCAAATTTGACCCGCTTCCAGCTGAATCGACGGGAATTTGTCTTTTTCACCAAAGGTGGATCAAAAATTTTGACACCCAACCATTTTGTCAATTGTGCATTAAATATGGCCTAGTATTTTATAAAATCGATTAGGTCCAATTTTGCAACAAATACATGGTAGGTCCTTCACAAAAAAACTAATTTCGGGTACACGGAAAATGGAAAACGAATTTTCTGTGCAAAGAAAATGAAAACTCCCCTATGGAACATTGTTTGGAATTCCAAGATGCATCCTTGTGCACAATATTAGATCATTTGAACAAACTATGCCATGAATGTGGCCATAAGATTGATCATTTGGCTTGAAAGCCATGAATCTTCACACTTGATAGCTCATTTCTCATAACAGTTTTTTAAAATAATTACCGTATTGCAAGTTTATTATTTTTCCTGGAAACTTGATCACATATAATGACACAATGCGAAGGTTTTCCAATGTTTTGATTTTTTTTGAATTTTTTATGCCCGTTTCAAAATGCGGTCAAAACGGCGGGCTTGACCGTTCCTATCTAGTGGTTGAATCTTGGAATTTTTTTGGTCTTTCTCTGATTAAATAGATACTTATTTACCTAGAAATGATTTTTGGAAAAAATAAAGAGCAAACTATGAGGCAGCTGCAGTTCAAATTTGACCCGCCTCCAACTGAATCGACGGGAATTTGTCTTTTTCACCAGAGGTGGATCAAAACTTTTAACACCCAACCATTTTGTCAATTGTGCATTAAATATGGCCTAGTATTTTATAAAATTGATTTGGTCCAATTTTGCAACAAATATATGGTAGGTCCTTCACAAAAAAACTCATTTCGGGCACTCGGAAAATGATTAAACATAGCTAGAAAGATCAGAAATGCATACAAATTGGTCCTTATCCATAAAATGTGGTCTAACTCTAGTGAAAATTTGTGTGGTGCTCTTTTGCAAAAAAAATTGATAGCTACTTCACAAAATCCCTCTGTTTTTAGTACTTGAAAACTATTTTAAGTCCCTGATTTTCCGAACCAATCAGAACTCTTCTTACGGATTGATGACATGGCGTCCATCCATCCATCCATCCATCTCTCCATCCCACATCCATCCATCCATCTTTCTACAGAAAAAAAGAAAAAAAATGAAAAGATACCCCCCAAACCCTAGCTCAGATCGATCCCCTCCCCATCTCCCCCCATCTCCTCGCCATGGCCGCCCCCCTCCCGATCCACTCCTCTCCCGATCCACTCCTCCACTCTCAACCCCCAAAGCCAAAGGCAGTGCTAGCCGCCGTCGGCCTCCGCTGTCTTCCCCAACCACGACCTCCACTCCATCGCTGGCGCCCTCTCCCCTCCTCCGCCTCTCCGTAGATCCTCTCGAGCGGCCAGATCCACCCCACTGCCACTCCTCCCCACCCACCCCCGCCTCGCGCACAGTCCAGTCCACCCCACTGCCACTCCCCCTCCGCCTCCGCCTCGCCACCGGCCGGACCTAGGGTTTCGAGGTAGGCAAGCAAGCGGCCCCCACTTGCCAGGCTCCTCCATCCGTCCCACACTCCCTCCGCCGATGATTTGCTGACGCGCTTTCGGATTTGGGGTTTTGTCGCGCAGGGATTTGAGGGTGCAAGGAAGGGGAGGGGAAGGGCGCGATGGCGGCGCCGGGAGGGAGGAGGGCGGACTTCTCCTCGGCCGTCTCGCCGGGGGAGGGGGGCGTCGCTGGCGGGGGCCTCATCCGCGGGGAGGCGGCTGCTGTGCACGCAGACCGTCAGCAACATGGGTGAGTCCATCATCGATAGCGAGATGGTCCCCTCCTTGCTCGTTGAGATCGCGCCCATTCTCCGCATCGCCAATGAGGTCGAGGTCGGCAACCCGCACGTCGCTTACCTCTGTAAGCACGCCCGATCTGCTTCTCCACTCAGGCCCAATCTAGGAGTAGTATAATTTGCTCGCCATCGGAAGCATGCTTTGCTCATTGCGCTTCCGCTCAGGCCGCTTCTACGCCTTCGAGAAGGCCCACTGGCTCGACCCCACCTCCAGCGGCCGCGGCGTGCGCCAGTTCAAGACCGCGCTGCTGCAAAGGCTCGAGAGGGTAATTTTTTACCACCACTCACATTCTCCTATTCATCATCTTCATTCATTCATTCATGTTCCCCAATTCATCAATTCTGGCTCAATGGGACAAGGAATGCGGGCTTCTAATTGACTGCTTGAGCTCACTCTTTGTGCAGGAGAACGACCCCACCCTCAAGGGGAGGGTGCACCAGAGCCTCATCTACTGGATCATCGGCGCCCTCGCAAACGACTCCCAGATACTAAGCAGGTACTTACTCTTCATTTATGTAGTAGTAGTAGTACATGCCTGCTGAATTTCCTCATAGCAGGTTTTGGATTGGCAACAATTTATTTTTCATAATGCACCCAGCAGTCATATATATTACTGGTGCTGAATTGGCTAACTAGAAGCCACTGTTTGATATGATGGTTCTCACTCTGTTTGGTAACAGACTCTGCTTTAGGAAAGTCTCACAGTACAGTACTACTAGTAGATAAGATACTCCTTAAACTTTGGATCAAGTAAATTGTCTCATATATTTTATGCTCCTCAAACTTCACAGTACAATACTACATTGTTATGCTCCTCAAACTTCACAGTACAGCACTACATTGTTATGCTCCTGTTATCTCAACTCTTATAGTATGATGAATCAAGTAAACTAAGGGCACCACCCTGTTCTGTCTGTGCAGACTGACCTCCGCTTCCAGAGCCATGCGGTGCTAGCCCTTCAGGAGGCTGCAGAGGCCTACCTAGTGGGTCTCTTCGAGGACACCAACCTGTGCGCCATCCATGCCAAGCGCGTGACCATCATGCCCGAGGACATTCAGCTGGCTAGGAGGCTCCGTGGAGAGAGGGCTTAAGGTGCTTGCTTTGCCTGTGGGAATGGCTCTGGCGGGCATCTGTGTCTGCTTTTGCTGCTGAACACTTATCATGTGTCACGAACTACTAATACTGGTCGTGTGTAGTAATATGTCAGTGCCGTACTCTGTGCCATACTATGTTCGTAGAGCTAGATCATTTGTTTGTTGGTCGTCCTAAATCATCCACCTGGTTGGTGCTTATCTGAACCTTGCATTTTATGTCTGAAAATTAGTGATTGTGTGAACCATTATTACATTCCTTGTGTCTCATTTATTTGTATCTCTTCCATGCAAGTTTGTGTTCACCGATAGTGTTTTTGATTCCTGTCAATCTATGCTAGTAGCCGTCTTTGTTTAGCCAACCATAGACCTGAAGCTGTGCTACCCAAACGAGCTAGTCTTATAATTTCGCTATGGAAATTAGAGTGCTTTGTAATATGTCTGGAGATTAGAAAATGTTTAGGTAAATGTTCAGGTAAATGAAACTGTTTGATAGAGCTGTACTCTGAAGTTTGAGGATCACAGTACAGTACTACTAGTAGATAACAGGAGCATAACAATGTAGTGTTGTACTGTGAAAGTCTCATATATTTTTCTTTTGAAGTTTGTAGTACATTCATGTTAATTACTTATGATGTGAATCCGATGTTAAATGTTGGTGCTGTCTGGAAGAGTAAAAGTAATAACCTTGCTGGTGGACATGTAAACTGCCAAGCTGGTACTGTGAGTCTAAAACCTTTGGATTTATATATCGGTTACTGTAGTTTCAGATGCAATTTTTTTGATTGGTGGATTAGAATGATTAATTGACACAACCATGTGATCTGTTATCAGGTTGTGGATTGGTGCTGCTGGCCTCAATAGGGCACCTTGCACTATTCGTGTAAGTGCGTTTGAGAAGGCAGTGAGGTTGTTCGCGGAAAAGCCGACGGATAATGTAATCACTCCAGTGCTGGGTACTACCTTCAACTCGCTTGGATAAGCATACAATTTGTCTCTTCTCTGTGTAGATAATGTGTTGAATGTTGTTCATGCGATTGTGTCTTGGCAGAAACGGTGAGGATCACAAGGTGAAGATGAGGTGCTAGTATGGTCATGGTAAGAGATCCTCCTCCACGTCTCATGGGATGCAATATCATGCTTGCTCTTGTGAAATCGATGATGATGCTCTGAATGTTATTTCTATTACCATTGTGGGTTAGCTTCTGCCCCTCAAATGCTATTGGCAAGTTGCATCCCTTGACTCCGTGGATGAGTAGAATTATCATGAGTAGTATACAACCTGAGATGTCTGATTGTATACAACCTGCACCTCGAAATTGATATGTTCTAGGCTGTGTCTTTGATTGAAAAGGATTCTTCACTATAAACTCTTCTATCTGTGATAAGTGCAACTAGAAGAATTTGTCACATCTAAAATTCTGTAATCCATAATAGCTGAAACTTGAGCATTACAAAGTTTCATTTCTGTGGGGCACTACTGTCTAGAGCTTTTCTCCACTCTCAATTTCTTTCGAATTACAGAGATCCAGTGGCAATGCTTTAGAGAACTATCTGATCTGTTTCAGAATGTGAGATCAATTGAGATCCAGTGGCAATGCTTTTGAGATCTTGCTATGTGTAACTATTTTATTCTAGGAACCTCCCTTCTGAATCATGCACAGTGCCTGTTACTATGGCAATGAATTTTATCTATGCACAGTGCATGTTTATAAGAAGTATTGATGCATGTGTTTGAATGACTGAGTAGTGAACTATATCATGAAAGTATGGAATGGCTGAGTAGTGCATATTCAGGCTCTCGCCGTCTAGTATGTGAAGAGTAATGTAACCAATGAAATGTGATATATGCATCTGAATTAGATTGGTTTAAGTTTTGTACCTAAAATGCCCACAACCAAATGTGCATGAATATTTAGAATGAGACACCAATTGAAGATGAACATGTTCGTTGTTACATAGTTGCTTCTTTCTCTTCATGTATTATTATGTGCTCTGTAATAATTTTGTTTTGCTTCCATATGATCTGCTTCTACATTCTGTTCCTATGTAATCTGATCTGCGATGATTCAGTTTTTGGTTCCATATAGTTAATCCGCTTCCATGCTCTATTCCTATTTAATTTTCCTAATGTTCTTGTTGTTGTATGTGTTCGCCTTCCAGGGACAACATATATGGACAAGATATATATGCTCAATACACTCTACTTGTTTTCCTGTATAGTTTCTTACTTTTTTTCCTTTATGTTCACTCTTTTTCAGGAGCTCAAGGCCTAATTTTTTTCTTTTATGTTCACTCTTTTACTGGAGCTAGAGTCCTAATTTTTTTGAGTGTGAAGCCGTGAAGCCAAGTGCGAAGCAGTGAAGCTGTACTTTGCAAAGAGTTCTTTTGGCTCTGTAGTAGATTGTAAAAGGCTAATGTAGTGTAAAAGGCTAATGTAGTGTTATTTGACGAACTATATTTGTTCTGTCCTGTTTGAAATAGTGGCTGTTTGAAATAGTGGTTATGTATGTTGAGAAGATATGTAAACTTCACCAGTGGGACCCACTTATGAATATAATCTGAGCAATTTTGAAATTTCTGACATGTGGGACTCATGTATGGCATTATGACTTGTGGGACCCATCTGACTAGTGGGACCAGCTCCAAAATATGATGACTGGAAATAGAAAATCAATTGATTGTAAGAAGGCCAAGGCCCAAAAATAAAGAAGCTAAAACACAAGGCTTGGCCCAAGTAGCCCACAAGAATTGACGGAAAAAAATAATATAAAAAGGATGAATTAATGGGCTCGGCCCATCTAAAGCATCGAAATGGACCAGGCTGAATCTTGTCAGTGACCTTTTGAATTGGTCGTAGTTTTGCCACGTCAGATTGCCATGTCGGATCCGACATGGCCTGGGTAGACAACCAGTGACCAAAACAAAAGGTCATGGGTTCAACGACCTTCTGTTTTGGTCGTAAACGTCTACGACCTTCTCTGTTTACGACCGCCAGCTTTTGACCTTCAGTTTTTGGTCACAAAAAGGTCGCAAATGTAAAACAATGACCTTTCAGTGACCAATAGTCAAGGTCACAAGTTGACATATTTCTTGTAGTGTAATGTTAATGATAATGTTCATGTTGATGCTCAACCTAGCAAAAACAATGATGTAGAGATTGAACCTGCTGTTGATCTTGATAACCCACAATCAAAGAATCAACGTTATGATAAGAGAGATTTTGTTGCTAGGAAGCAAGGTAAAGAAATAGAACCATGGGTTCAGAAACCCATGCCCTTTCCTCCTAAACCATCCAAGTCAAAGGATGATGAGGATTTTGAGCGCTTTGCTGAAATGATTAGACCTATTTTCCTACGTATGCGTTTAACTGATATGCTGAAAGTGAATCCTAATGCTAATCATATGAAGGATATCATTACAAACAAAAGAAAGATATCGGAAGCTGGAATTTCCACCATGCTTGCGAATTACACTTTTAAGGGTGGAATACCAAAGAAACTTGGAGATCCGGGTGTACCAACTATACCATGCTCTATTAAAAGAAATTATGTTAGAACTGTTTTATGTGATCTTGGAGCCGGTGTTAGTGTTATGCCTCTCTCTTTATATCGTAGACTTGAATTGAATAAGTTGACACCTACTGAAATATCTTTGCAAATGGATGATAAATCAACTGCTATACCTGTCGGTATTTGTGAGGATGTGCCTGTTGTGGTTGCAAATGTCACTATCTTAACGGACTTTGTTATTCTTGATATTACCGAGGACGATAGTATGTCTATTATTATTGGTAGACCTTTTCTTAATACTGCAGGGGCTGTTATTGATTGCAACAAAGGCAATGTCACTTTTCATGTTAATGGTAATGAGCATACGGTACACTTTCCAAGGAAACAATCTCAAGTTCATAGCATCAATTCTATTGGAAAAGTTCCAACTATTATTATTGGAGGTTTTGAATTTCCTCTCCCTACTTTTAAGAAAAAGTATGATATTCTTGTTGTTGGGGATTTTCATATCCCCGTTGAGGTAACTTAGTGTTATTCGAAATTTCTCCGGTTCCGTGCTATTCGGAATGAGTTTGTTGACAAGACTTGATCAACCTTGTTAGTGGGTTCATTTTGACAATCACGAGATGGATGAAACTAGAAGGCACAACCTTCTGTACCCTCTTTTTACTTTCCATTATTTAGATTAAATAAAGCAAAAATAGTATTATCTGTCTGTTTTCTGAATTATCCGTGTATTAAAAAAATAGTCCGAAAATAAAAGTGCTCCAAATGCCCTGCAAATTTAGTATGTTTTTTTCTAGAATATTTGAGGATTTTAGGGACTGAAATCACTGCATGAGGGGCAAGCACCAGGCCACGAGAGTGGAGGGCGCCCCCCCATAGGGCACGCCCCCTATCTCGTGGGCCCCTGGTGGCCCCCCTCCACTTATGCCAGCACCCACACACTTCATCTTCTACCCAAAAAAATCCCCATCCAGCTCAAGCACGAGTTCTAGCTCGTTTTGCTACGATTTTCGATCTCTTAGCTCAAAGCTCCATTCACAAAACTGCTTTGGGAGATTGTTGCTTGGTATGTGACTCCTCCATTGGTCCAATTAGTTTTTGTTCTAGTGCTTTATTCATTGCAAATTTTTGCTGCATAGGTGACCATGTTCTTGAGCTTGCATGTTAAATTTTTGAGGTCCCAAACAATTCCAATGCATGATATAGGCTCTAGGCACTTGTAGGAGTAGTTGCTATCAATCTTGTTTAGTTTTATGCACTTTTATTTGGAAGTTACTAAAATTTCAGAAATTTTCAGAAAAAGAATTATGCTTAGAAGAATGTACCAAGGTGGTTCCTCGGCAAAGAAAGGGCCAAGGATTGCTATACGTGAGCAAGATGTTGAATTGCCGAGGGACGCAAATGTACGGGCTTGTGAGTGGCCATCCGATGATTTTATGGTCGAAGCAGGCTTCAAGGAGGAATTTGACGCGTATGTGCGTAATGCCGAGCTGGAGGACTTCTTACAAGATAAGTGTCCTCAGTACTATCAATTGACTGATTCCTTTGTGCGAAGGTTCCAATATAACTGAACGCGTAATACTCCTAGTGTCATGTTTGATATTTATGATACATCTTATATCATGGATTTAGAGGATTTCACAACTGCTTGCAAACTCGCGCAGTGGGGTAATATTAATGATCCTCGCAAATCTGAATTTAGAGATTTTCTTGCTAGTATTACTGTGGGAGAATCTAGGGACATTGCACAAGCTACCATAGGGAGCATTCATTTTCCGGCTATATTGGTAGATGCATTAACGGTAAGGACGAAGCTTGTCACATGTGTGTCCCTGATCTGTGTGTCCTCAAGAGTGTTGTTTCAGGTTATAAAGGTTATAACTTGGGGGCAATAGTTGCACGTAGGTTGCAGAATAATAGTAGAAAGGGAGATTTATTTGGAGGAATTTATGCAACCCGTATGGCTAATTATCTTAATATAGCCCCACGAGAGGGGGATATGATTTTACCTCTTGTTTATTTGGATAAAGAAGCTATGTTTTATCATCATTTTCTTGAGAGGAATGAACAATTCCTCCATTATCGACTAATCTATGACAGACGCAACGTCGTCCCTGTTACTCTTCCTGCTCCCTGCCTTTTTGATTATCAGGCAAAAGGAAGATATGTTGTCACCAGGGAGGAAGCAGCTAAATACAAGAGGGGAGTGGAGGCAGCTCGCCAACACGCTGCAGCTCAGGAGGCGGTTGCCGCTGCATCTCAGTACAACCATATTGAAAATGCTTAGTGGCTCTCATATGCATGATTGTTTATTTAATTTAGAGCCCATATTACTTGTCTTCTCTTTTGAGTTGAATGCTTGCAGATTCCAGCTTATTCCAACGCACGTGCACTCTTATTATTATACACATCGTTCGGTCGTGCAAGTGAAAGGCAATAATGACGATATATGATGGATTTATTGGGATGAGAAAAGCTGGTATGAACTCAACCTCTCTTGTTTTTGTAAATATGATGAGTTCATCGTTTCTGAGTCAGCTATTATGAAGTAAACATATTTGCAATGACATTTAGATATTATAGTTGCTCGTGCCATGCTTGATTAGCTATGAGTTATAATGGTTTACCTTGCGTGCCAACATGCTATTAGAATGATTATGATGTGGTATGATGGGATGGTATCCTCCTTTAAATGAATTGAGTAACTCGACTTGGCACATGTTCACGCATGTAGTTGAATCAAACCAACATAGCCTTCATGATATTTATGTTCATGGTAGATTATATCCTACTCATGCTTGTACTCGGTGTAAATGAATTTTGATTCATGTTTATGACTGTTGTCGCTCTCTCGGTTGGTCGATTCCCAGTCTTCTGCTAGCCTTCACCTGTACTAAGCGGGAATACTGCTTGTGCATCCAAACTCCTTAAACCCCAAAGTTGTTCCATATGAGTCCACCATATCTTCCTATATGCGGTATTTACCTGCCATTCCAAGTAAATTTGTATGTGCCAAACTCCAAACCTTCAAATGAAATTCTGTTTTGTATGCTCGAGCAGCCCATGTTACAACTAGGGTTGCCTATATCTTCCATGCTAGGTGGGTTATTCTCACGAGGAGTGGACTCTGCTCCTCATTCACGAGAAAGGGCCGGTAACCGGGATGCCCAGTCCCATGATCCAAAAAGATCAAAGCAAATCAAAATAATTAAACAAAACTCCCCAGTGCTGTTGTTAGTTGGAGGCACTCGTTGTTTCGAGCAAGCCATCGATTGATGCTTGTTGGTGGTTGGGGGAGTATAAACCTTTACCATTCTGTTTGGGAACTGCCTATAATGCATGTAGTATGGAAGATACAGCCATCTCATAGTTGTTGCGTTGACAGCGAAAGTATGCCGCTCAAAATGTTATTCAATCTCTATTTTGAAATCGAGCTCTGGCACCTCTACAAATCCCTGCTTCCCTCTGTGAAGGGCCTATCTATTTACTTTTATGTTCAGTCATCACCCATCTTATTAAAAAGCACCCGCTGGAGAGCACACTGTCATCTGCATTCATTACTATTGGTTTATATTGGGTATGACTTGACTGGATCTCCTTTACCATGAATTACAATGTTTAGCCAGTCCTTGATCTTTAAAGGTGCTCTGCATTTATGTTTTGCAGTCTCAGAAAGGGCTAGCGAGATACCATTTTGTTATATCATATTATAATTATTTTGAGAAAGTGTTGTCATCTGAGTTTTATTATTATGGCTCGCTAGCTGATTATGCTATTGATATGAGTAATTGTGAGACCTAGGTGTTATTGTTAGTATGGTTAGTTCATAGTATTTGCTGAACCTGAATGATGGCTTTTCATGTTTACAACAACAAGAGCAAACAAAGATTGTAAAAGTTTTTCTTTATCACTTTTAGTTTATCAACTGAATTGCTTGAGGACAAGCAAAGGTTTAAGCTTGGGGGAGTTGATACGTATCCACATATCTACTTTTCCAAACACTTTTGCCCTTGTTTTGGACTCTAACTTGCATGATTTGAATGAAACTAACCCGGACTGACGCTGTTTTCAGCAGAACTGCCATGATGTTGTTTTATGTGTAGAAAAGAAAAGTTCTCAGAATATTCTGAAAATCCACGGAGGCACTTTTTGGAATTAATAAGAATTTCTGGGCGCGCCCTCCTATCTCGTGGGCCCCTTGGTACTCCACCGACCTCAACTCCAACTCCATATATTCCGTCTCGTGGAGAAAAAAATCAGAGAGAAAGTTTCATCGCGTTTTACGACACGGAGCCGCCGCCAAGCCCTAATCTCTCTCAGGAGGGCTGATCTGGAGTCCGTTCGGGGCTCCGGAGAGGGGGATTCGTCGCCGTCGTCATCATCAACCATCCTCCATCACCAATTTCATGATGCTCACCGCCGTGCGTGAGTAATTCAATCGTAGGCTTGCTGGACGGTGATGGGTTGGATGAGATTTACCATGTAATCAAGTTAGTTTTGTTAGGGTTTGATCCCTAGTATCCACTACGTTTTGAGATTGATGTTGCTATGACTTTGCTATGCTTAATGCTTGTCATTAGAGCCCGAGTGCCATGATTTCAGATCTGAACCTATTATGTTTTCATGAATATATGTGTGTTCTTGATCCTATCTTGCAAGTCTATAGTCACCTATTATGTGTTATGATCCGACAACCCCGAAGTGACAATAATCGGGATACTTCTCGGTGATGACCGTAGTTTGAGGAGTTCATGTATTCACTATGTGCTAATGCTTTTTTCCGGTTCTCTATTAAAAGGAGGCCTTAATATCCCTTAGTTTCCGCTAGGACCCCGCTGCCACGGGAGGGTAGGACAAAAGATGTCATGCAAGTTCTTTTCCATAAGCACGTATGACTATTTACGGAATACATGCCTACATTACATTGATGAATTGGAGCTAGTTCTGTGTCACCCTATGTTATAACTATTACATGAGGAATTGCATCTGGCATAATTATCCATCACTGATCCATTGCCTACGAGCATTTCATATATTGTTCTCCGCTTATTTACTTTTCCGTTGCTACTGTTACAACTGCTACAAAAACCCAAAAACATTTATCTTTACTTTTGCTACTGTTACCATTATTATCATACTACTTTGCTACTAAATACCTTGATGCAGATACTAAGTTATCCAGGTGTGGTTGAATTGACAACTCAACTGCTAATACTCAAGAATATTCTTTGGCTCCCCTTGTGTCGAATCAATAAATTTGGGTTGAATACTTTACCCTCGAAAGCTATTGCGATCCCATACACTTGTGGGTTATCAGGAACCGTTGCCAAGTGAGGGGCGATACGGGGGTCCTTCCCACATGACCCAGAAACCATCGGGGATAGGGTGCCTTGATGCATACAGTTGTCCCGATATAACCGTTTCCGATATCTCAAATATCCCAAACACTTCATCCTTGCTGCTCGTTTGTGCTTGCATTGGCATTGCAGTCGGAGTTTTGTTGTTTTACCTAAAACCAGGCAGATTCCAGGTACGGGAGTTTTCCAGGCACATACCAAACTGGCTCTATGTTTACGATGCCTAGCACATCACAAACAGTTCATGATTATAAACCGTGTACGATAGGTAGACAATCACACACATTTAGTTTTTCCGCACCGTATGTGATAGTGTCTCAGATCACACACGCTTTGCAAATGGCAACTTTGTGCATTGTTACACACGTTTCCTCTCTGTGAACCGTGTCAGATTATGATGTATATCGCACACGTTGTGCTTTATTAATCGTGTGCGCCGTAATGACCTGCACACTGCAATTTCGCCCTAATTTAATTGCTGCTATTTAAAATTGTACCTAATTTAAACTTGAAAGTAGGCTATAGCTTTATTCATATCCATCAGGTTGAAACAAGCAATGCATTATTCGATTCACAAGTACATTTGTTTAAGAATTACATAAGCACCAAATAAAGAATGATGAACTAAGGTTCTATACTTGTACTATTATAGATAGAAAAGAAAGAGGCGACAGACATTCTGGTTGCTGAACAAGGTGAAGCGGAATGGCCCTATTGTGCTCTTCTGGATGCAGAAGGCACGCACGACTCTAGTCCTACCCCTTGTGATGGTCGGCCACCAATCATGTAGTTTGAGAGGTAATCTTGAGTAAACTGCTTCAGGATCCACTGCAAAAGAAAAAAGATTCAGACATTGTCATCTAACGCAACTCATTACGGGTAGTAAAAAGAAGGCTACAGGGTTCTTACTTACCATCCTGCAGTTCACTGTTGTCTTGCTTTAAGTGTAAACACATAGTTCGATTGACATCTTTTGACCCATTCAGTTTCCTCACTTGATGCTGGTTCATGAAATCTCATTGCCCCATACGCAGAAAGAGTCTAAGTGTGGATCTTTGGCAATGACATATGTACCTAAAAGCACCAAGTTAATATTAGAAGCTAAACAACAATTGCAAAATGATTTAGTACAACACTCTCTCCATCCCATTATATAAGATTTTTTTACATGTATATCTAGACATAATGAGAACATTAAGGTAACACTCTTCCTTGTTGCTATGTAGCCTGGGATTGCATATTTAGTCATTCAGTGCAATGCATGTTGTTATGTAGCTTGAGTGTGCAGGCTTAAGCATGCTAGTTAAGCAAAACAAGAAGTGGAAAGGTGTGTTAACTGCATCAGGCATAACATTTAAAAACAAGCAAATAGTCATTCAAACTGGTATTGTGCAGGTCTAAAGTACACTAGTTATTGTTAAAAAATGAAAAGGCATGTTAACTGCAATATGCTTAACGGCAACCAAATATCGTAATTCATAGTGGTATTGTTGAAACTGTTATTGATGAAATTGAACTGCATGGCAAATAGTTGCACATATAGAGCATCACATTGCGAAGAACTGAAATAAACAAGTCATAAGGTCATCTCTAGCCGGTCCTTTAAAAGTTAAAGGACTAAAACCCTTAGTGGATATATATACTCCAGCAATTTTTGGCCTTTTCTAGTCGATCCCGTAAACTTAACATTGTAAACTTCAATTTGATCAAGTTCAAAGCAGGTTCAACCGAAAGTAGCATGCATTCAAACATAAACATAGATAGTTTTGCATAACCGAACATAAAACATAAATTTAAACTAAGATAAACTACTTTCGGTCGAAGCAGAGGTCGAGCCAATCATTCCTCGTCATGTACGGTGTGCCGCGAGCCGGGTCCGGGACAGTGTTGTCGTCGGGTTCGTTGGGGAAGGCACTCCTCCACTCGTCGATGTCGATCTCCTCGTCCTCGGGGCCCACCTCGATGCCCTCCGCGCCGCCATCTTCTCCGCCTTCGACCTCGTCATCGGAGAGGAGCGCGATAACCTCGCCGCCCTCCGTGCCACCGTCCTCACCGCCTTCAACCTCGTCATCGGATGAGAGCGTGATAACCTCACCACCCTCCGCATCGGCAAAGATCGCCCGCTCCGCCTCCATGAGCTCCGGGTGCTACCGACGGAGCTCTTGCATGTAGGCCTCGTCGGTGACCTCGGCCTCGAGGCGCTCCCATGCCTCGCGGTCCTCTCGCGCCATAGCCGAGCTCACCACCCTTGCTCCGGCGGAACGAGGTTGATCGGACGTGTGCCGAAGGGGAAATTGAGCCTAGCCACCACGCCGTGGTAGCAGACCTGCCAGCGGTCATACTCCATAGCCGCGAGCTCGGCCGTGTGGAAGCTACCGAGCCACCGGCGGGTGTGGGTCTCCCGATCTGTAATCTCAGCGACCCACGTCCCCTACCACCGCTGTCGGACCTTGAGGTAGGACCTCGTCGGCTGTCGGATCCAAGAGAGGACGGGGAAGTCCTCGAACCAGCGTAGGGGCGCGACGGCGGGCGGATCAGGGGACCGGCAACGGCGGATTGAGCCCGCGGAGGACGACGGGGACACCTTGGCGGCCATCTCACCGGCGTCGGGCGAAAAGGCCGCGATAAACCACTTTTTGGCCATTGGCTCCTCGAGCTCCCCAGCACACAGCCAGAGGTTGAGGATGGATGCGGCGACGATGGCGGTGGCCTACCAATGGTTTCGGGGGTGGTGTGTGTCTGTGTGAGCAGAGGTTTTGGGGAGTGTGTGGTGTGTATGGAGGAGGTGGGGGCAAGGTGGTGTTTGAGGAAATACTGCGGCAACAAAAAATTTTACTAGGCGGGAGTAACAAGGCGGGGCTACTGAAAATTTGGACAAGGGAGAGCAGATATTTTTGAGATTGCGAGGGATGTAGAGGTGCGAGTAAAATGTCGGGGCTATTGAAAATTTGAATCAAGGGACTGAAGCATAGCGGGAGTAACACACATCGCACACGGTCTGCACATACTAATCATGCGCTATCAAACATTAAAACCTTCCAGGCGATAGATATTTTTCGAGATTATGAGGCAGTAATATTTTTTAGATTGTGAGGATGCAGAGGCGGGAGTATTTGGGGAGCGAGCTAGTGTGTTTGACACGCTGGTTGTGGACTGTTAGCCGACGCACCTTCTTGCGTAAGCCATAGGCGTACTATACACCGACGGTGCTCCAGGATATTTTGTACTACATCTCACACGGTTGGTGATAATAAATTGTGTGGGATCTACTTGATTTTTCATCTTGATTTGAATTACATAATGGGGTCACAACGGCAATGGACGGTGTTTGAATTGCTAGACATTTTATCTGAAGTGAACATGCAATTATATGTGTGTCGTAGAAAAATTGGAATTATTCAGGGTTTGTTTGGAATTTTTATACATTAAATTGGTTTTCTAGCCTTTCGGGTGAACAATTCAAAATTAAAGCACATGCACATGCTCTGGTGCACCAACATGGGTTGTAAAATCATATATGTGTCCATAGGTTTATGCTTATGTCCCATGCAAGAAATGGGGATGAATTTCGAACACCACGGCACCATGGCTCTCCGGCAAATGTTGAGGTACTTGCTTTTTTAATTCTAGTAAATCAAAAACTCGTCTGAAATTCATGAAACTTGACATGATATCATGGAACGGCAGCGACATGCCGTGGTAAAACTATTGTCCCATTTGGGGCAGGTGTGGGTATAATCTTCTCGCAAACCAGAGCTTCTCTCACAACAAGGCTGATGGTTTTGGTAGGGTACGTGCCACCTTGGGGGACGATATATGTTGCCTCTTCTTACTTTCAAAATGTTTCTCATGTCAACATAGAACAACATGAGTGTTGTGTCAATTTTTGGGGTTTTTCGGGGTTCGCTTGGACATTTTTATACATTAATTGAGTTTTCAATGCATTTATGTGCATAATTCAAATTTGAACTACATCCACATGCTCTAATGCATATAAATTGGTTGAAAATCCAAATCTGTGTCCTTGGTTGCTGATAACCCACAAGTATAGGGGATCGCAACAGTTTTTGAGGGTAGAGTATTCAACCCAAATTTATTGATTCGACACAAGGGGAGCCAAAGAATATTCTCAAGTATTAGCAGTTGAGTTGTCAATTCAACCACACCTGAAAGATTTAATATCTGCAACAAAGTATTTAGTAGCAAATTAGTATGGAAGTAATGGTAACGGTGGCAAAAGTAACAGTAGCAGTTTTGTAGCAATCGTAACAGTGGCAACGGAAAAGTAACTAAGCAAAGATCAATATGTGAAAAGCTCGTAGGCAATGGATCAATGATGGATAATTATGTTGGATGCAATTCCTCATGCAACAGTTATAACATAGGGTGACACAGAACTAGCTCCAATTCATCAATGTAATGTAGGCATGTATTCCGTAAATAGTCATATGTGCTTATGGAAAAGAACTTGCATGACATCTTTTGTCCTACCCTCCCGTGGCAGCGGGGTCCTAGCGGAAACTAAGGGATATTAAGGCCTCCTTTTAATAGAGAACCGGAACAAAGCATTAGCACATAGTGAATACATGAACTCCTCAAACTACGATCATCACCGAGAAGTATCCCGATTATTATCACTTCGGGGTTACCGGATCATAACACATAATAGGTGACTATAGACTTGCAATATAGGATCAAGAACTCACATATATTCATGAAAACATAATAGGTTCAGATCTGAAATAATGGCACTCGGGCCCTAGTGACAAGCATTAAGGATAGCAAAGTCATAGCAACATCAATCTTAGAACATAATGGGTACTAGGGATCAAATCCTAACAAAACTAACTCGATTACATGATAAATCTCATGCAACCCATCACCGTCCAGCAAGCCTATGATGGGATTACTCATGCACGGCGGTGAGCATCATGAAATTGGTGATGGAGGATGGTTGATGATGACAACAGTGATGCATTCCCCTCTCCAGAGCCTCGAACGGACTCCAGATCAGCCCTCCCGAGAGAGATTAGGGCTTGGCAGCGGCTCCGTATCGTAAAACGCGATGAATCCTTCCCGCTGAATTTTTTTCTCCCCGAACATGAATATATAGAGTTGGAGTTAACGTCGGTGGAGCCTCAGGGGGCCCACGAGGCAGGTGGCGCGCCCCAGGGGGGTGGGCGCGGCCTCCACCCTCGTGGACAGAGTGTGGCCCCCCTGGTGTTGATTCTCACCAGTATTTTTTATAAATTCCAAAAATATTCTCCGTGAAGTTTCAGGTCATTCCGAGAACTTTTATTTCTGCACAAAAATAACACCATGGAAATTCTGCTGAAAACAGCGTCAGTCCGAGTTAGTTCCATTCAAATCATGCAAGTTAGAGTCCAAAACAAGGGCAAAAGTGTTTGGAAAAGTAGATACGTTGGAGACGTATCAACTCCCCCAAGCTTGGCAAACTTTCTTTTTGGGAAAGGTCTTGGGAAACCTTGATTTATCTTCTCTCTTCTCATAAGGGCAATCATTGGAGAAGTGGTTGGTTCCTTCATAGTTGTAGCATTTTCTCACTTTCTTCTTCTGGTATCTTCCCTTGAATTTTCCCGCGCTAAACTTCTTGACAAAGAGGGAAATGTCTTCATATGAAGGAGGGAGTCAATCTCATCATCATCTTCTTCTTCTTCTTCACATACATGCTTGGCCTTCAATGCAAGATTGATCTTTGATGTTGAGGTACCATGCATGGCAAGATGTTTTGTAGCATTTTCCTTTGACTCTTCAAATAGTTGAAAGTGGATATGATGTCATTCGGAGTCATTTCCTTGAATCCATAGTGTTGTCTTATATCCCACACCATTTGGTGATGATATGGAGCAAGAGCATGAAGCAACTTGTCCACGAGAAATCACTTAGTCAAGTTGAATCCATCTTGTGTCTTGTCACACTCACAAGACTCGATGTCAGCGGTGAGAGTCATGAGACGCTCAAGGAGCTGCTTGGGAGATTCACCTTTCTCCATACAAAAGTTTTGCAATTGACCCTTGGCAATTTCATATTGAGCAAGCCGGAGAGTGGAGGTACCGGTCTTGGTCCTCACAATGCTATCCCATAATTCCTTGGCACTTGTGATGTGTATGTATGGTCTCCTTTGCTTGTCAGTCATACCTCTCCTTATGCACATGGCTGCTGTGTCGTTGAGATTCTTGTCGTATATCTCTCTTGGTGTAAGATTCTTCGGGTCAACAGCTTGGTAACCATACTCCAAGATCTCCAACATCTCATCATTTCCATATCAAAGATGATCCTGCATAGCAACTCTCCACAAAGCAAAATCAGTAATCTCATAAAGTAAGGGAGGTTTGCCTTGAGGGTTATACTTTGGTTTCTCTATTTGAGGTCTTGCATAAAGCCAAGGAACACTGGAGTGTTCATTACTAGGAGGTTGTTGGCCAAGTGAAGGAGTAGGCACAGTTGGCCTCGAGGACGCACCACCCGAAAGTGGTGCAAGCATCGTGGTTAATGTGGCTAATCTCATTTGGACCAAGGCCTCAAGAGAAGCATCATGCTCCTCCTTTTGCTTAGCAAGGGCCCGTTCCAGATCCTCAGAAGTAAATGACTTGGCTTCCATGAAAGCCGCACCCTTATCCTTCGGATCCGCAACAAGGAGAGTCCCATCGGGGTTCATCTCGCTCTAGGGTGGTTAAGCCATAAGAAAGGAGCACGAGGCTCTGACACCAATTAAAAGGATCGAGATGGACCTAGAGGGGGGTGAATAGGTACAATTACAAATTTTAATTGTTACTTAGCAATTTTAGGCAATAATGCAAAATATGAAAGTGAGCCTAACAATTGCAAGTATGATGTTAAGAGCTAAGCAAGGTAAACAAGTAACACTAGTAGATGAGTAAGCAAGCACAATATGATATAAGTAAAGACTAAGAGACAAGTAACCACAAGTAGGAAGTTAGGGTTAGGGATAACCACAACTCCGAGAGACGAGGATGCATGTATGCCGATGTTCACTTCCTTGGAGGGAAGCTACGTCACCATTAGAGAGGTGGATGTTACCACAAAGGCACACCAACGCCACGAAGGCTCACCCTTTTGATTGGAACAACTCTTTCAATCTCTCAAGAATCAAACCGGGATCTAGGATTTCGTAGGTGAGCAAGAGAGAGGGAGCACTGGTGTTCTTGGGGCGTGTTGGAGTGAAGTGTTCCACCTTATCTCGAAGAGGTAAGGAGCTATTTATACCCACAACAGATTAGAGCCATTTGGAGCAGAGGTTGACTTTCCTGGATGATCTGGAGTACCATTCGTATGATGTGGACAACGTCCGGATGATCTGACTGTAGGCCCCGATGTAAGTGGTAGCAGCAGAGATGTGAAGAGGGCGGACGGTCCGGAGGACAGCCCAGATGATCTGGACGAAGCCCGGACGATCTGGGAGAATGTCCGGATGATCCGGCTTCATCCAACAGGGTTCTGTGGTGAGAGGGGCTATATTACTTGGACGATCCGGGACAAGGTCCGGACGATCCGGGACAGGTCCGGATGATCCGGCTATAGTCAGTGCCGAAAGATGGCCCCTGGATGCATTATTCGGATGATCCGGAACCAGCTCTGGACGATCCGGCTCTAGCCTGGATGATCTGGGGCCTCGTCCGGATGATCTGGCTAGGAGACTGTATGTGGAGATAAGGGAGAGTAGGTTTTGGCTAAGTAGTTTTCCTAGGAATTTTTGGTCTTTGTGAAAACGTCTTGTGAAGTAGACTGTGAGCAAGCCTTGAACCTACACCTCGGATCCCCTCTTAATAGTGCGGGATCCCTATTACTCAAAAAATGTATAAAAGAGCAAAATGCTTCGTTTTTGGTTCTTTCCTCGTTGGTTATCTGCTTGAGCAATATCTCATTTGATGTGTCCATGGTGCACATTAAAACCAAGGGAACTAATGATCTGTGTATATACTCAGCAAACATAGTTAGTACCCTATATGTAATTTGTCATCAACATCAAAAATACACTTAAGAGCAATATAGCACTTTCAGGCGGGTGCAGGAAAAATGGGCACTATTCATTGATGATCAATAAATGAGCCAGAGCTCTCTCCGCCTGGGTTCTCTCTATACTTGAACTTTACTCCCATCCTTATGATCAATAAAGGCTAGTAGCTATGGTTGCTAAGAAATAAAGCTCTCGATTCTCAAAAAAATAAGTAAAGGCCAGCTATCATTACTAGAAAAAATAGCTTCTTTTTGTACCCTTACAGCTCGCGGCGGGGAAACCCTCTCCGCCCCTCTGCCCTTCCACTGCCGACCTCTACCTCTACCCTCACCCTCCCATCTCTCTTCAAGCTTCGATATCTCCTCCGCTATGATCTTGGAGACGACTTTAACCATTTGTTTCATTTATATGTATTATAACACATAGCAACGCACGGGCGTTCTACTAGTGTAGAATTAGTTCTCAGTCTAAATTCATTTTAGGCTTGAGATGTGTTTAAATAAAATATTTATAACAAACGTTCATACTTCTATATATTTTATTTTTAGAAAATTTCAAACTTAATATATACTAACATCTATCATTGAAAAAAGATACACCACCCCATGCTACATATTTAAAACATATGTTCTAGTAGTTCATTTTCTCTTTTCTAGATATTGCCCCAACATTATGTAGGATTACTTAAAATTGAGATAAATAAGTAAATATTATTTTGGCTCACCAGATTATATTACAACATTTGCGTCGGTGTACAGTGCATGTATATCTCTATTTATACACATTTCAACATTCTTAAATATGTTTGGTACAAATATGTGAAGTGTATGGTTCTACAAATTTCTTGATATTTATTTCTAGTATATGGTAAGAAAATAGAGTACACCCTCCTTTCCAAAATATAGTGCTTCATCTATTCCCGTGCTTCAACTTTGACCATAAATTTAACCAACGAGACCGACTGCGGCGGGAGCAAAAGTTATACCAGTGAATTCATATTCAAAAGAAGTTTTCAATTATATAATTTTTCTCCCGCCACAGTCGGTCTCGTTTGTTAAATTTATGGTCAAAGTTGGACCTTGGGAAGTGCGGACGCACTATATTTTGGAATGGAGGGAGTAGTATATAATATGTATTTATGAGGAGCTTATTAGCTAAGAACCTGCATTTTTTTGTCAAAAGTGTTTAGTAAACTAGTATGTTGGTTCACTAATCTGTAATACCTAAATAGATCATCCCCACTATCCTATTTCTCTAAACATGCAAGCTATCCACATCATCATTCTTGCCACATCAGCTCCCACTACTGAATTATCTGAGTTCAGACATATGCTGAAGCCACATAATTCATTATTGTCATTGCTTCATATGGGGTGTCTTACGATTTGTACTATCCCTCATCTGCGCTGCAGTTACATGCAGATTTGTCCTTTCGTCCCTCGCAGCACTAGGTGCATGTAGACAAAACCGACGAGACAGACGACCAGTCGGCTACGTACAGGCAGCGGGGCACCCTCCAGCATGCAGGTTTGTCCCTTCCTCTCCTCTCGGCACTAGGTGCGGTGCATGCACACAAGGAAAATGTGAGCCAGGCGAAACGACCAGCTACCTACATGCGTCTCTTCCTCCATTAAGTTATGATCTAGGCAACCCAACAGCTCCACTAAGCTGGCCCTTGGACCTCTCACCTTTTTGATGTATAAAGCACCCGGAAATCAAGAGCCCGTTCATAGCTCTACTATTCTTCCGCCTGCCCCCTTCTCCACACCCAACTTCATTTCCTCCAATAGTCGTAGCCAACGCAGCAGTCTTGCCGACATCGAGTTCCGATCGGTCGTTCAAGACAAGAAGCTGAAGTGTTGATCGTGTTGTCGGCGCCGTACGTCGTCATCATCTGTTCAAGCTAACCCAGCCCATCACCGTTTTCCTTGAGTTCACCCAGAAGCCAACGTACAACCTGCGTCACTGCATGGAGAGTACTTTGTATGGTTGGGAGGTAATAGAATGCTTTTTTAGATTATGCAATTGGTGACCCTAGGAAAATTCAAAACTTTGTTCTTGCGATCTCAAGCTAATATGTATGGTCGTTTCTCATATGAGCAAGTCTCACGGGTCATTCTGGTCAAGCAGCCATGCATGCAAACATGCCACACGTATCTAGCATCAGCTAACCTAAAGATAGGATCAGGCACCGGAGTTTGTGTAAAGCGTGGGTGTGTATCTCCCCTCTCCCCTCTGATGTATCTCACATAAAACTGTATCCTGGAGATGAATACAAGCATGTACTTAACATATTGGGAATCATATCAAGTATGTTTTCTTGGACCGTCATACCATTCTTTGCTATATTATATTCATAGCAGCTGTTTTTAATTGACTGTATCAGGGTTATTTCCGTTCTGGATGTATTGACTGATACAGAAAATTTATTCTTGCATTTTCAGTGTTGTCTCAGACGCACCAGTGGAGTTCTTTACTATCCGATTGATGATATTTCCTCATGTTTAATCTGATCCTATTTCTAAAAGATAGATGAAACACCCATATGTGCAGAAGCGTTTTGTATCAGGGTGCAACGCGGAGGCAAAAAGAAACTGTATGCATGAAAAAACGATGTCCATGCATGAGGCCATCGACTTCCGACCCTAAAATCCATGATTTTCACTAATTCTATGAAGCATGTAGTACTGTAGTGGCATAATCTTTGTGATGACATCATCAAGTGAGATAGATGCATGGCAAATAATATGTCATATATATTTACTGCTTTTGATGTGCTAATAGAATGTATGAGTTTGTTCCTTACTCCTACAGCTCCAAAATGGTTCATGATTTTTAAGATGCACAGATCAGTTGGAAAGGATTATTATATTTATCTACCTTGAGACTATCAAATTAGTTTGCACATCTAATTTCATACTGTATATAGTTACCTTTTTCGTTCACAATCATCTATCCTACTTTTGGACAGCAGAAAAATAGAAAAATCCTTTTTCGTTCACAATCATCTATCCTACTTTTTTTTGCATTCCTTCTCTTTTTACAGAGCCTGCTCTTATGAATTAAACCCAATGGTTCATATTCAACTCCCATATACAACATGCAGTGTTTTTGTTATTTCTTTGAGAATTTCCTGATGAGACGACCTAACATGATACATCATCAACAACGTGTGCAGCTTCTTACATACTAACACTATAGTTTTTTCTTTCTTATTTCTTTGAGAATTTCCTTATGGGACGACCTAACATGCTACATCATCAACAACGCATGCAGCTTCTTACAAACTACACTATGGATTCAACCTAAAATTAGTAGTTATGTTGCCTAAATTCAGAATTAGTCTATCACTAGAGCAATCACCTTTGTTTGTAATCAAGCAAAATGTCATTAGTACTCTTCGGTCAGCTTCTACTTTGCAACTGTGCCATACCAAATCCCTGACATATTGTTCCTGTTTATAGGGTAATCACTTTGTTCCATAATTTTTTCTATTCATTAACCTTTGGTACGTATGCGGTGATACAAAATTTCCGCAGCAACGCGCGGGGTATCATCTAGTGTATTGGAAAAGTTGTGTCTCATTCGAACTTGATATTGACATTGCCTCTATTTTAGTAATAAACTATAGATACAAGTAATAAAAAAATATTACGCTGGTAGAGTAACTTCAAAGATATGCAAGCACATTATACCTCCAATTTCTCTCCAGCAAAAAAAACACCTCCAATTTCTCATCATAACAATTCCTACTTCATTGTTTCTACTCCACTCAGTTTATGTTTCAAATATTCAATTTGAATTTTCAAGCTTTAAATTCAAATGGTGGTTGCGCACAAAATTAGCTAAGATACATATAAAATCATCTCAATATCATCGACATACCACACAATTCAACCAATGGTTAAACATCACCCAAGGGTACATGAAAAAACGAATATGCATCCACTACCAAGAATCAAAATAAGAAAATATCACACACACTCTCATTGCCACTCCCCATGCCAAAGTCCAGACCTCCTTCCATTGTCCCACCCGTATTGGAAGCCAACATCTAACCACATGTGAAATCCCAAACTGCTCATAGCTTCTCATACATACCATTTTAATCCTTTCTTCTTGCTTGAAATTCTTGTTCATTTCTTTCTCAACCTTCACCTTCATCGTGGACTCCTATTAATTAAGCCCCCCGCTCCTCAGCTTGAGATTTTTGCTTCACCATGAAAAGTACTCCCAGCTCGAGCCTTTCTTTCCAAATTTTCATTGACCTTCTGCCACCTTGCTAACTTCTCTTGCTTCCTCTCATCTTCCAACGCCTTCCACATTCTCAGCATCTTAGCCACGATATCCTTCTTTGTTTTTATCTCGTCAAGCTTCTCCTTCAAGACACCAAAGCTTCTACTCCTTTCCTTAACCTCTCCATCTCGGCCTTCCTACACTCATACCTCTTGGAGCTCGGGTTGGGATTTCTTGCTCTTCCCTCATTATCTTGAGAGGAGGAGCTTCATGACCTCGGTCTCTTTGTTGGAGCCTCATCGTTCCTTGCATGCTACTCCTAATTGTTCTTGAGAAATGCCCAAAAACGATGGAAGGCAAATGTCTTCCTTGTGGATTAGGCATATGCTTCTACCGATCTTGGATATAAGCCACCCGTGACACAAAACAATTTATGATAAAATACGGTTTTAAGATGATATGTACATTTAACAATTGACAATATGATCATAATATTGTATTTGTGTTTATAATTTGCTAAGATCATCTGTTTTTTTATCTAGATATACATTCAAAGTTGAATGTATTGAGCAATATGTAGTAAAAAAATGTGCAGAAAGTATCAAAATTTCTTGTCAGCAATGTCATGTACCGAAAGCGATGCACAGTTATTGGGTGAATTTGCCAACTATTTTGGAACAACCTTCGAGAGGTTCCTCTTTGTCCAATCTAGCAGCATTGTCGGGCTACCCATTTAAATATCAACAACCTTTTTTTTTGCTATTGGTAAACATAACATGGTTGTTGGTGGTCCAGTACTCACTAGATTGCCCATAATGACCACCGCCGGTAAAACCAAGCACCAGCAAGGTTGTTGGAGCTATGTGCCTATCCCCAACAAAGTATTGCCAACAGTGCATCACTGACAATCGGTTGTTGCTGAATGGCTTACCCAACAATATCTCTTGTTTTCTCGTCAGGGCAAATGTAGTATGCTGTAGTGAGGTGATCAAAGCAATTTCCAAACCAAACCATGGGCCATATGGTTGGTCAATCAAGGAGATGTAGACGACAAGAATCCAATTTTGGAAAGTGCAATTCAGCCCCGAATTGAGGGATTTCAATGATGAAGCTCATATCTTGGCGAAGTTATTTACTCAAGCGGGCACGCATGTGTGGCCTCATGATCCACGAGACATTTTTTGCAGTATATATCAGCTGGTTGTTGAGGAACACGATTCCTCGTTACTGATTAAAAAACATGGTGGACGACAGGAGTAATGAACAAAGACACATTCAAACGTTCGCAATTTGTTGATATGAAAGAAAAAAATGCAATCGTTCCAGGAAGAAGCTTGCAATTAACAAGAGTACGTGCTCACGTGGCAGGCTGGGAGATGAAGTTTTGTCAATTATTGTACTACTTACTTCACTTTTGGAGCGAGTGGGCATAGACATACGACAGACGACCTCTATGCGTCATGGTCGATGGAGATTTTATTTTTATTTTTGGGAGGGACTGGTCGATGGAGATAAACTGAACCCATGAGTGGATTACCTTTTACTCTGTCCGTTCGTGAATATAAGTCTTTGAAGAGTTTCCACTATGGACCATATATGGAGCAAAATGAGCGAATGTACATTTTAAAATGCATCTATATACATCCGTATGTGGTTCATAGTGGAAACTCTGCAAAGACTTATATTTAGGAACGGAAGAAGTAAAAAAAAAAAACGAGGCAAAAGACTTGCCATTTTCATTGATTAAGAAGAAGAGAATTGCCCGGTTAATTGACGGAAAACCGGGCTAAAACCGATACAACACAACCCACATGACATCGGCCAATCTGGCCACCGACATGTAACAAAAACCATAACGGCACATGCCAACAGATGGCCCCACGCGCAAGCAACCGACAGCTCCAACTTTGACAACGAGCAACACAAGAGAAATATGCAGGACTTGCGCCGGGAAGAACCGACTACCAAAGACCACGCCGCGACCCAAGCTCCTCTCGACGCCATAATTGTTGCCAAACAGAAACCAGCGCCCCGCCTCAGCAAACCACGCGGCGAAGATACCGCCATCGACGGCGAAGATGCCATCATCCTCCAATCTCTCAGTCGTGCTCGGCTCCGAGATGATGCCCCCAAGGAGGAAAAAGATGCGAACACTAGTAGAAAAAGGGTCTAATGTGAAACTCATTAGTCCCGGTTTGCAATTGAACCGACACTAATGTGACCATTAGTGCTGGTTCCAACGGCTAGGCGGGCGGCGCTCATTAGTACCGGTTCGTGGCGAACCTTTACTACCTGTTCGTGCCACGAACCGGTATTAAAGAGGTGGTGGCCTTTAATGCCGGTTGGTGGCTCCAACCGATACTAAAGGGGGGGGGGTCTTTAGTACCGGTTGGAGCCA
>LT934114.1:67884121-67894895 GCA_900231445.1 Triticum turgidum subsp. durum | reverse complement strand
TGCGCCCGTTAGCCCCCACGCGCGCACGCACGCCGGAATTTTCCCCACGAGACCATCGTCTGATTGGCCGACCGGCCCCGCCGCTAGATTCGCGGGCAAGGGGCGGCTGGTGTAGCCCGGACCGGCATGGAGCCGGCGGCGAGGAAGTGGCACGGGAAGGGGCTCCTGACGCGCGCGCTCCTCCTCGGCGTCGCCGCGCTCGCGCTGCGCCTGCTGTACGGGGCGTTCGTGACCGTGGGCGGCGGGTGGGCGCCCGACCCGGCCGTGCCGTCCACCGCGGTGGTCGGGAGGAGGACCCACGCCCAGGCCGCGGCGGCCGCGGGGACGCCGGAGGCGTGGCGCAGCCACGAGTGGCGCCAGGCGGTGGAGTTCCACGCCGGGGTCCTCGGGCGGCACCTCGCCGACGGCCTCCTGGCGTCGTCCTCCCGCGCCGTCTGCCTCGGCGGGGCCCAGCAGGCGCTCGCGCTGCGGGAGCTCGGCGTGGCCGGCGCCGTCGCCGTCGCGAGGAGGCGCTCCCCGCCGCTCGCCGTCGCCGGTGACGACCGCCGCCTGCCGTTCGAGTCCTCCTCCGTCGACTTCGTCTTCGCCGGCCGCGCCCTCGACTCGTCCAAGCGCCCGGCCGACCTCGCCGGCGAGGCCGCGCGGATCTTGAGGCCGGAGGGCCATCTCGTCGTGCTCACCTCCAGCGCCGCCGACGCCTACAGCCTCCGCTCGCTTCAGGCGCTCTTCCCGGCCTTGCGGTTGCGCCGATCTCGCGAGATCAACTGCCCCGACGCGTCCACCCTCCGTGAACTGGTCTTCCAGAAGCTTCAGCCGACTATGGCGTCCACCTCCACCGACAATTCAGCGAGCAACTGCACAATTGGCGATCACAAGATCCAGCTCCTGACGCGCGCCGAGCTGCTGATCGAGGAAGAGCCGCTGAAGCCATGGCTGACGCTGAAGCGAAACATCCAGAACATCAAGTACCTTCCAGACCTTGCCGACATCAGCTTCAAGCGCCGGTATGTGTACGTTGATCTCGGCTCACGCAGCTACGGGTCCAGCATCGGCAGCTGGTTCCGGAAGCAGTACCCCAAGCAGAACCACACCTTCGAGGTGTTCGCCATCGAGGCCGACCCGACGTTCCACCCTGATTACGCCACAAGGAAGGGGGTCACATTGCTTCCGTATGCCGCCTGGGTCAAGAATGACACGCTCAGCTTCGAGATCAATGGCGACCCTGGAAAGGAGGATGAGGCTAAGGCCAGTGGCCGTGGCATGGGGCGCATCCGCCCCACGGCCGGTAAGAAGATGTCCGGCAAGGTGCGCAGTGTGCAGGCATTTGATTTCGCCGAGTGGCTGAAGCAGACGGTGTCGGAGCAGGACTACGTGGTGATGAAGATGGATGTGGAGGGGACTGAGTTTGACTTGATCCCGAGGCTCTTCGACACGGGCGCAATCTGCTTGGTCGACGAGGTGTTCCTCGAGTGCCATTACAACCGGTGGCAAAGGTGCTGCCCTGGCGAGCGGTCGCCCAAGTATCAGAACACATACGAGGAGTGCCTGGAGCTCTTCAGCTCGCTCCGGGAGAGCGGCGTTCTTGTGCATCAGTGGTTTTGATTGCTGCCATACACATTCAGAATTGCTGCAGATAGAGTTCGACTACAGAGGATACAATGGTTCCATACTTGCACTACATATCTGATTTTGAAAGTATATTAGTTTCATTGTGAAGATAGGGATTAAGGGATTCGGTTTATTCTCTGCTTGTTAGTTAGATCTTGTAGTTAAAAAGATTTGAGGAAAAGAAAGGTAGCGTTTAACTGCATTCCCAGTCAAATTCTGCGGATTGCGATTGTTACTGTCATTGAGCAAAGGAATTAAATCAATTTAGATTCATTCGAATTTTCTGAAACTATGTTCACTTCCCCTGTGATCTTTTTTCAGGTACTTCCTGCAGCTCCATTTGTATTACCGCACTATGTTCATCACATTTGTTTTGCTGTAGCAATCAAATTGTTTCAGGAATTTCAAGGCATGCCAGACTGTATGCTGAATGGGTGAACAAAACGGAAAAGGCGGTTGTGGATTCTGTGGTGCCTTTGTTCTGCCATGCCATGACTCTGAACAAACCATGACCTCCTGGTTCCCTGGCATCCGCAGAACCTGAATTTCTGTATTCAGTCCTGTTACTCTGTTCTCCAAGCCAAGCATATCTATTTGCTCGTGCCTGCATTACCTCTGTTTAGCTACAGATGGCTACTGTAATTGCAGTAATCGGTTAATTTATATCAAGTTTACCGATCTGATCAGAATATCAGGTTCAAGTATTTTCAGTTGCATCTGTTGGTGCAGACATGCGCGTGTGCCTGCGCTGTAATCGTCGAAGCATCTATTCTCCTGCGCTGCACACGTATATCAAGGTTCTGTTTTTTACTCCAAATGAGGGCATGCCAAATTTGCGCGCTGCAGCCGCATGTGCGTTTGCTTGTGGGGAATGTTTCTGAACATCGTGGAAGATACTGGTATGTCTGGCCTTATTTGTTGGTCGCTGCCACTGGGGTGGTTTTATTTCCTTTTCCTTGCCAAAGATAGTACGTGTCCTTTTGGCCCTGGAATGTGCTGTGCCTGTTTGTGGGTGGTGGCCTGGTGGCTGGGCGGGTGGTGCACATGGCCAGCGCAGCATCTGGATGGCTGGGGGCTGGGGCTGCACACTATCTCCGTATGATTCGTTGCTCTCTGTCTGGATTGCTTCAGGGTACACGCATGTATGATGTGTTTACTCTTTTTTATTTTTCACATGGATTTACTTGTGGTTGTGTATTTATACAATGTGTGTGTGTGTGTGTGTGTGTCGTTTGTTTCCATTAAATACATATTTGTGTTTGTGCTTTGTATTGTGATAATTCACAACTGAGCCGGAGCTCATCTGCTCCTGGGTGAACGGTAAATTAAAATAAAAACTAAACTGATTAAAAAACTCATTTTTTTAGAGCAATGATGCTCGAGTTATCTAGGTGCTTGCAATTTTCTGTGCAGGAGATAATTTCGAGAGGATACACCAAGTTGTACAGTGAATAGGAAGTCTGAAACAGCCAAAAAGAAACTAGATGTTAGTTGCTATAGTACCGGAAATTGCTTTTGGAGGTCGAGCTCCGTGGAGGCTTCCAAATGCAAAATTCAAAATTCGTGAAAATTCATATTTTTACATTTAAAAAAAATCTGAAAAAATACAGATATAGATGAAGGCATAATGTAGAATTGTGTAAATTTTCAGGACGAAATACGTTGAAACGAGGGTTGTGCCAAAAAAAAATTCTGAGGCTTTTTAACACACACAAAAAATCGCGGACCATGAATTTGTCTTTTTAGTACAAGTCACATTTCAATGCATATCATCCTGAAATTTTACATGCATACACATCACATCCTTGTTTAATTGTTCATTTTTTCAGATTATTTTGAAAAATGGAAATTTCGATTTTTTTTTTTAAGTTCGGCCTCCATGGAGGCGGAGATCCAAAACGTCATTCTCCTCTAGTACCTGTTAGCTAAAATGGTTTTTGCAAAGAAAGCTTTTACGACCCAGCTAAAGAGATACGCCACCACAAAAATTTCTCCTTCAAGATTTCGACCGGAAGACAGATGAGTAACCAATTCATAAATAAATGAGACTTGAGTCAAATAGTTTTTTTTATTTAATGCTTTTGTCTCTGCCTCGTACAGGTTTACAATCCGAAACACTAACACAGATCGTTGGCAGAAACCACCAGTAGGATAGGCGAAGCTGAACATAGATGGGTCGTATATTCACGGAGAGAACACTGGTGGTGCTGGAGCGGTACTGCGTGATAACACCGGCAGAATTATGGTGTACATCATCTTTGGAGGCGGAAGTCGCTGCATACAGGGAGGAGATTTCTTTGGCATTGGAACGGACGAACAAATTTATTCAGAGAACAAGCACTAACCGCTCGCCGGTGGCAACACTAGTCAAGGACACAAAGTGGAGTCCGATTGCTTGCTAGCCATCAAATCAAGGACAGTAAAATTGAGCCTAAACCGAGCCCTCTCAGACAATCAGCGATTTTGGCCATCAGATACTGCGTCTCGATTGTTTCTGATCGTTGGATGCACGTTTAACTCCGAGTGGGCCTCAACTTACCTGACTGTCCGATAAACTGCTACTCCAGGAGAAAAATCGGAGGTCCGTGGTTGATTGGGCCAAAGCCCATTCAACTCTTCTTTGCGATAGCTTTTTCTCTCGCAGGCTCACAGCGACAGCGCCACCGAGACCCTAACCACGCTCATGCGGCGGCTATGGCGGCGATAAGCTTCTCGGCGTAAGGATCACGAGTATGTTTTGGTAATATCTTGTTTATTGGTCACATCTGGTAAGCCAGTCAGGAGAATGAGTACCTGTTGAGCATAATCGCAGTATGTTGGATGTATAGTTGCATTGTTGCTTAAATGGTTAAATATCCTAATATTGTTTGTCATTATGTTTATGCTTATTGTGAGCTTGCAAGTACATTCAATGTACTGACCTGGCGTGTCATTCCGGTTTGTAGGTCATTCCGGATTTGATTGCTTGTTTGCCGTGGAGTCCTTGTTTGCGAGCTAGGATAAGCGTTCTAGTCAGAGTCCCTGCGGAGTGGAGTTCATCACCGTCGTCGTTGTTCCGCTGCTAGAGTTACTCTGCTGCTTCGAGTTGTTCTGCTGCTTGCATAGAGTAACTGAGGATGGCGTAGTGCCGCCGTACCGATGTTATTCATTGTAATATCGGAAACATTGTATTCATATTCGTGTAATAATAGAAAGCTGGTTTGTTCTATGCTAAGCAGTGTCGTATTCCAGAAGACTTTTCCTCGATCTCTGGGCTGGAATACGGGGCGTTCCAGTTTCTCTGAGCCGGGGTGCCACATGCTTGGTATCAGAGCAAGTCTGGCTGTAGGACGCCCTAGACCACGCGAACGTTAGAAAGCGGTAGTATAAACCCCAGTTGGTTTGTTGCACTTGATTGCTGCATTTGTTTGTTGCATAGCATGCATATAGCCTTAGTATTTGTGATAACGGTTTGTCTGGTGAGTGTAGTTGGCATCGGTTCGAAACCACTACAACTCAACCTTTGCATTTCCCCAGTCCCTTTTTCTTTTGGTGTTTGGTGTCATTTCTGTCCCAGTAGAGTGATGCCAAGTGATCCCGACACTTTTGCAAAAATGGTGCTCAGGTATCGCACCGATGTCTTTCCTTCAGTCCCGTCTATCATTTCGGTGATGGACATGTTTCTATCCCGAACCGTTCTTTTATTTTGTCGTGTTGGCAACCCTTAATGATCTTAGTTATCAAGAAAGGGCAATGTCAGCAGTCTCAGTTTTTCCCCGCTATCCTATTTCCTAGATGAGTACGGATCTTTTTCCGTCCGCTTGATAATAATGTAGTTGAGACCTTCGTGTCCCAATACATGATTACCGAGTGCGTCCTCGCCTCCGAGCTAGTTCAGGTTGCCACCTAGCTAAGCTAGCACTTGGTGTAGCGCTGTTTACACCAATTCTTCCACACATTTATTCGTCCTCATGCACATCGTCACAGCATGCTAGATCGTAGTACCGGAGATTCCGCGAAATTTGTGTGCTTAAGTAGGCATGCATATTGTGTGACTAGCAGTAACATGTGATGATTGTTTGATTAATTATATTAGTAGTATGCTTGTGTGCTCTTGTTTTAGTCGTTTATATTGTTCCTTTCTTTGGGCTTTCAGTGTTACAAAAATTTTCCCCTATTAAAGTTGCTCGTCAGCCGACACTGGACCCGAAGAGTCAGCAAGAAATGCATATAATTGGAAACTCAGCTAAACAGAATGGAATTATCAGCCGACTGAAGTGAAATTGGGAATATCTTGTCTGGATGCAAAAGAAATCCTGGATGGACCGTCAATATTAAGTTTGCATTAGCGTGCACTCATCACAACAAAGTGATTAAATCAGCAAGAAGATAAATTGTGTGCAAGGTTGACAGAATATTATCAAAGGTATGGCTCAGATACAAGTTTATATTTTATTGAGGATGATTTTGGAACCCGATGTACCTGGAAGCAAGCAAAAATATGGCATATACTCAGAAAGGAGGATAGTCCAGTAAAACAATGTTTCATACCAGAAATCAACATCAGACATATTAAGATGGTATGTATATGTGGGAATCGGTCCGCATATCACAATAAGAAGCTTCTGGTGTAAGCAACCTACTTTTCCCTCGCAAGATACCAGAGACGCTTCCAAGGCAAAATTCATCTATCTTCCTCAGTACGATACATGGATGACTTCTCGTGCAAGGTACTCTGCCATCTTCAGTAAGCAACCGCAAAAGCTTCCAACATAAGATATTGAGTCTTTCCCCAGCAAAGTCTTTAAGGGGGTAAGTTTCTGAAGCACGATATTCAGTCTTCTTCAACAAGCTGTTCGATGAATGTTTCGAGCACAAGCCAGCAAATATTCCTCAATAAGACATTGGTACAAGGTAGTACATTGTGAATTGACAGCATATGGCAGTGAATCTCAAGAACCAGTCAGAGTACACGTATGTCTCGGAATCAGGTCCTCATATATATGCAATGAGCATACCATCCAGATCTTACAAGTCACTCGGATGAGGATCTGACAACCACGTGAGGATGGTTAAAAGAAGAAAGCCAGTATACACCATAGTGAGACAAAGGATTATGAGGATTGACGACATCAAGGAGCTCAATACAAGTACCCGCGAACCTGGAAGATGATCCTGATGAGCCCTTGTTCCCTTTTTCCTCCAATGACGGCACCACACCTGTGATCTGAGTTGTTTCTAGCTATCCGGGGTGGATGTCGATTTTTGTTTCTCTCTTCAATGACTGTCACGAATCTGAGCTACCTTTCGGCCGTCTCGTACAGCTGTTGAGTTTCTTTTTGTGACAGTAGCCCTATAGCTGCTTTTTGGCTATTTTAGGGAGCTGCCACCTTCTTCTTATCAACCCGGTCTCATGCTCTGAGCTGTTTTTTGGCCGTCCTGTGTCGTGGTTGAGTTATTCCAGTAATGTCCCAGATCTGAGTTGTAAAGACCATTCTGGTGGCTACTGATTTATTTGCCGATTTCTTACAAGGGTTTCGGATGATCATTTCCCAACAATCAGAACTTGAGAGGTGTTGAACCTGCGATTTAATGGGTTACCCTATCAGAAAAATGAGGATAAACTTCAATTGCCGAAAAATTGCACCGACAATACCTATGGTCATACAAAGAAGCAAAATGACGCAGCTCTTTCAGCCAAAGATCGAGACCAAGAAAACAATAATGAAGGAGCAAGACCAGTGATGCAGGTATGAAAATTGTACACGACCCCCATGGTGCGGATCCCCCGGACAATCTAAGTCAGTATTGATCCACATGGATATGCCTACAGCATGAGTAATCGGCATGAGGAATAACAGTCTGGGAGTCTGAGTCCTCACTTATATGAATCATCAGGGATACACTACTAGGGAAAAGCCTATACACAGAAAGTTACTAGTAGCGAGGGTTAAAAACCCTCGCTACTGCTACTTACCAGTAGCGTAGGTTTTTAAACCTCGCTACTACTAAGTTGATAGCAGCAGCGCGGGTTTTAACCCTCACTACTACTAAGCGGTCTCTACCGTGCCCCCCAGGACATGCCATAGTAGTAGCGTGGATTTTTAAAACCTCGCTACTACTAAGTTTGATAGCAGTATCGTTGGTTTTTAGCCCTTGCTACTACTAAGTGGTGCCATAGTAGTAGCGAGGGGGTAAAAAACCGCGCTACTACTAAAGGTCCCATTTTCAAACTCTACCCCCCCCGGTGGATCGCCTTTTCAGTTTAAAAAACAAAATAAAAGAAAATGATGAAAATGTCAAAAAAATAAAATAAAATAAGTTTCCCATGTGATATGTGGTCCAGTTGTTGGGAAAATTTACAAATATGAATTTCGACTTTATTTGCAAAATCTCTCGAGAATTTGTAAAAATGGGCATAACTTTTGCATACTAACTCGGATGAAAAAGTTTTTTATATGAAAAATCATCTACTCGAAAAGTTACAGCCAAATTTAATCGGGGGAACCCCGTTAAACATTTTCAAAATCCTCAAAAACCTAACAGAAAAAAAATTACGGGTCTTTTAAGATCTAGAGTGGAAAAAATCAAAAAAATTTCAAACTGTGTGGTCAAACTGTGGTCAAACAATGGTCAAACTAATTATTCTAGAATATTAGTGTTACTAAATAATTATTTTAGTTTTTTTGAATTTTGGTCAAACTATGGCCAAACAGTGGTCAAACTAATTATTCAAGAAATATTAGTGTTACTAATTTTTTAGAACAATAGTTTCAAACTCAAATAGTGAAATGTGTGACTTCATGCTCAAGCTAAATTCCTGAGGTTAATAGGATTGACATCTTACTATTGTTAGGAAAACAACAAGTGCAGACTTGGAAACGAGGGAGAATAGAACCCGGAAGTTAAGCGTGCTCATGGTGGAGTAGTGAGAGGATGGGTGACCGTCCGAGAAGTTAGATGATTTGGAATGATGAGGGGTGATTAGAGATTAAATTGAGCAGCGATGAGGGGTGATTAGAGATTTGAGGTTAAAATAATTCAGAAATTTGAAAAATAGGGAAAAAATCAAAATATTTTTTCGAAAAAATTCAAAAAAAACCCGCGCTGGTAGTAGTAGCGCGGGTTTTTACCCACACTACTACTCAAGGACGTAGTAGTAGCGCGGGTGGCACCCGCGCTACTGCTATAAGTTAGCTGTAGCGCCTTATTAGTAGCGCCGGCCCCCTCGCTGCTAATAGGCCCAAAACCCGCGCTGCTGCTAGGCTTTTCCCTAGTAGTGATAGCCTGTCGTGAACAATATTTTTCCGTCAAGTCTGCAGATATTATAATACAGGCCAAACCCTTTATGCTGGCCGCGACAGGAGACAACCAAATATCTGGTATGGATCCGATACTGACGACACTGGAACCAGTTAAGATGATTCAGAAACTTCTGCGATGAGTCGGAATCTGTCAGGAAACGGTTATGTTCTAACCCCCTATTGGAACCCAAAGAACCTGCATTTAGTGGAGAAACCCAATGCAATAAGTCAGAGCTTGAGTTTTCATCAGAAAATTCTGATCATCATTACATGAAAGGTTGTCAGTGTCGAGTAACGGAAATCACTTTTCGATTTGTAAGACGGACGTATATTTCAGTCGTGATAATTAAATCACACTAAACTAGTCAGCAGATCTAAAAAGAAATTGGAGCCTATACGATCAAGCTACCAACTTGACAACCCCCCTTGATAGTACGGCAAACGATCCTATAACCCGGTGTCCCAACTACCACCACGAGACCGGTAAAATAAAAAACCTATCAAGGGCAAACCTTTGCCTTGCACATGGTCCACTTGAGCTAGATGATGACGATATCTTGACTCCCTCAAGTTGGACCACCTTTCTTGATTGCGTTGGCTCGATGAAGACTAGATGATTGCTCCCCCACAGTCCACTATGGGCGAGCCACTCTTTGGCACATCTTCACAAGTCCATTGACACCACAATGGATGGAAAGATTCAAGCACTTGATCTCTTCATGATGCTCCACTTGAACTTGCACACGGCAATCTTGATGATGATCACCACTTGATGTCATCCTTTCCATGGGTTGTATGATATCTTCCTCTTGACGCAAGCCTATGGACACGCACCTAACCCCATATAGAACTCTCACATAGACCATGGGTTAGTACACAAAGTGCAATGAACAATGCTTACCATACCATGGGATCACTTGATCCCTCTCGGTACATCTTCTATGCTTTGTGAGTTGATCAACTTGATTCACTCTTGACTTAGTCTTGATCAACCTTGAATCTTTCCAACTATCTTAATTTGGATGATGTCTTGAAGGTAAACATGAATTATCACACAATCTTATTCTTCAAGACATGCTTGCAATAAGCTCAACACTCACATGACCAATCTTTGGATAATTCCTTAATAGCACCTTGGTCAACTCATAAACTCCTTGAAACCAACACATGGACTTCAAGAAAAGCCTATGGACAAATCCTTCAAATATAAGTCAAGACAACCATTAGTCCATAGAGATTGTCATCAATTACCAAAACCAAACATGGGGGCACCGCATGTTCTTTCAATCTCCCCCATTTCGGTAATTGATGACAATCACTTTCAAGAGAGTTTATACAAGGAATTATGCATCACCATGCAGTGCAACAACCAATGATGCATGAGAATGGGATGCAAATGGTTAGGAACCAAAACCAAAGCAAGGAGAAAACTCTGAAGACTTCTCCACAAAACTCTCTGAAACTCCTCCCCCATTGGCATCGATTGCCAAAATGGGTGAAAAGCTTAGAAGGCCAATATAAAGAATGTTCCTCCATAAATTGTGTATCTCTCAACAAGAGAGTGCAATGCAATACACATATCCAACGGTAAATACTTGGAGGAAGACAAACTATATTGAGGCCCAAAGATTGCAAAAGAATGATATGCCACAAATACATAACAAAGAGAGAAACAAGCAATCGAGCAATCAAAAGATACCAATTGAAGCAAGCAATCAAAGGATATCAATTGAACCAACTAGACCAAAGATCCTATGAGCCACGTGAATGAAGGATACACTACTGGAAACAACTACTTTGCCATTTGCCAGCTCTTTGCCGTCGGCTAGCGGACGGCAAAGAAGCTCTTTGCCATCAGCTACCCAAAAGCGGACGGCAAAGAG
>LT934114.1:67840665-67882674 GCA_900231445.1 Triticum turgidum subsp. durum | reverse complement strand
GCACCCCGACCCCGACACGGCACCCCGACACCAACAGGACACCCCGACCACCGACACCTCCCGAAAAGGTGTTTTTTGGCTTCCAGAGGCCGACGGGGTCATATATTTGTGAATTATTAGTTAGGTCATATATTTCTCGATTTTGTTATGAAAAACATCATATATAATTGTGTTGATCGTGTAGTTTTAAATGTGCAGTTGTTTCATCACTGCGAGGTTTGGTGTTCGACGACCTCGCCGTGCGTTTGACGAGCTCCGCCCCTTCGTTCGTGGGTGAGCACAAATGACAAGTCCTCCTCCCCCATTAATTATTTGATATATTCCGATGAAACTTGATAGCTAGCTATATATGTGTCTTCAATCATCAGTATGCGTAACCAATATGTGTCTCCCGTTCGAAAGCGTCATAGTTATAAATATGCATGCATTTGCATATTTATAACCTTGATTCTTTCGAATTGTCCAATGCTATCCATGGACAGCCCGAGTATGTGTAGATTGGGTTCATTTTCCCATATGCTTTGCTCCGGATCCGACGCATAAATTTTGTCAGTGCCTCCCCTGTTGTTCTCCGGGTACACATCCTCTCTGTTTATTGCAGAGACGTGTATCAGGAGAACAACGGGGAGGTGCTGCCGAAATTTTGCGTCGGATCCGGAGCATAGCATGGGAAAATGAACTCAATCTACACATACACGGGTGGGATTAGGACCTATCATTACCTATTAGAGTGTAGGTTGCATGGACGTAATAAAATTGACAAAATAGATAAACTGATGAATATATACATGGTGAATTACATATATAATTGTTGTGTGTCCAGTAGCTCTGAAAGTCAAGATGAGTGACCGTGCGTGGATGTATACCAGTCACACTGGTCAGAACAAATGGAGCACTGAATGGTTCACAAAAACCAAGGGGTTTGTGCAAGCCGCATTTGCAAATGGCCAAAAGAAAACCTGGTGCCCCTGTTTTCGGTGCGGCAATTGGGAAAAGAAGACAGAGGCTGAAATGGGCAAACACCTGCAGAAGAGTGGTTTTACGCCCGATTATACGGTGTGGACATTTCATGGTGAGTCTGCCCAACGTGACCGAGCTGAGGTGGAGCATCGTCGCACCGACGAGCATGGTACCGGGATGGAAAACATGGTGCAAGGCTATGATGATGCTCGGGATTCGGACGAGGAGATGGAGGAATCTGCAAAGGCTTTCAATGAAATGTTGGAGTCTTCAAAACGTCCGCTCCACGAGCACACTGAGCTTTGTCAGTTGGATGCCATCTCACAAGTAATGGCTCTGAAGGCTTAGTTCAACTTGGGCAGAGAATGCTATGACGCAATTATGACAGTATTTGGACGCTTTCTACCCAAAGGCCATGTAATGCCTGAAAACCTATACCAGTCGGACAAAATCCTCCGTGCACTGAAGATGCCCTATGAGAAGATACATGCCTGTGAGAAAGGATGTGCCTTATTTAGGCTTGACTATGCAGACTTGAACTATTGTCCCATTTGCAAGTCTTCCAGGTATATTGTGGTAGACAACGGTATGGGTGAGAAGACACAGACCAAAATCCCCGTTAGTGTTCTTCGGTATATGCAATCGTACCAAGACTTCAACGTCTTTTCATGGTCGAAGAGACGGCCAGACAGATGACATGGCACAAAACAGGCAAACGAACCGAACTAGATGCAGATGTGAATCTGATGATGGTACACACATCGGATGGTGTTGCGTGGAAAAAGTTTGATGAATTACATGCTGACAAAGCGGCAGATCCGAGGCATCCTCGAGTCGACATCAACACGGATGGGTTCAGTGTGTTTGGTATGACGGCAGCCCAATACAGTTGTTGGCCCGTATTTGTCTTTCCACTCAATCTCCCCCCTGGAAAGATTATGCAAAGAAAGAACATTTTCCTGACGTTCATAATTCCAGGACCCAACTATCCGGGCAAAAATATGAATGTGTACATGCAGCCGCTTAAGGACGAATTGCAAGAAGCCTGGGATAATGGGTTCAAGACATACGACTCCTTTAGCAAACGGAACTTCATAATGCGTGTCTGGTAAATGTACTCGACGCATGACTTGCCGGCGTATGCGCTATTCGTTGGCTGGTGTGTGCATGGAAGGTTCCCGTGCCCCACATGCAAGGGAGCTCTTGAGTTTCGTTGGCTTCAGGCCCGTCGCAAGTTTTCTTGCTTTGACATACATAGACAGTTCCTGGATCCTCGCCATAAGTTCAGGAAAGACAAGAAGAACTTCATCAGGGGTAGAGTTGTCAAAAACTCTGCACCACCTGCATTGACAGGCCAACAGACCCTGGATCAGTTAAACGCTCTCGAGCCAGATCCACAACGTCCAGGGTACTTCAAGGGGTATAATACTAAGCACGCGTGGACTCACAAAACATGCTTATGGGATCTGCCTTACTTCAAAGACCTCCTTTGCCCACACAACATCGACGTGATGCACACTAAGAAGAATATTGCCGAGGCACTTTTTGGTACATTGTTCGGCATAGATGGGAAGTCAAAGGATAATACTAAGGCTAGAGTCGATCTGGAGGCGCTATGTGATAGACCGTTACAAAACATGAAAGAACTGAAAGGAAAGCAGAACTGGACAAAGCCAAAGGCATGGTTCAATCTTGGAAGGCCAGCTATGAGGGAAATTCTCTTGTGGGTGCAACAGCAGTTGATGTTCCTCGATGGGTATGCAGCGAATCTAAAGAGGGGAGCGAATCTTGATAAACTGAAGATATTTGGTCTCAAGAGTCATGATTGGCACATATGGATTGAGCGGGTACTGCCGGTGATGTTGCGTGGCTTCATCCCTGAGGATGAATGGCTAGTACTGGTAGAACTCAGCTATTTCTTCCGTGTTATTTGCGCGAAAGAACTATCGCCTGGCGTGCTAGAAGAAATGGAAGAGTTGGCACCGGAGTTGATCTGCAAGTTAGAGAAGATCTTTCCACCGGGCTTCTTTAATCCAATGCAGCATTTGATTTTGCATCTCCCGACCGAGGCAAGATTGGGGGGGCCCGTGCAAAATCGTTGGTGCTACCCAACTGAGAGGATGCAGAAGACGCTTCGAGAAAAATGTAAAAATAAACGTAGAATTGAAGCATCGATGACTGAGGCATTCATCACAGAGGAGGCGGCAAACTTCGTAACAGCGCACTACGAAGCCAAAAAACGTCATTTGCATAATCCGAAGCCTCGGTACAATGCTGACGAGCCTAAAAAGGGTGGATCCAACCTCAGCCTATTCAAAGGGAAACTCGCACCAGCTAGTGTTTCACATCCAGTATCTTTGGATAACAAAGAATGGCGGACCATTTTGTTGTATATCTTCAACAACCTGATAGAAGTGCGGCCGTACATCGAGTAAGTTCTTGGTACATTGTTTCGCAACTTCTATTTCCTTTGAACTACTCTTATTCCTGGATATGTCATACAGTCGATACGTCGCCATATTCTCGTATGGAGCGGAGATCCAAAAGGATTCTGTCGAAGAGTATGAGCTTCTCGCAAAGCAAGGAGGTGGCTATCCCGGTTTCATCTCTTGGTTCAAACAAACGGTAATTTCTATTAGACAATTTCATTACATTCGCTAATTTGTGCATAATGCAACAATCCCCTTTCATATTAAACTTGTAGGCTAATTCAAAGTCTATGGACGCCGAATTGAGACAAGTCGCTAATGGTTTTGACTATAAGGTCCGTTCATTTGACAAGTACGACATCAACGGGTATCACTTTCGTACCTATGGCAAAGAGCTATCTATGGCCGACCGGAAGTCTACAAATTGTTGTGTATCTGCTATCGGCGAAGGAGGTACCGAGTATTATGGGAGAGTTGAAGCAATTTATGAACTTCTGTTCTATGGTGAAAACCCACCGAATGTCGTAGTCTTCAAATGTTATTGGTTTCAGCCGAAGGAGACTAGAAGGACTGAACATATAGGGCTAGTTGAAATCAACCAAAGCACTCATTTAGATGTTCCTGATGTCTATATTATGGCTCAACAGGCGACCCAAGTATTCAATCTATCGTGGGCCTACCAAACTAATCCAAATCTGAAAGGTTGGGATGTCGTTTATGAAGTGCCGCCACGTGCTAGACTTTCTCCCCCAAAGGAAGAGGATTATGAACCTCACATTAACCCAGACACATATGAAGGAGAATTCTTCCAAGAGACACGTCTTTCCAAAAAGCGTTTCAAGAACCGCTATACTTCACCCCAAAACATTGAAGTAGACAGCGACAATGAATCCGACATTACCCCAGAGGAGGAACAAGAAGAGCCGGAACAAGAAGAGGTTACTGCTGCGGATGACCTGTCAATGCTTGACCGATTACGTCAAGGTGGCCTTGCACATGTTGATGCCAATGAACCCTATGAGCCCATCATTGATTATAGTGATGATGATGATTATGCATTTATTGATGATACTGATCGAGATTATTAGTAGTGTCAGGTATTCAATTTTTTTATGTTGTACTTGATGATGATACACTTAAGTGATATACATATTATTATTCATGTCGGTACTTTTTTTTATGTTGTACTAATTTTGTTTATTCTTTGTCATGGCAGGTGTTGAAAGATGGTGGGCGCTGGTCGGGAGCGCGCCAAGGCCCCTTCCATTCCACCCGCACCTCTCCGCCGAGCGTTGCTGGACAGTATGGAGACACCGCCGGGCCCTTCTTCGTCGACTGCGGTGCCCAGCAGGGGACGATGTAAGAAGAAGAGAGGAGGTGGAGCACGTGGTCGCGGGAGAGGAGGTAGGGTGACTCTTACGGCGCCTTCCTCGCCACCGCCCCCAGCTGTTTCACCCGAGCATGTGACTGCTAGGGTGGACTCGGCTGAGGAGGAGGCTGCACGGACTCCGGTCCACGAGCCTCCGGTCCACGGGTCTTCGGCCCACGAGCCTCGGGTCGACGGGACTTCGGCCCACGAGACCCCGGAGGAGCACACGTCTGGATGGGGTACCTGGTCGGGTCAGCCTGAGGATGGCGTGGAGCCGAGTGGCCATGCTGATGATGGCGGGGAGCCGACTGATGAGGAGGGGGAGCAGGGGGGCAACATCTACCAGCATGGTGCTACACGGCTCCCGTCCGGGCCGGCGACCCGCGAGCAGAGGTGGTTGATTTTCCCTGATGGGGAGAGGTAATTGCATTTGATATTTTTGTACCTTCTGCATTCATGTTTCTTCAAATAACTGATGTGTTGGCCTTGTCATGCTGCAGGGGTTGGGACCACCATGAAAGTGTCCGCCGGCCCAACTCCGTCCTTGGAGTTCTGACTCGGCAAAACTTCCCGGGGTTTGTCACGTTGCCTGGTGAGGGTCAGCTTCCAGAGGGTGGATTGACTTGGGAGCACTACTTGGCTGCCCCGGCCCCGCCGGGTGAGATTATCGACAGTGTCTTGTGCAAGACGAGGGCAGACGTCGTGATCAGAAAGTTCTGGGTAATTGCTCCTTTATGCAATTTAAAATCTTCAACTAGCTAGTTATTAATTGTACTAATCAATATTGTCTCATTTGATTGCAGACATTCTACAGGTGTGAGGAGGGATACGAGGAGGAGGCGGATCATGTTATCCACAAGGAGTGCAAGCGCCTACTTTAGAACTTACGGCATGAGGTTCGGGTGCAGGCTGTTCGAGACTACTACACCGGGCGTGGTATCAAGAAGCCCAAGCAGGAGTGCCGCGATAAGTTCTTGAGTAAGGAGAAGTACATGAAGGTAATTCTTAAGGCCTTGTACTTACTTCCTGCATTTAGTAATTCATAGCCTTAGCGCTCAAGTTTCTATTTGCTAACTTAGGCCCCTCCGAGATGGTGTGCGGATCGGATGGATTGTTGGGAGGTGTTGGTCAATGCGTGGTGCTCAGAAGAATGGCTGGCCACCCACAAAGAGGCCAAGGACAAACGTGCCCAAATGGAAGGTGTGCCACACCACCAAGGCAGCTCCAACTTATTTCAGTACGGGCGGAACTGGGTATGTGGTTTGCTTCATGATTCATGCAATTCATTCATCATGCTAGCTTTAGCCCTTTAATTACTAATTTACTTTGTTTCTCTCTTTCAGGCATGCTACAATAAGGCGAATAAGGTGCCAGAGGTGTACGACCTGTATGCCATGGCCCACACTGGCCCTTACAAGAAAGTCAAGGCATTCTCTGCGTCTGACCTCGATGATCCAAAGAACTTCACCAATATCTCCGCCCACGAGAAGCTCGTGCAATATAGAGATCAGGGGAAGGCGAGGAAAGGGGAGGACTTTAACCCAAGCCAGGGTCCCATTGATACAGAGCTGCTGATGATATCTGGTGGCGGGAGGTCCCATGGCTCCATAGCCATGGGAGATGGACTTATCCGTTGTCCTAGCACTCTCCCGGAGATCAACGCGTGCCAGTCGAGCTCTGTTGGGGATATAACTACTGAGTGTAAACCGCCCAGGAGGGGCCGGTTCACGCTCAACCATATTGAATCCCACGAAGACTCAGAAGATGGCGCTTTACTATGAAGCTTAGAGGCCCGGAGCCCAAAGGCGGATTAGGGCCCATAGTGGTAAACCGCCATAGACATATAAGCTTGTATTGTAAGATAAGAAAAGGAGAGACCGAGCCGAACACTTGTATGAGTCGGCCTCGGGACTCTGTAAACCGGTTGGGCGTCAACCTGTGTATATAAGGGGACGACCCGGTGGCGGTTCAGGGACAGAAAAGACAACATCTCGAGACTCAGGCAAGCGTATTCCGCTCCCTGATCATCGAAACCCAATCAATCCCATCACAACTAGACGTAGGCTTTTACCTTCATCGAAGGGGCCGAACTAGTATAACTCTCATGTCCCTTGTCCGGTTTAACCCCTTCAAGCTAACCTGTAGTGATGGCTCCACGACTAAGTCCTTTCACAAGGACATCTGACGTGATAATTCCACGACAGTTGGCGCCCACCGTGGGGCTATCACACGATGGTGTCGAGTTCTTGAAGGGCTGCTCTGAAGGACTCAAGGGATACGTGATCGGCCGGATGACCAAAAGTCGTCGCGGCAAGCTCTACATCGACGACAAAGGATGGGGCCCCGAGGCCGGTTCAATTGAGTACGGATACCGGGTCCCCTTCGGCGGAATTCATGTCTTCATTGGCAAGATTGGCGAACCGGGCCCTGAGCCGGACATCTGCACCGACCTCGTCGAGACGGCTCAGCGTGCGAGTCCAGCCCGAGGTACGCCCGCCATGAAGCATGCGTTCGTAGGATGTGTCCACGGGATCGGATCTGAACCGGTGTCTGAGGACGAAACAATGGTGTATTCGGACGGCGAGTCATCCACTAGGTAGACTGAGTCCTTGTACCAGATCCATGACAGCATACCTAAGGGGTATTCCGATGGCAATAGTATTCCGGATTTCCTTGAAGTGCCGAACCGGGTTGCTATTTACATGGCCGGCACACAGCCCGTGTTACAGTCTTCTTCTAACACGGCAATGGATATCGGATCTGCGGCCGTGGCGGGTGCCTCGGTGCGCCGGCCGGCGCAGGTTCTCGCCGGGTTAATGGATGCTTGGGCGACCTTGTTAACCGCGACAGTTACCCCGGACACGCGGAATCAGCACGATGCAGAGGTTGTAAGATTGAAGGAGCAGATTGCGCAGGCTAAGGAGGACCTGGTGGCTGAGGACATCAGGATGACTAAGGAACAGGCCGCTTTGAATGCTCAATCGCAGCAGATACAAGCACAGAATTACCGGCTCATGTTAGATCGGACTGCGACAGAGGATGTGATGCGAAGGAAATATCGGTCACGATTGCCGCCGGTTTACGAAGGGGTAAATCTCTTTCAGACGCCAGGCGCTGGGCCGAGCAATCCGTCAGCTGCGAACCAAGCTGAAGCGCCTAGGGTCGCCCCGGATCAGCCGCCAGCAATGGAGCTACCCCGACGGACGGTAAACCCGCCATAGTATGTGCCTGCACCGCCGGGTCACTTTTCGAGCCCCCTGGATAACATGATTGCTGCGGCCTCACTCCTGGCCGCCATCCCGATGGAAGGAAATTCGATAGAGGCAGTCGAGACACGGCGAGCAAGAGATCTCCTTCAAACCGCCGTGAGGCAGCAGCAGGCTTATTCATACAGCCGGGATAGAATTCATTCAACTCCTCGTCCAAGCCCAAGTTATAGCAGGCGGATGGACGAACCGGAAGTATCTAGCAGTGCACGGCGTCGCAATGCTCAGGAAGTAGTGGATCATGGCAGGGCATGAAGGGATGGTGCTTTGGGTCGTCATCAACCCGCCCCGGTTCAGCCAACAATATCAGTTGATAGAGGCACCGGGCTTGCTTTCAGTTCCTGGGGAGTGCCGTGCCTTATTCCAGCTCTCCGAAACATGCGTCTACCCAAAGATTTCAAGGGTCCACGCAAGGTGCCTAACTACACGGCGGATCAGCCGCCGGAGGCGTGGGTTGAGACTTATGAGATGGCAATGGAGATGCTGGATGTAGATGAGGCGGCTTGCGCAAAGTACTTCACGATGATGTTAGAAGGAACAGCCCGGACCTGGCTGAAAAATCTGCTGGCTAATTCCATCGAGTCATGGGATCAGTTGAAGGCCCGGTTTATTGCCAACTTTAAGGATACGTGCAAACCACCCATGTCCATTGTAGATCTGGATGCTTGTGTTCAGGGCGAGAACGAGTCCACAACTCATTGGGTGCGCCGAGTCTCAGAAGTTTTGCACTCGGCCGACCGGATTAACGCCGGCCAAGCAATTATCACGCTGGAGCGTAATTGCCGGTTTAAGTCGTTGAAGGAAAAATTGGGACGAATCAAACGCCACTGCAATGACCTGGGAACCCTCATGGCAGCCTTGGTAAAATATGCCGATTCTGATAATACCAAGGATCCCGATTCTGATAATGAGAAGCCGGAGAAGGGAAAGAGGAATGGTGGTGCAAAGGAACAACAGCACAACCAGGGAGGCCATGGGAATAATGGTAAGCGTAAGGCGGGTTCAGATTTTGTGGCTAATGCTAACGTGCAGCGTCGTAAGGGTAAACCGCCCCAGCGCGGTGGAGCGATGAATCTGGAGCGCTTGATGAATCAGCCCTGTCCAAAGCATGGAACCAAGGAGGTCCCCGCAACTCATCTCTGGAAGGATTGCAACATTATGAGGCAGTTCAAAAACTCTGATCTCTTCTGATATGATCAGGGCCATCGGGCGGTTCAGGTCCAGGTTTTCATAGTGGCGGCGGTTCAGGTTCTGGATTTCAGAACAATCAGAATAACCAGAACGACCATAACGGTAATAACCAGTAGGGTAATCAGGGGAATCAACAGCAGTCAGGGTACCAGAGTAATCCGAAACAACTGAATGGTGGACAATATCATGTGTTCACCACTAGTCTGTGCAAACGAGATCTGAAGCTGCAGAAGAGGGCACTTAATGCGGTTGAACCGGCAGTTCCACGCTATCTGCGCTGGTCGGAGCAGCCCATCGTGTGGAGTAGGGAAGATCATCCGCCCCGGGTTGACAATCCGGGTCAGCTAGCTCTGGTGGTGGCACCTCAGGTGGGAGGTTACAAATTCACCAAAGTACTTATGGATGGAGGAAGCAGTATTAATATTCTGTATTATGAGACATTCCGCCGCATGGGGCTGACAGATAAGAATCTTAAACCGTCCAGTACTATTTTTCATGGTGTAGTACCAGGAAAATCGGCGTATCCAGTGGGCAAGATCGCTTTGGAAGTTGTGTTCGGGGATGAGCATGATTCCCGGTCTGAGACATTGACTTTCAAGGTGGTGAGAATCCAGAGCCCGTATCACGCGCTGTTTGGGCGACCGGCTTATGCAAAATTCATGGCGAGGCCTTGTTATATTTACTTGCAGCTCAAGATGCCGGGTCACAAGGGAACCATCACGGTTCATGGAAATCGGAAAATCGCTTTGGATTGCGAAGAGAGTGATGCGGCTTACGCTGAGTCGGTTTGTGCTACAGAGGAGTTAAAGTTTTACAAGGAGAATGTTGATCCGGCAGATATGACCCCTCTGAAGAAGCCTACCACTGAGCATGACCCAACCCTGCACTTCAAACCGGCGGATGAGACCAAACTTGTTGACTTTGTACCTGGAGATTCTTCCAAGCAGTTCAGCATCAGCACCAATCTGGATCCAAAATAGGAAAGCGCGCTCATCGAGTTCATTCGTGAGAACCGGGACATCTTTGCATGGAAGCCTTCTGACATGCCAGGTGTACCGAGGGAACTTGCTGAGCACACCCTTAATATCGATCCGAAGTTTAAACCGGTCAGGCAATTCCTTCGTCGCTTTAATGAAGAGAGACGCAAGGCGATTGGGGAGGAGGTAGCTCGGCTATGGGCTGCTGGTTTTATCGTTGAAGTATTTCATCCTGAATGGTTGGCTAATCTGGTGCTGGTTCTTAAGAAAAATGGGACTTGGCGCATGTGTGTGGATTACACTGACTTAAATAAAGCTTGCCCAGCTGATCCTTTTGCTCTCCCACGTATTGATCAGATCATTGATACGACGGCGGGTTGTGAGCGCCTGAGTTTTTTGGATGCTTACTCAGGGTACCATCAGATCAAAATGGCGGTTAAGGACCAGGAGAAAACAGCCTTCATCACTCCCTTTGGAGCCTTCTGCTACGTTTCTATGACCTTTGGGCTCAAGAGTGCTCAGGCAACTTATCAGCGTTGTGTGCAAAATTGTCTTCACACACAGATTGGGCGTAATGTTCATGCCTACGTGGATGACATTGTGGTGAAATCCAGGGAAAAGGAGACATTGATAGCTGATCTCTGTTGGAAATATGCCCTAGAGGCAATAATAAAAGTATTATTATATTTCATTGTTCATGATAATTGTCTTTTATTCATGCTATAACTGTATTATCCGGAAATCGTAATACACGTGTGAATTCATAGACCTCAATATGTCCCTAGTGAGCCTCTAGTTGACTAGCTCCTTGTGATCAACAGATAGTCATGATTTCCTGGCTATGGACATTGGATGTCGTTGATAACGGGATCACATCATTAGGAGAATGATGTGATGGACAAGACCCAATCCTAAGCATAGCACAAAGATCGTGTAGTTCGTTTGCTAGAGCTTTGCCAATGTCAAGTATCTCTTCCTTTGACCATGAGAGCGTGTAACTCCTGGATACCGTAGGAGTGCTTTGGGTGTATCAAATGTCACAACGTAACTGGGTGACTATAAAGGTGCACTACAGGTATCTCCGAAAGTATCTATTGTTTTATGTGGATCGAGACTGGGATTTGTCACTCCGTATGACGGAGAGGTATCTCTGGGCCCACTCGGTAATGCATCATCATAATGAGCTCAACGTGACCAAGGTGTTGGCCGCGGGATCATGCATTACGGTACGAGTAAAGTGACTTGCCGGTAACGAGACTGAACAAGGTATTGGGATACCGACGATCGAGTCTCGGGCAAGTAACGTACCGATTGACAAAGGGAATTGTATACAGGGTTTGATCGAATCCTCGACATCGTGGTTCATCCGATGACAACATCGAGAAGCATGTGGGAGCCAACATGGGTATCCAGATCCCGCTGTTGGTTATTGACCGCAGAACGTCTCGGTCATGTCTACATGTCTCCCGAACCCGTAGGGTCTACACACTTAAGGTTCGATGACGCTAGGGTTATAAAGGAAGTTTGTATGTGGTTACCGAATGTTGTTCGGAGTCCCGGATGAGATCCTGGACGTCACGAGGAGTTCCGGAATGGTCCGGAGGTAAAGATTTATATATGGGAAGTCCTATTTTGGACACCGGAAAATGTTCGGGATTTTTCGGTATTGTACCGGGAAGGTTCTAGAAGGTTCCGGAGTGGGGCCCACCTGCATGGGGGGACCCACATGAACGTGAGTAGTGGGGGAAAGGCCCCACACCCCTGGTCAAGGCGCACCAAGATCCCCCCTTAGAAGGAATAAGATCATATCCCGAAGGGATAAGATCAAGATCCCTAAAAAGGGGGGATAACAATCGGTGGGGAAGGAAATGATGGGATTTCTTTCCTCCCACCTTGGCCAACGCCCCAATGGACTTGGAGGGCAAGAAACCAGCCCCTCCACCCCTATATATAGTGGGGAGGTGCATGGGAGCACAACACAAGCCAAGGCGCAGCCCCTCCCCTCCCCAACACCTCTCCTCCTCCGTATATGCTTGGCGAAGCCCTGTCAGAGTACTGCTGCACCAACTACACCACGCCGTCGTGCTGCCGTTGGAGCAATCTTCCTCAACCTCTCCTTCCCCCTTGATGGATCAAGAAGGAGGAGACATCTCCCGTCCCGTACGTGTGTTGAACGCGGAGGTGTTGTCCGTTCAGCACTTGGACATCGGTGATCCGAATCACGTTCGAGTACGACTCCATCATCACCATCCCCTTGGCTAGATTCCGCTCGTGATCTACAAGTGGTATGTAGATGCAAACTCTCTCCCTTGACTCGTTGCTTAGATGAACTCATAGATGGATCTTGGTGAAACCGTAGGAAAAATTTTAATTTTCTGCAACGTTCCCCAACAGTGGGATCAGAGCTAGGTCTATGCGTAGTTCTCTTTGCACGAGTAGAACACAATTTTGTTGTGGGCGTGGATTTTGTCATCTTACTTGCCTCTACTAGTCTTTTCTTGCTTCGGCGGTATTGTGGGATGAAGCGGCCCGGACCAACCTTACACGTACGCTTACGTGAGACCGGTTCCACCGAGTGACATGCACTAGTTGCATAAGGTGGCTGGCGGGTGTCTGTCTCTCCCACTTTAGTTGGAGCGGATTCGATGAAAAGGGCCCTTATGAAGGGTAAATAGAAGTTGACAAAATCACGTTGTGGTTATTCGTAGGTAAGAAAACGTTCTTGCTAGAACCCAATTGCAGCCACGTAAAAGATGCAACAACAATTAGAGGACGTCTAACTTGTTTTTGCAGCGATTGATCATGTGATGTGATATGGCCAGAAGTTGTGATGAATGATGAATTGTGATGTATGAGATCATGTTCTTTGTAATAGGATTCACGACTTGCATGTCGATGAGTATGACAACCGGCAGGAGCCGTAGGAGTTGTCTTTATTTTTTGTATGACCTGCGTGTCATTGAAGAACGCCATGTAACTCACTTTACTTTATTCCTAAACGCGTTAGCCATAGAAGTAGACGTAGTCGTTGGCGTGACAACTTCATGAAGACACGATGATGGAGATCATGATGATGGAGATCATGGTGTCAAGCCGGTGACAAGATGATCATGGAGCCCCGAAGATGAAGATCAATGGAGCTATATGATATTGGCCATATCATGTCACAACTATATAATTGCATGTGATGTTTATTATGTTTATGCATCTTGTTTACTTAGGACGACAGTAGTAAATAAGATGATCCCTTAAAAAAATTTCAAGAAGTATTCTCCCCTAACTGTGCACCGTTGCTACAGTTCGTCGCTTCTAAGCACCACGTGATGATCGGGTGTGATGGATTCTTACGTTCACATACAACAGGTGTAAGACAGTTTTACACAGCGAAAACACTTAGGGTTAACTTGACGAGCCTAGCATGTGCAGACATGGCCTCGGAACACGGAGACCGAAAGGTCGAACACGAGTCGTATGGAAGATACGATCAACATGAGAATGTTCACCGACGATGACTAGTCCGTCTCACGTGATGATCGGACACGGCCTAGTCGACTCGGATCGTGTAACACTTAGATGACTAAAGGGATGTCTAATCTGAGTGGGAGTTCATAATTTGATTAGAACTTAATTATCATGAACTTAGTCTAAAACCTTTGCAAATATGTCTTGTAGATCAAATGGCCAACGCTCATGTCAACATGAACTTCAACGCGTTCCTAGAGAAAACCAAGCTGAAAGATGATGGCAGCAACTATACGGACTGGGTCCGGAACCTGAGGATCATCCTCATAGCTGCCAGGAAACAATATGTCCTAGAAGGACCGCTAGGTGACGCTCCCGTCCCAGAGAACCAAGACATTATGAATGCTTGGAAAACTCGCGCTGATGATTACTCCCTCGTTCAGTGCGGCATGCTTTACAGCTTAGGACCGGGGCTCCAAAAGCGTTTTGAGCATCACGGAGCATATGAGATGTTCGAAGAGCTGAAACTAGTTTTCCAAGCTCATGCCCGGGTCGAGAGATATGATGTCTCCGACAAGTTCTACAGTTGTAAGATGGAGGAAAACAGTTCTGTCAGTGAGCACATCCTGAAGATGTCTGGGTTGCACAACCGTATGACCCAGCTGAACATTAACCTCCCAGATGAGGCGGTCATTGACAGAATCCTCCAGTCGCTCCCACCAAGCTACAAGAGCTTTGTGATGAACTACAACATGCAGGGGATGGAAAAGACCATTCCTGAAGTGTTCTCGATGCTGAAGTCAGCAGAGGCTGAAATCAAGAAAGAACATCAAGTGTTGATGGTCAATAAGACCACTAAGTTCAAGAAGGGCAAGGGTAAGAAGAACTTCAAGAAGGACGGCAAGGAGGTTGCCGCGCCTAGTAAGCCAGTTACCAGGAAGAAGTCAAAGAATGGACCTAAGCCTGAGACTGAGTGCTTTTATTGCAAGGGGAAGGGTCACTGGAAGCGGAACTGCACCAAATACTTAGCAGATAAGAAGGCCGGCAAAACCAAAGGTATATTTGATATACATGTAATTGATGTGTACCTTACCAGTACTCGTAGTAACTCCTGGGTATTTGATACCGGTGCCGTTGCTCATATTTGTAACTCACAGCAGGAGCTGCGGAATAAACGGAGACTGGCGAAGGACGAGGTGACGATGCGCGTCGGGAATGGTTCCAGAGTCAATGTGATCGCCGTCGGCACGCTGCCTCTACATTTACCTACGGGATTAGTTTTGAACCTTAATAATTGTTATTTAGTGCCAAGTTTGAGCATGAACATTGTATCTGGATCTCGTTTAATACGAGATGGCTACTCATTTAAGTCTGAGAATAATGGTTGTTCGATTTATATGAGAGATATGTTTTATGGTCATGCTCCGATGGTCAATGGTTTATTCTTAATGAATCTCGAGCGTAATATTACACATGTTCATAGTGTAGATGCCAAAAGATGTAAAGTTGATAACGATAGTCCCACATACTTGTGGCACTGCCACCTTGGTCACATTGGTGTCAAGTGCATGAAGAAGCTCCATGCCGATGGACTTTTAGAGTCTCTTGATTATGAATCGTTTGACACGTGCGAACCATGCCTCATGGGCAAGATGACCAAGACTCTGTTCTCCGGAACAATGGAGCGAGCAACCAACTTATTGGAAATCATACATACCGATGTGTGCGGTCCAATGAGCGTTGAGGCTCGCGGAGGATATCATTATGTTCTCACTCTCACTGATGACTTAAGTAGATATGGGTATGTCTACTTAATGAAACACAAGTCTGAGACCTTTGAAAAGTTCAAGGAATTTTAGAATGAGGTGGAGAATCAACGTGACCGAAAGATAAAGTGCCTACGATCAGATCGTGGAGGAGAATATTTAAGTCACGAATTTGGCACACACTTAAGGAAATGTGGAATCGTTTCACAACTCACGCCGCCTGGAACACCTCAGCGAAACGGTGTGTCCGAACATCGTAATCGCACTCTATTGGATATGGTGCGGTCTATGATGTCTCTTACTGATTTACCACTATCATTTTGGGGATACGCTCTAGAGACAGCTACATTCACTTTAAATAGGGCACCGTCTAAATCCGTTGAGACGACACCGTATGAATTATGGTTTGGGAAGAAACCTAAGCTGTCGTTTCTAAAAGTTTGGGGATGCGATGCTTATGTCAAGAAACTTCAACCTGAAAAGCTCAAACCCAAGTCGGAAAAATGCGTCTTCATAGGATACCCTAAGGAAGCTGTCGGGTATACCTTCTACTTAAGATCCGAGGGCAAAATCTTTGTTGCCAAGAACGGATGCTTTCTGGAAAAAGAGTTTCTCTCGAAAGAAGTAAGTGGGAGGAAAGTAGAACTCGATGAAGTACTACCTCTCGAACGGGAAAGTGGTGCAGCTCAGGAAAATGTTCCTGTGATGCCCACACCAACTGAAGAGGAAACCAATGATGATGATCAAGGTACTTCGGATCAAGTTGCTACTGAACTTCGTAGGTCCACAAGGACACGTTCCGCACCAGAGTGGTACAGCAACCCCGTCCTGGAAATCATGTTGTTAGACAACGGTGAACCTTCGAACTATGAAGAAGCGATGGCGGGCCCAGATTCCAACAAATGGCTTGAAGCCATGAAATCTGAGATATAATCCATGTATGAAAACAAAGTATGGACTTTGACAGACTTGCCCGATGATCGGCGAGCGATAGAAAACAAATGGATCTTTAAGAAGAAGACAGACGCGGATGGTAATGTCACCATCTATAAAGCTCGACTTGTCGCTAAGGGTTATCGACAGGTTCAAGGGATTGACTACGACGAGACATTCTCTCCCGTAGCGAAGCTAAAGTCCGTCCGAATCATGTTAGCAATTGCCGCATACTATGATTATGAGATATGTCAGATGGACGTCAAAACAGCATTCCTTAACGGGCATCTTAAGGAAGAACTGTATATGATGCAGCCGGAAGGTTTTGTCGATCCTAAGAATGCTAACAAAGTATGCAAGCTCCAGCGATCCATTTATGGGCTGGTGCGAGCATCTTGGAGTTGGAATATTCGCTTTGATGAGATGATCAAAGCGTTTGGGTTTATGCAGACTTATGGAGAAGCCTGCGTTTACAAGAAAGTGAGTGGGAGCTCTGTAGCATTTCTCATATTATATGTAGATGACATACTCTTGATGGGAAATAATATAGAATTTCTGGACAGCATTAAGGCCTACTTGAATAAGTGTTTTTCAATGAAGGACCTTGGAGAAGCCGCTTACATATTAGGCATCAAGATCTATAGAGATAGATCGAGACGCCTCATAGGTCTTTCACAAAGCACATACCTTGATAAGATTTTGAAGAGGTTCAAAATGGATCAGTCCAAGAAGGGGTTCTTGCCTATGTTACAAGGTGCGAGATTGAGCTCGGCTCAGTCACCGACCACGGCAAAAGATAAAGAAGAGATGAGTGTCATCCCCTATGCTTCAACCATAGGATCTATTATGTATGCCATGTTGTGTACCAGACCTAATGTAAACCTTGCCGTGAGTTTGGTAGCTAGATACCAAAGTAATCCCGGCAAGGAACACTGGACAGCAGTCAAGAATATCCTGAAGTACCTGAAAAGGACAAAGGACATGTTTCTCGTTTATGGAGGAGACAAAGAGCTTGTCGTAAAGGGTTACGTCGACGCTAGCTTCGACTCAGATCCGGATGACTCTAAGTCACAAACCGGATTCGTGTATATGTTGAATGGTGGAGCAGTAAGCTGGTGCAGCTGCAAGCAGAGCGTCGTGGCGGGATCTACGTGTGAAGCGGAGTACATGGCAGCCTCGGAGGCAGCGCATGAAGCGATTTGGGTGAAGGAGTTCATCACCGACCTAGGAGTCATACCCAATGCGTCGGGGCCAATCAAACTCTTCTGTGACAACACTGGAGCTATTGCCCTTGCCAAGGAGCCCAGGTTTCACAAGAAGACCAGGCACATCAAGTGTCGTTTCAACTCCATCCGTGAAAATGTTCAAGATGGAGACATAGAAATTTGCAAAGTACATACGGATCTGAATGTCGAAGATCCGTTGACTAAACCTCTCTCGCGAGCTAAACATGATCAACACCAGAACTCTATGGGTGTTCGATTCATCACAATGTAACTAGATTGGTGACTCTAGTGCAAGTGGGAGACTGTTGGAAATATGCCCTAGAGGCAATAATAAAAGTATTATTATATTTCATTGTTCATGATAATTGTCTTTTATTCATGCTATAACTGTATTATTCGGAAATTGTAATACACGTGTGAATACATAGACCTCAATATGTCCCTAGTGAGCCTCTAGTTGACTAGCTCGTTGTGATCAACAGATAGTCATGATTTCCTGGCTATGGACATTGGATGTCATTGATAACGGGATCACATCATTAGGAGAATGATGTGATGGACAAGACCCAATCCTAAGCATAGCACAAAGATCGTGTAGTTCGTTTGCTAGAGCTTTGCCAATGTCAAGTATCTCTTCCTTTAACCATGAGAGCGTGTAACTCCTGGATACCGTAGGAGTGCTTTGGGTGTATCAAACGTCAGAACGTAACTGGGTGACTATAAAGGTGCACTACAGGTATCTCCGAAAGTATCTATTGTTTTATGCGGATCGAGACTGGGATTTGTCACTCCGTATGACGGAGAGGTATCTCTGGGCCCACTCGGTAATGCATCATCATAATGAGCTCAAGGTGACCAAGGTGTTGGCCACGGGATCATGCATTACGGTACGAGTAAAGTGACTTGCCGGTAACGAGACTGAACAAGGTATTGGGATACCGACGATCGAGTCTCGGGCAAGTAACGTACCGATTGACAAAGGGAATTGTATACAGGGTTTGATCGAATCCTCGACATCGTGGTTCATCTGATGACAACATCGAGAAGCATGTGGGAGCCAACATGGGTATCCAGATCCCGCTGTTGGTTATTGACCGGAGAACGTCTCGGTCATGTCTACATGTCTCCCGAACCCGTAGGGTCTACACACTTAAGGTTCGATGACGCTAGGGTTATAAAGGAAGTTTGTATGTGGTTACCGAATGTTTTTCGGAGTCCCGGATGAGATCCCGGACGTCACGAGGAGTTCTGGAATGGTCCAGAGGTAAAGATTTATATATGGGAAGTCCTATTTTGGCCACCGGAAAATGTTCGGGATTTTTCGGTATTGTACCGGGAAGGTTCTAGAAGGTTCCGGAGTGGGGCCCACCTGCATGGGAGGACCCACATGAACGTGAGTAGTGGGGGAAAGGCCCCACACCCCTGGTCAAGGCGCACCAAGATCCCCCCTTAGAAGGAATAAGATCATATCCCGAAGGGATAAGATCAAGATCCCTAAAAAGGGGGGATAACAATCGGTGGGGAAGGAAATGATGGGATTTCTTTTCTCCCACCTTGGCCAACGCCCCAATGGACTTGGAGGGCAAGAAACCAGCCCCTCCACCCCTATATATAGTGGGGAGGCGCATGGGAGCACAACACAAGCCAAGGCGCAGCCCCTCCCCTCCCCAACACCTCTCCTCCTCCGTATATGCTTGGCGAAGCCCTGTCGGAGTACTGCTGCACCAACTACACCACGCCGTCGTGCTGCCGTTGGAGCAATCTTCCTCAACCTCTCCTTCCCCCTTGCTGGATAAAGAAGGAGGAGACGTCTCCCGTCCTGTACGTGTGTTGAACGCGGAGGTGCTGTCCGTTCAGCACTTGGACATCGGTGATCCGAATCACGTTCGAGTACGACTCCATCATCACCATCCCCTTGGCTAGCTTCCGCTCGTGATCTACAAGTGGTATGTAGATGCAAACTCTCTCCCTTGACTCGTTGCTTAGATGAACTCATAGATGGATCTTGGTGAAACCGTAGGAAAAATTTTAATTTTCTGCAACGTTCCCCAACAATCTCAAGGAGACGTTTGACAACCTCCGGGTTTACAAAATGATGCTTAACCCGGATAAGTGTGTCTTTGGTGTACCGGCGGGCAAGCTGCTAGGTTTTCTTGTATCTAACAGGGGCATTGAGGCTAATCCGGAAAAGATCAAGGCAATCGTATCCTTGGCTAAACCGACATGCATCAATGACGTTCAGCGTCTTGCAGGCCGGATTGCAGCTCTCAACCGGTTTATCAGTCGTTTGGGTGAGAAGGCTATTCCCTTGTATCAGATGTTGAAAAAGGCGGATAATTTCGTCTGGAGTGATGCAGCCAATGTGGCTTTTGAGGAGTTAAAACGGCAATTGGTCGAACCGCCCGTTCTGGCAGCCCCAGTTGATCACGAGCCCTTACTGTTATATGTGGCTGTGAATGCCCGAGCGGTCAGTGTGGCTATCGTTGTAGAGCGTAAAGAGGCCGGGAAGGAATTTCCGGTTCAACGACCAGTATACTACATCAGTGAAGTTCTGATTGAGTCAAAGCAACGTTATCCACATTGGCAAAAATTGGTGTATGGGGTTTTTATGGCCAGTCGAAAACTCAAGCAATATTTTCAAGGTCACCCCATCACAGTGGTTAGTTCGGCTCCCTTGGGCAATATCATCAAGAACAGAGAAGCAACGGGCTGGGTTGCAAAGTGGGCAATTGAGCTTGGTCCACATGGTTTGAAGTATGTGCCTCGTACAGCCATCAAGTCTCAGGCTCTTGTGGATTTTATCAATGATTGGACCAGTTACAAGCACCGGAAGAAAGGCCGGATAATACGTACTAGACTATTCATTTTGATGGGTCAAAGCAGTTGGAAGGCTCGGGGGCTGGAGTCGTTATTACTTCCCCCCGAGGTGATAAAATTCGCTACGTCCTCCGCTTGATGTTTCCTTGTACTAATAATGCATCTGAATATGAAGCTCTGCTTCATGGTCTCCGTGTGGCTAAAGAGATGAACTTAACTCGAGTTCGTTGCTTCGGCGATTCTGATCTGGTGGCTCAGCAAGTTTCTGGTACTTGTGGTTCTAAGGATCCACTCATGGCGGCTTACAGGCATGAGGTAGATATTGTGGCGGGTCACTTCAAAGGTTACCAAGTTGAGCATATTGATCGGCGCAAGAACGAAGCAGCAGACGCCTTGAGTCGACTTGGATCTCAGCGTAAACCGGTACCTCCTAACACCTTTCTGGATATCTTGCATAACCCGTCTGTTAAATTACCTACAAAAGAGGATCTGGCTGTTCCTGATCCAGAGGCGCAGCTGGTGGCCGCTTTACACGTCGTCCGGATTGGACGGTTCCGTATCTGGCGTATATGAGCCGGGGTGAGCTACCAGATGATCAAGTCTTAGCCCGACAGATAGTTCGGCCTTCTAAGTCCATGGTTATTCACAATGGCGAGTTGCACCATTGTAGTGTTTCCGGTGTATTTCAACGTTGTGTTTCTCCGGAAGAAGGCAAAGCGATCCTCCGGGAAATTCATGAAGGGGATTGTGGTCATCATGCCGGTTCAAAGTCCTTGGTTGCAAAGGCTTTTCGTCACGGGTTTTACTAGTTGACAGCTCATGCTGATGCAGAGGATCTGGTAAAGCGATGTGATGCTTGTCAAAAATTTTCCCGCAGAGCTCATGTTCCGGCTCAAGAGCTACGGATGATTCCCATCACTTGGCCTTTTGCTACTTGGGGGCTTGATATGGTGGGGCCTTTTAAGCGTTCCCGGGACAAAAAAACCCACCTATTGGTGGCGGTTGATAAATTCACTAAGTGGGTTGAAGCAGAGCCTGTTAGCAATTGTAATGCAGCAACGGCGGTTCAATTCCTCAAAAAGATTATTTTCCGTTTTGGTTATCCACACAGCATCATCACGGATAATGGTACTAACCTCTCCAAAGGCGAGATGGAGGATTTCTGTCAAAGAGAGCATATCCGGCTTGACCTAGCATCTGTGGCGCACCCTCAATCCAACGATCAAGCAGAGCGAGCTAATCAAGAAATTTTAAAGGGTCTTAAACCCCGGCTCATGATTCCCTTGAAACGAACGCCGGGTTGTTGGGTGGAAGAATTACCTTCTGTGTTGTGGAGCATCAACACCACCCCCAATCGATCAACAGGATATACGCCTTTTTTCATGGTCTACGGGGCAGAGGCGGTTCTTCCAAGTGATATACGTCATGATTCCGCCCGGGTTGCGAATTATGTTGAAGCGGATAACGAGCAAGCCCGCCAAGAGGCACTGGATTTGCTAGATGAGAAGCAGGATATGGCTTTGGCATGCTCGGCGGTTTATCAACAAGACCTGCGGCGTTATCACAGCCGTCGGGTTAAGACAAGAGCCTTTCAAGAAGATGACTTGGTGCTCCGGCTTATCCAGGATCAGACCGGTATACACAAGTTATCCCCGCCTTGGGAAGGACCCTTTGTGGTCAGTAAGAATCTTCACAACGGGTCATACTACCTCATTGATGTTCGAGATGACTCATGCAAATCTGAGGAAGAGACCCGGCGGCCCTGGAACATAGCTCTCCTTCGGCCTTATTACACTTGAGCCATGGGCTCTCTTTTATGTACATATTTTGACAATGTATATATATTATCATCAATAAATAAATCAGCATCCTTGCTTCAAAGCGGGGCCTCTGCTATTTTTTCTCAAACATTCTTTGAGTTACATGGGGGCTTCAGATAACAAAGCGGAGTACTATCCCTTAAACCGGCTATCACGCCACAAAGCTTGGAGCTTCACACCCAAAGGGCCAAAGAGAGTTTCGATGCTATGCACAACTCAAACATAGGCACCTAATGAGCACCGCTCATCATGTTACTTGGGGGCTCCTTGGTCCAATACCAAGAAGTCTGAATGGACCCTTGTAGCTGGGTATCGACCCACGGCTTGGAAGCCTGGTATATTTACCTAAAACCCCGGGTTAACCTGCCTTCATCAAGTAACACACTCCTATCCAGGTCATCCTGGCACGGTCCTTCGAACGTTTGACAGTTACTCTCCTTGAGACCCTGCACTTGTCAAAGTTCAAATGGTGATTGGCTAGTTGGAGGTCTATCTTAAAAGGCTTTGTTAAATGGTTCAACTCAGTGGCCTGGCAGCCCACAAAAAGCCTCGCATTTGGGCCTGGCAGCCCCCAAAAAGCCTCGACTACATGGTTTTTCATTTTGAACTTTGGCTAATTTTAATCGTTTTCCTTTTGGCTTGTTCAAACATCTTCTCAACCCGGCATTTCTTAGCCCAGCTTGGTTTGCAATTGTGTTGACAGATCTTTATCTTAAACCGGAGTTTTCATAACCCGGCTTGGCGTTGATTTCCTATCAACAGCCCGGATCACCTGGTGTCAATCATCACCCAGCGTGGCTTAATCTACGACATCAGAAAATGATGGAGATACAAATAATTCAGATTTGGGTTTTTTACCCTTATCATACTTCAAGTTGGCCCACCAACTAGCCAGGGATATTATACTACCGGTATGTATGAATTCATAGTATTATGATTTGATTATCAATCTGGTCTATTTTGGGTGTTATGACCCGTCCGGCGGTAAACCGCCCGGACCCTTTGTCTTTTTATGCATACAGGAATTGCATATTATGATACTTGGGATAAAAATTGACATTGATATGGCGAGTTCATGTAAAATATCTCTTGCGCGATGGCAGCAGATCAGCATAAGTTTTTTGCTATCCTATTACACGGCGCTCCAAGGCCCAAAATATGGAAATATTCATGGATTGTTCCTGATATATCAATTGCCTTGACGGATTAAGCTTCATCACCGGGTTGACGCGAGGTAGACGGATCATCTTGTGTCGGTTCAACCTCCTCATCCAAGGGCTGGAAGTCGTTGGTGGTCCAGTCAATCCGGATTAAAGCCTGAAAGACAGCCTCTTCACTTATAAGCTCAGCTGGATCAACGTCAGGGGCGTAAGTATGCTTACGGATTGGTGGAATGAGACTCTGCACTTCAGGAATCACGGCTTCAACCCGTTTGTTGTCTGCATCATAGAACGATCGGTGAACCGTCAGGTTTGCTTCTTCTGCTAGTTGACTCGCCAAAGGACGCATCTCCCTTGTTACCCGTTTCAGGGCGTCATTGTCAAACTCTTTGCCATTTTTTTGGGCACTAGGGAAGCCTTTGGATATATCCGCCGGGTCAAGATCAGCTATCCATGCCTTGGCTCGAGTCAGCGCCAGCAAAGCGCCCGCCCGGGCAGCGGATCGCTTCAGCTCTTCTATTTGCGCTGGTGTCATTGAGAGACGATCCAGCGTATCCTTGATAAGTGTTGGTGCCGCGTTATCATATGAAGCTGCGCATATAACCCGTTGAGTGCCGGTATACAGCTGTTCAATCAGTGTATATGCCGCTTTAAGCTTCTTCCGCATGTCAGAACCTAGGTGAGTGATGCGACTTCCTATATCGGTTCAAGAAATATATGTTAAACCAATGAAATTTACAAAGGGATACAACTTTTGGCAATCACTACTTACCAAATATGGCGGAGGACATGGCGTTGATTTGGTGCTTTAGCCCAGATAATTCTTCTGCCGCCGGTTTAAGAGCCGCTTCAGCAGTTTCTGCTCGCTTCATCAGACCGGTTTTCTCGGTGTCCCAGTTGGCCTGCTCAGATTTGAACCATGCCTTAAGCTGCTCCATGGTGGTCAAGGCGGTTTTCAGCTCATCCTTGGCTTTGATGGTTTCTGCTTGTTGAGTCTCAAGATTTGCTCGAAGATCAGCAATTTGGGAGGTTTGGTGATTTATTTCACTCTGCGACAGTAAGAAAGCATGTTAATATTTTTATTCAAAGTCCCAAGCATATAACCAGTTATACACTCGGCACTTGGGGGCTAATGCGGATCATTTTTTATACGGATATTTCAAAGTCCCAAAGATTAATACAAGTTTTAATCATGGCACTTGGGGGCTAATGTATGTTTGATCAGCCAAAGAATAGTTCACAAGTTACAACATGAAGTATACAAAGTACCGGTTTGACTTTCTCAGGACAAACCGGCCCTTGGGGGCTACAATGCAATAAAGGGGCAGAGTTTTCAAAAAAAGTGCAATGTTTACTGTTGGAAATATGCCCTAGAGGCAATAATAAAAGTATTATTATATTTCATTGTTCATGATAATTGTCTTTTATTCATGCTATAACTGTATTATCCGGAAATCGTAATACACGTGTGAATACTTAGACCACACTATGTCCCTGGTAAGCCTCTAGTTGACCAGCTCGTTGTGATCAACAGATAGTCATGGTTTCCTGACTATGGACATTGGATGTCGTTGATAACGAGATCACATCATTAGGAGAATGATGTGATGGACAAGACCCAATCCTAAGCATAGCATAAAAGATCGTGTAGTTCGTTTTGCTAGAGCTTTGCAAGTGTCAAGTATCTCTTCCTTCGACCATGAGATCGTGTAACTCCTGGATACCGTAAGAGTGCCTTGGGTGCATCAAACGTCACAACGTAACTGGGTGACTATAAAGGTGCATTACAGGTATCTCCGAAAGTAGCTGTTGGGTTGACACGGATCGAGACTGGGATTTGTCACTCTGTATGACGGAGAGGTATCTCTGGGCCCACTCGGTAATGCATCATCATATTGAGCTCAATGTGACCAAGGTGTTGGACACGGGATCATGCATTACGGTACGAGTAAAGTGACTTGCCGGTAACGAGACTGAACAAGGTATTGGGATACCGACGATCGAGTCTCGGGCAAGTAACGTACCGATTGACAAAGGGAATTGCATACAGGGTTTGATCGAATCCTCGACATAGTGGTTCATCCGATGACAACATCGAGGAGCATGTGGGAGCCATCATGGGTATCCAGATCCCGCTGATGGTTATTGACTGAGAGCGTCTCGGTCATGTCTGCATGTCTCCCGAACCCGTAGGGCCTACACACTTAAGGTTCGGTGACGCTAGGGTTATGAAGATATGTATATGCAGAAACCCGAATGTTGTTCGGAGTCCCGGATGAGATCCCGGACGTCACGAGGAGTTCCGGAATGGTCCGGAGGTAAAGAATTATATATAGGAAGTGCTATTTCGGGCATCGGGACAAGTTTCGGGGTTATCGGTATTGTACCGGGACCACCGGAAGGGTCCCGGGGGTCCACCGGGTGGGGCCACCTGTCCCGGGGGGCCACATGGGCTGTAGGGGGTGCGCCTTGGCCATCATGGGCCAAGGGCACCAGCCCCTATAGGCCCATGCGCCTAGGGTTACCCCCTAGGAGGAGTCCTAGTGGTGGAAGGCACCCCTAGGTGCCTTGGGGGGGAGGGAAATCTCCCCTAGGCCGCCGCCCCCCCCTAGTAGATCTCATCTACTAGGGCCGGCGCCCCCCCCTTGGCACCCCTATATATAGTGGGGGGGGAGAGGAGGAGAACACACCAGCCCCTGGCGCCTCCACCTCCCCCCGTCACGTCTCTCCCTCGTAGTCTTGGCGAAGCCCTGCTGCTGTGACGCCCTGCATCCACCACCACGCCGTCGTGCTGCTGGATCTTCATCAACCTCTCCTTCCCCCTTGCTGGATCAAGAAGGAGGAGACGTCTCCCGTCCCGTACGTGTGTTGAACGCGGAGGTGCCGTCCGTTCGGCGCTGGTCATCGGTGATTTGGATCACGTCGAGTACGACTACATCATCACCTTGCAAGCTTCCGCACGCGATCTACAAGTGGTATGTAGATGCAAACTCTCTCCCTAGACTCGTTGCTTAGATGAACTCATAGATGGATCTTGGTGAAACCGTAGGAAAAATTTTAATTTTCTGCAACGTTCCCCAACAGTGGCATCATGAGCTAGGTCTATGCGTAGTTCTCTTTGCACGAGTAGAACACAACTTTGTTGTGGGCGTGGATTTTGTCATCTTACTTGCCTCTACTAGTCTTTTCTTGCTCAACGGTATTGTGAGATGAAGCGGCCCGGACCAACCTTACACGTACACTTACGTGAGACCGGTTCCACCGACTGACATGCACAAGTTGCATAAGGTGGCTGGCGGGTGTCTGTCTCTCCCACCTTAGTTGGAGCGGAATCGATGAACAGGGCCCTTATGAAGGGTAAATAGAAGTTGACAAAATCACGTTGTGGTGATTCGTAGGTAAGAAAACGTTCTTGCTAGAACCCAATTGCAGCCACGTAAAAGATGCAACAACAATTAGAGGACGTCTAACTTGTTTTTGCAGCGATTGATCATGTGATGTGATATGGCCAGAAGTTGTGATGAATGATGAATTGTGATGTATGAGATCATGTTCTTTGTAATAGGATTCACGACTTGCATGTCGATGAGTATGATAACCGGCAGGAGCCATAGGAGTTGTCATTATTTTTTGTATGACCTGCGTGTCATTGAATAACGTCATGTAAACTACTTTACTTTATTGCTAAACGTTAGTCATAGAAGTAGAAGTAGTCGTTGGCGTGACAACTTCATGAAGACACGATGATGGAGATCATGATGATGGAGATCATGGTGTCAAGCCGGTGACAAGATGATCATGGAGCCCCGAAGATGAAGATCAATGGAGCTATATGATATTGGCCATATCATGTCACAACTATATAATTGCATGTGATGTTTATTATGTATTATGCATCTTGTTTACTTAGAACGACGGTAGTAAATAAGATGATCCCTTATAAAATTTCAAGAAGTGTTCTCCCCTAACTGTGCACCGTTGCTACAGTTCGTCGTTTCTAAGCACCACGTGATGATCGGGTGTGATGGATTCTTACATTCACATACAACGGGTGTAAGACAGTTTTACACAGCGAAAACACTTAGGGTTAACTTGACGAGCCTAGCATGTACAGACATGGCCTCGGAACACGGAGACCGAAAGGTCGAACACGAGTCGTATGGAAGATACGATCAACATGAAAATGTTCACCGACGATGACTAGTCCGTCTCACGTGATGATCGGACACGGGCTGGTCGACTCGGATCGTGTAACACTTAGATGACTAAAGGGATGTCTAATCTAAGTGGGAGTTCATAATTTGATTAGAACTTTATTATCATGAACATAGTCTAAAACCTTTGCAAATATGTCTTGTAGATCAATGGCCAACGCTAATGTCAACATGAACTTCAACGCGTTCCTAGAGAAAACCAAGCTGAAAGATGACATACTCCTGATAGGAAATAATATAGAATTTCTGGACAGCATTAAGGCCTACTTGAATAAGTGTTTTTCAATGAAGGACCTTGGAGAAGCTGCTTATATATTAGGCATCAAGATCTATAGAGATAGATCGAGACGCCTCATAGGTCTTTCACAAAGTACATACCTTGATAAGATTTTGAAGAGATTCAGAATGGATCAGTCCAAGAAGGGGTTCTTGCCTATGTTACAAGGTATGAGACTGAGCTCAGCTCAGTCACCGACCACGGCAAAAGATAAAGAAGAGATGAGTGTCATCCCCTATGCTTCAGCCATAGGATCTATTATGTATGCCATGCTGTGTACCAGACCCGATGTAAACCTTGCCGTAAGTTTGGTAGCAAGATACCAAAGTAATCCCGGCAAGGAACACTGGACAGCGGTCAAGAATATCCTGAAGTACCTGAAAAGGACAAAGGACATGTTTCTCGTTTATGGAGGAGACGAAGAGCTCGTCGTAAAGGGTTACGTCGACGCTAGCTTCGACTCAGATCTGGATGACTCTAAGTCACAAACCGGATATGTGTATATGTTGAATGGTGGAGCAGTAAGCTGGTGCAGCTGCAAGCAGAGCGTCGTGGCGGGATCTACATGTGAAGCGGAGTACATGGCAGCCTCGGAGGCAGCACATGAAGCGATTTGGGTGAAGGAGTTCATCACCGACCTAGGAGTCATACCCAATGCGTCGGGGCCGATCAAACTCTTCTGTGACAACACTGGAGCAATTGCCCTCGCAAAGGAGCCCAGGTTTCACAAGAAGACCAGGCACATCAAGCGTCGTTTCAACTCCATCCGTGAAAATGTTCAAGATGGAGACATAGAGATTTGCAAAGTGCACACGGATCTGAATGTCGCAGATCCGCTGACTAAACCTCTCTCGTGTGCAAAACATGATCAACACCAGAACTCTATGGGTGTTCGATTCATCACAATGTAACTAGATTGGTGACTCTAGTGCAAGTGGGAGACTGTTGGAAATATGCCCTAGAGGCAATAATAAAAGTATTATTATATTTCATTGTTCATGATAATTGTCTTTTATTCATGCTATAACTGTATTATCCGGAAATCGTAATACACGTGTGAATACTTAGACCACACTATGTCCCTGGTAAGCCTCTAGTTGACCAGCTCGTTGTGATCAACAGATAGTCATGGTTTCCTGACTATGGACATTGGATGTCGTTGATAACGAGATCACATCATTAGGAGAATGATGTGATGGACAAGACCCAATCCTAAGCATAGCATAAAAGATCGTGTAGTTCGTTTTGCTAGAGCTTTGCAAGTGTCAAGTATCTCTTCCTTCGACCATGAGATCGTGTAACTCCCGGATACCGTAAGAGTGCCTTGGGTGCATCAAATGTCACAACGTAACTGGGTGACTATAAAGGTGCATTACAGGTATCTCCGAAAGTAGCTGTTGGGTTGACACGGATCGAGACTGGGATTTGTCACTCCGTATGACGGAGAGGTATCTCTGGGCCCACTCGGTAATGCATCATCATATTGAGCTCAATGTGACCAAGGTGTTGGACACGGGATCATGCATTACGGTACGAGTAAAGTGACTTGCCGGTAACGAGACTGAACAAGGTATTGGGATACCGACGATCGAGTCTCGGGCAAGTAACGTACCGATTGACAAAGGGAATTGCATACAGGGTTTGATCGAATCCTCGACATAGTGGTTCATCCGATGACAACATCGAGGAGCATGTGGGAGCCATCATGGGTATCCAGATCCCGCTGATGGTTATTGACTGAGAGCGTCTCGGTCATGTCTGCATGTCTCCCGAACCCGTAGGGTCTACACACTTAAGGTTCGGTGACGCTAGGGTTATGAAGATATGGATATGCAAAAACCCGAATGTTGTTCGGAGTCCCGGATGAGATCCCGGACGTCACGAGGAGTTCCGGAATGGTTAAAGAATTATATATAGGAAGTGCTATTTCGGGCATCGGGACAAGTTTCGGGGTTATCGGTATTGTACCGGGACCACCGGAAGGGTCCCGGGGGTCCACCGGGTGGGGCCACCTGTCCCGGGGGGCCACATGGGCTGTAGGGGGTGTGCCTTGGCCATCATGGGCCAAGGGCACCAGCCCCTATAGGCCCATGCGCCTAGGGTTTCCCCCTAGGAGGAGTCCTAGTGGTGGAAGGCACCCCTAGGTGCCTTGGGGGGAGGGAAACCTCCCCTAGGCCGCCGCCCCCCTAGTAGATCTCATCTACTAGGGCCGGCGCCCCCCTGGCACCCCTATATATAGTGGGGGAGAGGAGGGACTTCATACACCAGCCCCTGGCGCCTCCACCTCCCCCCGTTACGTCTCTCCCTCGTAGTCTCGGCGAAGCCCTGCTGCTGTGACGCCCTGCATCCACCACCACGCCGTCGTGCTGCTGGATCTTCATCAACCTCTCCTTCCCCCTTGCTGGATCAAGAAGGAGGAGACGTCTCCCGTCCCGTACGTGTGTTGAACGCGGAGGTGCCGTCCGTTCGGCGCTGGTCATCGGTGATTTGGATCACGTCGAGTACGACTACATCATCACCTTGCAAGCTTCCGCACGCGATCTACAAGTGGTATGTAGATGCGAACTCTCTCCCTAGACTCGTTGCTTAGATGAACTCATAGATGGATCTTGGTGAAACCGTAGGAAAATTTTTAATTTTCTGCAACGTTCCCCAACAGTGGCATCATGAGCTAGGTCTATGCGTAGTTCTCTTTGCACGAGTAGAACACAACTTTGTTGTGGGCGTGGATTTTGTCATCTTACTTGCCTCTACTAGTCTTTTCTTGCTCAACGGTATTGTGGGATGAAGCGGCCCGGACCAACCTTACACGTACACTTACGTGAGACCGGTTCCACCGACTGACATGCACAAGTTGCATAAGGTGGCTGGCGGGTGTCTGTCTCTCCCACCTTAGTTGGAGCGGAATCGATGAACAGGGCCCTTATGAAGGGTAAATAGAAGTTGACAAAATCACGTTGTGGTGATTCGTAGGTAAGAAAACGTTCTTGCTAGAACCCATTTGCAGCCACGTAAAAGATGCAACAACAATTAGAGGACGTCTAACTTGTTTTTGCAGCGATTGATCATGTGATGTGATATGGCCAGAAGTTGTGATGAATGATGAATTGTGATGTATGAGATCATGTTCTTTGTAACAGGATTCACGACTTGCATGTCGATAAGTATGACAACCGGCAGGAGCCATAGGAGTTGTCATTATTTTTTGTATGACCTGCGTGTCATTGAATAACGTCATGTAAACTACTTTACTTTATTGCTAAACGTTAGTCATAGAAGTAGAAGTAGTTGTTGGCGTGACAACTTCATGAAGACACGATGATGGAGATCATGATGATGGAGATCATGGTGTCAAGCCGGTGACAAGATGATCATGGAGCCCCGAAGATGAAGATCAATGGAGCTATATGATATTGGCCATATCATGTCACAACTATATAATTGCATGTGATGTTTATTATGTATTATGCATCTTGTTTACTTAGGACGACGGTAGTAAATAAGATGATCCCTTATAAAATTTCAAGAAGTGTTCTCCCCTAACTGTGCACCGTTGCTACAGTTCGTCGCTTCTAAGCACCACGTGATGATCGGGTGTGATGGATTCTTACGTTCACATACAATGGGTGTAAGATAGTTTTACACAGCGAAAACACTTAGGGTTAACTTGACGAGCCTAGCATGTGCAGACATGGCCTCGGAACACGGAGACCGAAAGGTCGAACACGAATCGTATAGAAGATACGATCAACATGAAAATGTTCACCGACGATGACTAGTCCGTCTCACGTGATGATTGGACACGGGCTAGTCGACTCGGATCGTGTAACACTTAGATGACTAAAGGGATGTCTAATCTAAGTGGGAGTTCATAATTTGATTAGAACTTTATTATCATGAACTTAGTCTAAAACCTTTGCAAATATGTCTTGTAGATCAATGGCCAACGCTAATGTCAACATGAACTTCAACGCGTTCCTAGAGAAAACCAAGCTGAAAGATGATGGCAGCAACTATACGGACTGGGTCCGGAACCTGAGGATCATCCTCATATCTGCCAGGAAACAATATGTCCTAGAAGGACCGCTAGGTGACGCTCCCGTCCCAGAGAACCAAGACATTATGAATGCTTGGCAGTCTCGCGCTGATGATTACTCCCTCGTTCAGTGCGGCATGCTTTATAGCTTAGAACCGGGGCTCCAAAAGCGTTTTGAGCATCACGGAGCATATGAGATGTTCGAAGAGTTGAAACTAGTTTTTCAAGCTCATGCCCGGGTCGAGAGATATGATGTCTCCGACAAGTTCTACAGTTGTAAGATGGAGGAAAACAGTTCTGTCAGTGAGCACATCCTGAAGATGTCTGGGTTGCACAACCGTATGACCCAGCTGAACATTAACCTCCCAGATGAGGCGGTCATTGACAGAATCCTCCAGTCGCTCCCACCAAGCTACAAGAGCTTTGTGATGAACTACAACATGCAGGGAATGGAAAAGACCATTCCTGAAGTGTTCTCGATGCTGAAGTCAGCAGAGGCTGAAATCAAGAAAGAACATCAAGTGTTGATGGTCAATAAGACCACCAAGTTCAAGAAGGGCAAGGGTAAGAAGAACTTCAAGAAGGACGGCAAAGATGTTGCCACGCCTGGTAAGCCAGTTACCGGGAAGAAGTCAAAGAATGGACCCAAGCCTGAGACTGAGTGCTTTTATTGCAAGGGGAAGGGTCACTGGAAGCGGAACTGCCCCAAATACTTAGCGGATAAGAAGGCCGGCAACACCAAAGGTATATTTGATATACATGTGATTGATGTGTACCTTACCAGTAATCGTAGTAACTCCTGGGTATTTGATACCGGTGCCGTTGCTCATATTTGTAACTCACAGCAGGAGCTGCGGAATAAACGGAGACTGGCAAAGGACGAGGTGACGATGCGCGTCGGGAATGGTTCCAGAGTCGATGTGATCGCCGTCGGCACGCTGCCTCTACATTTACCTACGGGATTAGTTTTGAACCTTAATAATTGTTATTTAGTGCCAAGTTTGAGCATGAACATTGTATCTGGATCTCGTTTAATACGAGATGGCTACTCATTTAAGTCTGAGAATAATGGTTGTTCGATTTATATGAGAGATATGTTTTATGGTCATGCTCCGATGGTCAATGGTTTATTCTTAATGAATCTCGAGCGTAATATTACACATGTTCATAGTGTAGATGCCAAAAGATTTAAAGTTGATAACGATAGTCCCACATACTTGTGGCACTGCCGCCTTGGTCGCATTGGTGTCAAGCGCATGAAGAAACTCCATGCCGATGGACTTTTAGAGTCTCTTGATTATGAATCGTTTGACACGTGCGAACCATGCCTATTGGGCAAAATGACCAAGACTCCGTTCTCCGGAACAATGGAGCGAGCAACCAACTTGTTGGAAATCATACATACCGATGTGTGCGGTCCAATGAGCGTTGAGGCTCGCGGAGGATATCGTTATGTTCTCACTCTCACAGATGACTTGAGTAGATATGGGTATGTCTACTTAATGAAACACAAGTCTGAGACCTTTGAAAAGTTCAAGGAATTTCAGAATGAGGTGGAGAATCAATGTGACCGAAAGATAAAATTCTTACGATCAGATCGTGGAGGAGAATACTTAAGTCACGAATTTGGTACACACTTAAAGAAATGTGGAATCGTTTCACAGCTCACGCCGCCTGGAACACCTCAGCGAAACGGTGTGTCCGAACGTCGTAATCGCACTCTATTGGATATGGTGCGGTCTATGATGTCTCTTACCGATTTACCGCTATCATTTTGGGGATACGCTCTAGAGACAGCTACATTCACTTTAAATAGGGCACCGTCTAAATCCGTTGAGACGACACCGTATGAATTATGGTTTGGAAAGAAACCTAAGCTGTCGTTTCTAAAAGTTTGGGGATGCGAAGCTTATGTCAAGAAACTTCAACCTGAAAAGCTCGAACCCAAGTCGGAAAAATGCGTATTCATAGGATACCCTAAGGAAACTGTAGGGTATACCTTCTACTTAAGATCCGAAGGCAAGATCTTTGTTGCCAAGAACGGATGCTTTCTGGAAAAATGGTTTCTCTCGAAAGAAGTAAGTGGGAGGAAAGTAGAACTCGATGAAGTACTGCCTCTTGAGCGGGATAGTGACGCAGCACAGGAAACCGTTCCTGTGATGCCCACACCAACTGAAGAGGAAAACCATGATAATGATCAAGGTACTTCGGATCAAGTTACTGCTGAACTTCGTAGGTCCACAAGGACACGTTCCGCACCAGAGTGGTACGGCAACCCTGTCCTGGAAATCATGTTGTTAGACAACAATGAACCTTCGAACTATGAAGAAGCAATGGCGGGCCCGGATTCCAACAAATGGCTTGAAGCCATGAAATCCGAGATAGAATCCATGTATGAAAACAAAGTATGGACTTTGACAGACTTGCCCGATGATCGGCGAGCGATAGAAAACAAATGGATCTTTAAGAAGAAGACGGACGCGGATGGTAATGTTACCATCTATAAAGCTCGACTTGTCGCTAAGGGTTATCGACAGGTTCAAGGGATTGACTACGACGAGACATTCTCTCCCGTAGCGAAGCTAAAGTCCGTCCGAATCATGTTAGCAATTGCCGCATACTATGATTATGAGATATGGCAGATGGACGTCAAAACTGCATTCCTTAACGGGCATCTTAAGGAAGAACTGTATATGATGCAGCCGGAAGGTTTTGTCGATCCTCGGAACGCTAACAAAGTATGCAAGCTCCAGCGATCCATTTATGGACTGGTGCAATCATCTTGGAGTTGGAACATTCGCTTTGATGAGATGATCAAAGCGTTTGGGTTTATGCAGACTTATGGAGAAGCCTGCGTTTACAAGAAAGTGAGTGGGAGCTCTGTAGCATTTCTCATATTATATGTAGATGACATACTCCTGATGGGAAATAATATAGAATTTCTGGACAGCATTAAGGCCTACTTGAATAAGTGTTTTTCAATGAAGGACCATGGAGAAGCTGCTTATATATTAGGCATCAAGATCTATAGAGATAGATCGAGACGCCTCATAGGTCTTTCACAAAGCACATACCTTGATAAGATTTTGAAGAGATTCAGAATGGATCAGTCCAAGAAGGGGTTCTTGCCTATGTTACAAGGTATGAGACTGAGCTCAGCTCAGTCACCGACCACGGCAAAAGATAAAGAAGACATGAGTGTCATCCCCTATGCTTCAGCCATAGGATCTATTATGTATGCCATGCTGTGTACCAGACCCGATGTAAACCTTGCCGTAAGTTTGGTAGCAAGATACCAAAGTAATCCCGGCAAGGAACACTGGACAGCGGTCAAGAATATCCTGAAGTACCTGAAAAGGACAAAGGACATGTTTCTCGTTTATGGAGGAGACGAAGAGCTCGTCGTAAAGGGTTACGTCGACGCTAGCTTCGACTCAGATCTGGATGACTCTAAGTCACAAACCGGATACGTGTATATGTTGAATGGTGGAGCAGTAAGCTGGTGCAGCTGCAAGCAGAGCGTCGTGGCGGGATCTACGTGTGAAGCGGAGTACATGGCAGCCTCGGAGGCAGCACATGAAGCGATTTGGGTGAAGGAGTTCATCACCGACCTAGGAGTCATACCCAATGCGTCGGGGCCGATCAAACTCTTCTGTGACAACACTGGAGCTATTGCCCTCGCAAAGGAGCCCAGGTTTCACAAGAAGACCAGGCACATCAAGCGTCGTTTCAACTCCATCCGTGAAAATGTTCAAGATGAAGACATAGAGATTTGCAAAGTGCACACGGATCTGAATGTCGCAGATCCGCTGACTAAACCTCTCTCGCATGCAAAACATGATCAACACCAGAACTCTATGGGTGTTCGATTCATCACAATGTAACTAGATTGGTGACTCTAGTGCAAGTGGGAGACTGTTGGAAATATGCCCTAGAGGCAATAATAAAAGTATTATTATATTTCATTGTTCATGATAATTGTCTTTTATTCATGCTATAACTGTATTATCCGGAAATCGTAATACACGTGTGAATACTTAGACCACACTATGTCCCTGGTAAGCCTCTAGTTGACCAGCTCGTTGTGATCAACAGATAGTCATGGTTTCCTGACTATGGACATTGGATGTCGTTGATAACGAGATCACATCATTAGGAGAATGATGTGATGGACAAGACCCAATCCTAAGCATAGCATAAAAGATCGTGTAGTTCGTTTTGCTAGAGCTTTGCAAGTGTCAAGTATCTCTTCCTTCGACCATGAGATCGTGTAACTCCCGGATACCGTAAGAGTGCCTTGGGTGCATCAAATGTCACAACGTAACTGGGTGACTATAAAGGTGCATTACAGGTATCTCCGAAAGTAGCTGTTGGGTTGACACGGATCGAGACTGGGATTTGTCACTCCGTATGACGGAGAGGTATCTCTGGGCCCACTCGGTAATGCATCATCATATTGAGCTCAATGTGACCAAGGTGTTGGACACGGGATCATGCATTACGGTACGAGTAAAGTGACTTGCCGGTAACGAGACTGAACAAGGTATTGGGATACCGACGATCGAGTCTCGGGCAAGTAACGTACCGATTGACAAAGGGAATTGCATACAGGGTTTGATCGAATCCTCGACATAGTGGTTCATCCGATGACAACATCGAGGAGCATGTGGGAGCCATCATGGGTATCCAGATCCCGCTGATGGTTATTGACTGAGAGCGTCTCGGTCATGTCTGCATGTCTCCCGAACCCGTAGGGTCTACACACTTAAGGTTCGATGACGCTAGGGTTATGAAGATATGTATATGCAGAAACCTGAATGTTGTTCGGAGTCCCGGATGAGATCCTGGACGTCACGAGGAGTTCCGGAATGGTCCGGAGGTAAAGAATTATATATAGGAAGTGCTATTTCGGGCATCGGGACAAGTTTCGGGGTTATCGGTATTGTACCGGAACCACCGGAAGGGTCCCGGGGGTCCACCGGGTGGGTCCACCTGTCCCGGGGGGCCACATGGGCTGTAGGGGGTGCGCCTTGGCCATCATGGGCCAAGGGCACCAGCCCCTATAGGCCCATGCGCCTAGGGTTTCCCCCTAGGAGGAGTCCTAGTGGTGGAAGGCACCCCTAGGTGCCTTGGGGGGGAGGGAAATCTCCCCTAGGCCGCCGCCCCCCCTAGTAGATCTCATCTACTAGGGCCGGCGCCCCCCCCCCCCCTTGGCACCCCTATATATAGTGGGGGGGAGAGGAGGAGAACACACCAGCCCCTGGCGCCTCCACCTCCCCCCGTCACGTCTCTCCCTCGTAGTCTCGGCGAAGCCCTGCTGCTGTGACGCCCTGCATCCACCACCACGCCGTCGTGCTGCTGGATCTTCATCAACCTCTCCTTCCCCCTTGCTGGATCAAGAAGGAGGAGACGTCTCCCGTCCCGTACGTGTGTTGAACGCGGAGGTGCCGTCCGTTCGGCGCTGGTCATCGGTGATTTGGATCACGTCGAGTACGACTACATCATCACCTTGCAAGCTTCCGCACGCGATCTACAAGTGGTATGTAGATGCAAACTCTCTCCCTAGACTCGTTGCTTAGATGAACTCATAGATGGATCTTGGTGAAACCGTAGGAAAAATTTTAATTTTCTGCAACGTTCCCCAACATTTACCTCATAGCGCTCTTTCATCAGATTCACTAAACCGGCTTCAAAATCACGGCTTGTGTATAGCCGGTTCAGAAAGCCGGAATGAAGATCTTGAGCGGAGAAACCGGTATAAGCAGACAGATCAGTTGTACCCTTTCCTTTGTTCATGGCAGTAGATTCATCCTTAGCAGTATGCTTGGATAGAGCAACCGGGTTTCCAGGGGCGTTGTATGCAGTGCCTGTAACAATAACGTCATCATCCTTGGCCGGGCTAGAGGAATCAATATGTTGAACAGGACTTGGCGGTTTGTCAGCTGAATGTGGCGGATCGGCAATTGAGTCCTGCTGTTCCATTGTCGGGCTTGGAGGAGCAGGAGGATTTGAAGTATCAGCTTCTGCGGTTGGTTCAGCTTCTGGCGGTTTAGCATTGCCATCTTGATTAGGCCCAGCAGAACTGTCCATAGCAACCTCTTGATGTTCGGGTGTCTTTTCCAGATCAACTCCAACAGTAGGGTCGCTGGTCTTGGCTTTCTTGCTTAATCGAGCTTTGGCGCTATAACATAAAAGGTTAGAGTATGGTAAACCGACAAAGTAAAGTTACAAAACAGGTAACACTTACCCGGCGACAACTTTGAGAGGAGGCAATTGGGTGGTCGACGAACCGCCAGACGAACTGGAAGAGGCCTGGTAATTCGGATCAGACGGATTGAGAGGGCATCGGAAGAAACCTTTAAGGGGGTATTGTTTTTCAGGAGAGCAAGTCACCTCTGGACGGCGTTTCTGGGGAGGCGTATCAGCTAAACCGGATGAAGTAATTTGTTGACCACTATGCCGGGTTGTGCGACGTTCTTCTGCTTGTCGTTTCTTCAAAGAAAATTTTGGATCCAGATGAGCAAGGGGGTGAGATTGTTTTACTTTCCGGACTGCACGGCGAACTCTTTGAGCCGGCACAGGCTCTGAGTCGGAAGAAAGAAGAATTACCTCAATATGATCTGCATGGCTGGCCTCAGTTTCATCCTGAAGAGGATCATTGTCAATAAGATGTACGAAAAGGGTGCCAAGTGAATCAAGTTCTACCTCTGCGTCTGATTCTTCCTCATCCGGCGGATCAGAAGATTCGGCGGCTTTCTTCTTGCCGGCCTTCTTGGTGACCTTGGTTTTTACACGAGGGGCACGGGCCGGTTTGTTACGTTTCCAGAAAGAGCTGTCGGCCTGAGATAAAGGTAAAGAAAGGTTAGTAAACAGTCAATACGGAAGCCAGTAAGATATGTACATGAACTTACTGCTGGCGGTTTGTTGGAAACACAAAACGGAGCCAAACCGGTTTGGCTGCATCCAGAGGCCGGTTCATCAAGCATCTTCTTGACACATTCAGTGATTTCAAGTTCGGTCATTATTATTTCATGATGACGTTGAGGATCTTTTGCACTTCCGGTATACTCATGCATCAATCCGGGGCGGCAACTTAAGGGTAGAATGCCCCATGAAACCCAGCAGCGGACAAGATCAATGCCAGTTAAACCATTGGCCATTAGAGCCCGGAGCTTGGCGAGTTGAGGAGCAAAATTCTTCCGTTCCGCGGCAGTTAGACGCGGAGGCATTGGGTGGCCATTGCTAAGCCGGTGAGGGCGGTAGCCCGGCAAGGGATTTTCTCCATCAGGGGCAGTATTCCGGCAGTAAAACCAGGTCTGGTTCCAATCTTTGGGATGGCTATGGTGTTTGGCATGAGGGAAATCAACTTCTTTCCTTTTTTGAATTGATACGCCATCAAGCTCTGTGTTGGGGCCGTCTGAAAATTCTGTGCGGCGGTTTAGATGAAAGAAATCCCGGAACAATTCCACGGTTGGCTCTTCTTGAAGATAAACTTCACAGAAAACTTGAAAGTTGCATATATTTGATACAGAATTCGGACCAATATCTTGCGGATGAAGCTGGAAGCTAGCAAGGACATCCCAAAAAAAATTTGATCCGGGCGGACTAAATCCCCGGTCTATATGTTGCATAAACACAATTACTTCTCCCTCTTGGGGTTCAGGTGGGCATTCCGGTCCCGGAACTCGCCAATGGAGAGTATTCTTCGAAGCTAAAGCACCGGTGGTGACGTAACCATTGATCTGTGTCTCCGTGATCCGGGAGGGAACCCAATTGCAGGCAGAAAATTGCTTCGACATTCCAGAAAGAGGAACTGCAAATGAAAGTTTCCGATTTAAGGCGTCTAATTCAGTGTTAAACCGGAGAAGGATACTGTGTGAATTCAGTTGGCGGTTTAAGATAGGGCTAATGTTATATGGCGGATTGACTTTTCAGGAGTTAAACCGCCTATAGGCAGGATAGCCAGAATTTGAAATTTCTGCTAAGTGTTACAAAAACAGGTTTCATAATATGGCAGTGTGATTTTGGATCTACCGTGGGTAACTAAAGGAAATGTTTCTGAGCCCTACAATGGCGCTAAATAGGAACAGAGACGAACCAGATGGAGTCTATGCAGAAGCAGCAAGATGTTACGGTGCGGTGAACTAACAACATGGATCTAGCCGCGGTTCAAAGCAGTCAGGCGCACACATATATACTCAATAGGAAGACTAGAAGAAGGAACACAAGAGAACTGATGAACGGCGATGAACATAGATGAATTGGAAACCCTAATGAAGATCTAGGGTTACGCGGAAGAGAGCTCACCAGGGCCACACAGTGGCGGAAGAACTGTCGTGGAATTATCACGTCAGATGTCCTTGTGAAAGGACTTAGTCGTGGAGCCATCGCTACAGGTTAGCTTGAAGGGGTTAAACCGGACAAGGGACACGAGAGTTATACTAGTTCGGCCCCTTCGATGAAGGTAAAAGCCTACGTCTAGTTGTGATGGGATTGATTGGGTTTCGATGATCAGGGAGCGGAATACGCTTGCCTGAGTCTCGAGTTGTTGTCTTTTCTGTCCCTGAACCGCCACCGGGTCGTCCCCTTATATACACGGGTTGACGCCCAGCCGGTTTACAGAGTCCCGAGGCCGACTCATACAAGTGTTCGGCTCGGTCTCTCCTTTTCTTATCTTACAATACAAGCTTATATGTCTATGGCGGTTTACCACTATGGGCCCTAATCCGCCTTTGGGCTCCGGGCCTCTAAGCTTCATAGTAAAGCGCCATCTTCTGAGTCTTCGTGGGATTCAATATGGTTGAGCGTGAACCGGCCCCTCCTGGGCGGTTTACACTCAGTAGTTATATCCCCAACAAGCTCCGCTCCTGAGATAAGGCCTCGTGAACGGCCAATCCAACTCGCCATCAAGGTTAGTTATACGTACTCAGCTATCTTTCTCCATTACATTGTGTGCGCTTCCATCAATGATTACAAATGGTCATGTGAGTGGTGTTGCAGGCTGCTATACAGAGTGAGAGAGATAGAACGGAGAAACTTTTGGCGGAGGCGGCGGAGAGGCAGCGGGAGTTGGAGGAGAAGACGACAAAGATGTTGGAGGAGGAGAGGGCACGGAATGACATGCAGGCAAGGGCCATGTACGAGCTCCTTGTGGTAAGTTTCTTCTGCAGATTACTTGCTAGTCTTAACATTTGAGTCTCTTTACTAACTAGTATGACTCTGTTGTGAAAACCAAATGTGCAGTCTGTGTGCGAGAAGTCCGGTCAGACCGCTCCGCCGATGCCAGTGATTGCTCCTGGGAGCACGGTGAGTTTAATTTGAATGGACATTACTTGCTTGTCTTAACATTTGAGTGTCATAATGCTAACGAGACATTGGAAATGATCTTTGGTGCAGCTTAACTCCAGAAACGCATCGCACGATCCTTCTCCAGCTACCGGCGCGAGCCAGCCCACTCCTTCTCCAGCTACCGGCGCGAGCCAGCCCGCTCCTACACCTCCGTGATCACGGTAAGTTTCTCTAGGGTTTTTCTTAACAAATGTATAAAGACCTAGACTTAGCTTTATTTCCTCCAATATGCTTACCATAATGACCTAGAGTTAGCTTCTTTTCCTCCAAAATGACTTAATAAGCTTACTGACCTCATAAACCATCCATTCTACCTAAGTTAGCTCTAAAATGACTCATTTTACCTTAGTTAGCTTACAAGTGATCCAATTTATCCAAGTTAGCTCGAAAATGACCCATTTTACGTAGATTAGCTCCTAAATGATCCATTTTACCTACATTAGCTTTAAAATGACCCATTCCACCTAGGTTAGCTCCAAAATGACCCATTTCACCTAGGTTAGCTCCAAAATGACCCATTTCACCTAAGTTAGCTAAAAACGATCCATTTTACCTTAGTTAGGTCAAAAACGTGGCATTTCACCTAGGTTAGCTCATAAATGACCCATTTGACCTAGGTTAGCTCATAAATGACCCATTTCACCTAGGTTAGCTCATAAACAACCTATTTCACCTAGGTTAGCTCATAAACGACCCATTTCACCTAGGTTTGCTCATAAACGACTCATTTCACCTAACTTAGCTCATAAACGACCCAT